>OY731406.1:21238946-21904347 GCA_963425845.1 Sphenostylis stenocarpa
AAAACATTTGATCTAGTGGAACCCAAGCTGGAATTTGGCTAGAGACTGGACGTAGCCCCGGTATTGGGTGAACCAAGTATAAAACACCTAGTGATATCTTTCTTAACCTTTCTCTATTTTAATTTTGTCGCTGCATTTATATTGATTGATTGCTTTGTAATTCAAGAACAGATCTGGAATCTTAATTTTTGAATTAGATAATCTGTTATTTGCGAAAAACTTTTAAAGATCAATTCACCCCCCCTCTTGATCTCAGCCTCTTTTTCTAACAATCGCTTCTAGTCCATACTAGGTTTTCAAAAGCCCCTTTTTCTTCCCTATAGAAAGATCTCTAGCAATCACAGCTCTTAAATTTTGTATGAAAAAGGATTGTTATTTTGCAGAGAGCCTTAGAGAACCTTAAGTAGAGAGAATAGGGTCTAGGGAATAATGTTTTTCGAAAACATAAGAATTGGGAATATGGTTTTCGTTAATTGGTCCAGATTTGAATTTCAAATCTCATAACAGACGTAGATAATCGATTATCTTGAGTGATAATCAATTATTACAGAGCCATTTTCGTAGAGGAGTAAAACAGGACCAGGATAATCGATTATCTGTGTAAATAATCGATTATCTAGCTGGGATAATCGATTATCCTGAGTGATAATCGATTATCACAACAAGGTTTTCAGAGAAACAATTTTTCAGTGCAGGATAATCGATTATTCTAAGTGATAATCGATTATAACAGAGTGAATTTGAAAAAAAATGAGTTTTCAGATGATGGACTATGTGCTGGCTATCTTGTACTCTAATTATACAGACTCAAAAACATAAAACAAAGTTATTACAAGTAAATACACATGATTCTAAGTCTTCAAGTCTTTAAGTCCTTTGTTCTTGAATCATCATCAAAATCTTCAAGCTTCATATCCTTGTATGTTTAACACACGAGGGCCTTTTGCTCGTAGAAGAATTCCTCTTCTTCTTCCTCATGGTGAGATGCGCGGTCACCATGAGTATCGCCCTTATTGAGGTTCTACTGGTGCATTAACTCCATCATTTGCGCCATTTGTTCTTTTAAGGAGTTAACTTTAGCAGTGAGTTTACGATTCGGACCACAGGAAGACCAACCACTTTCTAGGATGCGAAAATGAATTTTATTACTTAAAATGAATGATTGGTGTGGGATAGATACACCTTAAGATAATGACTTTAGTATCATCCTTAAAGCATTACCCTTCACGGAGCACCATACCCACTTCGGTATAATGGTTCCTTCCCCATCATGGAGTTGACAAGTATAACGAAGGTCACCATATACCTTAATACACTTGTCCCTTCCTTGTGGATGGTTACAAATGTGCTCGGGGTCTCTTTCGTCTTTGTCTTAGGGATATCTAATGCCCCCCTAGCATGGATGCACTAGTACAAAAAGGCGAAAAATGTTCAAAGTAAGATAACTTTTGACTGGGATGTCGGATTTGAACGCACAACTTATCAAAATGAAGAGGAAAAAGTGAAGAATAGGTGACAAATTTCCAAAGGGGATTTGTCCCAACAATTTTCCCAAAAAATTCTCCTAAGACTAATTAAAACCCATTTTGCACTAGTGATGAGAGATTTATTAAGATGATATGTATGCATACTTTCCTTATGCATTTATTTTCTCTCTTGGTTTTTCCACTTATGAAATGATGCGATATGAATGATTTGACTTTGTCAAAATCATTTTATTAAATTTTATTATTTTGTTTTTTATTCGTTTTGTGACCCTTTATTTCTTCTGTAGGTCAACGTGACTACTTAACTTACAAAGAACCTAAAACCAGACTAGCTAAAATGATGACTGTCCGAGATAAAGTTGGTTTATTATAGCAAAAAGGTTTTTATTATTATATTTTTATTTAACCCTTTATCTCTTCTGTTGGTCCACGTGGCTACATAGCTTACAAAGAACCTGAAACCAGACTAGCTAAAATGTAGATTGTCCGCGATAAGGGTGTTTATTATGAACAATTTTTTTTAGAATTTTGTTTTTATTGTGTTGTTGTATGATTATGCTATGCAACAAACCAATGAAACAAACAAATGCACAAACAATTCACTCATCCGTGGACCGTGTGACGAGATTTTTATCACGAGGTAGGGGTATCCCGCAGAAGAGTGTGTATTCAAGGTGGTTCTAATTATCCTCACAAAGGTCAGGTCCGCAAGGTGCCCCCATCATAGGGTCCCCACTCTCCCAGCCTTCAGACCATGCATGGCACTAAGGCGTTGTCAGTCTTTAGGCCAAAAGAGGAAGGTTATCACCTTGAGTCGTGGTTTTCGACCATACTGGTAGGCTCATGGCCCTCACTACGGCAAATCGTACCTGCCACCCACTCCCTAAGGTTATCCCACTTGCCTTTGGGTATAGAGGGAACTGTTGTGTGTAAGGGTTTATGTACAGTTGTTTATTTCAAACAATTGCATAAAGGAAACAGACAACAGTTATTAAAGCCAAATAGTAAAGCATTGTCACCACCGTCAAAAGAGGCGGTCGGAGCGACGCGATGGTTTTATTTGACTCACGTTTTTAAAAGTGTGGTTCAATGCCTTTAGGTTGTCCGATAACCGGGTTGGACCTGAGGGCGAGGTTTTCGAAATGTTCGAGGAGTCGCCACCAATGTTTTTACCAGAAACACTGGAAAAGGAAAAAGAAGGCAGTGGTTTTTTAAGGAAAAACCAACTCTGGTCATTACAACCAGAGTTAGGTAAGGGAGTTAGTTATGTGAAGGGAAGGTATTAGCTTCCCTGTGACGCCCCTTTCGGGTTCCCTATGATGGACCATTTTTTATAAAGAAATAATAACTCTAAAATTGCGTTTTTACCCTTATTTATTCATTACGAAAATTAAGTTATTGACTACATGACCCTAAATGACTAATGCACAACGATATTATCTAAAAAGAAATAAAATAGAGAAAGGAGTATATAGGAACCTTCGAAGCAAGCTTTTATAGTATGTTCTTGAAAGAGGGTATTTTTGGCAATCCCAACGCTCTACAATGATGATCGCTCTTTCTCGTAGTACTCTAGAACGCTTTCTAAGAACTCTTAGAAACTTTGGAAATGCTTCAGAGGGGTCCTAGGAGAGTAATTTGAAAGAAGTATAGTAGGGAAAGTTGTAGAAGTTTGTGACAGGTCGAGACCGCCATCTCACCAAACGAGATGGCGGTCTCGCCTTTGGCAAGTGGCGAGACGGCCGTCTCACCAAATGAGACGACAATCTCGCCATTGGCGAGTGATAAGACGGCGGTCTTGCCAAACGAGATGGCGGTCTCGCCATTGGCGAGTGGCGAGACGGCAGTCTCGCCCTTAGTCAACGACGAGACGGTGGTCTCGACCCTTTGGGTGGAATTTCTTATTTTTCTTGTATAAAAATCCTTCCTATTCTAATATGGGCCTATTGATCAATCCTAGGGACCTTTTAGCCCTTGCCCATCTTCGAACGGAAGTCTTCTGCTCTTTATTTTGAGGTCGGGCAAGATTTGGGGTCTACAACTGCCCCCCTTCACTTGACTAATCGATCGTTGGCTTAATATGCCAGCGAGATCGATTGGCAAGTGAAGGAGTTAATCCTCTTGCCCGGTCGTCCTTCGGATGCTCCTTCTTGCGGTAGTCGCCCCTCCAGACGATAAATGTGTGTGTGCCTCCGGGATGATCCTTCATGTGGTAGCCGACCCCTTTGGACAAAAAAGTGTGAACCTCCGGGATGCTCCTTCTTGCAATAGCCGACCCCTTGGTTGATGAGTATGAACCCCCATTTGGTTGCTTGTAGCTTTGGGATTCTCCTTCTTGCAGTAGCCGACCCCTCGGCTAACAAGTGGTAGAACCTCAAGATGCTCCTTCTTACGGTAGCCAACCCCTCGGTTGATGAGTATGAACCCCCATCCAGTTGGTCCAGTCCACTTTGTAGGACTGGTGGTGGCGGCTTACTGCTCTAGCTCATGCGCCGATTCCATGGGGAGTGATTCTTGCTTTGATAAATGTTTTTTACTTTTTGCAGTCATCCGATGTGCCGGGGATTCTTTGATTTTTGACTTTTTCCAATAGCCATCCAGCTTGTTGATTGCTGGGGATTCTTTGTTAAATGCCTCTGAAGTAGGCAGGGATTCACTGAGGATTTGTTGGTTTTGATGGTGCCTCTTGAGTAGGAAGATGTTTCAACTAGAGGTGAAGGTTTCGTGCTTGCACTGTTTTGCCTCTGAATAGGCTGATATCCCATTTTGGGGATATTGGCTCTTTATTTGCCAGATCTTGCCTACGCATAGGTGACTGACCCTTCTGGGGATGTGAGTCTAAAATTTTCCTTTGTCATAGGCATACTGAGGATGATTTTTCTCTTTTTGATGATCCACTGGGGATTGATTGCCTTCCCGGGGATCTGATTTTGGTTTGCCCCCTGGAGTTTTTACTCCTTGTTAGGTACTAGTGTGAGCTGGTTCTGCGATGCTCTTATTTCATTGGGGAATAGGAATTCTGTTTACCTAAAAGTTAGGATTTTAATTTCGCCTTTTTCTGCGATTTATCTCTTTTTTATCACGATTTTGAAATCTGGCTTTTTTATGGGGATAATGCATATGCCTTTTTACTTTTTAGTTTCTTTTATACACGTAGGCTTTTTCTTCTTTTTGGGGATCCGCAGGGGATAAAGTTTTCTTTGGTGATCCACCAGGGGATTGTCGACTTCCTAGGGATATGATTTTTCTTTTCTAGGGATGGAGTTTTGGCTCCTTGATTGATGTTAATACGAGCTAAACTTGTGAAGCTCTTATTCTATTGAGGGATGAGAATTTCTGATTCATTCTTTTTGTAGACTTTTCTGGGGAGATCCACTTGAGGATTTTTATTCGGCTTTCTCTGTTGTGGCCCTTTCTTTTGGATATTCGTTGGGGATGTAAGGATTTTCTTCTTTTTTTTTTCTCTTTTTGTTTAGTCCTTGATGGTATGGAGATTGGACTCTTTTGATTGTTGATGATGATGGGCTCTTGAAGCCTTTATTCTCCATTGGGGAGTGTGGAGGAGACTTTGGGTGAGTGTGCTCGATGACTCATGTAGTGGTGATGCTGAGTCGTGGGGTAATATTTGTGTTGCCTCTGGAGTAGACAAGAATCCGCTTGGGGATAACTAAGCCTTTCCATTGACCTTTCTTTTATGATGTCTGATGATTGTGCCCTCTTTTATTGGGTAGAAGAATGATGACTGGAGCTTTGGCTTCTGGAAGCTTCTTATTTCTTCTAAGCTATTTGATGATGACAACTCGATCTTCTTTCTTGAGGGAGAGCAATGTTTGAAGACTTCTTATTTGTGCCTTCTTTTTTTGGGGTAGAAGGATGGTAGCTGGAGCTCTTGATTTTTGGAAGCTCTTATTCTGCTGAGTTGCTTGATTGACGACTTGCTTCGTTTTCTTGAGGGAGAGCATTATTTGGAGACTTGTTTTTGACGCTTCCTGTGTTTCAATCACAAACATGGAGCTAGTCTCCTTATATGCATGAGTATTATTTTTTGTTTGTTTACCTACAAACACTACAAGAAAAACACCAAATAGTGACCGAAAATTCGGTCACTAAATGTGCAAAATCGGTTACTAATTAAAATAGTGACCGAAATAGTGACCAACTGGAATCGGTCACTATTTCCTTGGTCACTGATTTTAGTGACCGATAATCGGTCACTGATTCGGTCACTAAATCAATGAAAAAGTTAATCAATAACAAATTTAATTATTTTTATTTTCCCTATCTCTTAATTATATTATATTTTGCTTATTTAAGTTTTTATTTATATTTATTTAGTTTAACTTATTATTAGTGGGTTTATTGTCATTGTCGGGATTCGAACCCGGTACCTTAGAGTTGGAGGTCTGAAACTCCAACCACCGAGCTACTAGGATCTTTTAATAATAACTTACAAATAAATTATATTTATATACAAATAAATGTATATCCAAGTATAAATATAAAATCTATAAATAAAAATATATTTATATATTTTAATATATATTTAAATATTGATATATTTAAATATTGATATATTTAAATATTGATATATTTAAATATTGATATATTTATATATTGATATATTTAAATATTGATATATTTATATATTGATATATTTATATAGCATAATGTATATTAATATATGAGGGGATAATATTGATATATTGATATATTTGTATATATATATATATATATATATATATATATATATATTTATATATATTTATATATTTATATATTAATATATTTATATATTTATATTTTTATATTTTGATATATTTATATATTTATATATTTATTTATATCCTTATACATTTATATCTTTATATATTTATATATTTGAAAAAAATATATTAAATTTTAAAAATAATATTATATTTTTAAAAATAAATATTAGAAAAAGATTTAAAAATATATATAAATTATATTTACATTTACAAAATATTAAAGATATATGTTTATATCTTTACATATTTATATGTTTATATTTTTACATATATTTATATCTTTCCATATTTATATATTTATATATAAAGATATTAGTTTTGTATACAAATAATATTATAATATAGTATATTATACTATTAGTATAGTATACAAATAATATGTTAGTATAGTATAGTATACAAATTATTAATTTTGTAATTTATATACAATGAAAATAATATAATGGTATATTGGTATAGTATATTTGTATTCTAATTTTTAAATAAACTAAAATTACGCTAAATGTATAATAATATATGAGAGGATAATAAATTTAATCCAATTACTTTTATAAATATATAAATATAAAATCTATAAAATATTAAAAATGATATTATATTTTTAAAAACAAATATTAGAAAAAGGTTTAAAAACTAGTATTATCTTAAATTTATTAAAAGTATAATTAAATCTCTATTTTCTTAAAAAAAAATTTAAACTTCTCAATTCTACATTTTTGTAAATTCTATCATTATATTATCATGCTCATTATATCAAAATGTTAAATACTTTTAAATATTAAAATTAACTTTATCAAAAATTAGGAAAAAAAATTAATCCAAAAGAGTTCAAAAATATATTATAATATTGTCAATTTTGAGTTTAATTATATTGTTCATTCTCAAAGTAGAAAAATATATTGTAATTATTTTAATTTAATAAAATATAATTTAAAATTTTAATACTAAAATTAAAAGATTAAATAATAATAAATTTAATTCTTTAAATTCAGATAGTTAGAAACTAAAATTATAGTTTCTCTGTTTTAAATAATTAAAATAAATATTTAAAAATAAAAATCAAAACTAGTATTATCTTAAATTTATTAAAAGTGTAATTAAATATCTATTTTCTTAATTTTATTTGTTTCAAACTTCTCAATTCTACATTTTTGTAAGTTCTATCATTATATTATCATCCTCATCTCCTCCCATGTTCTACTTTATCTTTACAATAGTCAATATTCTTAACTAATTTATAGTTTTAATTATAATTTTTTAGTATATATTTCAGAAATTAATCAATTCTAATCTATTATTTGAAAAACTAATCAATTCTAATCAATAATTTAGAAAACTAATCGATTATAATTAATTATTTGAAAAAATTATCAAATATGATCGATCATTTTGAAAATATAATCGATCAGAATCGGATTTCAGCTTGAGCGAGAGTAGTCTCGCTCAAGCGAAATACACTTCGAATATCGTATAAGCCTTAACAGCTATCTAATATACACTTCGGATAGCGATTATAAAGGAACCGCTATTATATCCTCTCAATTATGATCGATCATTTCAAGTTATGATCGATCAGAATCGTATTTCGCTCGAGCGAGGTAGTGTCGCTCAAGTGAAATACAACCGAGAATGCCAATTTTGTGCAGGGGCGTTTCGCTCGAGCGAGAATATTGTCGCTCAAGCGAAATGCATTTTAGATAGCGGTTCCAAAAGAACCGCTCTTAAAATTGCACTTCTAATAGCGGTTAACCATTAACCGCTATCTAAATTATACTTTAGATAGCGGTTAACGTGGAACCGCTATCATATCTTCTCAATTATGCATAATGAAAACTTACATTAACTATTTTTTGAATATTATGTTTTTAAATTTGCTATTAGAGAAAACCTTTCAGAATTCAAAATGTTAAATACTTTTAAATATTAAAATTAACTTTATCAAAAATTAGGAAAAAAAATTAATCCAAAAGAGTTCAAAAATGTATTATAATATTGTCAATTTTGAGTTTAATTATATTGTTCATTCTCAAAGTAAAAAAATATATTATAACTATTTTAATTTAATAAAATATAATTTAAATTTTTAATACTAAAATTAAAAGATTTACGTTGCATGAGGTTTCTTCACTTAAAAGATTTTGCAAAATGCCTCTACAAATGTTTTTAACAATTAAAAACAAAGTATTTTGACAAAAGCTTTCTCAAATGCCTCTACAAAGTATTTTTAACAATTATATTGAGTTTAATTCTACAAATTAAAAGATTAAATAATAATAAATTTAATTCTTTAAATTCAGTAGCTAGAAACTAAAATTATAGTTTCTCTGTTTTAAATAATTAAAATAAATATTTAAAAATAAAAATCAAAACTAGTATTATCTTAAATTTATTAAAAGTGTAATTAAATATCTATTTTCTTAATTTTATTTGTTTCAAACTTCTCAATTCTACATTTTTGTAAGTTCTATCATTATATTATCATCCTCATCTCCTCCCATGTTCTACTTTATCTTTACAATAGTCAATATTCTTAACTAATTTATATTTTTAATTATAATTTTTTAGTATATATTTAGAAATTAATCAATTCTAATCTATTATTTGAAAAACTAATCAATTCTAATCAATAATTTAGAAAACTAATCGATTATAATTAATTATTTGAAAAAATTATCAAATATGATCGATCATTTTGAAAATATAATCGATCAGAATCAAAAATCGCTCGAGCGATACTAGAGTCGCTCAAGCGAAATACAACCGAGAATGCCAATTTTGTGCGGGAGGCGTTTCGCTCGAGCGAGAAGAGTGTCGCTCAAGCGAGATACATTTTAGATAGTGGTTACACGAAACCGCTCTTAAAAGCTCACTTAGATAGCGGTTAACCTGGAACCGCTATTATATCGTTTCAATTATGATCGATCAGAATGCGGTTATGACCGATCAGAACTATTTTAATCGATTAAATCTCGTTTCAATCGATTAAAACAATTCTACACAGCGTTTTAATCGATTAAAACTTATTTTTATAAGTTAAAATAACTTGAAAAGTTTTACGAGAAAGTTTTGCGAGTATTTCAATCGATTGAATCGCGAAACAATCGATTAAATCAACTTAGAAGATTTTTGTAAAGTGTTTTAATTGATATAAACGTTGTCAGTATCGGTTAAAACAAATCTGTTAAAGAATCAAGAACGTTAAATTTTTTTTATAAAAGTAATTATTATATATTTTTTTATTTTATAAAAATGATTAATAAAAGAAAATTTTATTATTTTTTCTTTTTTTAGGTGTAAAAGTATAATTAAATAAAAGATAAATATATATAGTTTTGCATTTTAATTTTCAAATATTAATTTTTTTCTGAAATTAATTTTAATTAAAAAAATTAAAGTGATATATATATATATATATATATATATTTTTTTTTTAATTTATTAATATTATCAAATTTTAGCTTAATAATTAAAAAAATTACCAATAATTTAAATTTTAATATATCTATAATTTTATATAATTATTAATATAAATTTAATTCTTCTAATAATATTAACACATTTATTAAATTAAAATTCTTTACTTTAATTAATTATTTTAAATTTTTTTAACGATTTTTTTTAAATAAAAACAATAAAACTTAAAATTAATTTCTAACTAAATCTTCACATATTTATGGTTAATACTATATTATATTATTATGTTTAATTAAATTTTAAAATAAGTTCACTTTATTTTTACACTTTTATATAAAAATGACTAATATAAACTTAAAATATATATCCAACTATTAAATTATCCAAGATATTAATATAAATTTAAAATATCAATTCAGTAATTAAAATAATTTTAATTTTTTATAAATACATTGAAATACATTTTTATTAACATACAAGTAATATATATATATATATATATATATATATATATATATAATAAATTAAGAGACTAAATTAATAATTAATTTAATTATTGATTCGGTGACCGATTCGGTGACTAATTTAATAATCAATTTTAATTTTTTTATTCACATGCTAAATTAAAAAATAAAATTAAATAATTATATTACTAAATTATTTAATAAGTTAGTAAACTATTTTTTTTTAAATTTTTATAATGTTATTAACAATGTTATCACTTATTTTAAATTATTAAGTAGATTTATATTTAAAATATTTTAAATAAAATATTTATATAAATGAAAAATAGTTATCAATTTAAAAATTATTTTTTTAGTGACTAAAAATTTAGTCACTAAATCAGTTACTAAATATAAAAAAAAATTCAGTCACCACTTTCGGTCACTATTAACCATTTTTCTAGTAGTGACTGAATCAGTGACCGATTCGGTGACTGAATCAGTGACCGATATCTGTGACTGAAATTTTAGTCACTAAATCAGTCACTAAATATAAAAAGGGAAATCAGTCACTGATTCAGTTATTATCAGTGACTGAATTTTTCAGTCACTAATTTCGGTCACTATTTGGTGTTTTTCTTGTAGTGAAAGATTTTATTATTTTTTGCTTTTTGATTTTAACAGAGTCGTATTGTGTGACTACTGGTGTGTGGATGTCCTAAATGCAATCTATCCTTTTATTTGATGCATCTAGAGAAGTAACTAGCATTCTTCCACTGGATTTTCATGAATATGCTGATGGGCTCCTCTCTTTTGGTTTTTCCTAGACCGCCCTTTTTGGGGTTTTTGATCTAGCGAGCTGCCTTAATTTTTGCCTAGGATATCTTAGCGGGCTTTTTTACTTTTTTATGAATGCCCTAACTTTTGCCTAGACCGCCCTTTGCGGGTTTTCAATCTAGTGGGCTACCCTAACTTTTGCCTAAGAATCTCCTAGCAGGCATTATTCTTTTTATTTTCATTTTTTCTTTCTCTTCTTTTTTTGAGAGATAGGACCCTATCATATGCATGCAATGTTTGCGATATGCGTCCTACAATGTTATTTCAATTAATATTTCAAAAGGATTAATCAAATGTGTTTTGCTTCTGACGTGCTTCTGTCATTATGTGCTTTCGTCGACATGATAGACTATACCGATTCTGCCATCTTGATTTTGCCATTGCCGAAGAATGATTGTGTTGATTGTAGAGCGATTTGCCATGTCAGTGCGCCCCTCTCTTTTCTTGGGGGTGTCAATCCTCCTATTGATTACTATCTCCATATTTCCCTACTAATTACTAGAATGTCGTAGTGGTAAGGGTCAAGAGAAAAGAAGGAAAGTTATTTATTCAAAGGCTTGTGTTTTAGAATTGTTTTATTTTGATAAAAAATGGTTTTTGTAAGCATTGCTAGCCAAGGTTGGTTAGAGTATTTAGGCTAGTTTAGACAAATGTTTTGTTTATGAGGTGGCATCTTAAATGATTATTCGATGGCACCTATCATGACTGATTAACTTCCCTAGTCTGCCCTTTGGGTTTTCAGCCTAGGATGTTGTGCTATGTCCTAACTTTTGTCTAGGTTTCCTCTTTTCTTGTTTTGGGAATCCTAGCGGACTTTATTTTGTAACCCTAATTTTTGCCTAGGCTACCCTTTATTGTTGTTCGGGTCTCCTAGCGAGTTTACCCTAACTTTTGCGTAGCCCCCTTAATGGGTTTCCTACTGGGTATCTTGCCTTTTCTTTTTGGCCTTTAGCTTCTATGAGCTTCTTTTGGTGGGCTTGTCCTCGACATATGGCGTCTAACAGTTCTTCTTCAATTAGGTTTGAGTGGTTGCATCGGCTTTGGACCCACTAGGCTTTTGTCAGTCTTGTTTCCATGGTAACTTGTGTTAGAATCGCGCAGCGGAATGTTCGCGTGGTCGGACAAAAACCAAGAGGGGGGGTGAATTGGTTTCTTAATAAAAATTAGGTTTTCAAAATTTTCCCCAAATTTTACCGATTAAAAACTGCGTAAATGTAAATAGAGAAGAGTAGAGAAGATTACACAGTAGGTTTATACTGGTTCGGATCAAAAGACCCTACGTCCAGTTGCTAATCACTCAAAAGAGGATTAACGCTGTCACTAAGAACAAATTGTTATAAACAGATTACAAATCAAAGAGATAAAGTAAAGACAACACCTCTCTTGAAATCCACAAGAGATGAAGAACAGCGACTTTCCTCTAGAGACGAGCACTGACAGCACACAATCCACTAAGAACTCCACTTAGTGATTCTTATCGCTTCTAGCCTCACACCGAGGTTTCCAAAAGCCCCCTTTCCTTGCAACAAACAGTTCTCCGGCACTCACGAGCACTTAACTTTTGTATGGAAAGAGTTGTTCTTCTTTTACGAGTGCCAAAGCAGAGTTTAAGTAGGGAAATTAGGGTTAAGGAATTGGGGATTTCGAAACTAGGGTTCTTGGTAATTGGGTTTTCGAAAATAGGGTTAATTTGAAATTTAAAAACAAAAACAGACTGAAATAATCGATTAAATGGAGTTTTAATCGATTAAAACGAAGCCAAATACGCAGAACCCAATCCTCTACTGGTTTAATCGATTATTTGGTGAAATAATCGATTATTTGACCTTCTAATCGATTATTTTGATGTTTTAATCGATTAAAACGGTGAGTATATCTTGAAAATGGTTTTCTCACTTGTTTTAATCGATTATTTCCCTATATAATCGATTAAAGCCGAAGCTTGCATGATAAATTTGAGCATTTTGAAGCTTCTAAGTTACAGACTATGTCACAGGCTATCTTAGACTCTATAATTACGAGACTCAATCAAACTAAAACGAGTTATTACAATACGGAAAACATCAATCTTCAATCTTCAATACTCTAAGTCTTTAAGCTCTTGGATCATCATCAAAATCAACATTCTTCATGATCATTATTTGCAACATCAAGTCCTTGAATGTTCAACAATCTCCCCCTTTTTGATGATGATCAAAATTATCTTTTAAAGCCCTTGTAATAACTTGTTTCATCTGTCATACTAACAAACACATTAAACATACCGAGATAACATTTAATATTGAATCATAGGCTTTAAATTTTTCTCCCCCTATTTTGATTATAATCAAAAAGAACTCTGCAACATCAATCATAAGATGCTCCCCCTCAAAATATGCATAAGTTAGAGAAAGCTCCCCCTCAATCATAGCATAAAAGAAACATCAAATTTTATTTCATAATCATTTATCCATTACAATAGCAAGACAATAACAAAAGAAAATACATAACGAATTTAAAATTCTTCAAGCTGTCCTCATCATTAAAGTGAGTATCAAATCTATTTTCTAATCTACCCACTCTATCATCTACATCGGATATGCGACGAATAATTTCATCATGGCGTACTCGAGAAAGATTGAAGAAAGATTGCATTCTTTGATTCATGTCGGAAAGCATATCTTCCATGGATTGTCTTGTTTCTTGATGAGACGAGGATGTTCCAACACTTTGGATTTGGTTAGAGGGAAAATTATCGAGTTGGAGGCATATCTTCATCGAGTCTTCATTTGCATCACTTTGATTTTGAACGTCATCTTTGTGAACATAGATGTCATTGACACGCACCATTTGAAGTTGAGTCAATGTCTTTGTCCAACATGCGGTTTAAGTTGTTTGTTCTAGCTGCTTGCTCACCTTCAACATTCACTCCTTTATATTCAAGAATACGGGATACAAGAAGTGCATATGGAATTTTGAAGGTGTGATGACGTTTTGCTTTAAGCATGGTCATTTTGACAAGAACACCCCAATCTAAAGGATCATTATTCATTATGGCATGAATAATTCGAAGATCAATGGAAGAGCATTGGGCATGATTCGTAGCCGGGGACATAAGATCCATACAAGTAAATGTAGAAGCATGCGTTCTTCCTTCTTTAAAGGTCCGGCATGAAGAATACGTCCAACCTCCGAGAGAAGGATTCCGAGAAAAGATCGATAAGCTAAGAACCTGTCAAAGTCATCTAGCTCACCATAAACGTTAATAGCATCTTCTCTAATGGGGAAGTGAGCAACATTTTCCCAAATATCATCATCTAGAATTATGGTAACCCCTTTTACACGGGATGTAGCAATTTGATCCCTAAACTTGAATCTAGAATAGAATACCCTAACTAAGTCGGGATAGTATGTACCTTGCATTTGGATAAACGGGAGAATTCCTTGAATTTCAAGAAGATTAGGAAAATTGAAACCCCTACGAATGAATTGCTCACCTATAAGAAATTTGGGAGAAATAATAGCTTTTTCTTTCCGAGTAGGTTAGAAATTCTTGTTGACCATCTGCATCGAGAGATCCATCCTTCTACGGAATTAGGACGGGAATGAGAAGAAGGTGCGAGATCTTCTTCTTGTAGGAATCTTAGGGCGAGAGGATGAGGCCATTTGAAAGAGTAGATAAACTTGAAGAGATTTTGGAGACAAGTGAGGGAATAATGAAGCAAAGAGAGTATAGATTTCAAGAAAACTTGATTACAAGAGTTAGAAGTGAGTATAATTGACCTAGATGTCTCTATTTATAGAGAAAACACTTCCAACGGTCATATAGAAAGGATTTCATGGCAAAATATCCGTTGGCAACGGCTAAGAGGCAAAGCTGGTCGCATTTAATCGATTATATTTCAAGATAATCGATTATTTCAATATCGATAGCTTTAATCGATTATTTCCGAGTAAATAATCGATTATTCCGAAGGAGAATACCCTGTTTTGGGCGTTTTTAAGGGAAAATAATCGATTATCACTTCCGAGTAATCGATTATTCCGAAGGCTATATCAAATTTTTAAGGTTTTGGCACATTATAACCTATGAATATCCTGCATCACGAATTTAATCATAACAATCATCCAAAAACGAGTCAAATTAAGCGAGAATTTAAGCTATTTCTAGTATCCCTAAGTCTCTTCTAAGATCATAGAATCTATCCTTGGGTAGAGGCTTAGTAAATATATCTGCTAATTGACGTTTAGTGTCTACATACTCTATCTTACGGTTTCCTTTCTTGATATGATCTCTTAAAAAGTGATGTCTAATCTCAATATGTTTAGTCCTAGAGTGCATTCTTTGGATTTTTTGTTAAGTTGATTGCACTCGTATTATCACACATTAATGGAATGTCATTTAAATATATGCTATAATCCTCTAATTGTTGTTTCATCCACGGAATTTGAGCACAACAACTACCAGTTGCAATAAATTCGACTTCGAGTGGTAGATAAAGCAACACATGCTTGTTTCTTAGAATGCCATGATATTAAGGATGAACCTAACAAATGACATGTCCCACTAGTGCTTTTCCTATCAATTTTACATCCACCATAATCGGCATCGAGAATATCCTAATAAACTAATACAAGCATCGAGACGGATACCACAAGCCAAATCCAGTAGTTCCTTTTAAGTATTTTAAAATATGTTTCTACTGCAATTAAATGAGATTCTTTAGGACAAGCACTGAAATCTAGCACACACACAAACAGAATGCATAATATCGAGGTCTACTAGCGAGTTAAGTATAATAGTGATCCTATCATACCTCTATACATAGTTTGATTTACTTCCAAACTGATTCATCCTTGTCTAAATAGCATGAAGTTCCCATGGGTGTGTTAGCTTCCTTAGAGGTGTCCATACCAAACTTTTTGAGAATTTCCTTGCGGTATTTAGTTTGAGAGATGAAAGTGCCATCTTTAAGTTGCTTGATTTGTAGTCCAAGGAAGAATGTCAATTCTCCCATCATAGACATTTCAAACTCTCCCTGCATTATCTTAGCAAATTCTACACATAACAAACTATCGGTTGATCCAATAATATATCAACAAGTAACACATCTTTGATCTCCAAAGTGTTTGCACCGCGATTGCTCAATTGATTGCTTAAGGATGTGTGAAAACTTATATTCAATGTGAGTTTAGAAAGTTCAAGCCAAGCTGTTTTCAATAGAAGATTTTCAAAAGCTAGCTGGTTTAATTAATCTGTTAAAAGTTTCTTTTAATCTGTTAAAAGTGCGGTTTTAATCTGTTAAAACATCTTTTAATCGATTAAAACGCAGTGTAGAAAAAGTTTTTAAGTTGTTTTAATCGATTGAAACGAGTTTTTAACCGATTAAAAGAGTTACGATCGGTCATAATAAAAATCGATCGGTCATCCGACTCGACCGGTCATAATAAAAATCTGATCGGTCATCCTGACTACGACTAGGTCATAATAAAAATCTGATCGGTCATCCTCGACCCTTTAAGTGATTTTAATCGATTGAAACGTGTTTTTAATCGATTTAAACGTTTCGACAGCTCATAATAACAATCTGATCGGTCAAAATGAGTTCTAAATGGTTTTAATCGATTAAAAACCAGTTGTATCGATTAAAATGCTTGTAAAAACACTTCTTTGACCACTCTAAGTGATTTTATTTGGTTCTTTCAAAAGCTGCATCGAGTTAAAAACATGTTTTAAGAAAGCTTTTGTAAAAATACTTTATTTTGAGACTGTTTAAAACAATTTTAGAGGCTTCTCGCAAAAATCTTTAAGAGAAGAATCTTTATGCGATAGAAAAGATAAAATGATTTTACCTAAGCATTTTGTTTAAAACATACAAAATGATCCATTTTCTTTGAATAAATAAAAGAGACAAACATATTTATTTAACTATTGGAACCCAAATATATTTACCTTTTGGAATACCAAAATGTTTAATTTTACACTTATTTGAAGTGTGACCTTGTTTCATACAATAGAAGCATGCATTTGGAGTAGCTTTAGAATAAGATACATTATTAACATGACATGCTCTAGTTCCTTTTCTACCCATATTCTTTTCTTTTTAGATTTACTCTTTTTCAAAGGAACTCTATGATTTACATTATTTTGAGCAAAAACCATTTCATTCTTCCTAAGATCATCAATTTCTTTTTCGGCTTTGTCAAGCAAATGGTTAAGAATATCTATGTCATATTCATGCTCTTTACAATTTGCACAAGCTAAGTCCTTATTCTCATCTAAGCATACAATTTTCGTATTAGCTACCTCCTTTTCTTCTAAACATGCAATTTTCAATTTTAAGGACTCATTTTCCTTTTCAGATTTTCTTAGATTCTTCTTTACTACTTTATATTCCTTTTTCATATCCATAAATGCAGTAAATAACTCATTATAAGCATTTTGTAATTCATCATGATCATTTTCTTCACAAGAGGATGAATCGGAATCACTAACCTCAACATCAGAAGAATTGTTGTTATTTGCCATCAAGCAAATGTTTGCTTCAATTTACGAGTCGCTTGATTCCGAATTTGAATCACTTGTCATCCCAAGCAATATATGCTTTCTTCTTGAATTGCTTTTTGCCCTTATGTTCATCATTTTTCTTGTTTGGGCATTCGGTCTTCATATGCCACTGCTTCACCACAACCAAAGCATTTTATATTAACGGAAGAATTTTCTTTTACCTTTCCCTTACCTTTGAAAGGATGTCTTCCTTTTGCTTTCATCATCTTGGTGAACTTCTTTATAAAAAGACTCATCTCTTCTTCATCATTTTCGGAGTCTTCTTCTTCTTCTTTCTTATTATTGCTTTTTGAAATCTCGGTTTTGAAAGCAAGGTTCTTCTTTTGATATTGACCCTCTTCCTCATTTAGTCTTCCAAGGTCAAGTTCATGCTCCCTAAGCTTTCCAAATAACGCCGCCATAGACATAATGGCAAGATTTTGTGACTCCGAGATGGCCGTCACCTTTGGTTGCCATTTCCTATCCGAGAGATTTCAAGATTTTAACATTTAATTCATCAACGTCAAAAATTTTACCTAGTCCGGTGAGATGGTTCACGATATGAGTGAAACGTTTCGTACGTCAAATATCGTTTCGCCTGGTTGCATTCGGAACATCTCGTATTCTTGGATTAAAGAATTTTTACGTGCTCTTTTGACGTCGTCGGTTCCTTCGTGGGTCACCCTTAGTATTTCCCACATTTCCTGTGCACTTTTACAAACTGAAATTCTATAAAACTCATCAATGGTTAGAGCAGATGAAATAATGTTTCTAGCCCTAACATCAAATTGTGCTTTTCGACTTTCGTCGGCGGTCCATCTAGAAATAGGTTTAAGAACGTCAACACCGTTCTCGGTAATTTTAGGAATAAATGGACCATTTAAAATTGCGTCCCAAACGCCTCTATCAACGAGACTCTAAAAATATTTGCATACGTACTTTCCAAAAAGGATAATTTTGACCCGCAAAAAGTGGGGGTCCGTTGATAGACGCACCTTCGGCAAAAGTTTGATTTTGTCCGGCCATTTTCGAAAAGTTTGAATGACTATCAAAGCAAGCTCGATACCACTTGTTAGAATCGCGCGGCGAGAATGTTCGCGTGGTCGGACAAAAACCAAGAGGGGAGTGAATTGGTTTCTTAATAAAAATTAGGTTTTCAAAATTTTCCCCAAATTTTACCGATTAAAAACTGCGTAAATGTAAATAGAGAAGAGTAGAGAAGATTACACGGTAGGTTTATACTTGGTTCGGATCAAAAGACCCTACGTCCGGTTGCTAATCACTCAAAAGAGGATTAACGCTGTCACTAAGAACAAATTGTTATAAACAGATTACAAATCAAAGAGATAAAGTAAAGACAACACCTCTCTTGAAATCCACAAGAGATGAAGAACGACTTTCCCTAGAGACGGCACGGCACACAATCCACTAAGAACTCCACTTAGTGATTCTTATCGCTTCTAGCCTCACACCAGGTTTCCAAAAGCCCCCTTTCCTTGCAACAAACAGTTCTCGGCACTCACGGCACTTAACTTTTGTATGGAAAGAGTTGTTCTTCTTTTCGAGTGCCAAAGCGAGTTTAAGTAGGGAAATTAGGGTTAAGGAATTGGGGATTTCGAAACTAGGGTTCTTGGTAATTGGGTTTTCGAAAATAGGGTTAATTTGAAATTTAAAAACAAAAACGAGCTGAAATAATCGATTAAATGGAGTTTTAATCGATTAAAAGCGAAGCCAAATACGCAGAACCCAATCCTCTCTGGTTTAATCGATTATTTGGTGAAATAATCGATTATTTGACCTTTTAATCGATTATTTTGATGTTTTAATCGATTAAAACAGTGAGTATATGCTTGAAAATGGTTTTCTCACTTGTTTTAATCGATTATTTCCCTATATAATCGATTAAAGCCGAAGCTTGCATGATAAATTTGAGCATTTTGAAGCTTCTAAGTTACGGACTATGTACCGGCTATCTTAGACTCTATAATTACAGACTCAATCAAACTAAAACAGAGTTATTACAATACAGAAAACATCAATCTTCAATCTTCAATACTCTAAGTCTTTAAGCTCTTGGATCATCATCAAAATCAACATTCTTCATGATCATTATTTGCAACATCAAGTCCTTGAATGTTCAACAACTTGTCAATGAAGGTATCTTGATCTCTTTTGGGAGTACACCCTCCATGCCATATGTAAGGGAGAATAGAGTAACTCTCGTGGAGGTTCATACAGACGTTAGATATCTTATGAAGGGCAGAGGATACCGATCCTTGTAGGCTTAGACCATGTTCCGGATGATCGTCTTAATGTTCTTATTGGTTGCCCATTACTGCATCGTTCAGTTTAGGTCGATAGAGAGAGGGTTTATGGTTTTGGATTTTGAGATCTTGGCATGTAATATGCATGCGTCCACATACTCTTTTAGCAATTGTACCAATCCTTTCCTGACATTATTGTTGATTTGGGTATTTTCCTTCTTATTGTTTCCTTGCCCCCAAATCGATGGCATCAGTTTATTCCTTAATGAGCCATATAGATTGAGCTTCTCTTTTTTTAACAGCCTTTGTATGTCCGGGGAGACAGTCCCCTTCTTACTGTCTGACTCGATCCATTCACCTTCAGCTTTCGGATCCCTAAAGAGTCATCCATCACAGACATGATTATTTTTATTTGGTTATGTTTAGGCTTAGATTTTATCATCATTTATTTTGAAATAATAATGAGAGAGAAAAGAATGAAAAAAAATATGAATGTTTATGCAAATGCCTCATTGTATTGATGGAAACAAAATATTTACAAAGCCCTTTTAATCAAAGATCTTGCGACCATGGGCGGGGACCGCGAGAGATGCAGGAAGCCTAAAAATATGAAGAGCCTTAATCAGCTGGCCTTCTCTTATCCCACCTCACTATTCTGGTTGTGATAGATGCATGGTATTCACGTTGGGAGCATCAAAGGTGATCCACCCGACATCCAACAACTTTTGGACCTTATACTTCAAGGTCATACAATTCTCCATGAAATGCCCAGGAGCGCCTGAGTGGTAATCACATTTTTCGTTCAGCTTGTACCAATCAGGGTAGGGTGGATCCATCCTCTTTGGAAGGACACGTACTAGAAGGTTGGCATCTACTAGCTTTGTCAGCAAACTCCCATAGGATGTTGGAAGGGGAGTAAATTTTCTCTCTTGATTCCTTGATTGCCTAGCTAGTCATGAAGAGGAAGAAGGAGTAGCAAGGTTGATGGCATTCACGCTTCTCTCCTCCCTCTTGTTAAGGAACTTTTTGAATGGAGCATTGGATGAGGAAGGTTGTGCGATCCTCCCACTTTTCAGTCCTTGCTCCACTCTCTCGCCGATGGTTACCACATCCGTAAAAGAGTCGACATGCTCCCTATCATCTTATCATAATAGGGGCCTGTTAATGAATTGATGAACAGGGATATGGTTTCCTTATCTGATAGCGGAGGCTCTACTTGGGCGGCCAACTCCCTCCAACGCTAAGCATATGCCTTGAAGGGTTTGTCATTTTTCTTACTCAAAGCTTGTAGATCTGACCTATGTGGGGCTAGATCGATATTATATTTGTAGCGATGAAGGAAGGCGTCTGCTAGCTGTTTCTAGTTTTGGACTTGCCCCCCCTCTAGTTGCATATACCAGTTCAAGGCCGAATCGGCCAAGCTCTCCTGAAAATAATGGATCAGGAGCTCCTCATTATCGACATATGGAGTCATCTTACGACAGTACATTGTAAGATTGCTCTTGGGGCAAGTCATTCCCATGTACTTTGGGAAATCTGGAACCTTGAATTTGGGGGGAAATTGAATATTCTTAACGAGGCACATGTCAGCCGCTTCTTTAACGTCAAAATTATGCCCCTCCATAGCCCTTAACCTCTCTTCGAGGGAAAAAATCTGTTGCTTGGAAACTTCAGGAGTTTGGATGATTACTGCCCTCACTTTGGGCTGTACGTGAGCTCCCTGCTCAGGCTCATGGTCGAAACCCCCTTCTTCCTCATGATGTGAGGCGTGGTGACTATGAGGGTTCTCCTTGTGTAGGCTCTACTGACGTATTAACTCCATTAGTTGCGCCATTTTTTCTTTCATGGAGTTAAGCTCAGCGGTGAGCTTGTGATTTTGCTCTTCTAATTGTTCCATCCTCTTGGCTTTCCGCTCGCGAGTGAGGACAGGAAGAAGACCAATCACTTTCTAGAGTACATAATGAATTAGGGTTTTTATTAAAATGAATGATTGGTGTGGGATAGATACACCTTAAGACAATAACTTTAATATCATCCTTAAAGTTTTACGCTTCACGAAGCACCTTACCCACTTCGGTATGATGGTTCTTCCCCATCATGGTTTTGACAAGTATAACGAAGGTCACCATATACCTTAGTACATTTTTCCCTTCCTTGTGGATGGTTACAAATGTGCTCGGGGTCTCTTTCGCCTTTGTCTTAGGGATATCTAATGCCCCCTAACATGAATGTGTTTATGCATGCATTAGTGTAAAAAGGCGGCAGATGTTCAAAGTGAGATAACTTTTGACTGGGATGTCGGATTTGGACGCACAACATATCAAAACGAAGAGAAAAAGGTGAAGAACAGGTGACAAATACCTAGGAGATTTGGCCCAACAATTTTCCCGAAAAATTCTCCTAAGACCCATTTTTTGAGAGATTTATTAAGATGATGTGCATGCATGCATTTATTTTCTCTCTTGGTTTTTCCACTTATGAAATGAAGTGATATGAATGATACAACTTTGTCAAAGTTCTTTTTATTGTAAAAGGTATTTTTTATTGCTTTAAATTGTTTTTTTTATTTGATTGATTTATTTGTTTTATTCGATTTATAACCTTTTATCTCTTCTGTCGGATTGCGTGGCTACTTAGCTTACAAAGAACCTGAAACCAGACTAGCTAAAAGGCAGACTGTCCGAGATAAAAGTGGTTTAATGCAAAAGAATGGTTTTAGCATCCCTTATCTCTTCTGTCAGACTGCGTGACTACTTAACTTACAAAGAACCTGAAACCAGACTAGCTAAAAGACAGACTGTCCGAGATAAGGGTGTTTATTGTGAAAAGATTTTTGAGGGTTTTCTTTTATTTTTTTGTTGTATGATCATGCTATGCAACAATCAAATGCAACAAATAAATGCACACACAATTCACTCATCTGCGAATAGTAGGACAACGTTTTTTATCACGAGGTAGGGGTATCCTGTAGAAGAGTGCGTATTCAGGGTAGTCCTAAATTTTTTCACCAAGACCAGACCCCCAAGGTGCCCCCATTATAGGTCCCCACTCTCCCAGCCTTCAGACCATGCATGGCACTAAGGCCTTGTCAGTCTTTGGGCCAAAAGAGGAAGGTTATCTCCTTCAGTGGTGGTTTCCGATCATATCAGTGGGCTCATGGCCCTCACTACGACAAATCGTACAATGCCACCCACTCCCTAAGGTTATCCCACTTGCCCCCGGGTATAGGGGGAACTTTTGTGTGCAAGGGTTTGTGTACAATTGTTATTTCAAACAATTGCATAAAATAAACATACAATAGTTATTAAAGCCAAACAATAAAACATGTTATAAAGCAAGGAAGGGTAAAAGCGTAATTTCTAGTTCTTATTTCTCAAAACTAGTCCATCACTAAATGGGATCAACTCTCTAGCTTCCCCAGTGGAGTTGCCATCTATCGCCACCGTCAAAAGAGACGGTCGGAGCAACGTGATGGTTTTTTTTACTCGCATTTTTAAAAGTGTGGTTCAACGCCTTTAGGTTGTCCGATAACCGGGTTGGACCTAAGGGCGAGGTTTTCGAAAAGTTCGAGGAGTCGCCACCAATGTTTTTACCAGAAACACTGGAAAAGGAAAAAGAAGGTAGTGATTTTTTTAAAGAAAAACTAACTTTGCTCATTACAACCAGAGTTAGGTAAGGAAGTTAGTTACATGTAGGGAAGGTATTAGCTTCCCTACGACGCCCCTTTCGGGTTCCCTATAATGGACCATTTTTTATAAAGAAATAATAACTCTAAAATTGCGCTTTTACCCTTATTTATTCATTGCGGAAATTAAGTTATTGACTACATGACCCTAAATGCCCAATGCACAATGATATTATCTAAAAAGCAATAAAATAGAGAAAGGAGTATATAGGAACCTTCGAAGCAAGCTTTTATAATATGTTCTTGAAAGAGGGTGTTTTTTGGCAATCCCCACGCTGTACAATGATGATTTCTCTTTCTCGCAGTACTTTAGAACGCTTTCTAAGAACTCTAAGAAACTCTGGAAATGCTTTAGAGGGGTTCTAGGAGAGTAATTTGAAAGTAGTACACTAGGGAAATTTGTAGAAGTGTGTGAAAAGAGTGAGAAAGTCCCCCATTTTTATAGGAATTTGCACCTGTCAGGTCGGGACCGCCGTCACGCCAAACGAGACGATGGTCTTGCCCTTAGCCAACAGTGAGACGACAGTCTCAACCCTTTTGGTGGAATTTCTTATTTTTCTTGTACAAAAATCCTTCCTATTCTAATATGGGGCCTATTAATCAATCCTAGGGACCTTTTAGGCCTTGACCATCTTCGAACGGAAGTCTTCTGCTCTTTATTTTGAGGCAGGGTAAGATTTTGGGTCTACAAGCATGTTATAAAAACAAGGAAGGGTAAAAGCATAATTTTAAGTTTTTATTTTTTTAAACTAGTCCATTACTAAATGAGATCAACTCTCTAGCTTCCCCAGTGGAGTTGTCATCTGTCGCTGCCATTAAAAGAGGCAGTCGGAGCGACCGATGGTTTGATTGACTCGCGTTTTCTATAGAAGTGGTCAACACTTTTAGGTTGTCCGATAACCGAGCTGGACCTAAAGGCGAGATTTTCGTAAAAGGTTCTATGGAGTCGCCACCAGTGTTTTAACCTTAAAAACTGAAAAAGGTAAAAAAAGTAGTGGTTTTAGAAAAAACCAACTTTGATCATTACAACCAGAGTCGGGTAAGGGAGTTCGTTACGTGTGGGGAAGGTGTTAGCACCCCACAACGCCCCTTTCGGGTTCCCTATGATGGACTAGTTTAGGAAATAAATATTTAAAGAAATTATACTTTTACCCTATTATTTTACCTACTTGCAGAATTTAAATGTCTACATGGCCCTATTATCTAATGCATACAAAGAAAGCGATAAAGAAAGTAGTAAAAGAGAGAGAATAGGGAAGGAACCTCCGAAGTAAGCTTTATATTAACCCTTCAAAACTTGAGGACACTTTTTGGTAGTCCCTGCACTCTACAGGCACGCTCCTCCCGCAAAAGATAAAATTTCACTCTACCGAGGGCCGGATGTCTCAAAGAGAGACCTTCTTAACTGATTTCTACCTTAACGAAAATTGAAAACTCACTCAAACTCCAAAATAATGCTCAGAGTCACTCTAAAGTGCCAAAAGGATTCCTAGAGAGTGGTAGGAGTGAATCGTGTGTAAAAATCGAGGAATGAGGCTCCTATTTATAGGGAACCGCACCAGGAAAAAGTGGACAACTATCTGGGCTAAGTGGACTACCGTCCATGACAAAAAGTGGCCATGGTCCATGTAGGGTGGACGACCATCCATGGCTAAAAGTTGCCATGGACGACCGTTTGAGTCAAGTGGACAGTCGTCCATTGCCTTAAAGTAGGCATGGACAGTCGTCTGACTGTCCTGGACGACCATTTGCTATTCCCGACGAAATTTCTGATTTTTATTGCCTTTGAAAACCCTTCCTATCTTAAATGGAACCTAGAAAAATTTACTAGGAACTTAACAAAGTCTTGACCTTCTTCGAAATGGGTGTTTTCTGGCTTTGTTTGGAAGCCGGGCAAGATAGAGGGTCTACAGGGCTTCAGAGAGAGAGAATAGTCTGGGTACATCTGTAAAAAATTTAAATTCCCTCTTGAACTTGATTCCTGTAGGATGGATTTGAAGCTTGTTCGTCATGGAGAAAATGTCCATGCCTACTAGAATGTCTTTGTTGAGAAGTTTGCTCTCAATTACTTTACTCCAGACTTTACAATCTGGGAAAAATTAATTCCAATCGGAGCTCTGGTGATTAGCTCGGTCTTAAAGACTTTTCCATCAGCTACAACAAAATATGAAGCCTCTTTCTTCCAAAATTCCTTGGGAAGTATATCAGGATCCATCATGGATTTCTGGCCTCCTGTATTAAGGTAGGATATGGCTTGGATTGCTTTCTCATATTTTGAAGGAAGGAGCTGAATTTCCAAGCATGGTTGTGGAGGAGAGATATTGATAGAATCAGTCTCTTGAAAGGAAAATACTGGAATAGTGTCAGTTTCAGATTCATAAGAATATTTTGATCCAGTCTCGTATGAGGAGATGTTAAGAGCGAGGACAGTCTCTTCATTTGCAGAACTCTGTTCAAAATATAGAGACTCTATGTCATCATTTTCATCAAGCCGGAGGGTGGAGATGAGCTTGATGACTCTTTCAGCTTTGTGAGGACAGTTCTTGGAGAAGTGTCCCTTCTTCTTCTTTCAAATAAAGCACTGTTGATCTTGTGTTTTCCCTCTGAACTTCTTTTTCTTAAAAAATTTAAAATTCTTTTTCTTTTCTTTTTTTACGGAAAAGTGGCTTTTCCCGCTTCTTCTTCGTCTTTCAGTTGTCTGAACAGGGCTTCTTGCATTTGATCTCAAGGTAAGGTTTCTGGCTTTGTTGAACTTGCTTTTCTGAGTCATGATGTTAGAAAAGAACTCATGCTGTCTGCACAGTTTTTCAACAGCTTCTAAAGTCATCTGGTGAATTTGACCCATTGTTAAAGTTGTGAAGTCTTTCTGGATGGACATGACCATCCTATTCAACTTTGGTTGTATCTCAGCAGGAAGAGATGCGACATATGTGTTCTTCAGGCTAGGATCATTGAGTCCGTTGAGATGGTAGAATCTCTTGCTCATTCTCTAGTAGTGTTTCTCCAGGTCTTTGATCTTGATTGAGCAACATCTCATTTCACAAAAAATTCTTGCCTGAGCTTTTTGTCTGTTATCGATCCATCACCTATGAATTCTTCATGTAAAGCTCCAAGTACTGCTGAAGTTTGTCCCAATTCATGGAACTGGTTCTGTCGAACGACTCCCAAATTATGATACCATCCCTTCAAAGTTCCTATCATTCTGCAACAGAATTCTTCAATGACTTTATAGGAGTCAGAATTGTTGACTAACTTGGTGTCTAACCATCCTCCAAATTCGATCAGTCTGGCTCTCCATTGGCTGGGAGGAATATCATCAATAGTGAACTAGGGTCCACCATTTGTCTTTGGAGACGCATTTGTCCTTGTGGGACCAAAGTCAACTTCTTCATCTGGAGGGTCATAGATTGGTTCATGTCTTACTTCTGATCTGAAGGTACTAGTCATTAGTATCTGCATCTTTATAGTTGGGAACTTCCATTTCAGACTCTTCAGAGGTAAGGACTTCAGTTTGATTCTTCAGAGGAATACTCTTCAAGCATTGTAAGAGTATCCGTATGAATCGGAGAAGGACAAGTTTCTATAGTCATCTGAGAGTATGGGTCTTGAGAATCTTGAAAGATCGGGTCAAATGGTTCTTGTTGGGTTTGTCTCTTAGGAGAAGGTTGATCTTCAAAAGAAAATTCTGAAGAAGGTTGGGCAACCTTCTTTCCTTTGTCTAGCTTGGGTGTTACTGGTTTGGGCCTAGGTCTGTAGGCAATTATTATTGGTAGGGACCATGTAGTCTGTGATGTTGGTTGGAAGTAAGGAGACAGGTTCTGGAAAGAGGAGTAGGCTCGAGTTGAAGAGAACAGGGATGAATAGTGATCCTTCTCTGGTTTCTACTGCCTAATTTTCTCTTCAATGTAGATATCCATCTCTTGGATATGGGCTTTGAGCCTTCTAATCTCCCTTTCCTTGGCGTGAGATAGTTCTCTAAAGATAGTGTTCTTCCAGTCTTCTTCTAGTCTTCTAGCCATGAGATTTCGGAGGAGAGTTTCCTATAGTGTTTCCTCGGAGTAGAATAAAGGTGTTTTCCTCATAGTAGAATTAAGGTGTTGGAGCTTGTCGTCAGTCTCCTCAAGGTGTGTGGAGATTTTTTCTATCTTCTTATCAATTTTCTGCAAGATAGAATTTTGAGCTCTAGCATCCTCCGTCTGCCAATTTAGTACTTCTTTGGCCTGGCTTAAGGGTTTGGTCTTCCCATCTGGTCCAATCTCTTGGCAAACGACATGTGGTTTGGTTGTCGTTTTGGACACTGGATCAACGTTCCTTTCTAACTGAGGAAATTCTTCTTTGTAGGCTGAAGGGTTTATCATCATGCATGGGATAGGAGGAGCTACAGGAGCAGGCTGAGGTGGCATGACAGAGGTTCTGCACCTTTCTTGTTTAGAGAAGAAGAAACCTTCTTCTTTGAGGATCTCAACATATCTTTGATCTTTTCACGAGGGATCTGGTTTTTCTTGGCAGTGGATTCCTATCCACAGCCCTTTTCCAGGTTTGAATCTCCTGGGAGGAGTGAAAGGAGGTTTGTAGGATCCTCCTTTGAATTCATCATCCTCGTCACTATTGTCTCCATTGTGGTCGCAACAGTCACAGTCAGAATCGCACATGTCTGGGTCAATATCCCAGATAAAGTGTCTCCCTATCTTGTCAGTGAAGATAGGTTTGCCATCAGGGCATACGTTGGCGATAGCAATTTTGCCTTCCTTGGTGACAGGCGTTATCATTATCGACTAGAATATGGAGGTGCTCAAACTTGGAACATCCTCTGGATTCTTGAAGATGGTTCTGACGGTGCCATCTACAAATCTTTTAAATGTTGCTCCTGTGAACTGGATGAGTTTCTGGTTGTTATAGAGCTTCTCATAATTAGTCACTGTTGAACATTCAAGGACTTGATGTTGCAAATAATGATCATGAAGAATGTTGATTTTGATGATGATCAAAGAGCTTAAAGACTTAGAGTATTGAAGATTGAAGATTGATGATTTCTGTATTGTAATAACTCTGTTTTAGTTTGATTGAGTCTGTAATTATAGAATCTAAGATAGCCGGTACATAGTCTGTAACTTAGAAGCTTCAAAAAGCTCAAATTTATCATTCAAGCTCGGCTTTAATCGATTAAATAGGTAAATAATCGATTAAAACAGTGAGAAAACCATTTTACGTACAAACTCACTTGCTTTAATCGATTAAACGACAAAATAATCGATTATTCCGTACGATTCAGTATAGATAATCGATTATTTCACCAAATAATCGATTAAACCAGAGAGTATTGGGTTCTGACGTATTTGGCTCTGTTTTAATCGATTATTACTCCAAATAATCGATTATTCCAGTCTGTTTCTGATTTTAAACTTCAAACAAACCCTATTTTCAAAAACCCAATTACCAAGAACCCTAGTTTCGAAATCTCCAAATCCTAAACCCTAATTTCCCTACTTAAACTCTCCTTTGGCACTCAGAAAAAAGAACAACTCTTTCCATACAAAAGTTAAGTGTTGTGAGTGCCAGAGAACTGTTTGTTGCAAGGAAAGGGGGCTTTTGGAACCTGGTGTGGGCTAGAAGCGATAAGAATCACTAAGTGGAGTTCTTAGTGGATTGTGTGTTGTGCCGTCTCTGGGGAAAGTTGTTCTTCATCTCTGGGGAAAGTTGTTCTTCATCTTCTTCCTGTTCTTCAGTAATTGTTGGAGAATTAGCTTTTGCAGGGTCCACGGATGGATCATCTTCTTCAACAGTACACTGATCTGTGTTTCTGGCATGTTTCAACTGATAAGAATTATCAGTTAATTCTTCTTCATCTGCAGTACCTGTTGTTCTATTCTGCACCACTTGAGAAGACTCATTAAACAAAACATGTACTTGATTCTTCAACTGACTTCAATCTTAAATTGTAAATTCTATATGCATGGCCAGTGAGTTGAGTAACCAAGAAAGATTCCTTTGTCGGATTTCTCATCAAACTTGCCAATATTTTCTTTCCCATTGTTTAAAACAAAACATGTACATCCAAAAACCCCGAAATAGTTTATGTTGGGTTTTCTTCCTTTGTACAGTTCATATGGGGTTTTCTTAAGCATGGGTCTAATCAAGACTCTATTAAAAACATGACAAGCGAGTGTTTACTTGCATCTGCCCAAAAGTATTTAGGTAAAGAATTTTCACACAACATTGTTCTAGCAAGTTCCACAATGGATCTGTTCTTTCTTTCCACAACACAGTTCGTTGAGGAGTTCTTGGAGCGAGAAAAATTGTGTTTTATGCCAAACTTTTCACAAAATGATTCAAACTTTTCATTTACAAATTCTCCACCATTATCACTTTGAATAGATGTAATGAAATATCCTTTTTCATTATGTAAAACCTTGGCAAGCTTTTTGAAAGATTTGTAAGAATCAGATTTGGCCTTTAGAAAAACAGTCCAGGTAAATCTGGAAAAGTCATCAACAATTACCATGATATAAAGATTACCACCTAGGCTTTTATTCCTTGAAGGACCAACCAAATCCATGTGAAGCGAGTTCCAAAGGTTTGGAAGTTGAAACAATGTTTTTGTTTGAAAAAGATTTTCTAGTTTGTTTGCCTTTCAAACAAGCTTCACAGATTTTGTCTTTCAAGATTTGAAGCTTAGGCAGCCCAGAAACTAATTCTTTTGAAATCGGTTTGTCAAGATGGTTAAGATGTATATGAGCAAGTCTTCTATGCCACAACCAAGATTCTTCTTCTTTAGTAAGAAGACAACTTTGAGATGATATAGACTGTTTGATATCTAACATGTATATGTTGTTTAACCTCTTACCTACCAACATTACCGTGTCGGATTCGGCTCCACGGATAAGGCACTTTTCACGGTTTGAAAATGACTTTGTGACCAAGATCACATAACCGACTTATGCTTATCAGATTGTGCTTGAGACCTTCAACAAGAAGAACATTGTGAATGATTACTGATTCACCATCACCAATATCTCCAGAACCTAGAATTCTTCCTCTCGTTGTTGTCTCCATAAGTCACATGACCTCCATTCTTCAATTTCAGCTTGTGGAATTTTGAAATGTCACCTGTCATGTGCCTTGAGCATCCGTTGTCTAGATACCAAAGGGACTCTTGTTGCTGTTCTCGAAAGATCAAACATCAAGTATTTGGTACCCTTACGTATTTTGGGTCCTTAGGAGTCAAATTTTACGTTTAACATGTTTTGGAACCCATCTCTTCCTACCTTGCGGCACAAAATATTTTCTAGCATGACAAGTATTTTATAGTATGTCCTTTCTTCATGCAGTAATGACAAGATGAGAAAGGGGATGCTGTTGTTTTTCCGTATGAAAAGAAGTTCAAATATTTTTTAGTTTTTACCCCATTCTTAGGTTTGTACCCGATTCCAGAATGTTCAAACACACAGTTTTGAGACCCAAGAAGTGCATCTAAATTCTCTTTACCTTGAGTAAATTTTGTCAAGTTTTAGTCAAGTAATCAACCTTATTTTGTAAAACAATACACTTTTCACAATTCTTATTAACAACAACATTATCCGCAGATGAATAGATAATATCTAGATGTTCTAAATCTGTTTTGCTTTCTAATAGTTCATTTTCCGAATTTTAATTCTATTTTCTAACCAGTTATTTAAACCTTTCAACCGATTATTTGTATGAGATAAATTTCTGGCTTCACTATGCATTTCATTGAAAGCATTCGAGTAATGTGTTGTAATTCATTTCATTTTCTCGTAGGAGTTGAACTTACATGTGATGAAGAGGATTCACAACCAGACCATCAAACACAGGTTCACCTCTTCACTTTCGGATTCAGAGTTGGAAGATGAATCATTGTCTTGCCAGGCTATATAGGCCTTTTTCCCTTTGTATCTTGATTCTTTCTTGTTCCGATTTTTGGTCTTTTCCGGACAATCACTCTTTATGTGACCTCGTTTACCACAAGAATAACAAGTAATATTATTTTGAACAGATTCAATCTTTTTATCATTGTACCTTTTTACTTGGCCAGCTTCGTTTCTTTCTTCTAAGAAATTTTCCAAATTTCTTAACCAACAAAGTCAGGTTCTCTCGATTCATCTTCTTCGAGATCCACTGTTTTCTTCAATTGTCTTGAGAACAATATTTCTACTTTTCTTTTCTGCATTCTCTTGTTCTTTGAACCGATTGATTTCCAACTCATGTTCCCTCAACTTACCAAAAAGTGAAGCGGTAGTCATTTCGAGTCAAGTCTCTTGATTCCGATATAGCTGTCACCTTTGGTTGCCACGTTCTGTCCAAACACTTTAAGATTTTGATGTTCAACTCTTCTTTGTCAAAAGTCTTTCCTAACCCAATTAGATGATTGACTATGTGCGTGAACCTTTCTCGCACATCTCGCAATTGTTTCTCCTTGCTGCATTTTAAACAACTCATAGTCTCCGATTAACTCATGCTTTCTTGCCCTTTTCACATCAGATGTTCCTTCATGTGTAACCTCTAAAATTTCCCACATCTCTTTGGCAAAGGCACACTCGAGACACCCCGAAAAACTCATCAAGATTTAAAGCGAGAGGTAATAATATTTTTTGCAGTATAATCATATTGGACTCTCCTATTTTCTACATCGGTTAATTCAGCCCAATCTTTTTCGACTACTTTACCATCTACGGTATGAGTTGGTTTGTAAGGACCATTAACAATTGTTTCCCAAATGCCTCTATCAAGAGATTCAATAAAGATTTTCATTCTAACCTTCCGAAAGAATAATTCACACCGAAAAAAGTGGAGGCCTGTTTATGGAGGCTCCTTCTAAAAAATTCATCTTTCCCTCGACCATTGGACCGATTTCTTGAGTAACTTACAAGAACCAGCTCCGATACCAATTGAAAGAATTAATGGTTGAGTTCAAGAGGGGGGTGAATTGAACTTTAAAACTTTTTCGCAAAACTTACTTTCTTTTGGAAGAATGAGTTATCTTTATTCAATCTTTGCAAAGGTAATTTGGTTTAAACATAGCACGTATATAGACAGAAAATAAAAGAGATGAAAGAAGAAATTTAACACACAAATTTATACTTGGTTCACTCTAATCCAGAGCTACATCCAGTTCTTGACAAACCTGTCAAGTTTCACTAATTCCAAGTGAAAATTACAACCAGTAGATACTCACCAATCTACCCCAAGAACTATCTTGCAAACCCACAAGACAGAATCTTGAAAACCACCCAGTAACCAAATCCAGTTACTGTACCAAGTGCAGATTACAATCCAACCTGTACAACCAAATTTTTACAAAAGAATATGGAAAGAAAAAACCTGGACTTGAAGTTCTAATTGTCCGAACAAATTCTAACAACACTTTCTCTCTTTGATTGACCACAATTCGATCACGAGCACCTTATGATATGAAAAGATTCTTGAATGCAGAGAAAGTCACGTATGAAAGTTTCACAGATTGATTTCACAAGTTTTCTCAAGTAGTGTGTTGTATATCTATTTCAAAAGATAGATCAATTCTGTATATATAGAGTAAATCATAGAATCAGAACGTTTCAACTGTCAAAAACTGTTTCAGAGAGTAAAAAGATCGATTTAGTTTAAAGTAAAACAGTTTAGAAGAGGCTCTGATCGATTAGAACTGAAGTATGATCGATCAGACCGAGTTATGATCGATCAGAATGAAACTATGATCGATCAGACAGAGTTATGATCGATCAGAATAAAACTATGATCGATCAGAATATATTTCAATCGATTAAAACATAGATTCAATCGATTGATTTCATTTAAAGCTCCATTCAATCGATTGTTTCGAGTTTTTAATGGATTGAAACAGCTTTATGAAAAATGACAGCTCTCTGTTTCAATCGATTGAAAATTATTTCAACAGATTGAAAACCTGCAAACACTTAGTTAATAGAAATAGCCTCTCTGTTTTAACAGATTAAAATTTATTTCAACAGATTGATTTTCTGAAAAACTCTTAGACTGAAAAAATAGTCTTTCTGTTTCAACAGATTAAAAATCATTTCAACAGATTGAAAATGCGAAACTTTGATATTGAAAAATTCATTGAGTTATTTTAACTTGTTGATTCCGCGAATCAATCAATTGAAAATACGACTATGTATGAGCACTTATTATGTTGAGTGATTTTAACAGATTGAAAATCCTTTTCAACAGATTGAAAAACTTAGTTTATTCTTTTAATACTTAAACGTAAGTTTTCATGCAGAAAAATGATTTTCAATGAGATGCAACATTTTAAGGTGCTTATCACAAAATATAATGGCCTATCAAGAGATTAAGTGCTAAAACTAAAAACCCTAATCATCTACACACCCACAACCTAAGTTATATCTATGTCTTCATCAAATCCACCAAGTGCTTCAATCTCCCCCTATTTGATGGAGACAAATAACCACTGCACCTGCATAAAAAAAATAGACCAGAGACATATATTTTGTGGTGTGTGTGTAGTGACAATTTTAAGCAAAATACTTCTCCCCCTATTTGACTGCATCAAATAGATTGTTTTAGTTACAGTTCAATGGGGCCATATGGGTGCCCCGAATATAAAACAGAACTTTAAAAACTAAGAAAAGAAAACAGAATAACAGAAACATAGAAAATCTTCATTCGTCCCTGGGGCCTTGGTTGAATTGCAGTTCCACAATCCTGTTGTAAATGTCTTCTAGTTGATTATCAATATGCTGGAACCTTGCAATGAAATTTTCATCCAAATAATGATGTCGAGCCCTTAGAGCAGCAGTCATCTCCATATGCCTCCTTTGGTCTGATTGCAGTTCGCTCATTTGATGTAACATTGTTCTTTCGAACTGAGACAGAGGCGTGCCACGGTCAGGCGGTGGATTGTATGGAATCATCTCCATTGGGTTCACTTCTTCCATTGGATCAGACGGACGTCTTTGCGAAGTTCCAGGAATATCGGTGTTGATTCCTTCCTCTTGCTCTTCTTCTTCACTTTCTTCACTTTTTCCGAGCTTCTTCTTTGGAAATCCATTCACCATCAATTTTGATGAACCCCATTTTGTGAAGAACAGAATTGTTTATTTCATTTTTTGGTCGAATAGTTTCAACAAGTTCCCCTTCCAGATCAACACCAAAATGTGTTAAAAACTTAGAAATCAGAATAGCATAAGGATACCTGAAATCACTTAGCCTCTTGGCTTTGATCATGTGGTCCTTGATGACGAAGACCCAGTTCACCCGTATCCTGTGGTGAATGCAGTACATCAGTACTAAATCTCCTTCATTTAGCACCGCATGATTGCTTCCCCTGGGTGTGAGCTGCCAGGAAACGATGAAAGCGAGAATCCTTTCTTCCAGTTTCAACTTCCCAGTGTTGAATGAACTTACGTAATCATGCCTATTCTTCGGGCAAGAGCGGAAATACTCGAACTTTATTAAATTCTTCAACATCCGAAGTACACCCTTTGGTGACTTTCACACCAACATCCTTTATTCCAAGCAACCTCCTTCCGGACATTAGGTGTTATCTCAATGTCTACTCCTTTGACTTGAGTTATTAGAGTGGAACCTTCAAAGGACAAGTTAGTGAAAAAGACTTTAATTAAGTCGGGGTAAATCTTACCATTCAACTCCGAAACTTCGAAGTTTTTGATGTTGCGAGTAACTTCCGAATGCCTCCGAATCCTTCAAGCATCAAACCAGGAAAACTTTAACATCTTCGGAATGTTGACTTGCTTCCTGCTTAATTCATGGATAAACAAATCCATTTTCTCTTGGTCCCCATTGAACCAAGTTTCAATCCTTCCTCCAACATTCTGTTCTTGCCTTGCAGTAGAAGACTCGCCTCTGCTGGACTTCTTCCTACCAGACTTTGTGCGCTTGAGCATACTTGATTTTTGGGATGAGCAGAACAGAGAAGAACCGAGAAAAGAGAAAGTTCAAAGAAGGGAATAATACTACAGGAATAAGAATACACAAACCTTTCAGACTTCAAAAAATTTTTGTCTTTACTCGATTTATTGTTTACGTGCAAGTGATGATAAAGAGGAGAGAGAATTGCTACTTGTACACTTTAATTACCCTCACATCCGATATCCAATCGAGTCAATCAACTTTTATTGGATATCTTTGATATTTAAGAGAGTAGTTGAAGTTTATCTTGTTGTAAATGCATTCAATCCACTCTGCAGAAATTGTTTAGAGACAAAGTACATACAACTAGCCCTAAAAAAATAATCAATTGATATTTCGTGAAACCAATTGATTTTGTAATCGCAGATACTCAGAAGTAAAATAAACCGATTGAATCGAGAATTAAATCGATTGTTATTGTAAGAGACAAGCATGCAGAGTACCATAAGTGAATTCAATCGATTGAATCGAAGATTTAATCGATTGATTTATATAAGAAAGTATGCAGAGCTACAAGGTTAATGAAATAAACCGATTAAAAACTTATCTAATCGATTGAACTAATAACACATCAATATCAGTGAGTAAGAATCAGAAAATCAACAGATTATTTCACAATTTCAATCGATTGAAACAAATAATATCAAGTTATTCATGCAATTATTAATCGATTGAACTTGTTATCAGCTCGTTAAAAAGCATACAATCACCGTAACGAATCAGCTTATGCAATACTAGTTATATCTAGAATTCCTAATTCAGTCCTAAGCATATTAAGTCTATCTCTAGGAAGTGGTTTAGTGAATAAATCAGCTAACTGTTTTTCGGATTCAACGAATAAAATCTCACAGATCACCCCTAGATACGTGTTCTCTAATAAAGTGATGTCTAATTTCAATATGCTTAGTTCTAGAGTGTTGAATAGGATTCTTAGTTAAGTTTATTGCACTAGTATTGTCACAAACCAGAGGTACCTTGTTTAGAGTTACTCCATAATCTGTCAGTTGTTGCTTGAGGTAGATGCTTTGAGCACAACAGTTCCCAGCTGCAATGTATTCAGCTTCTGCAGTTGACAGAGCAACACACGCTTGCTTTTTGCTGTGCCACGATATAAGACTGCTCCCCAGTAAATGACATGTACCAGAGGTACTTTTTCTGTCCAATCTACATCCTGCAAAGTCAGAATCAGAAAATCCAACAAGTTTAAGGGATGCACCTTCAGGATACCATAGTCCAACATTAACTGTTCCCTTAAGGTATTTCAGAATCCTTTTGGCAGCGGTAAGATGTGATTCCTTTGGATTTGCCTGAAATCTTGCACAAAGGCACACACTAAACATAATGTCAGGTCTACTAGCAGTTAGATATAGTAGTGAACCAATCAAACCTCTATATTTAGTTTGATCAACAGGTTTTCCTTTTCATCTAAGTCTAGACAACAGTTAGTAGACATGGGTGTAGAGGACTCCTTGCAATTTTGCATATCAAATTTCTTTAACAATTCATTGCAGTATTTAGATTGACTAAGAAAAATGTCATTTCTTAATTGTTTAACCTGGAGACCAAGAAAGAAATTCAATTCTCCCATCATAGACATTTCAAATTCACTTTGCATTTCTTTTACAAACTTATTACACATGGCATTATTAGTGGAACCGAAAATGATATCATCCACATACACCTGCACCAGAATAATGTCAGTTCTAGATTTCTTAATGAATAGAGTTTTATCAACTTCACCTCGCTTGTACCCTTGATCAATTAAGATGTTACTTAACCTCTCATACCATTGTCTAGGTGCTTGCTTTAAACCATAAAGGGCCTTTTTCAATTTGTAGACATGGTCAGGATGCTTGTGATTTTCAAAACCAGGAGGTTGAGAAACATAAACTTCTTCATTGATGAGTCCATTTAGAAAGGCACTCTTGACATCCATCTGTAGTAATCTGAAACCACTTAAACAAGCATAAGCTAATAATAATCTGACAGCTTCAAGTCTAGCTACAGGTGCAAAGGTTTCATCAAAATCAATACCCTCTTGTTGGTTATACCCTTTGGCTACCAATCTAGCTTTATTTCTAGTAATAATGCCGTGTTCATCTAGCTTGTTTTTGAATACCCACTTAGTACCAATTACATTGATATCTTTGATTCTAGGAACTAATTCCCACACTTTATTTCTTTCAAATTGATTAAGCTCATCATGCATGGCACTAACCCAGTATTCATCATTTAATGCTTCTTTAACTGTCTTAGGCTCTATTTGTGAAATGAATGCCATATGATTACAGAATTGGTTAAGAGAAAGTCTAGTAGATACTCCCTTATTGATTTGCCCGATGACATTGTCTAGAGAGAGATCTCTTGGGACAATCCACTCTTTAGGAAGCTCTTCCAGAATATCTTCTTCCTGTTCTTCAGTAATTGTTGGAGAATTAGCTTTTGCAGGGTCCACGGATGGATCATCTTCTTCAACAGTACACTGATCTGTGTTTCTGGCATGTTTCAACTGATAAGAATTATCAGTTAATTCTTCTTCATCTGCAGTACCTATTGTTCTATTCTGCACCACTTGAGAAGACTCATTAAACACAACATGTACTGATTCTTCAACTGACTTCAATCTTAAATTGTAAATTCTATATGCATGACCGTGAGTTGAGTAACCAAGAAAGATTCCTTTGTCAGATTTCTCATCAAACTTGCCAATATTTTCTTTCCCATTGTTTAAAACAAAACATGTACATCCAAAAACCCTGAAATAGTTTATGTTGGGTTTTCTTCCTTTGTACAGTTCATATGGGGTTTTCTTAAGCATGGGTCTAATCAAGACTCTATTAAAAACATGACAAGCAGTGTTTACTGCATCTGCCCAAAAGTATTTAGGTAAAGAATTTTCACACAACATTGTTCTAGCAAGTTCCACAATGGATCTGTTCTTTCTTTCCACAACACCGTTCTGTTGAGGAGTTCTTGGAGCAGAAAAATTGTGTTTTATGCCAAACTTTTCACAAAATGATTCAAACTTTTCATTTACAAATTCTCCACCATTATCACTTTGAATAGATGTAATGAAATATCCTTTTTCATTATGTAAAACCTTGGCAAGCTTTTTGAAAGATTTGTAAGAATCAGATTTGGCCTTTAGAAAAACAGATTCAGGTAAATCTGGAAAAGTCATCAACAATTACCATGATATAAAGATTACCACCTAGGCTTTTATTCCTTGAAGGACCAACCAAATCCATGTGAAGCAGTTCCAAAGGTTTGGAAGTTGAAACAATGTTTTTGTTTGAAAAAGATTTTCTAGTTTGTTTTCCTTTCAAACAAGTTTCACAGATTTTGTCTTTCAAGATTTGAAGCTTAGGCAGCCCTGAAACTAATTCTTTTGAAATCGGTTTGTCAAGATGGTTAAGATGTATATGAGCAAGTCTTCTATGCCACAACCAAGATTCTTCTTCTTTAGTAAGAAGACAACTTTGAGATGATATAGACTGTTTGATATCTAACATGTATATGTTGTTTAACCTCTTACCTACCAACATTACCGTGTCGATTCCGGCTCACGGATAAGGCACTTTTCCGGTTTGAAAATGACTTTGTGACCAAGATCACATAACCGACTTATGCTTATCAGATTGTGCTTGAGACCTTCAACAAGAAGAACATTGTGAATGATTACTGATTCACCATCACCAATATCTCCGGAACCTAGAATTCTTCCTCTCGTTGTTGTCTCCATAAGTCACATGACCTCCATTCTTCAATTTCAGCTTGTGGAATTTTGAAATGTCACCTGTCATGTGCCTTGAGCATCCGCTGTCTAGATACCAAAGGGACTCTTGTTGCTGTTCCTCGAAAGATCAAACATCAAGTATTTGGTACCCTTACGTATTTTGGGTCCTTAGGAGTCAAATTTTCCGTTTAACATGTTTTGGAACCCATCTCTTCCTACCTTGCGGCACAAAATATTTTCTAGCATGACAGGTATTTTATAGTATGTCCTTTCTTCATGCAGTAATGACAAGATGAGAAAGGGGATGCTGTTGTTTTTCTGTATGAAAAGAAGTTCAAATATTTTTTAGTTTTTACCCCATTCTTAGGTTTGTACCCGATTCCGGAATGTTCAAACACACAGTTTTGAGACCCAAGAAGTGCATCTAAATTCTCTTTACCTTGAGTAAATTTTGTCAAAGTTTTAGTCAAGTAATCAACCTTATTTTGTAAAACAATACACTTTTCACAATTCTTATTAACAGCAACATTATCCGCAGATGAATAGATAATATCTAGATGTTCTAAATCTGTTTTGCTTTCTAATAGTTCATTTTCCAGAATTTTAATTCTATTTTCTAACCAGATTATTTAAACCTTTCAACCGATTATTTGTATGAGATAAATTTCTGGCTTCACTATGCATTTCATTGAAAGCATTCAGTAATGTGTTGTAATTCATTTCATTTTCTCGTAGGAGTTGAACTTACATGTGATGAAGAGGATTCACAACCGACCATCAAACACAGGTTCACCTCTTCACTTTCGGATTCGAGCTGGAAGATGAATCATTGTCTTGCCAGGCTATATAGGCCTTTTTCCCTTTGTATCTTGATTCTTTCTTGTTCGATTTTTGGTCTTTTCCGGACAATCACTCTTTATGTGACACTTGTTTACCACAAGAATAACAAGTAATATTATTTTGAACAGATTCAGTCTTTTTATCATTGTACCTTTTTACTTGGTCAATTCTGTTCTTTCTTCTAAGAAATTTTCCAAATTTCTTAACCAACAAAGTCAGTTCTCCGATTCATCTTCTTCAGATCCACTGTTTTCTTCAATTGTCTTGAGAAAAATATTTCTACTTTTCTTTTCTGCATTCTCTTGTTCTTTGAACCGATTGATTTCCAACTCATGTTCCCTCAACTTACCAAAAAGTGAAGCGGTAGTCATTTCGAGTCAAGTCTCTTGATTCTCGATATAGCTGTCACCTTTGGTTGCCACGTTCTGTCCAAACACTTTAAGATTTTGATGTTCAACTCTTCTTTGTCAAAAGTCTTTCCTAACCCAATTAGATGATTGACTATGTGCATGAACCTTTTCGCACATCTACAATTGTTTCTCCTTGCTGCATTTTAAACAACTCATAGTCCCCGATTAACTCATGCTTTCTTGCCCTTTTCACATCGAGATGTTCCTTCATGTGTAACCTCTAAAATTTCCCACATCTCTTTGGCGAGGCACACTCGAGACACCACTGAAAAACTCATCAAGATTTAAAGCAAAGGTAATAATATTTTTTGCGAGTATAATCATATTGGACTCTCCTATTTTCTACATCGGTTAATTCAGCCCAATCTTTTTCGACTACTTTACCATCTACGGTATGAGTTGGTTTGTAAGGACCATTAACAATTGTTTCCCAAATGCCTCTATCAAGAGATTCAATAAAGATTTTCATTCTAACCTTCCGGAAAGAATAATTCACACCAGAAAAAAGTGGAGGCCTGTTTATGGAGGCTCCTTCTAAAAAATTCATCTTTCCCTCAGCCATTGGACCGATTTCTTGAGTAACTTACAAGAACCAGCTCTGATACCAATTGAAAGAATTAATGGTTGAGTTCAAGACGGGGGGGGGGGTGAATTGAACTTTAAAACTTTTTCGCAAAACTTACTTTCTTTTGGAAGAATGAGTTATCTTTATTCAATCTTTGCAAAGGTAATTTGGTTTAAACACAGCACGTATATAGACAGAAAATAAAAGAGATGAAAGAAGAAATTTAACACACAAATTTATACTGGTTCACTCTAATCCAGAGCTACATCCAGTTCTTGACAAACCTGTCAAGTTTCACTAATTCCAAGTGAAAATTACAACCAGTAGATACTCACCAATCTACCCCAAGAACTATCTTGCAAACCCACAAGACAGAATCTTGAAAACCACCCAGTAACCAAATCCAGTTACTGTACCAAGTGCAGATTACAATCCAACCTGCACAACCAAATTTTTACAAAATAATATGGAAAGAAAAAACCTGGACTTGAAGTTCTAATTGTCCAGAACAAATTCTAACAACACTTTCTCTCTTTGATTGACCACAATTCTGATCACAGCACCTTATGATATGAAAAGATTCTTGAATGCAGAGAAAGTCACGTATGAAAGTTTCACAGATTGATTTCACAAGTTTTCTCAAGTAGTGTGTTGTATATCTATTTCAAAAGATAGATCAATTCTGTATATATAGAGTAAATCATAGAATCAGAACGTTTCAACTGTCAAAAACTGTTTCAGAGAGTAAAAAGATCGATTTAGTTTAAAGTAAAACAGTTTAGAAGAGGCTCTGATCGATTAGAACTGAAGTATGATCGATCAGACCGAGTTATGATCGATCAGAATGAAACTATGATCGATCAGACAGAGTTATGATCGATCAGAATAAAACTATGATCGATCAGAATATATTTCAATCGATTAAAACATAGATTCAATCGATTGATTTCATTTAAAGCTCCATTCGATCGATTGTTTCGAGTTTTTAATGGATTGAAATAGCTTTATGAAAAATGACAGCTCTCTGTTTCAATTGATTGAAAATTATTTCAACAGATTGAAAACCTGCAAACACTTAGTTAATAAAATAGCCTCTCTGTTTTAACAGATTAAAAATTATTTCAACAGATTGATTTTCTGAAAAACTCTTAGACTAAAAAAATAGGCTTTCTGTTTCAACAGATTAAAAATCATTTCAACAGATTGAAAATGCGAAACTTTGATATTGAAAAATTCATTGAGTTATTTTAACTTGTTGATTCCGCGAATCAATCAATTGAAAATACGACTATGTATGAGCACTTATTATGTTGAGTGATTTTAACAGATTGAAAATCCTTTTCAACAGATTGAAAAACTTAGTTTATTCTTTTAATACTTAAACGTAAGTTTTCATGCAGAAAAATGATTTTCAATGAGATGCAACATTTTAAGGTGCTTATCACAAAATATAATGGCCTATCAAGAGATTAAGTGCTAAAACTAAAAACCCTAATCATCTACACACCCACAACCTAAGTTATATCTATGTCTTCATCAAATCCACCAAGTGCTTCAGGAGAGGACTAGTCGGATAGCCCCGTAATGGAGATGAGTGTAACTCTCAGTTTGTCAATGCCTGATGAGATCTTTGGGGATCTCAATGTTGACATATTGTTCTTTTGTAATGGACGCTAGCGCACACTGGTACGCTAGCCCACACTGTTCCATCCTGGAGGATTGGACATACTCCTTGCCATGAGGTCTTCTGGTGGAAAGAAGACGAGTGATAGATCTTAGGGTGGATATTTGTCTCCTAAAGATATTATAAGGACTCAAAAGAGAATTGTAAGTCTCAAAGATATGAGCATCTTCCAAGACATAAGAATACTCTATGAGGCTTTGTATCTTAGAAGAAAGAGTTTTCGAGATGTTTTTGGGAAGAGAAAGAGTTGAGTTTAACAGAACGGGACCAACAGGACCGAACTCTAATGGTGGTGTTTGATTATCCATGTTTAAAGGTTTCTCTTATTCACTTTCCACTTATAATTTCTACTATCATACCCCCTTCTGAAAAATGGTTTGACTCTGATACCATTTCGGACAGAGACCTCTTCTTATCCAGACGATATGAACCTCCTCGAGCAACAGTTTCATAGATCGAAAGCTTTCTGATACACAGGATCCTCTTTCGAGGCAAGTGTAGAGCATACTTGCATCTAAGTGGGGAATGATACTAAGAACTATAAACTTCAAGCTTTTAGAGAAGAGAAAATTTAGAATTTTCGTTTTATAATAAAAATATTATTTGTTCATTCCATCCATTCATATCCTTTATCTCTCGCACAAATCAATAAATCCAAACAAAATTAATCCACACACATTTGTCAATTTCTTTTGTCATGTACATGAATTTAAAAAAAAAATTCATCTAAAACAAAATACAAAACAATATTAAGTGGGTTAGAAAAATTATAAAATAAAATATAAAAATATATAGAACTTAAAACATAGAAATATAATGTTAAAAATAAAAAATAATAAAGTAAAAATAAATTCACTCATAATCAATTATGTTAAATCATATAATTAATTATGAAAACTTACATGATCCATTATAGTTGAGAAATCTATAAAATAATTTCATTCATATTTCCTTAATTCGATATTTTCTTCATGAAACTCTACCTCAAACACCAAAATTTCATAATTTTATAAACAATGTTTGTATTTTTAAATTTATATATATATATATATATATATATATATATATATATAATTTTAATAATTAAAATAAAAATACGGACAAACATATGCAAACGCATCTGCACGTATTTCTACTAATATATATTAAAAAATTGTACTTATCTAAATTTTTTATAAATATTTATTTATATATTTATAAATTTGTATTTTACTATTCTATATTATATTACATATAATAATCTATATTATCATATAGGGGAATTTTTTTTCTTATTGTTATTATATTAGAGTTATTAAAATGGTAGTCGATTTTACTTAAATAAAAAACTTAATTATCAAATTTGACCTATGTTTTAAAATGATTATAAATTTTTATATTTTAAAATGACTATAATTTTTTGTTTGAAATGACATCAAGACCAACTAACTAACAAATTAAATTTAACCTAATTGAAAATTTTAAAAAAATTATTAATATATTTATATCAAAATAATTAATACAAAAATATTTAAATAAAATTTATATTAATAAAATTAATTTTTATTTAAGATATAATAATTTAATATATAAATTTTAAGAGAATAAATCATTTAATCTCAACCTAAAAATTAAAACTTAATTTTAGTTATCATCATTCTTATTTTAATAATTTATTGATCTAAAATAATAATTAATTTTAGGTATTAGATGTTTGTTGTTAGAAACTTAATTTTATATTTACTCTTAAAATAAGTAATTTTTTTTATCAAATTAATTTATAATATTATCTATTTTTTAATAAAATAATATTATTTCTATTTAAAAAAATTATTAATATTCTTAAAATAGTTCGATCCATAAATTTACAAGATAATCTGATTTATATTTGTATAGGTCATGACTTAAACGTATTGGATCAAAATAAATTTGATTCAATTTAGACCATAATTTTTTTATTTATCTTGATTATTTTCGAGTCGACTTATCATATTAAGTTTATTTTGATATTATGATATAAAAAATATAATGTATATTGAATAAATAATATAAGATAATAGAAAGAAAATAAGAATATGTAGTTGTACATTTGAAAACAGAGGAATGAAAAGAAATATGTGAGAATAGTAAAATAAATAAAAAGGAAGAATAATTATTTTAAAACATTAATAATAATAATAATAATAATAATAATAATAATAATAATAATAATAATATAAAAAATGTGGAGACATTTAATGTAAAAAATATAGTGTGTTTGTGTTTATATATATATATATATATATATATATATATAAAGAGGATTTTTTTTTAAACTATTTTGGTGTCTTGGAAGAAAAAGAAAATATAATGTATAGTGAATAAATAATATAGGGTACTGGAGAGACGAAAAAGATAATAAGATAATTAAATAAAACTATTTATACTAATGTAGAAAAAAAAATGTGAGAATAGTAAAGAAAGAAAGTATAAAAGATGAGAGGAGATAAAAAATTGTGATGTATATTTAAAAAATAAAAGAAAGAAATAAAATTAAAAGAAAAATAATTATTTTAAAAATTAATAATATAGAAATGTGAACACATAATCATTTTAGTGTCTTTGACTCCACTAGTCTGTATTATATAGGGGATTTCCCTTTTTTTTATCTGTTTTGGTGAGAGAGAAAAAAATGTATGATAAATAAAAAATATAGGATAGTGTAAAAGGAAACAAAAGAATAAAGTAATTAAAAACAAATATTTATGCATTTGAAGAAAGAGAAAGAGAAAATATATGTGAGAATAGTAAAAAAAGAACGTGTGCGACACGGATGAAAGTAACGATAGAAAATGTGATATATTAGAAAAATTATCTTATTAAAAAAGAAAACAATAATCATTTTGGATGAAACACCATGACTTATAAATTTGTTCTCAAAATATTAGATCGCGAGATCATTAATTATACAGAGTTACACACGATAAATATTCTAATTTTTTTTTCAGTAACAAGATATAAAAACTTATACTACCAAGGATTGTGACATTAGAAAAGTTTGGGCAAAACAAAATATTTATATTTTTTAATTTCTAAATATTATTTAATTAATCATTGCATAATTCTATATATATATCACATGTTTTTTCTATAGTTTTTAAAATTCAGGAAAATATGAATGATGTGTTCTACAAAAAATTAAGAATTTTTCAAAGTAATTCATGATTCAACATAAAAAATTGTAAATTTAATTATTTGTATTATGTATAACTTACATACATTAACAAAAAAACTTACCTATATTTTTTATTACATGAAAGCTTAAATAAATCCTGAGTTCCAGCTGTTTGGTTTTTCAATCAAAGAAGATGCTAGATTGCAAAATCCTGACCAATGACTTTTTTACATAAGTATATATGTTTTTATTTATAAATTAATATTGTTTATGTTTTGTTTGTAATGTTTATGTTTATATAACTTTTTTTTATCATCCCACATAATAAGTCAATAAAAATTATTTGTCCATAATATTATTTATATTTAAAAATAAAGTCAAAATATACATTTAATTTTGATTTATTACAAAAAACATAATTACAAAAGTACGAACATAAAATGTACGTGTGAGAATCCAATTTAAATGAGTTAAGAGTAGAAGTGAAATAATGAGAATAAATTTAAAGTTTTACGGTTAAGTTAAAAAAGAATTATAAATAGAAAAAATTTAAAAATCTAACTTTATTATCACAAAATCACCATCTCTTTATAATTTTTTTTTCTATCATCTCTCTTAATCTCTTAATCACCATCACAAGTGTGATAAAATTTCGTAACATAATATTTTTTATTGTCATAATCAATTATGATGCATCGAAATGGAAAAACAATTTTCTCTCTGTCATAATTGATTATACTTGGTAATATAATCGTTCAAATTTGAAAAATATATTCGTTTTGAAGAATAAATGTTTTTCAATACATCCTGATTTTTCTCTATGAAATTATTAATGACTAACAACTATTTTTTTATGTTATTTTTCTATTTAATTAAGTTTTGATGGGAAAAAAAAAACACAAGTACAGAATTCGAAAATACAATTTACATTCAATCAATTTTGAGAAAAGAAATCTGAACAAGACAACAAAGATATTTTACATGTTTTGAGAAAATCCTCTTCTCCATTGCCACAGAAATATTTTACCAAAACCCTCTTTCTTTATTGCTTACTGTGCTTTCATTGTTAATCACACTTGTTCTTGGAGGTTGACATTCTACAGGCTTCTACAATTTGTTGTCTCCATTACCCAGGTGTGATTGTTCTTATTTTATTACCTTCATCCTTTATTGGCTTAAGTGGTTGATTGTTAAATTCCCTATTTAGGGTTTAAGTAGTCACTGTTATTCTATTTTATTTTTTTGGGTTTCTTGTGTGGAAACTGTTCATCCCTTTGATTTGTTCAGGGAGGTGTTTTTATCTTTTGATTTGTTGAGAGGAGGTGTTCATCCCTAGTAGGATTTTAGGGAGGTGTTTATCCTTAGTGGAATTCTAAGGAGGTGTGTTTATCCCTAGTGGGATTCTAGGGAGGTATTCATCCTTAGTGGGTTTCTAAGGAGGTGATTGTCTTTTGAATTAGTTTACTTTTTGCTGAGTTGATTGTAATTTGTGAACTGAATTTAAAAGATAGTGAATTGGGGTCACTCTTGTGTTAAGAGTTGACTGAGAACTGGATATAGGGTTGGCTATACCCGAACCGGTATAAATCACTGTGTGCTCTTATCTTTCCCTTATCTCTTTTTCTCTGCTTGGTTAAATAAGATATTTCTAAATGATTTGTCAATATGTCTATGCAGAATTAGGTTTACAGGAAATGAGCCTCAATAAACAAACCACCATTATTTGAAGGAGAAGACTATCAATTTTGGAAAACAAGAATGAAAATATTTTTACAAACATTAGATTACGGTGTTTGAGATATTGTACTTAATGGTCCCTACATTCCGATGAGAACAACGGAGTTTGGAGCTATTCCAAAGACTTTTGACCAATAGATGTCGGATGAAAATAAACGTGCCCAATATGATGTAAGAGCCCAAAATGCTATTGTTTCTGCATTAACTCATAATGAATTTTTCAGGGTCTCACAATGTAAGACGAAAAAAGAAATATGAGACACTCTTGAAGGAACAAATGAAGTAAAGCGAGCACATAAGAATACACTCATCTAGGAGTATGAATTGTTTCAAATGCAGCAGTAGAATGAAAGCATCACAGATTTCCAAACACGCTTCACACATATAGTAAATCACTTGAAAGCATTAGGAAAGAGTTTTGACAATGAGGAATTGAACATAAAGATTTTGAAATCCTTAGACAAGAATTGACAACCAAAGGTCACTGCTATTACGGAATCAAAGGATCTCACAAAAATGAATATTGCTACTCTATTTGGAAAGTTGCGAGAACATGAGATCGAGCTACAAAGGTTAAAGAATGATGAACAGAACAAGCCAAGATGATAACCCTAAAAGCAGAAAAATCTTCACAAGATGAAAGCGAAAATGAAGATAAGTTTTCGGATTCTGATATATCTCTTTTAGCTAAACAGTTTTCTCGTTTTATGAAAAATAGGAAAAAGAGACAACAAAGAAAAGAGAAAACCAATAGGTACGAGTGTTATGGATGTGGAAAGCTTGACCATATCAAACCAGATTGTCCAGAACTTAAGAAAGAGAAGAAAAATATGAAAGACAAGAAAAAAGGAGAAGAATGGTATCTATAAGAACAAACACAAAACTTATATTGTTTGGGAGGATAATGATTCTTCCACAACACAAGAGAGTTCTTTCAAAAGCAGTGATGGAGAAGAAGAAGTTATTTGCTTTATGGCAAAAAGTGATGATGAAGCCTTATCACAAGAAACCTCATCACACGTAAGTAGTACAAAATCCTTAAATAAATATGATGAGTTGTTTAAAGAATATCAAGATATGTATGAAGGTTTTACCAAGTTATCTAAGAAATACAATGAACTTAGACAAAAGTTTAATGCATTAGAAAATATTGTTGGTATTCTTGAAAAAGAAAATGAGTTCTTAAAGAAAGATGTTGAAAATTTAAAACTTTGTCTAAAAATAAAGAAGTTGCTAAACCTTGTGAAAATTGTAATCATTTGGAAAATGAGATTTTCAAGTTAGAGAAAATAATAAGCAAGTTTTCAAAATCTTCTGAAAATCTTGATTCTATATTAGGTTATCAAAGAGGGAATTCTAGCAAACCTGGACTTGGTTATAAACCCAAAGAAAGTCTAGAACCTCATAAAACTATTTTTGTGAAAGAGTCATGGAAAACATATGTGAAACCAGTTTTAAGAACTTTAAGAAATTCATTTAAACTTCTTCAAAGAAAACCAACATGTTTTTATTGCATGAAATTAGGTCATACATCAAATAGATGTTACATAAAATATTTTGGCATATCTAATGGCAAATATGAATGGGTGCCTAAAGGAACAAAACATTTATACATGTCTAGATGATAGTTTGAGCATCTAATAGATTATGAATTTTCGGAAATTGTTTTCTTGCTATCATAATCAATTATGTTGATTCTGAAGGTGTTGTGATAATCGATTATTATATCATGGTTTATTCTTTTATCCTTAGTCTTTTGACAGAGACTTGTGATTCTACTAACCTTCTTAAGGACCCAAAAATAATTAAAGGGTACCTAGATTTGTATGTTGATGTTGCAGGTGATTATCAAGGATAAGAAATCAATACAGGTTATTGGAGCTAAATGGGTGTATAGGAACAAGATAGATGAACAGGAAAATATCACAAAGATAAGTTTATTCTTGTTTCTCATGCCTCGACATTGAATATCTGCACTTATTTGCCACATAAATTCGATTGTTAACCAACTTAGAAATTTGAAAGTTTGAATTTATGAAAATTTGAAATTATTAAAATTTGAAATTTAAAAGTCTTAATTTTTGAAAATTTGAAATTTGAAAGTTTGAATTTTGAAAATTTGAAAGTTTTGAAATTTGAAAGTTTTAAATTTGAAAGTTTGAAATTTGAAGTTTAAATTCAAAATTTGAAGTTTGAAATTGGAATTGGAAACTTGGAAATTGAGTGAATTTAAATTTAAAATTTGGAATATGAGTGAATTTAAATTTGAATTTAAAAGTTGCCTCAATAAGAACACTACAATTTCGGAAACTACTACATTCCATTCCATTATCTCTGCAATCATTTCATTCCCCTATCTTTCTCTCTCTTCATTTTCCTTGGGTATCCTAGATATTGCCTCCTTAATATGATGTTCTTCTCTATGATACTTTGTGATGCATTATCTTCTCTGCCTTAATTTATGTACTAATCTGTACAAATTTGTACTTAAATTTCTATTGCAATATTTTTCATAATTATCAATGAAACAGAAAGAGATTTTGATAATATTAATCTGTGTGAAACAGGGGGATATTTTTTATGAATTAAAATTTGTATGAAATTCATTCCTAATTCTGAATTAAACAGGTGGAGTTAAGAGAAGTTTTTTTCAGATGAGTTAGGGGGAGCTTTGTTATTAACATATCTAGGGGGAGTTTAAATATATTGTGCAAATTTGTGCTAATCTTGAGTTGACTATATAGAGTCAATCATTTTAATTCGTTTCAGGTGTTTCCTTGATCATCATCAAAAAGGGGGAGATTGATGGCAATGTGTAACATGTTCCTACATTCCCAAGAGATGATTTTGATGATGATTCAAGTCAACAACGTTCAAGACTCAAGCAAGCCCAAAATATGTTTTGATAAAGATTCTATTCAACATTCAAGCAAACCCAAGATGATTCCTGAAGACTAGATAGAGTCTTAGAATACTAGATATGGAGGTACAAGTTGATGAAGTAATATTATGCATAAGCCTCCAAAGCACAAGTGTGATAAAATTTCGTAACATAATATTTTTTACTGTCATAATCAATTATGATGCATCAGAAATGGAAAAACAATTTTCTCTCTGTCATAATTGATTATACTGGTAACATAATCGATTATGACAGTTCAAATTTGAAAAATATATCTGTTTTGAAGAATAAATGTTTTTTAATACATCCTGATTTTTCTCTATGAAATTATTAATGACCAACGACTATTTTTTTATGCTATTTTTCTATTTAATTAAGTTTTGATGAAAAAAAACACAATTACAAAATTCGAAAATACAATTTACATTCATTCAGTTTTGAGAAAAGAATTATGAGCAAGACAACATATATATTTTACATGTTTTGAGAAAACCCTCTCCTCCATTGCCATAGAGATATTTTCCCAAAACCCTCTTCTCCATTGCTTATTATACTTTCATTGTTAATCACACTTGTTCTTAGAGGTTGGCATTTTGCAGGGTTCTGCAATTTGTTGTCTCCATTACCCAGGTGTGACTGTTCTTATTTTATTACCTTCATCCTTTGTGGGCTTAACTGGTTAATTGTTAAATTCCCTATTTAGGGTTTAAGTAGTCACTGTCATTCTGTTGTGTTTTTTTGGGTTTCATGTGTGTAAATTGTTCATCCCTTTGATTTGTTCAGGGAGGTGTTTTCATCCTTTGATTTGTTCAGAGCAGGTGTTCATCCCTAGTGGGGTTCTAGGGAGGTGTTCATCCTTAGTGGGATTCTAAGGAGGTGTGTTCATCCTTTGATTTATTCAAAGGAGGTGTTCATCCCTAGTGAGATTCTAGGGAGGTGTTCATCCTTAGTAGGTTTCTAAGGAGGTGATTATCTTTTGAAATAGTTGGTTTTTGCTGAGTTGATTGTAATTTGTGAACTGAATTTAAAAGATAGTGAATTGGGTCACTCTTGTGTTAAGAGTTGACTGGGAACTAGATGTAGGGTTAGTTATACCTGAACCAGTATAAATTACTGTGTGTTCTTCTCTTTCCCTTATCTCTTTTTCTCTGCATTACTCTCCTTACGCCCCTTATTTCTATCTCTATCTTTCTCTATCTTGGTGATATTTTATCTCTCTGATTATATCGCTTCTGCTTTATCTTTGTTCAATTTGATAATTAAAATTGAATTAATAAATATTGGACATATTAAAATAAATTTTTAATTTAATATCTATGTTAATTTGTGCATCTATTCACCCCCGCTCTAGATGTCATTTGTCTAACAAATTCTACTCGATTATAGTTTTAAATAGAGTAAATTTTTCTTTTCCTAATTTTAAACTATTTTGCATGTTTTAGGTTTAGGTCTGCATGTGAGTCCTAAGGGGCTTGTATGTAGACTTTGTTGTGAGAAGATGAATCTTAACTAGTTTATGAAAATTGTGATATACTTTTTTGTTTATTTGATTTTTTTGTGAGTAGAATCTATGTTTTTGAAAATTTAGGAGTTTTTGGAATTCATTAACTTAGAGTCATGTATTGAGGTAAGAGAAGTTAGTTATTTTTCAATTTTCATAGTACTTTAGGCTAAAAGATCTGGATTTTGAAAGTGACTTGAGCACATTGTTTAAGTTTTAGGATTTGAGATCTGTAATTATTATTGTATTAAATGTGAATGTGTAATTGATTTATATGAGATTGAAAAAGATAATCTTTTGTATGAATGTATTACTCTTTGATTTGGAACATTAGAAACAAGGTTTTGAGTCGATTATGTAGTTTGCTACTATCACGAATCCGCCCAGCGAATTTAAGACAATGTTGAAAGTGTTTGAAATTCGCTTAGCATTTTCAGATTTGCCTAGCGAAATTTGGACAATGTTGGAGGTTTCATTCTATCAAAATTTAGCTCAGTGCATCCAAATTTGCTCAATAGTTTTTGAAAAATCATAAAAAATAGCTCCAAACTCCAAATTTGATGTTCTATATATGAAAATCAAAGCCTTGGAAATGAGGAATTCAATCAAATAAAAATTAATTAAAAGGGATGTCTATAGAAAAAGTTATAATCAAAATAATGCGTAGATGTTAAATTGGAAAAAAAATTATGTTTTGTTATAATGTGAGAAATGATGTGTATGTGCCTTAAGTTATTAAAATACATATCATGAACATGAAATAAGGTGTGTTGAATGTTATTATATGTCTTGAAAAATGTTGTGTTGTAATATGAGAATTATCAAGGGATATTATCGTGTGTACAGTGTTGTACGTATAGATATTGATTTGGGACTCAAGAAGATAACCTAACTCTATTTATCACTGGAATCACATAGATGAAAGGATCAGGTGGTGTGAAAAAGAACTATCTTGATAAATTACTTAGAAATTTACCCTGATCACACATAAGTGTATATATTAAATTGAACACCCTTGTGTTATGCACATGGGAGAATTGTGATGTGACAGGTACAAATCTCTAATGTCTATTTTAATATTTAGTTTTTCAGAAGTCGTCTAGTATTAGTGTGACGTAAATGTGAGTCTGTATGGACGTATGATAAGATATATGAAAAAATTGAAGTTGAGTTATGTTGTTTTGTCTCACTTTTGAATCTTGCATACTCAAATTTAATTACTAGTTTACCTATTTTGTATGTGTTTTTAATTGTGATGATCATGTGTTTACACAAGAGCAGATTTGACAGATGATAGACTTCAATAAAAGTAGATCTAAAACTAAGAGTAATATAGATTTATATTTTGTTCACTTTTGAAGTGATAAATATGTATGTATCTATTTTTTTACATAGAGGAAATTTATATTTTAAATTATTCTGTCCATCTCAATTTAATATATATATATATATATATATATATATATATATATATATATATATATTAGACTTTTACTTTAATATGTTTCCACTAGTTTTATATATAAAAGGATTTTCTTTTTAAGAATTACTTGATCAGTTCTTATAATATAATATTACTTTTTATCAAATATTGAAGAGAAAAAGAATGTCTTACATATAAAGAGTAAGAAAAAACATGGGATACGTCTAAAAGTGAAAAGAAAAAAATATTTTAAAAACTTAATAATAAATAAAATGTGAACATATAAAAGCTTATATGCTTTCACTAATTATATATAAAGATTTTTTTTCATCGCTTGTCTATATTATATATATAAAAGATGTTTTGTATAATATTTTAGGTATTATCGCATATAATATAATATTATTTTTCATCAAATATACCATTAGATAATATAGAAAAATAATTATTATGATTTATATATTTAACATATAATAAAAAGAAGATAGAAAAAAAATATAATACATGTAATGAATGAAGAAAGAACGTTGGTATATCTAAAAGGTGGAGGAAAAAAAACTAAAATAAAATTAAAAAAAAAAACAAATTATATATATATATATATATATATATATATATATATATATATAGAGAGAGAGAGAGAGAGAGAGAGAGAGAGACTTTAGTGCCTTTATTTCTACTAATAATAAATTATTATTTTTTTATCATATATACTATTATGTTTAAAAGAGATAGTTAATATGGGAAAATAATTATTATGATTTATAAATTTAAAAATAATAAAAAGAAGGGAGAAAAAATGTGACAAATGTAATGAGTGGAGAAAAAAAAGATGGTGTACATATAAAGAAAGAAAAAAGTAAAATTATAATAAAATATATTTTTTAAATTAATAATGTGTTTTCACTAATTTTAATAAATATAATATAGAAAAGCATGGCAAGAGTAAATTTAATAGAATAACAATTGAAACCCTTACAAATTGTAATGAAAGAAAAATAATAATTAAATTATAATTATTTAGATTATAACTAATTATATTATACCACAAATAAAATTGATATAAATAAATATAAAAGCAGTTATAAAATTAATTTCCATTGAAATATTTAAACAATATTATAAACTTAGGTGTATCATAAATAATTGATTAATGTTTAAATATAACTTTAATATTTATAAAATCTAAGATAACACCGTTTAAAATATTAGGATTAAAATAACTTTTCATCATAAAAAATTAAAATAGTCACTAATAATAACACCTCGGATTAAAATAATTATCATTTGAATATTTAAATATTAGTTAAAATGATCTCATACAACCTCTTTTTGAAGGCAAAACTAATAATTTTTAACAAACAAAATGTTAAGAGAACTTCATGTGGTGTGAACTTCACGTGAAATGGCAAGTTGGTGGTGCCATCCAATCACACTTTGGCACCTAGTGGCAGACACATATTAACCATTTTACTATATCATTCACCAACCTTTTGTAGTTAAGTAGGGTTGATACAAAGTCTAATGATTCCTGCTTCGTAGAACGTGGATTGATTATTACTATGAACAAGGACATGGAATAATAGGCTTTGGCCTCCAACAATGTCTCCTTATTAGAAATTTTCCTTGTGGAAATCATATCTGGTGGTTGTGTTGCGTGAGAAATCCGAAGCTAATTGACCAAGCTCTTTGGTTAGCGCTGGTGGCCCGCAGTAAAATACCCCTGCATTTAAACATGTTTTTGTTTGAGCCACACATAATAAACCAATGTTTTCTTATTTCAAAAACTTGACTTTATGTTTAGTTAAAACCAAACAAGCACAAGTACACATTACTTAGTATGTGACTAAGAAAAAGAAGTAGAGCAATGTTGGGTGAAGAGTGGGAAACTGACCAACACGAGCCCGTGGATGACTAACAGCAATGCGTTTGAAGACACTGCGCCAATTGGGTTTGGCAAAGTGGGACTTAACACGCGTGCCAGAGACTATGTCTACGCCATTCTTAGCATGGTTTAGAGATTGCAACATGGCAATAAGAGCAGAGCGAGCATCACCCTCTTCGTACACACTAGTGCAATAGTTGTGGAGTTCAATCACCCCCTTATGATCCTCTTCAGCCACCTCATTCATCACCCCTTTAAACCAATCAAAAGAACCTTGCTCCCTTGTCACCCAATAGAAGTAAGCCCTCCTAGTGTTAAACTTGCTTGAACCATTTCTTTTTTGTTGGCTTGTTCTTGGTGATTTTCCACCAAACCCACTTGCTCCTTCCTCTATGTTGCTCCCCTCTTCCTCTTCCAAGGCCCTCATGTTGTTCACTATGTCCTTCAGGATACTGATCATTGGGGTGGCTCCTATTCCTAGCCCCACCAGCAAAACCACCTCATATTGCTTGTAGTCTTGGGCTGGTGCTCCATATGGACCGTCAATTAGAACTTTAGGGAGAGCACTGCATGAGAAAATCAAAATTACTTGTTTTATTTTCTAAGTGTGTTCCTAAAGTTTTGAAGTATGAATTGGTGCCAAATAGTTTTCTTCAGGCCTATCCATCACAGTTTGTTAAATTTTGAGTGAAGTTATTTGCATAATATTTTTTGTATAATGAAGAGAGATAGAAAAGGGAAAAAAGACATAAGATGAATGATGTGACAAATAAATTATAAAAAATGTTGTGAAAAGCATAATATTTTTCATTTTAAATATGACATTTCCCATGTTAAATGTGACTTAATTACCTTGGACTTCTATCTCCTTGCAAGTTGTCAGCTCTTAGAAGTCCACTCTTGCCGCTGTCAGGTGGCTGGCAACACTGAAACAAACAAAAAGTACCATCCTAGCTAATCAGAAAAACAGATTTGAAAGAAAATGAAACAACACTTACAAATAAATAAGTGATAAAAACAATGAAAAATAAAGATTACGTGATATTGCACCGCCAAAGAATCAAATCTAATAGTTTTAGGAGTAGTGAGTTTGGTTGTGTAAACTGTTGTCCAAATAACACTATCCGACATAAATTAACCTGAATTCACCTCTGAGAACTTGACTTTGAGACTCCGGGTCCAATCACCAAGTGTTCTAATATGAACGCTAAGGTAATCATCACCAGGGGCAGAGGTTATAGAAAATGGATGCCTGCGAAAGCATAAACAAATGTTTAACTATGAAAAACTTAGATATTGGAAAATAAGAGCATAAAATTAGTGAGGGTATTTAGATACAAATAATACATAGAAGATAGGAGTTGCTCAAGTTTCTTCAAATTCATACCATTCAAATGGAGACACTGCAGCACAGTTGAGAAACATGTATTGTCCACTCTTGTATCTAAATCCCTGAGGCTTTGACATATGAAGAGACAGTACATTTCCAGGATAAACAGCCACCTTTAAATTGGAGAGTGAAAATGTTGAGACATAATTTTTAGAATCTTTTTATGTACCAAACTTTATAGATTAGCCAAAAAATATTTTAACCATCAACCATATATTTCTTCATATAATGAGTGAATTATCATTTATGCTCTCACCTTTAATATTCTCACAGGCTTTATGCTTGATCTGAGTGCTCTAGTCAATCTTTCTGATAAGTATATGACAATGGGAATAGCCAAATACATCCAAGTCTACAAAACACAGAACATGTTCCCCCAATGTTAATTGGAATTTAATTAAGACACTAGAATGTAAGGAATTTTTAAACTGTTATATATACTAAGTGCTAACCGTTTTCTTGTACCATTCTTTGGTCAAGTAAAGTTTGATTCCGTGCACAATGAGCAGGGCATAGACAATGACAAAGAGATGATGTGAGTACCAAAATGCGTTGAAACCAGTGAGATTATTGAGAGGCTTGGGAAGCTTGACCCTGCCTCTTCTGAACCAAGGGGTAGCTAGAGTGAAGGCTATTGCCATTAGAACAACCATTATAATCCCTGATACTCCTTCCCATGATTTGACAAAAAACCAATAAGTTGATGGTTGATCTCCAAAAAATGGTTCCATGAGCTTGTACTTTTCACTACTTGCATCCAGTAGGCGAGGAAAGTCACAAGCAAGATGATAGATACCATGTATACCAACACCAATTGTTATTGCCACAGCTATCAACTGCAAACAAATAAACTCTCATCATGTGCTCACTGTTACAAATTTCTTTACCTTTTGACTTATGAAAGCTTCTAAGTCTCAACAAACATTTGGACATAGTTGATACGTTTTCTTTTACTCACTCTCAATTCTCAAATGAACTACCAGAAGTAAACCTTACCTTGTGGAAGTTGAGGTTGTCATCAAAAGGAACCATAATGCCAAGTTTGGTCTTATTTCTGAGCCAAGTGATGGTGTTTCGACAAACCGGTAACAAGATAATAGCCATGTTCAATTTAAGTGTCTCGGCTGCACCTTTGGCCATGCATACACAATGGCCCATCACTTCATATGCAGCTTTTCTCCTATACTGCACAAATTTGTACGCAAATAGACCCAACATCACAGAAATCCACAAAACCAATACCCAAGTTCTCTGCCAATTGTCCTGCAGGAAGTACATGGTCTGTGTATACCACCTCCTAATAGGATTTGCTTCATATGTAGGCCTAAGCTTTAAGCTTAGCATTTGACTCAGGTATTTGCTATCTCCTCTTGTAGAATGGGTCGGTCCATGCAACAAGAGCATCTCTAGGTCGTTTAACTGTTTTACCAGTAACAATCATCATATGACAAAATAAATGTGGCCTGATGAGAATATATAACAGCGAATAAGTTCTATTTTGAGATTATGAAATAGTCTTGTGTAATTACCATGATGAATTTTGTGTCATCAGGGTCAAGTTCCTCCACAATCAAAGCAGCATATTCCTCTGCCTGCTTCTGTATGTTTGCGAGTTTGTTGGTAGTGGCACTAAGGCAGATAATCTGAAAACAGAATAGGTCACACTATCAAGGAAAATCTTATTCCAATGGGAAAAAAATGCGAACAAGAAAAAGTTTCCCATAAAACTACTTTAGCAATTTTGTCAGTTGATGGGACTAAAAAGTGACAATACTTCCATTCCTTAGTGGTGAATTTATGATTCCATACCTCTTTAATTTCTTCCTCAGTGATTCTTCCATCCGCATCTTTATCAACCCTGCATTACAAATAAAGCTTGGTAACACATTTCGGTAAAGAATAAGACTACTAACATTTTTTATGAATTTCATTTTACAAATTCAGTTTCCAGAAGTAATCTTCTCTTTTCTTTCATTTCAAACTGAGTTTTAAAGGGAAAATTAAAAGCAAAGCAACAATTAGTTTACAATCAGACCCAATTGAAAACAAAACAACAGGCTTTTACAATTCTACTTTTTTATGGAAACTATATGCCAAACATCGCCTTACATGTCAAAGAATGTCCTGAGCCTAGAATCGAAACTCTGGTCAGAAATCTGGTCCCAAAAGTCCTTCAACTGGACCTTATTAATTGAATCCCCCTGAATACCCCTCCTCCTAGAGAGTGCATCAAAGAGCTCCCCAGCAAAGGCCTCTGATTCCTTGTTCATCCCTACAATTAAAACCAAACATATCTGACAAACTACTCTATACACCAACGACATTCGAAGCAAGAAGATGAAAAACACGAGAAATCATTGCACGATCCATAATCATCGCATGTCCCTGATAACTGCTATTCCCCATGTGACATGTAATTGATTTTCTCAATTACGAGAAAGAGTCAACAAAACTCAATTATGTTTCAATGGAATTGTCAGTGACCATAAAAGTTCTGACCCATCTAATAATTTCTCGAAAAAACAAAGTCTGGTGTTCTGAAACTCAGATATATACCTATACACTTGGCAAAGAGGGAGCGATGCAGGTACCCATTAGTGGAAGCAGCGAGGGCATCAAATTGCTTTTCAACCTCAACCCACTCTGCACCACCATCAGTCTTGCTGATAAACTTGAGCCCCTTGAGAGCATGAGAAGCTGCAGATTTGGTCCTGTCATAGTGCACTCTCGCAGGTGCAGCGGGCTTGGACAAGGAAGCCAAACGCTTCAGCTCCTGAGACACTTGTTGTATGCGAATAGAAGCACTTCTTACAACAGAAGCACCGAAGGACCTTTTCTTCTCCATGCCTTTACCAAGCAAAACCAGTTTCTCATCTTCCCCCTGGTCGCTGTTCCCTGCAACAGGTTTAACACTGTGAAGAGCCACAGAGTCTCCTTGGATATCCATAGTGACCTCAACGTAGTCTCCTTCATCTTGTTCCTGGGATATGCTGTGACCAACCTCAGAGCCTGAAGTGGAGACCGAAGCGTTGCTCAACTTGGAACTTCTTCTGCCTACCCTTTTGCTCAATGGTCCACTATAAGGTACCCTTTCAGCACCAATGAGTTCTATGTCAGAGTCAGGGTGATGTGAATCTGCAGAAGCTCCTCCAACCTCGTCTGTTCCCATTTTCTTCTACCTGTGTCTGAGGTTCCCAGATGCAGATTCTTATGCAAGTTGGTACTCGTGACTGAGATTCCGAAGATCCTTCTCTGTCTTCACGGTTCACACCCATTCCATGATAAGGTTTTTCCAAAGTTTTGCATCTTCTAGATAAAGATGAAGATTTTAATATTATGTAGTTATAATGAAATTAAAGAAAAAGAATGTTCTTTTATTATTTATTTAACAAACATTTTAATCAACCACCTCTTTTATTTATTTATTTAAATATAACTATAACATGAGCAACTATGAAGAAAAATTCAAGAAGAGAATCTTGAGTTTATTTGGTGAGAAAAGAAAGTTGTTAAGTAGCATAATATTTATGCTGGGAAATTATCATGCTTAAACATGAAGTGAAAAGTGAGATGAGATTTTGGTCAATTGTTGTGTTGGAAATGAGGTAAGATGGAAGACAATGAGGGAAAATTCCAAAAGTACTAAGAATGACATGTTCCCAGGCAATTAAGGATGAAACAAGTTGTGCCTCCCACATAATAAATAAAATCACACCATAATGCATCACCACTCTCAATGAAAGGCTTTGCTGAATTTAATACGACGAAACTATAAACAATTTGGGATACTTTGTCTTTACTATATTAACTTTATTTACTTACTTTCTTCAAATATAAAATTTATAAAAAGTAAAAAGACAAAAGTTATGATGGATCTTTATCAAGGTCAAAATAACGTATACTAAATAAATATAAAAAAAAGTTAAAAAATAAAAAAAAATTGTTTGGATGATCACTTCCAATAAAAACATATGTTGCTATTTACAAAAAAATAGGTAGTTCACATGATTATTTAGTTTTAATTATTCAATACATTTTTATTTTTCTTCTATTGTCTAATTCTACACACCATTGAATTAGACAATGGTTAATATACTGAATTTAATTAGATACTTTTGAATATGATTCATGAAAAAAATAATCATAATTAAAATTTTCAAAAATCTACAATTATAGAAAAATACATAATAAACACTGAATATTAGAGTTGACAGATTCATGAACCAAGTTGATGTGGTACAGATATTTTATAGTCAAGTGTGGTATCTGTTCTTATTTAATTTAATTCTAATAATGTGTATATTTTGAGCATGTTTATTTAATATTACTGTCGGAATTTCAACTGTGCTTATTTTTTAAATGATACACGAGCATATTTATAAGTATGCTGTGTATTAATATATTTTCCAATTATAGTAAACATAAAAAAGAAGAAGGAAATATTTAAATTATAAGGAAAATATAAACGCATGATTAATGAATAATAGATATGATTTCGCATAACGCTGCATGTAAAATTTATCTGGGATCGGTTTGTTTTTAATTCATGAAATTAATATTAATAGAAAATTGTTTAATTTTGATAATATTTTAGAAATTATAAATTATTTATGCTTTTTACATTATATGAGAATTATTATTTTGTGTGGGGGGTTACAACTGAATCTGGTTTAATGTCATGTTTTGCACTTTATTAGTTGACCCAAGACAAACAATAAAACAAGAGTTAAGACAAGAGTCTTGATTGTTGATATTTTAATGTGAATACAAAAGAGTGGTGGGGTTATCTACCACATTTCTAACCACCCAATAATCCTGATGCATATAGAAAAAATGAAAAAGAAATAAAGGATTTCAAATGATGATATAATTATACCCCAATATTTTTCAATTAAACTTTTAAAAAAATTATATTAGTGAAGATGCATATATAATTTATTTTAGATTAAATAGCAAGAATAAACTTATATATCATTTCTAGTAAACTACACGTATTCATATTTTATAAAAATAATTTTAACGATATATGTAAGAAAAATTAATATGAATTATTTTTTTAAAAGAAAGATAAAATAGATTTAATTATTTTTTTAATTTTAAAAGACTCATTTTTTTCTTTAAAATAGTTTTAAAGTACCTTATTATGTTACATAAAATTTCTCTAATGAATTTGTTTCAAACGATTAGTATTTCATTGAAACATTTTAATAAGTAACTTTCATTGATATATTCTAAGATATTTTATCTATTTGTATTGATGAAGTATATACCCTTAAAAATATTCAAAATAATCTTATGAGTTGTTTCTTATTTAAAAAAAATATAAAGCATAAATTAATTGCATCACATTATAATTTATTAACTCATATAGTTTATTTTACTTCAAAAAAAATTCTCAAGAAACTTTAAAGAATTGAGTTTCTCTTTATTTCCTCCTTTTTATTTATTTTTAGAAGTTTCTTAATAAATAACTAACAAAAATAAAATTAAACAATTTATCATGCTACTTCAATTTTTTTTAATGAAAAATTATCTTAATCAACTAGATGTTTTTAAACATTTGAATAAGTAATTTCTATTAGAGATAGTGTGATATATCTTATCTATTTGTATAGATAAAGTACAACCCTACAAAAAGATCAGTAATAATCTTATTTGTTTCATTGGCTAGAATATTGATATTTTTTAATATGTTACACATTAATTTATAATGTCTTACATATTAGTTATTCAATTTATACATCTTTCAATGATTTTATTATCAATTAATTTTATTTTAAATTGAAGTCTTGTATAATATTAAAGTTTTTTAGTTTTGTCTATTTTAATAAAATTTGTAAGAATATTTTTAAATAAAAATAAATAAAAAATTATCAAATTGTTGAGATTAGGAAATGTTTATTTATTTTGGAAAATATTGTTCTATCTATTTATGGTTAAGTCAAATAGATAATTAATTGAGATGTTTGACACTCTTCTAAAATATTATATCCACTTTAATAAAATAAGGATAATTATTTTATGAATATAGGTATAACTACCTCAATATTACCATATTGGTATCTTTTTTATTCATCACTAAGTAATTTTCTCAATTATACCCTCGTGGCCATTCAAGAAAAAGTTCATCAAGATCGATGGCGATACCAAGAGGAATTGAAAACCTTGTGCAAGCAACTTAGAGAAATCATTTGAGGTATAAGCGATCAATAGAAACAAACTAAGAATAGATAGATATTCATTACAATGACAAAATCTCATTCGCATTCTGGGAACCAATGAATACATCCTGAAAAGAGCGCAAGGACTTCCAACATTTGTCCAAAAGTAGAAAAGATATTTAAGTCTAGAGTTTCCACCTGGGTAGACACGCAGGTACACACATCAACATACACATACCAATAGGTATATGTATGAACACCCTTTCATAACTGGAATATTGGAGGATCCCCTTCTTCAACACTAGAGAATGCCCCCTATTGACTCTTACAATGGGACATTAGACCCTAAAGAATGCATCATGCTCCAGTGGTACTATGATTTATCCAAGAAATCGATAACCTCTTTCAATGATTTGGCGAATAAACTTAAAGCTCAGTTTGCAACAAGCTTACCAAGTATAGTCGATTCAATGACTTTCAAGAATATCAAACAAGGGAAGAAGGAATCATTGTGCAAATTCTTAGAAAGAATTTTCATTGTCAACCGCAAAATACTGAATCTAGAACTTGTTGTAGTCATGTACACCATGATAACCCATTTGCACATGAAACCATTCTTAGAGAATTTATACCTACATTGACCAAAATACATGGATGAACTAAGGACCTAGGCATCAACCTATATTCAACTAGAAGAAAATACCAAGCTTAGAAAGAGAAGAGAAGAAAACCTCTACTAGGTAGTGGAAAAATCTCAGGCAACACAAGCACCCAAGGTGGATCAGATATGATATCCTACAAGAAGCATGCAATTTGGAATTGACGACACTACCCTAACCTAACAACCCTACATTGCACACAATGCAAATAGGACTAAAAGGTGCATGTATCACTAAAATTATAGTCATAACAAAATATTTATTACTCAAACTTGCGGGACATCATAAAGGAATCAATTTAGTCCGTGAATTTGATCTTCGAAAGAATACCCTTTTACAGTAGTAGGGTAAATCCTGATTATCAACACCTCATGTGGACCCCAAATCTTGCTCGACCTTGCAATAAGTTCAGAAATTCTTCGTTTCAAAGATGGTCAAGGCTTCATTAGGCCCCCTAGTAGCATTTTCTAGGTTCCATTTAGGATAAGGGGGGGTTTTCTAAGAAAATAAAAATTGGAAATTTTGTCAGAAGGCCTCGGACGATCATCCATGTTGACTAGACGACCTCCCATGCTTATTATTAAGCCCTGGACGACCGTCCATGAAGACCAGACAGTCGTCCATGATGACTAGACGGCCGTCCAGACTTGCTGGAACATTTCCCTATAAATAAGGCCTCATTTTCTCATTTTTCACACACTCACAGACTCTCTTCTCACCCTAGAAGGCACTCTAAGACTTCTAGACAACTCTGAGCATTATTTTAGAGTCCGAGTGATCTTTCAGACACTCAAGAGTTGAGTTCTCTTTTTTTTTGGTCGAGAAAAGAGCATCTTTGTAGAGGGAGGATACTGCCAAAAAGCGTCCTCAAGTTTGAAGAATTTATAAAAAGCTCCCTTCGGAGGTTCTTTTCTCTATTCTCTCTTTTATTGCTTTCCTTTGTGCACATTAGATATTAGAGCCATGTAGATAGTTATTTAAATACTGCAATGAATAAATAGGGTAGAAGCATAATTTTTATGTCTTTATTTTAAGATTATTCCATCATAGGGAACCCGAAAGGGGCGTTGTGGAGTGTAACATCTTCCCCACATGTAACTAACTCCCTTACCCAATTCTGGTTGTAATGACCAAAGTTGGTTTCCTTAAAACCAACGCCTTTTTTACTTTCCTTTTCTAATGTTTATGGTAAAAACATTGGTGGCGACTCTAGAACCCTTTATGAAAACTTCGCTCTTAAGGGTAGTTCGGTTATCGAACACCTTAAGAGCGATGACCACGCTTTTAAAAAATGCGAGTCAATTAACCATCGCGTCGCAATCGACCGCCTTCATAGTTTCCCTCCCTTAGCGATTGGGGACGACACCTCCCTATCAGAAGTCATCTATGACCCTCCTAATGAAGAAGTTGACTCTTGTCCTACTAGGACAAATGCTTCTTGAAAACCAAATGGTGGACCCTAGTTCACTATTGATGACATCCCTCCAAGCCAATGGAAAACGAGGCTGATTGAATTTGGAGCTTGGCTAGACACCAAGCTAGTCAAAGACTCTAACTCTTGTAAGGTCTATAAGGTCATCGAAGATTTTTGTTGCAGAATGACTAGAACTCTCAGAGTGGTATCATAACCTCGGAGTTGTCCGACAGAACCAGTTCCATGAACTAGGACAAACTTCAGTAGTACTTGGAGCCTTGAATGAAGAATTCATAGGGGATGACTCAATCGACAAGAAGCTCAGGCTTCTTTGAAATGAGATGTTGCTCAGTCAAGATCAAAGACTTGGAGAAACACTCCTAGCGAATGAGCAAGAGATTCTACCACCACAATAGACTCAATGACCCTAGCCTAAAGAACACCTATGTCGCATCCCTTCCTGTTGAGCTATAACCAGAACTGAATAGGATGACAATTGTTATCCAAAAGGACTTCACCACCTTGACTATGGGTCGAATTCACCAGATGACCCTAGAAGCAGTTGACAAGCTTTGCAGACAGCACGAGTTCTTTTTTGACATCATGACTCAGAAAAGTAAGTTTAACAAAGCCTGCCAAAAGTCATATCTTGAGATCAAATGCAAGAAGCCTTGTTCAGACAACTGCAAGAAGAAAAGGCGGGAAAAATCACTTGTCCGCAAGAAGAAGAAGAATTTTAAATTCTTCAAAAAGAAGAAGTTCAGAGGAAAAACACAAGACCAACGATGTTTTATCTGCAAAAAGAAAGAAAATTTCTCCAAGAATTGTCCCTATAAAGATGAAAGAGCCATAAAACTTATCTCCACCCTAAAGCTTGATGACAATGACGATATAGAGTCTCTCTATATAGAACAGAGCTCTGCAGATGAAGAGATCATCTTTGCCTTCACCATCCCGCTGAGGAGATAGAATCAGAATATTCCAATGAATTAGAAACTGCTATTCCAGTATTTTCTTTCCAAGAGACCGACCCTATCAACATCTCTCCTCCACAACCATGCTTGGAAGTCCAACTTCATCCTTCGAAGTATGAGAAAACCATTAAAGTTATAGTTTACACAGGAGCCCAAAAGTCTATGATGGATCCTAACATAATTCCCAAAGAATTCAAGAAGAAGGAAGCCTCTTACTTTGTTGCAATTGATGGAAATATCTTCAAGACTGAGTTAATTACCAGAGCTCTAATTGAAATCAAGTTCTTCCCAGACTATACAGTCTGGTCCAAAGTAATTAAGAGCAAGCTTCGCAATAAGGATATGCTGGTAGGTATGGATACTTTTTCCATGACTAACAAGCTTCAGATCCATTCTACAAGAATCAAGTTCAAGAGGGAATTCAGATCTTTCATATATATACCCAAACTTTTCTCCCTCTCTGAAGCTCCTCAAGAAAGAAATAAAGAACAAGCTAGCCACCCTGTGCGCTAACAACCATGAAGACTTTTCTCATCCAAAACCTCTTTGGAAGAATCTTGAGTTCTTTGTACAGTTACCCTTCAAACTCAACTAAGACATAAATTCGACGAAGGCCCCACATCCACGAATGTCTCCATCAGACTTATAGTTAGCAAGACAAGAATACCAGGAACTGTTGAAACAAGGTTTGATTGAACCAATCCAATCTAATTGGGTCTGTCAAGTCTTTTATGTAGAAAAGAAGTCCGTAAAAATCAAAGGAAAAAAGAGGTTAGTCATTGATTACAAGCCTCTTAATCATTTTCTTAAGGATGATAAATTCCCAATACCCAAAGTCTCATCGTTATTCACTCTAATAAAAGAAGCCCATATCTTTTCTGAGTTTGACGTCAAATATGGATTCTGGCAATTAGGCATTGACCCACCTGACCGATACAAGACTACTTTCTGTATACCCAATGCCCAATATCAGTGGAAAGTAATGCCCTTTGGGCTTAAGACAACCCCATTACTGTTCCAAAAAGCCATAACAAAACTCTTTGAGCCCATACTAGACAGAGTGATCATTTACATTGATGACATCTTACTGTTCTCACAAGACATGGACTCTCTCATAAACAATTATTGGATCAATTTTTTGGAATATTCAACCGACGATAGTCCACACATAGCCGGGAACTCCCGTCCTTCTTCTTCACCAACAGTACCGGTGCTCCCTAAGGTGACACACTGGGCCTAATCAACCGTTTATGCATCAAATCTTCAACCTGTCCCTTCAACTCCACCAACTCCTTTGGTACCATTCTATACAGAGCTATAGACATAGGCTCCACCCCTAGGACCAAGTCTATACAAAACTCTACCTCCTTAGGCGGAGGTAATCTAGGAATATCCTCCAAAAACACTTCCAGGAACTCTCGCACTATAGGTAGTGAATGGAGGTCCTGCTCTCCCTCTGCACTTGACATAACCAAGAGTAGAAAACAGGAAGCTCCTTCACACAAAGAAGCCTCTACTTGTTGAGCTGTTATCAACTCTACACTTCCTTGATGCTCCAGAAAGACCAAGCACTTCCGAGCACAATCAAGGAGTACATGATTGGCAGCCAACCAATCCATGCCCAAAATCACATCCAACCCTGCCATCGGAATGCAAATAAGGTTCACCTTATACTGCCTCACCTCAATCTCCAACGGACACTCCAAACACACAGTTGAGGTCACGATTGAGTTCGAAGCTGGGGTTGACACCATAAGTTCACACTGTAATTCACTTACTGACAAACCCAACTCTTTCACACAAGCATCCGAATTAAAAGAATGCATAGCTCTAGAATCATACAACACAGAAAGGAGCATACCTGCCGCTATGCCCATCCCCTGAATCAAATCTATCGCCTGGGCCGCCTCTATCCTCGTGCCTCAGCCCTGGGCCTCCTTGCCTAGGGAATTCTAACAGCTCTAGACCTCATGGCATGCAATGCACTACCTGTGGAAGATGCTGCTCCACTCTGAGTAGTGGGGCACTCCCTAGCAAAATGTCCCCGCTGCCTGCACGTATAACATATCTTCTGGCCCACCTGGCCAGGCTGTGGGCACTGACTCATGAAATGTGGTCCCCCACACCAGTAGCACCTCACAACAGATGGTGTTGGGGCCACCCACGATGGTCCACCTGCACCTCGTGGCATAAGAGGAGAAGTAGTAATCCCCACAGGCCTAGGGATAGATGAGGTTGCCCCTCCAAAATGAGTAGGCCGAAACTGTTGCCTCCTGCCCTAACTGTGGTAGGGGCCTTTCCTTGCACTCCCACTCTTCCCTTGGCTTCCGTTGCTTCTGCTGGACTGGGCCTTTCCCACCCCTCCAGCTCCCCCTTGCATCAACCCCTCAATGATGATGGCCTGATCCACCAACTTAGCAAACGTTGTGATCTCCAACGAAATCAAGATCACTTTAATGTCGACCCTCAAACCATTTGAGAACCTCTGAAATTTCCACTCTTCTAATGTAGCTTGGGAGTAAAATCTATACAGTCTCTCAAATTGTATCACATACTCGTACACTGAGGAGTCTCCTTGCACTAAGCTAAGAAACTCTCTCTCCTTCGCAGCTCTAACATGGGAGGGAAAGAACTTCCTAACAAAATTGTCACGAAACACTTCCCATGTCACAATCACACTACGGGCCTCCAACATAGCCCGGGCTCCCTGCCACCACATCTTAGCATCGCCCACTAGCATGTAGGCGACATACATCACTCCTTCCCTCGGCACAACCCATGGTGAGGAAGATCTTTTCTATCTCCCTTAGCCATTGCTTCGCTACCTTGGGTCCATTAATTCGTGTAAATTGTGGAGGATCACACCTCCTAAACTCAACCAACCCCTAGTACTCAGGTGGTGGCACTGTGGCGGTAGTAGTGGTTGCTTGGGCGGTAGTAGTCACCTGATTCGCAGCCTATTGCTGCATAAAATTGAGGCTCTATCTCATAATTGTCTCCATAGCCTCCATGGCATGAGCCATCTGACTCATATCTATAGCAGGAGGATCAGAAGTAGGTCTCCTGGGTGGTCTTGCCATCTAAAACGCAGAAACCACACCTTAGCACACTACTACACACAACATTCCTCACATAACATGTCACATACACTAGTCCATTCCTCATACACACAACAAGTATCAAACTCATCAATCACACAATCCTGTCACACAGGCTACAGTCACACAGGCTCAGGCCACTCCACATACCACATACAAAGCACACAACATTTACTATTTGCATATAGCATACATCTCTTACTCATATAGTACATAGCATACAAATCCATACAGAATAACATTCCTCATGTAAAGCACACAACTTACACATTCTGCCCCACACATTATACTTTATCATTAGCTCACCCTAAGATTATATGCCATAATTTCCCATCATTAATCATGCTAGAGAATCAAGGTGATCAGGCTCATCCTCTCATGACTCAACACCTAGCAATTATGGTTATAACTCACATCCAAAACCAGTATACAACATGCACAACTGAAATGCGTTAAATAGGAACCTCACCCATAGGTTTACTTAGACCATGCTCTGATACCACTAAAATGTCACAACCCCTTTTTTTTATTATAAGGAATCTGACATGCGTTAAATATGCGAAAAATAGATTTTTTTTTTTCATGAGAGACCAATTTTTTTTTCTGAATAATACAATTTCATTCATTCATTAAAACACACACACACACACACACACACACACACACACACACACACACACACACACACACACACACACATATATATATATATATATATATATAATCAAGTACAATACATCAATCCTTCAAATACAAATAGGTACAAAGTCAAGTCTTTCAAAATACAATAAAGCTCATGGTCATTCTCCTATCTATGGGGAGTGAGCTACGTGCCCAAACTTTTCCCCACCCTCAGCTCTTCCTAGTTTACCCATCCCCTTGGGTAGTCGAGGCTACACCTGTATCACCTGCTCTAGTACCAAGTACGATCACAACAGAACACATCACAAAGAAATGCAAGGGTGAACTAAAATCAACATTTATAATTCACAATTCTAATGATAGAGTATATTCAGGCAATAATATAAATATCCAATTCATTCTCTTAGGCGACATTTGGCATATAGCCTCGCCTTCAGGGAAACATCTAGCACACATCCATTTCCAGGGAAACCACCTAACACACAGTCGGGTCCCCAATTAGCATAACCATCTAACCCTCAAAATCTGGTTTGCATATCTTATGCATACAGTCTCAATTAGCAAAATCATCTGACCCCCAAAGTCTGGTTTGCATATCTTAGGCATACAGTCTTAATTACACATAGTTCATAACCATACAGCCAATCATAACTCAAGCGCACATCAATATTTCTCAATGCACTTAGCTCCACATGACACACAGTCCCACGTTGCACTTTCACATCATACAATTGTTCATTAGCATATAGCATTCTCATACACATTGTCACACTAATTCCATTTTCTCATAATTAGCACTAAGCATATCACATAACAATATTCATCACAATCATCCAATACACAACACCCACTCATTCAATTATCCTTGCACCAATCATCACAAAGAGGTTAGGACAAGCTCCCCTTACTTGGTACATCAACGTTTATTTTCTCCAAAGCTTGAGACTGATTTCCTATTTGCAAACATGAACAAGGTTCAGTGTTTTTGGTATAACTCAACCTATAGTCAATATTTTGACATGAGACCAGTTTCTAACTTTCAAGGACTCATTTATATATAACTTTGATGAAGAAAATAAATTCAAATACCCTATAGAATAAATGAAGTTTTCAGTTTACAGTGGTTATTTCCAACAGAGCTCAACTACAATAACACTCTAAACATGCCTTGGTATTTTGACTATAACTCATGTTACACATAAGATATTGACATGAAACCAATTCCTAAATTTTGGGAACACATTTTCCTACAATTTTTATGAAGTAATAAATTCCTAATTTCACATTTATCAATCCCAGTAATTAAAAAACAGAGGTTGTTGAAACAGGGTAACATCTTAACGTCATAGCTAGAACATCTGACAGTAAAATAGGCATAACTCGAGCTACAAATATCCGTTTGATGTGAAATAAGTTTCTAAATTTAGATAATATAACTTTCTACAACTTTTATGAAGAAATAAAGTCCTAAGTTTACACTTATCAATCTCATAAATTCAAAAACCGAGGCTATTGAAATAGGGAAACATTTTAACGTCATATCTAGAACACTTGTCAGTAAAATAGACATAACTTAAGTTTCGAATATCAGTTTGATGTGAAACTAGTTTCCAAATTTTGGGAACATAATTTCCTACAAACATCATCTTACTTGTTCGCGAATGAGTGAAGTGTGTGTACATCTGTTTGTTGCTTTTGATTGCATAGCATAACCAAACAACAGATAAAAATAGAAAAAACCACAAAATATTTTCGCAATAAACACCCTTATCTCAGACAGTCTGCCTTTTAGCTAGCCTGGTTTCAGGTTCTTTGTAAGCTAAGTAGTCACGCAGTCCGAGAGAAGAGATAAGAGACGCTAAAATTATTCTTTCGCAATAAACGCCCTTATCTCGGATAGTCTGCCTTTTAGCTAGCCTAGTTTCAGGTTCTTTGTAAGCTAAGTAGCCATGCAGTCCGACAGAAGAGATAAAAGGCTATAAAAAACGAATAAAATCAGACCCAATAAAATAAAAATGGGATCTTGTTCACAAAACATCAAATTCATAAAACATCTATATAGGTAGTTTATTTTCTTTTTGAAAAAATACGAACACCAAACACTATCATGCATCATGTAGAAATAAAACATGATAATATGTAAGAAAAAATAAACACTTGCATGCATGTCCGCATTAAGCATCATATTCATAGCATACATTTTTGGCTTTTAGAAAAATGGAGGGGACTAGTAGACAATTGAAGAAAGTGGATGTTCCCCGATACCATGCCGAGAAGTTAGAATGACTCTGCGCACTAAGGCCACCAGAAGTCCGCTCCGATTTCAAAAAATCCTATGGACAGATTCTCAACCTACTGAAAATCTGTGTCGATCCTACTTTTATCAGGATTCTAGTTCATTTTTGGAATTCCAGTCTGCACTGCTTCGAATTCCCACAGTTTGATATGGTGCCCACTTTGGAGGAGTATGAGATTATGTTAAAATGGCCCAAATCAGCCGGGGTCCATATTCACCATGGGGCATATACTCCTGCAACATCGGTCGTTGCCATCATCCGATTGCCATCTCAGCAGGCTACCCTGATAGAAAAAGGGAATGTCCAGGGTTGGAAAGTCTCAATGTTAGAAGACCATCTATCCTCTTTGGCTGAAAGGGTAGAATGGACTACTTTTAACAAAACCCTGGCTTTAATCGTATTTGAGACGATATTGTTTCCCTTCCACCTCGACACAGTGGATCAAGCCGTCATGGACGTCTTTTTCGCCTGGGACGTGAACTCGAAAAGTCCCTTGCCTACACTTCTTGCCGACACCTTGCTTTCGGTAGAATTTTGCCACCAGAAACAAGGAAGAACATTCAGATGTTGCTCTTCACTGCTATTTATGTGGGGTATCACACATTTTTACGCCTCTAATCACATGGGGATGTTCCCTATGGATTAACAGAGGCCTTACTGAGCTACGCTGCAAAGAGAGAGATGAATTAGCTCAGTATGGTCAGGTACTACGAGAAAGAGACCGAGCCCTTGCGAAACTCGATGAGTTACAAGCCTTGGTCATCAATCAGGAGGTGAAGATCAAAGAGGCTCAAAAGTACAGCAAAGATATGAGCCAAATGGTCCAAAAACAGACCGAAGCACTCGCTCGTCATGTTCGGGAAGCTGAAAGAGAATTACATAGAGATCAGGACCCGCCTGTGGGTTTCTTTAGGCTTTTAAGTTTCTGTCAAAAAGTGCTTCGTAGAATGGAGTAGGGAAATGTACACTTTCTACAAATAAATAAAATTTTCTTTATTCAACAATTTTTTTACTTGCATGCATTACATCCATTTGCATATTTGAATTCCCCTCCTTCACTTTTTAATAAATAAGATAATAAAAAGGAAGGATTAACTGACACGTCTTCCAATCAGAAGGATGGAGAGAAAACCGCTTGTAATCAAGCTCTCCCCGACGATTGATTCACCACAAGAGGATAATAAACCTCGACAGTTGGTTATCAGGGTCAATAAAGAAGAGGGGGCAAGGACTCTTGTGCGATTATTTGTGCCTTGTCCTTTCCCCTACGAATAAAATAAAGTTGTACCATGGAGATATGAAGAATCTTCATCAATAAAGGAAGACATCTCCAACATAGTCGGCATCGGGGGCATGACCAGAAGTGGAAGGATATACTCCCCCAAGGAGTTACAAGAGGATGTCCCCAAAAATAAAGGAAAGAATAAACAGACCGAAGAAAAAGAAAATAAAGAATCCAAGGAGGAGACCGATGAATTACTCCAGTTCATAAGGCAAAGCGAGTATTCCATTATCGACCAACTCAATCATACACCTGCAAAGATAACTCTGTTATCTCTAATGATGAGTTCAAAACTGCATAGAAATGCCCTGATGAAGGTTTTGAGCGAAACGCATGTACCTCATAATATATCCTAGGAAAAAGTTGAGAGGATCGTCGGTCACATCACGGCTGGTGACCACCTCACCTTCTAGATGAAGAACTCCCCCTAGAGGGGTCGAGCCACAACAAGCCCTTGCATATTTCTATCAAATGCAAGGAGCACCTCATCGCTAAAGTTCTTGTGGATAACGGGTCATCCTTGAACGTAATGCCCAAGTGCACACTTGATAAGTTAACCATTCAAGGAACCCGCTTGCGCCCAAGTAGCACCATTGTTCGAGCCTTCGACGGATCCAAACGAGAAGTAGTGGGGGAAATCAATCTGCTAATCCAAGTCGGACCCACTATCTTCAACATTGGTTTTCATGTAATGGACATTACTCCTGCGTATAGTTGTCTCCTTGGCAGACCTTGGATTCATGACGCTAAGACAGTACCTTCAACGCTCCACCAGAAAGTCAAGTTTATAGTAGATGACAAACTGGTCACGGTCCAAGCAGAAGATGATATCCTGATCAGTGTACCGTCTACCCAACCTTATGTGGATGCGACTGAAGAGGCCCTTGAAACATCTTTTCAAGCGCTTGAAATTGCCAATGTGGAGAGACTTCCCAATAACACAAAGGTAGCCCGCATGATGATGAAGCATGGTTACCATTCTGGCTAAGGATTGGGGGTAGACTCCCAAGGAATGAGGGAACCCCCAGAATTCAAAGATAACCCTCTAAAGTACGACCTAGGATATGACCCTACAAAGGGCCAAACTGAAAAGAGAAAAGGGAAGTCTCCCCTCCGCACACTCATGCAGATTTTCCGAAGCGGAGGGATACAAGCGTCACGAGCAACCCTAGTCATTAGGATTTCTTTTTCTTTTCTTAAGGGATGTAAACCCAGTGACTATTAGAGATTATCCCCTGGGGCTAGCCCGACCTCTGGGCATCTTTTGGGCACATATTCCCTTACTAATTAATAAAGAATACATTTCTTACCATTCGCTTCTTTTCTTGCTATTTCATGTCTAAACCTCATAATAACCATGTTTAAGCAAATGAAAAAAGAAGAAGAAAAAGAAGTGCGTCAAAATAATCAAAACACACCATCGCCATAATTATCGAGCTGATTGATTAGAAGCACAAAATAAGGTTTTACCTCATCATAAATAAAGCCATATTTCGCCAATATTGTGTAAAAATAAATAAAAGAGAGAAAAAGCCCATAAAAGCCGAAGGCCAAAAAGGAAAGGGCAAAGTACCTGGTAGGAAACCCACTAAGGGGGCAACACAGAAATTAGAGTCAACCCGCTAGGAGACCCGAAAAAAAATAAAGGGTAGCCTAGGCAAAAGCTAGGGTTACAATATAAGGTCCACTAGGATTCCCAAAAATAAGAAAAAAAAGGAACCTAGACAAAAGATAAGACCAAAACACAATATCCTAGTCTTAAAACCCGAAGGGCGGTCTGGGGAAATCAATCAGCTAAGGAAAGCAATGGAAATAGGCTAAGACGCAAATCCTCAAAGAAAAGACGTTTGTTTAAACCTCAGCTTAAACACTCGAGCCAACCTTTGTAAGAATTAATGGTTGAGTTTAAGAGGGGGGGTGAATTGAACTTAGAAATATTTTTCGAAAAACACGCTTTCTTTGTGGAAGAATGATTAATCTTTATCCAATCTTTTATTAGGCAGATTTGGTTTTAAACAAAGCAAGAATATAAACCAGAAATGAAAAGAGATAAATGCAGAAATACAACACAAGAGTTTATACTAGTTCACTCTTCCCAAGAGCTACATCCAGTTCTTGACAAATCTGTCAAGTTCCACTAATACCAAGTGAAAATACAAACCAGTAGATACACACTAATCTATCCAAAGATCTACCTTACAACACCACAAGATAGACTCTTGAAAAACCACCAAACAACCAAAACAGTTGCTGTAACCAGTGCAGATTCAAACCCAATCTACACAATTAGAATTCGCACAAGTATATGAAAAGAATAAACATGGACTGCAGCTTTTACAATATAGAAGTCCAGAAGCAATTTTCCTAACTCAGAACTTTCTCTCTTGAAGATCTTTCAACAATCTTGATCAAAACGCCTTATGATATGAAATGTGTATGAATGCTCAGAAAAACACACGAATATGAGAAATCCAAGATTGCTTTTAATCGATTTCCAAATTGTGTTTTTAAAAGAGAAATCAAAACTGTATTTATAGAGTAAAAGAGAAAAACTAACAGTTTCAATCGATTTAAAATGATGTTTTAATCGATTAATTTTATTAAAAACTATTTCAATCGGTTAATTCGAGCTTTTAATGGATTGAAACAGTTAGAAGAAAAATGGTAGATCTCTATTTCAACAGATTAAAATTTATTTCAACAGATTAAAAATCTGAGATACTTTAAAATGAAAAATGATATCTCTCTATTTCAATAGATTAAAATTTATTTCATGAAGTATGATAAATTCTATGGAATGCAACAGTTATAGGCGCTTATCACAAGATATACTGAAATTATCAAGAGATTAAATTCCATACCCATAACCTATCTACCTACACACTCACAAAATAAACTTTATATGTCTTCATCAAATCCAACAAGTGCTTCAATACCCCCCTATTTGATGGAGACAAATAACCACCGCACCTGCATAAAAGAAACAATAACAGGACAACAGAGACATATAATTTGTGATGTGTGTGTAGTGACAACATAGTAAGTGAATACTTCTCCCCCTATTTGACTTCATCAAAAAGTGTTCATATACATGCCATAAGTACCATTCAGGTACCCAAACAAATAAAACAAACAAAACATAAGTAAAATAAAGCTTCTAAAAAGAAATTTCACTCATCACCATCCCAGGGACCCTAATTGAATTGGAGCTCTCCAATTCTGTTGAAGATATCATCCAGTTGATTATCAATGTGCTAAAATATGGCAATGGAGTCTTCATAAAGCCGATGTTGGCGAGCTTGCAAAGCATATGTCATCTCCATGTTCCTCCTTTGATTAGTTTGAATTTCATTCATTTGGTTCAGCATAGTCCTTTCAAACTGTGAAAGAGGTGTGCCACGGTCAGGTGGAGCCACATACGGGATCATTTTTAATGGAGACTACTGAGCCATAACATCTTCCATGGGATCTGTTTGTCTTGATTCAGTAGCACTTGGAGCACCAGTATTCTCATCGACTTCCTTTTCTCCTTCTTCTTCATCTCTCCCAGCTTCCTCTTTTGAAATCCAATCACCATCAATTTTAATGAATCCCATTTTGTGAAGGATGGAATTGTTAATCTCATTTGTGGGACAAATAATTTCAGACAGTTCTCCTTCTAAATCAACACCAAAATGAGTGAGAAATTTAGAAATTAAAATAGCATAGGGATACCTAAAATCACTTAGCTTTTTTGCTTTGATCATATGGTCCTTGATAACAAATACCCAGTTTACTCTGATTTTGTGGTGGATACAATACATCAGTACCAAGTCACCTTCATTCAGTATTGCATGATTGCTCCCCCTAGGAGTAAGCTGCCAGGCCACTATGAATGCAAGTAATCTTTCTTCAAGTTTAAGCTTCCCAGTGTTGAAGGAGCTCACAGAGTCAAGCTTATTTCTTAAACAAGAACGAAAATATTGAATTTTGTTGAACTCTTCTACATCAAAAGTGTAACCTTTAGTGACTTTTACCTCTTCATCCTTGAGTCCAGCAACATTTTTTCAGACAGTGGGAGTAATCTCAATATCCACTCCTTTGACTTGAGTTTTAAGTGTAGAACCTTCAAATGACAAGTTAGTAAAGAAAAATTTGATAAGATCAGGATAGATTCTACCATTGAGCTCTAAGAACTTCTGAAGTTTTTGGTGTTGTAGCATTTTTTGCACCCGTTTGAACCCTTCAGCGTCCAACCACGAGAATTTCATAATCTTAGGAATATTAATCTGTTTTCTACTCATTTCATGAATGAATAACCCCATATTCTCTTGGTTCCCATTGAACCAGGTTTCAATGCACCCTCCTCCTGATGTTTCTTGGACAGCAGTTGAGGATTCTCCTCTACTGAACTTTGTCCTTCTAGATTTGGTGCACTTAAACATGATGTTTGAGAGGTGAACCAAATAACGAAAAGAGAGAATATTTTTCCAAGAGTGAATACAAGGTTTTTCGAACAACTAATGCATACTAAAAGGAATGTGAGAATCCTGACTCTTCATCTACTTTGAATAGTCAAATTTGTCTTGCAGTAAATTACCTCAGTTCTGTTCCCTGTGTCAGAGATGGAAAAGACAGAGAGAGAACAATGGGTACTGCAATTTACTCGATTACCTGCATCAATCAAGATTTATTCACCTCTGATTTCCAATCACAGTCTTCTAGCGTGAATTTGGATAAACATTACATTTAAGAGAGTAGCTGAAGTTGTTTGCAGTTGAAAATGCACTTAACTCAACCTGTAGTAAATAATCAGAAGCAAAGCATACAATAATAGCCCTAGAAAATTAATCAATTGATTTACCATATAATCAATTAGTTTTCAATTAATGATATAGAAGCAGATTATCAAAAGTAAAATGAATCGGTTGAATCGAAGGTTGAATCGATTAATTCAAAGTGAAAACATGCAGAGCTAAAGATTTAATGAAATAAATCGATTAGAAACATATTTAATCGATTAATTTGGCAATGGATCAGGAACAGAGATTGAGAACCAGGAAATTAACAGATTATTTTGCAATTTTAATCAATTAAAAACACATAGTTTGAAAAATATTTCAAAATTTTTAGACAACTAATCGATTAATCATATTATCAACCTGTTAGAAAGCACAGAACCATAATAGAGAATCAATTATACAATACTAGATAGATCAAAAATTCCTAATTCAGTTCTATGCATATTAAGTCTATCTCTAGGTAGTGGTTTGGTGAACATGTCAGCTAATTGTTTATCAATATCAATGAATAAAATTTCACAATCACCCTTAGAGACATGTTCTCTAATAAAGTGATGTCTAATTTCAATATGCTTAGTTCTAGAGTGTTGAATAGGATTTTTAGTTAGATTGATTGCACTAGTTTTATCACAAACCAGAGGTACCGTGTTGAGAAACACCCCATAATCTTTCAATTGTTGTTTGAGGTAGATACTCTGAGCATAACAACTCCCAGCTGCAATGTATTCAACTTTGTTAGAAAAGTAGTTTTAGATCAAGAGGAGGGGGGGGGGGGTGAATTGATCTTTGAAAGATTTTCGCAATTAACAGATTATCTATTTGTAAAAATAAGATTTCAGATTTATTCTTGAATCACAAAGCAATCAACCAACAATAAACGCAGCAACAAAATTAAAAGAGGAGAAAGGTTTAGAAAGATATCACCTGTGTTTATACTGGTTCACCCAATACCAGGGCTACGTCCAGTCTCCAGCCAAATTCCAGCTGGGTTCCACTAGATCAAATGTTTTACAGATTACAATCTTACACTTAATCTACCACAAGAACCACAATTCCAGTTCCTGCACCTAACCTTTCACCAAGAACCAAATTCCAGTTCTTAACAACCTCTACAACCAAATTCCAGCTGCAGAGAAACCAGTGCCCACAATTCCAGACACCAAACAATACAAAAAGAATGTAAAGAATTGAAAAGAAGAAACTACAATGCTCAAACTAGTTTTATGCAATTCTGCAGTGTGTTTCTTCTCCAAAAGAAAGCAATTTGCCTTAAGAAAGAATTTCAAAGAACTTCACAAAAACTGGCGCGAATCTTTCTTGAAAGAGTGCTAAAGTTTGCTTGCTTGATTGCTAAAGATTGATGTTCAATGTATGTTTTAAAATGTTCAAGCCAAACTGTTTTTATAGAAGATTTTCAAAACTGCTGGTTTAATCAATCTGTTAAAATAATCTTTTAATCTGTTAAAAGTCTAGTTTTAATCTGTTAAAACTTCTTTTAATCCATTAAAGCGTTCTTGATTATTTAACAGATTTGTTGTAACTGATACGACAACATTTGTATCAATTAAAACTCTTTACAAAACAATCTTCTAATTTGATTTAATCGATTGTTTCGTGTTTCAATCGATTAATATACTGCAAAACTTTATTGTAAAATTTTCCAAGTATTTTTAACTGATAAAAATAAGTTTTAATCGATTAAAACGCTGTGTAGAAATTTTCTAAGTTGTTTTAATCGATTGAAACGTGTTTTAATCGATTGAAAAAGCTCTGATTGGTCATAACTCAATTCTGATCGATCATATCTGATTCTGATCGGTCATAACTCAATTCTGATCGATCATATCTGATTGTTAAGTGGATTTAATCGATTAAAACCAAGTTGTATCGATTAAAATACTGCAAAAACACTTCTCTTAACATTTTAAGTGATTTTAATCGGTTATTTCGAAGCTTTATCAGTTAAAACACTGACAGAAGGTTTTCAAAACTTTCTTTAATGAAAACAACCGGTTATTTCGAAATTATATCAGTTAAAAACTTGTTTAAGAAAGCTTTTGTTAAAATACTTTTTTTTAACTACTTTAACGTTTTTAGAGGCATTTTGCAAAATCTTTTAAGTGAAGAAACCTCATGCAGCAGAAAAGATAAAAATGATTATACCTAAGCATAGCTGCGGACACACTAATCTCCTTACTCTTTTATCTAAGTGATTGTTGACCGCTACAAAGTTGACTTTGACTTTATCTTTGACTTCATCAAATCAACAAGATCTTTGTCAGAGTATTTCAATAAGATCTTCATCACTTTCAAGCTTCTGCAGTTGAAAGAGTCACACATGCTTGTTTTTTGTTGTGCCATGATATGAGACTGCTTCCCAGTAAATAGCATGTATCGGAGGTACTTTTCCTATCCAATCTACAACCTGCAAAGTCAGAATCAGAAAATCCAACAAGTTTAAGAGAGGCACCTTTAGGATACCATAGTCCAACATTAATGGTTCCTTTAAGATACTTGAGAATCCTTTTAGCAGTAGTGAGGTGAGATTCCTTTGGATTTTCCTGGAATCTAGCACAAAGGCAAACACTGAACATAATGTCAAGCCTACTAGCAGTCAGATATAGAAGAGATCCAATCAAACCTCTATATTTAGTTTGATCAACAAATTTCCCCTTTTCATCTAAATCTAGACAGCAGTTAGTAGACATGGGTGTGGAGGATTCTTTGCAATTATGCATATCAAATTTCTTCAAAAACTCATTACAGTATTTAGATTGATTTAGGAAAATGCCATTCCTTAATTGCTTAACCTGGAGACCAAGGAAGAAATTCAGTTCTCCCATCATAGACATCTCAAATTCACTTTGCATTTCCTTAACAAATTTATTACACAAGGCATTATTAGTAGAACCAAAAATGATATTATCAACATAAACTTGTGTAGACCCCTAATTTTGCCCGGCCTCTCAATAAAAGCTAGGGAAACTTCACACGAAGATAAAGTTCGCCCGGCTTCTTAATAAAAACCAAGGAGACCTCCTACAACAACACGGAGTTCATACGGCTTCTCGATAAAGGCTAAGGAGACCTCCTACAACGAAGATAAAGTTCGTCCGGCATCTCAACAAGGGCTAAGAAGACTTCCTATATGAAGTAAAGCTTTAACGAGCGTTTATCGGCATCAAACGACGTCCGAATAAAGAAAGGAAAGCTTCCCGGGGGTCCCAGAACACAAAGGCTGGCCAAAACAGGTCGAGACGGCCGTCCCAAGGTAGAGACGGCCATCCCAACCTTCCCTGGCCAAGTGGGACGACCATCCCAAGTGGGACTACCAGTCCCAGGTCTTCAGGTGGTCTCAGCCTTTGTAAAAGAGGCAGTTGGGACGGCCGTCCCAACCCAGTAGGGCGTCCCAAATGTGCAGGCAGCGAAAAACTATAAATTGGAGGTTCATTTGCCACTGTTTCACACACAAGACAACTCAGAGCACTTGTCTACTCCTCTCCCTCCTTCGAATGATCTTTCTGATTGCCTTAAATAGGTAACAATCAGTTAAGGAATTATATTCCGGCATTCGATTCTTCTGTAAAATTTTAGTCGAGTCGAGTTTATTCGTGAGGAGAGTCGTTGTAGAGCGAGGGATTGCCGAAACGCGTCCTTATTGTAAAAGAGTTGCAATACAAAGCTTGCTACGGAGGTTCTTTCCAATTCTCTTCTTTTTTACTGCTTTATTTACTGCTTTATATATGAAATGTAAATAAAATCATGTAGATAGTCATATTTAAATATTGTATGAATAAAATAGGGTAATAGTGTAATTTCTTGTAATCTTTACTCAAATGAATTAATCCGTCATAGGGAACCCGAAAGGGGCGTTGTGGGTGCTAACACCTTCCCCACACGTAACTAACTCCCTTACCCAACTCTGGTTATAATGGCCAAGTGCGGTTTTTATTAAAATCAACATCTTTTTCCTTTTCCAATGTTTAAGGTCAAAACATTGGTGGCGACTCCAAAAGAACCCCTTTTTCGAAAACCTTGCTTCTATTAGAGGATAGTTCAGTTGTTGAGCACCTCAGAAGCAATGAACATATTTTAAAACATAAAACGCGAGTCTAAACCATCTTTTCGCGACCGCTCGCATAAACGTTTGAGATGTCCCTGGACGTCGGAACGGACGGCGGCGACAGATGGCGACTCCACTGGGGATGCTAGAGAGTTGATCCCATTTAGTGACGGATAAATTCAAACTAAGTAAAGATTTGAAATTACGCCTTTACCCTTTTCTGTATTTTTATTGTATGGCTTTAATAATTGTTGTATGATTATTTCTGCAAATTATTTGAAATATAAATTGCACACAAAACCCCTTGCACACAACAGTCCCTCTATACCCGGGGGCAAGAGTGAATACCTATAGGGAGTGGGTGGCAGATACGACCGGCTTGTTGGCACACGGGGCTACAACCGTTGTCGGAAACCACCAACTCAAGGTGATAACTCTCTTCTTTTGGTCTAAGGATGTCGACACGGAGTTCCGTGCATGACCCGAGGACTGAGAGATTGAGAGGTCCCTATAATGGGGGCACCTTGGGGACCTTTGGCCTTGGTGAGAACAGTGTAGAACCACCTAAACCAAGCATGTTTCTGCAGGAAAACCCTACCTCGTGATTAAATAAGCGTGGCTCTGCTCGTGGGTGAATGAATTGTGTGTGCATTCGTTTGCTGCATTTGTATTGATGCATTAACATAGGGTAATCATACAACAAATAAAATAGTGAAAAACCCTAAAAATCAAAAAGTGATAAGATAACCACCTTTATCTCGGACAATCTTCAGTTAAGCTAGCCTGGTTTCAGGTTCTTTGTAAGCTAAGTAGCCACGTTGACCGACAGAAGAGATAAAGGGTCATAAAAAATATAAAAACAAATTAAAGCCATAAAAATGCCTTTATAAAATAAAAAAATCTTGATAAAGGTCTTATAATTCATACAACTTTTGTTCATAAAAATAAGAGAAGAAAATAAGACTCTCTTCATCAAAATCCATAAATATCCATATAGATAGTTTTCTTTTTTAAGAAAAACCAAGTATTACCATGTATCATATTAGGAATAAAACATGATAATACTTAGAAAAACAAACACTTGCATGCATGCATTTACAAGGACTCATCCTCATATCATGCATTTTCATTTCTTTTAGATAATGGAGGGATCCAGTAATAGACAGTTAAAGAAAGTGGAAATCCTTCTATGCCGTGTAGAGAAGTTAAGGCAGTTGAGTACATATATGCCGCCAGAGGTCAGTGCCAATTTTGAGAAATCTTATGGAAGAATCCTTGACCTCCTGAAAATCAGCATCGATCCAATCTTTGTTAGAGCATTGGTCCACTTCTGGAATCCCGATCTACACTGCTTTGAGTTTTCGCAGTTTGACTTAGTACCAACCTTAGAAGAATATGAACTCATGGTTAGATGGCCTCAATCAGTCGGGGTCTATGTCTGCTCAGGAGTATATGTGGCCGTGAGTAAGGTTGCTACTATCATACGACTGCCTCCTCATCAATCCATTCTAGAGGGAAAAGGGAACATCCGAGGTTGGAAAATGTCCATATTAGAAGACCACTTAATCTCTTTGGCTGAAAAGAAAGATTGGTCTACCTTCAACAAAACTCTAGCATTGGCAATGTTCGAAATCATATTATTCCCATTTCACGTGAACGTTGTGGATCATGCTACAATAGATGCATTCTTTGCCTGGGATGTGCACTCTAAGAGTCCTATACCTACAATTCTCTCCGATACCCTGCTTTCAGTAGATTTTTGCCGACAGAAACAGGGGAAAACACTTAGATGTTGCACTTCATTACTATATGTATGGGGCATTACTCACTTCTACGCTTCAAGCTACATGGGCGTATTCCCCGATCCTTTAAGGAGTTTTTCAAAAATCCCTCTTCAACATCGTCAAGCTTTAGAGTGGAAAACCGAGTTAGAAAACTGGAACATGGAGCATGTATCATGGGTTTGCCCTTGGTTCTGACCCGGTTACATTCTTGTACGATGCGGAGATTACCTGAGCATACCATTACTAGGCCTCAGGGGTTGTATAGCTTATTCTCCTAAAATAGCTATGAGACAACTTATGAGAACCCAGACTGTGCCAACTCAAGAAGAGCTCAGAGGGCTGAGTCTATGCCAGTATTCCCATAGCTTTGAAGAAGTATCCGCTGTCCGGAAAGCATGGGAAAGACCAGTCTATATGGGAGATAAAGAACTCGGAAAGGTTCAGGTGTCTACATCCCATGAATACGAAGAATGGAGGAAAAGTAGAGGGATACCCCAACCATCTGCTACAATTACTACAACATTAGTCAATGAAGAGCTACAATTGCAGGTCAATGCCTTAAATAAAAGGGTTGAAATCATGGAAGCTCAGATGAGGGCCTTCGAAGAAAAAGAGCAAGAAGCAACCCTTGTAATAGATGGTCTAAAAAGGCAATGTAAAAAGAAGGACCATGAAATAGAGCGCCTTAAGAATGATTGTGCTGACTATCAAGAAGAGACTAAACAGGCATTGAAAATTCCGAGGCTTGAACAAGACAGTCTATTCTGGGACATGAATGATGAAATAGCACATCTTGAGAGTGCGCTTGCAGAACAGGCAAAAACGATCAAGTTAATACAGGATGACCTAGTAGAAACTCGGTCAGAAGTACAAAAGTGGTGGGAAACCGCTGAAAGATACAAAGAAGACCTAGAGGAGCTACATGATAAAGAAAGAGATGGATTAGCTCAGTATGGTCAATTGCTTCGTGAAAGAGACCAAGTAATAGAAAGGTCTGACCAACAGCAAGCCTTGATCGTGCATCAAGAAGAAAAGATAAAGGAGGCTCGTCGATATAGTGAAGATATGAGCCAGGCGATACATGAGCAGATCAAGACGCTCAGAAACCATGTGAGAACAGCTGAAGACGAATTACGAAGAAAGCCTAATTTACCTATAGGATTCTTCAAGCTTCTCCATTTTTGTCAACACTTGCTTCAAAGCATTGTATAGAAGGATAAACACTTTCTAGTTGAAATAAAAAGCATTCTTTTTCTTAAACTGTCTATTGCATTCATAAGTTGCATACATACATACATCCCTCCTCACGTTAATAATAAAGATAATAAAAAGGAAGGATTAATTGATGTGCTTTCCACAAATCAGAATAAATGGAAAAGAAGCCTTTCGTCATCAAAATCTCTACAACGGTCGACAGACCCAAAGATGATAACAAACAAGCACCGTTGGTTATTCCAATCAATAAAAGGGAAGAGGCAATAACACCTTTACGTTTATTCGTGCCTCGTCCTTTCCCTTATTCATCAAATAAAGCTGTACCTTGGAGATACTCAGAAGAATCGTCAGTCAATCAAGATATCTCCAACATAGCCGGTATTGGGGGCATGACTAGAAGCGGAAGAATATACTCCTCCAAGGAATTGCAAGATAATATTCCTAAAGATAAGACAAAAAATAAGGCCGAAGAGGAAAAAGAATCCAAGGAGGAGACAGATGAGTTACTCCAGTACATAAGGCAAAGTGAGTACTCCATCATCGATCAACTCAATCGTACTCCTGCAAAGATAACCTTGTTATCACTCATAATGAGTTCGGAACCACATCGAAACGCACTGTTAAAGGTTTTGAATGAATCATTTGTTCCGTATGCAATATCCCAGGACAATTTTGAAGGAACTATTGGTAACATTACAGCCAATAATCATCTTACCTTCACAAATGAAGAACTCCCTTTAGAAGGGTCAAATCACAACAAGCCCTTGCATATTTCCGTCAAATGCAAGGAATATCTCATTTCCAAAGTTCTTGTGGATAATGGGTCATCCTTAAACGTCATGCCTAAAGGCACACTCGACAAGATAACAGTGCAAGGAACCCACATGCGCCCAAGTAATACAATTGTTCGAGCCTTTGATGGATCAAGACGAGAAGTAGTAGGAGAAATTAGTCTACCAGTTCAAATTGGCCCTACTATCTTTAACATAGACTTCCATGTGATGGATATCACGCCGGCATATAGTTGTCTCCTTGGTAGACCTTGGATTCATAGCGCTAAGGCAATACCTTCAACGCTCCACCAGAAAGTCAAGTTTGTGACAAATGATAAACTCGTCACAGTTCAAGCTGAAGAAGACTTTCTAATCAGTAAACCGTCTGTCCAACCATATGTGGACGTGGCTGAAGAGGCTCTTGAAACATCTTTTCAAGCACTCAAAATTGCCAACATAGAAAGACTCCCCAGTAATACAAAGGTGGCCCATATAATGAAAAAATATGGATATCACCCAGGACAGGGGCTCGGAAAGAATACTCAAGGAATAAAAGAGCCACCGGAGTTCAAAGATAACCCTTTAAAATATGGTTTAGGGTATGACCCCACGAAAGATCAAACCATACGGAAAACAGGGAAGTCTTATCCCTCAAAGACGATATTCCGAAAAGGAGGGATATTAGCGCAAAGGGTAGCGTTAGTCATTAGGTGTCCTTCTTCCAGTTCTAAAGGATGTAAACCTAGTGACTATTAGAGATCACTCCTCGGGGTAGGCCCGTCCCCCGAGCATCTCTAGGGCACACATTTCCCCAAAATTACAAAAGAATGTTATTCTTACTATCTGCTTCTTTTCTTGCTAAATATGTTTATACCCCATTTTTAATAAACAAGGTTTAGATAGACGTTTTGTTCCAAATGCGTTAGAACAATCAAAGCTTCATAAAGCAAAGTCAAATATGATTGATTAACTAGAAACATGGATAAAAGTTATCTCGATAAAATCAATTTTTGACAATGTTATGCAAAAAAATAATATGTATATACAAAAAGTAGAACCCGTCAAGGCCAAAGGCCAAGACAAGAAAATAAAAGGGCAAAATACCCGGCAGGAAACCCACAAAAGGGGGCTGCGCAAAAGATAGGGTAAACCCGGCAGGAGACCCGAACAATAATAAAGGGTAGCCTGGACAAAAGTTAGGGTTATAAAAAGTCCGCTAGGTATTCCTAAAAAATAAATAAAAAGGGGAAACCTAGACAAAAGTTAGGACATAAGCATAACATCCTAGGCTGAAAACCCGAAAGGGCTGACTAGGTAAGTTAATCAAATCACAAAAAGGCGCCACAAGTTAATAAAATAAAGACGCCACATCATAAGAATGAAACGTTTATCTAAACTAGCCTAAGCACAAACCAACCCTGGCTAGCCATTCTTACAGAAACCTCTATTACGAAAAATATCCCTCTAAAACACAAGACCTTGGTGTAAATCCTTTTCTTTCTCTTCTCTTGACCATTTCACTATAAAGCATTCAAGTAATAAAGGGGAATGTGGAAACATAGTGATCAATAGGAATGTTGAAATCCCTAAGGAAAGGAAGGAGGGCATTGATATGGCAGTTGCCCTACGAACAAAAGAATTGTTCTTCGGCTATAGCAAGAAAGGTCCATGACGGCAAATCAGTACAACTTAGCTTATTGATCAAGAAACAAGATGACATAAAGGCACAACAACAAGAATGCCCCTGAAGTCAAAGCACATCAGTTAAAACTTTCGAAATATTAACTGAAATAGATCCTAGGATGCATATCATGAAGCATTACATGCATTAAAGCATAAATGAAGGGAATCCTATCTTCAGTTTCATCAAAAAACACGAAAATTAACTCAAAAAAATAAAAAATCCACTTAGAAAGCTCGAGACGACCGTCCCAAAGTCAAGACGGCCGTCCCAAATTCCCAATTTCAATTGAGACGCGCGTCCCAGGTGGGACGGCCGTCCCACTTCTCTGCTGATGGACCATGAAGGAATTTTTCAGTTGGGACGGCCGTCCCAACCCAGACGGCCGTCCCAAATCTACTGGCGTCCCCTATATGTATTGTGCGCGGATTTGGCCTTTGGTACCCCATTCCAAGCATTCTACCTTGCTTCTCTTCCCTTTTAACACACTCCTAGCATTCTTAAGTGAGTACTACATACAATGGAGCATGGAGAAGCCTCATCTAGGAGAAAACGCACTAGAAACCCTGCTAGAGGAACTCCTACTACTAGCGCTCTACTAGCAGAATCACATCAACAGCGACTGGCAAATATCCAGCAATATTCCTGGTATCCTACACTGCGGTTGGATTTTGAAATCCTAGCTACATTTGGCTGGGAACAAGACGTCAGAAGGTTCATCCACAACATAGGATGGGACTTTCTGCTCCGAGAGCCACCTACTCGGATCCACCGCACTGCTACGCTAGAATTTCTTGCCTCCGTCAACATGGTGGAAATGTCGTCCGCAATTCCCGGAGTGCCACCGACTCAGGCCATCTCCTACTGGATGGATGGAGCCTACCGGACCACTGTTCTGGATGACTTTAATGTCATAATGGGTTTCTGTCAGCGAGCAGATACAAGAACACCAGAAAATCGGTCCGCATATCTGGAAAAACCTGCTGCTCTCACCACCACTAGCATGTGGAGAGAGATCACTGGAGCACACACTCTGCCGTCGAACCTGAAGGGCGCAACTTTCTCTCCTCCGCTCCGCATATGCCATAAGTTGCTAGCTGGGACTATACACAGCCGAAAGGAGAGCCAAGGGAAGGTAACGCTGGCCGACCTCTTCATTGTCTACTGTATGCATCAAGGGCTGCGATGCAACCCAGGTTATGCCTTCCTGAAAGCCGTAAAAGATTACGGAACCCGCGGCTCAGCAGGAGCCATCATAATAGCTCCCTTTCTCACCCCTTTAGCGGAATATTGGGGATGTACTGACGGAGAAGATCTCCCAGCTAGCCTCCGACCAGAGCCGATTAGCGGAGGAATGCTGGTTCATATGAACATCCTCAGTCGACAGGGATCAGGGTTTATCTTAAACCCCATAATCTCGATTTCGCTGGATATGCGCGATTTTGACATGCCTCAGGACATCCCTTCGACTACAGAATCGCAGCAGCAGTCATATGATCCGGACTTCACCGGTTTATACCGACAGATAGATGACAAGCACGCCTATATGGAAGGAGAGTTCCAGTTCATACGACAGTAGTTCAGTTAGCTGACTACGAGGCAAGACAGGACGGACCGACAGATAGAGAATCTGGTCCAGACCCAGGCAAGGTTCCAGCGTCGCCTGCTCTGCCGCATCCCTTCGCCAGCACCATCTGCCCATTCCAGTCCAGAGGCATGATTAGGAGATAGTTTCCTTTTTATTTTCTAGTAATTTGAAAATGTTTTGAATGTATCACAAAAAAAAGAAGTAATGAATAAACATTGTTATTTCTGTTAACATTCCAAAAGCCCACGTGTACAAATATTATAAAATAAAAGGCACACGTGATAAAAAGCCAGATTTCAAATAAACTCGCGATAAAGATTAAAGTCGCGAAAGAAAAAGGCGAAATCAAAGACATTCCAGCAGAATAAAGAGCTTCAAGAAAATTAGCTCCAACCTTCTACACCAATAAAAGAAGGTACATCGAAGAAAAAGCCAACGGAAAGGCTTGATAATCCCCAAACGGATCCTTGCCTAATCTAGAGGCAAAACAAAAATTACTTCATGCAAGAGTCTCCGCTTCATTCCCCAAAGGAAAATAAGGACTACACAAGAGTCCATCAAAGAAAATACGGAGACAAATCCTCCATATCACCAGGGGGCAACAACAAAGGAAAAGAAAAAACTTTTCATCCCCTAAACAGAGGCCACTACAGAGAAAGGCCGTAATACAGTCATAGAAAGTCAACCTATGCAAGAGGAAATACAGGTCCAAAGCGCAAAGCTTTCAATAAAGCATCTCCCTACTCAGAGGTATTATCAAGAGCAAATATCCTTAAGTAGAACATCAGCCTACACAAGAGGCGAAAAACAACGTATAAAGTCTTCACCACTAGTGAAGCATCCACCTAATCAAGAGGCACAACCGACAAAAATCAACAAATCCCCAGAGGATCACTGCCTAAAAAGAGGCAATCAACAAGAATCCCCGGCCAAGACCGGATGGCTAAAACAGAAAAGCCAAAAACAAGGAATCCCCGGCCAAGCCGGATGGCTAAACAAGAAAAGCCAAAAAACAAGGAATCCCCGGCAAAGCCGGATGGCTAAAAGGAAACGCCAAAAAACAATTGTAGACCCCAAATCTTGCCCGGCCTCCAAATAAAGACCAGAAGACCTCCTATTTGAAGATGGACAAGCCTAACAAGCCATTAGGAGAGACTATTAGGCCCCATACTAGGGTAGGAGGGAGTTTCTGTACCAAAAAATAAGTTTTCTCGCTTTGAGGGGACGAGACCGCGTTCTGGGCAACCCAGACCGCCGTTTCGCCTCGCGTAGGAGTCGAGACCGCCGTCTCGTTTAACGAGACGGTGGTCTCGTCACCTACGAAAGACGAGACGACGGTCTCGTGTAACCAGACGGCGGTCTCGTTGTTTTGACAGGACGAGACGGCGGTCTCGTTGAACGAGACGGCGGTCTTGACCCTGTCAGACGAGACCGGCGGTCTCGCCACCTGACAGCGCGAAAACCTATAAATAGGGGCTCTCCCCCCCTCATTTCCACACACCACAGCTGCATAGCTCTCCCTTCTCTCTAAAACTTCTCTCTAGAATCCCTCCGACGCATTTCCGGAGTTTCTGAGTGCTTTCAAGAGTGATTTTTCGACGTTCGAGAGGTTTTCCGACGCCTTGTAGAGTGAAGGGCTGCCATAAAGCACCCTATTTTTTTAGAGAATTAATATAAAGCACGCTTCAGAGGTTCAAATTCTCTCCCTTCACCTTTACTGTCTTTATCTTAAATTATGCAATAGATAATAGGGCCATGTAGTCATACTTTTAAATTCCGCAGAATAAAAAGGGCGAAAGTGTATTTTTCTAGTTTATCAATAAAATAAGCCGGCCTGTCATAGGGAACCCGAAAGGGGCGTCGTAAAGGGACTAATACTCCCTTTACACGTAACCAACTCCCTTACCCAACTCTGGTTCTAATGTCCAAAGTTGGTTTTCGAAAACCAACGCCTTTTAAACCCCTTTTCCGATGTTTCCGGTAAAAACATCGGTGGCGACTCCATAGAACCCAAAATAAATAAGTCCTTGGGTTAGCCCGGTTATCGGGCAACTCAAGGACACTTTTCGAAAACCTCGTCTCTAGGTTAGCCCGGTTATCGGACAACCTAAGGACGTTGTAACCACCAATAAAAAACGCGAAAAAGAGTCGAAAAACCATCGCGTCGCTCCGACCGACCATCTCTCTTTTGAGACGGCGGCGACAACAATGAAATCCCCGGTAAAACCGGATGACTAAAACAGAAAAGTCAAAAAAAGAAAAAATCAAATCATTCCCTATGGAATAGGCGCATGATCAAAGACAATAAGCCGCCAAACACATCTCCAAAACCAGATGACCATAGGACTGAATACCAAAGAATACATCCTAAAGAGTCTGTCAAGATGCAGATTCGCACCAAGTGGGGGTGTAAAAACCACTAGAGTTTGTCAAGATGCATATTCACACCAAGTGGGGGTGTAAAATCCACTAGAGCCTAGTGAAGATGCAGGTTCGCACCCAGTGGGGGTGTAAAATCCACTAGAGTCTGTCAAGATGCAGGTTCGCACCCAGTGGGGGTGTAAAATCCACTAGAGCCTAGTCAAGATGCAGGTTCGCACCCAGTGGGGGTGTAAAATCCACTAGAGCCTAGTCAAGATGCAGGTTCGCACCCAGTGGGGGTGTAAAATCCACTAGAGTCTGTCAAGATGCAGATTCGCACCAAGTGGGGGTGTAAAATCCACTAGAGCCTAGTCAAGATGCAGGTTCGCACCCAGTGGGGGTGTAAAATCCACTAGAGTCTGTCAAGATGCAGGTTCGCACCCAGTGGGGGTTTAAAATCCACTAGAGCCTAGTCAAGATGCAGGTTCGCACCCAGTGGGGGTGTAAAATCCACTAGAGTCTGTCAAGATGCAGGTTCGCACCCAGTGGGGGTATAAAATCCACTAAAGCCTAGCCAAAATGCAGGTTCGCACCCAGTGGGGGTGTAAAATCCATCAGAGCCTAGTCAAGATGCAGGTTCGCACCCAGTGGGGGTGTAAAAACCACTAGAATCTAGCCAAAATGCAGATTCATACCAGGTGGGGGTAGGTACTCACCAAAACCTTATAAAATAAGGTTTATAACAGATAAGGGTGGATACTCATCAAAACCCAGCAAAATGCATCAGGTAGAGTAAAATACTCACCAGAGCATTACAAAAAGAGTTACAAAACTTGCTTTTATTAGAGGATAGTTCAAGCGTTGACCACCTCGCAAGTAAGCACCCATAAGAGTTTAGTAAAATGCAGACTCATACTTGGTGAGGGTAAGTACTCACCAGAGCCTTATAAAAGAAGGCTCAAACCAGATAGGGGTTGGTACCTATCAAAATATTTATCATCCAGATGATCAGCAAAGGAGCAGCATCCGAAGGATAACCGGGCAAAAGGGTTAACTCCTTCCCCTACCAACTAATTTTGTCGGCATATTAAAACCAACAAATTAGTTAGGCAGGTGAAGGGGGGGGGGCAGCTGTAGACCCCTAATTTTGCCCGGCCTCTCAATAAAAGCTAGGGAAACTTCACACGAAGATAAAGTTCGCCCGGCTTCTTAATAAAAACCAAGGAGACCTCCTACAACAACACGAAGTTCATACGGCTTCTCGATAAAGGCTAAGGAGACCTCCTACAACGAAGATAAAGTTCGTCCGGCATCTCAACAAGGGCTAAGAAGACTTCCTATATCAAGATAAAGCTTTAACGGGCGTTTATCGGCATCAAACAACGTCCGAATAAAGAAAGGAAAGCTTCCCGGGGGTCCCAGAACACAAAGGCTGGCCAAAACAGGTCGAGACGGCCATCCCAAGGTCGAGACGGCCGTCCCAACCTTCCCTGGCCAAGTGGGACGGCCGTCCCAAGTGGGACTGCCAGTCCCAGGTCTTCAGGTGGTCTCAGCCTTTGTAAAAGAGGCAGTTGGGACGGCCGTCCCAACCCAGACGGCTGTCCCAACCCAATAGGGCGTCCCAAATGTGCAGGCAGCGAAAAACTATAAATTGGAGGTTCATTTGCCACTGTTTCACACACCAGACAACTCAAAGCACTTGTCTACTCCTCTCCCTCCTTCGAATGATCTTTCTGATTGCCTTAAATAGGTAACAATCAGTTAAGGAATTATATTTCGGCATTCGATTCTTCTGTAAAATTTTAGTCGAGTCGAGTTTATTCGTGAGGAGAGTCATTGTAGAGCGAGGGACTGCCGAAACGCGTCCTTATTGTAAAAGAGTTGCAATACAAAGCTTGCTACGGAGGTTCTTTCCAATTCTCTTCTTTTTACCGCTTTATTTACTCGCTTTATATATGAAATGTAAATAAAATCATGTAGATAGTCATATTTAAATATTGTATGAATAAAATAGGGTAATAGTGTAATTTCTTGTAATCTTTACTCAAATGAATTAATCCGTCATAGGGAACCCGAAAGGGGCGTTGTGGGGTGCTAACACCTTCCCCACACGTAACTAACTCCCTTACCCAACTCTGGTTATAATGGCCAAGTGCGGTTTTTATTAAAATCAACATCTTTTTCCTTTTCCAATGTTTAAGGTCAAAACATTGGTGGCGACTCCAAAAGAACGCCTTTTTCGAAAACCTTGCTTCTATTAGAGGATAGTTCAGTTGTTGAGCACCTCGGAAGCAATGAACATATTTTAAAACATAAAACGCGAGTCTAAACCATCTTTTCACGATCGCTCGCATAAACGTTCGAGATGTCCCTGGACGTTGGAACGGACGGCGGCGACAACCTGCACTAGAATAATGTCCGATCCAGATTTCTTAATGAATAAAGTTTTATCAACTTCACCTCGTTTGTATCCTTGATCAATTAAGAAATTACTTAGCCTCTCATACCATTGTCTAGGGGCCTGCTTTAATCCATAAAGAGCCTTTTTCAGCTTGTAGACATGGTCAGGATGTTTGTGATCTTCAAAACCAGGAGGCTGAGAAACATAGACTTCTTCATTGATGAGTCCATTTAGAAAGGCACTCTTGACATCCATCTGAAGTAATCTGAAACCACTAATACACGCATAAGCTAATAATAGTCTAACAGCTTCAAGTCTAGCTACGGGTGCAAAGGTTTCATCAAAATCAATTCCTTCCTATTGATTATATCCTTTGGCTACCAACCTAACTTTATTTCTAGTAATAATGCCGTGTTCATCTAATTTGTTTTTTAATACCCACTTAGTACCAATTATATTGATATTTTTGGTTTTAGGAACTAATTCCCACACATTATTTCTTTCAAACTGATTGAGTTCATCATGCATGGCACTAACCTAATATTCATCATTTAATGCACCCTTAACAGATTTAGGTTCAATTTGTGAAATAAATGCCATATGATTGCAAAATTGATTAAGAGAATTTCTAGTGGATACTCCCTTATTGATTTGCCCAATAACATTGTCTAGAGAAAGATCTCTTGGGACAATCCATTCTTTAGGAAGCTCATCCAAGGTATCTTCTTCCTGTTCTTCAAAAATTCTTTCTGGTGGGTCAGCTTTTGTAGGATCAATCGATTGATCACCTTCTTCGATAGTACATTGTTCTGTATTTCTGGGATGTTTTAACTGATAAAAATTATCAGCTAATTCGTCATCATCTGCAGTACCTGTTGTTTTATTCTTTTAAACAAGCTTCACAGATTTTGTCTTTCAGAATTTGAAGCTTAGGTAGTCCAGAAACTAAATCTTTAGAAATTAGTTTGTCAAGATGATTAAGATGAATATGGGCAAGCCTTCTATGCCATAACCAAGATTCTTCTTCTTTAGTAAGAAGACAACTTTGAGATGAGATAGAATGCTTGATATCTAGCATGTAAATGTTGTTTAATCTTTTACCAACCAGCATTACTGTGTCAGATTTTGGCTCACAGATTAGACAGATTTCTGGTTTGAAGATAACCTTGTGACCAAGATCACATAATTGACTTATACTGATTAAGTTGTGCTTAAGACCTTCAACAAGAAGAACATTGTGAATGGTCACAGTCTCACCATCTCCTATGTCTCCAGAACCTAAGATTCTTCCCTTGTTGTTATCTCCATATGTCACGTGACCTCCAGTCTTCAATCTTAGTTTCTGAAATTTGGAAATATCACCTGTCATATGCCTTGAGCATCCACTGTCCAAGTACCAAAGTGATTCTTGTTGCTGTTCCTGAAAAATCAAGCATCAAGTATTTGTACCCTTAAATACTTTGGGTCCTTAGTGGTCAAATTTTCTGTTTAACATATTTTGGAACCCATCTCATTTTACCCTGTGACACAAGATGTTTTCTAATATGATAGAATTTTACAGTATGCCCTTTTTTCATACAATAGTGACAAGATGAGAAGGGAGATGTTGTTGATTTTCTGAAAGAAAAGAAATTCAAATACCTTTTAGTTTTAACCCCAAACTTAGGTTTGTAACCAATGCCAATATGATCAAAAACACAGTTTTGAGACCCAAGAAGTGTATCTAAATTTGCTTTACCTTGAGTAAACATAGATAAGGTTTTAATCAAATACTCAACCTTTTTCTGCAGAGAGATACACTTTTCACAATCTTTGTCAGCGGCAGCACTATCAGAAGATGAATTATTGTAGATTATTTCAAGATGTTCCATATTTGTTTTGCTTTCTAATAATTCTTCTTCCAGAACTTTAACCCTATTCTCTAACCAGTTATTTAATCCTTTTAACTGATTATTTGTATAGGATAAATTCTTAGCTTCATCATGCATTTCATTGAAAGCAGTTAATAATGTGTTGTAATTCATTTCAATCTCTGTGGGGGTTGAACTTACATGGGATGAAGAGGATTCATAGCCAGCCATTAAGCATAGATTCACTTCTTCACTTTCAGATCCAGAACTTGAGGATGAATCATTGTCTTGCCAAGCTATATAGGCCTTCTTCCCTTTATACCTCATATCTTTCTTGTTTTGATTTTTGGATTTTTCTGGATAGTCACTTCTTATATGTCCCTACTTACCACAAGAATAACAAGTATAAGTATTTTGAAGAGAATCAATTCTTTTATCATTGTACCTTGTAATCTGACCAGTTTTGTTTTTCTTCTTAAGAAATTTCCCAAACTTCTTAACCAACAAATTAAGATTCTCAGATCCTTCTTCATCAGAGTCACTACTTTCTTCAATTGTCTTGAGAACAATGTTTCTACTTTTCTTTTCTGCATTTTCTTGTTCTTTAAACTTGTTGATCTCCAACTCGTGTTCCCTTAGCTTACCAAACAATGATGCAGTAGTCATCTCAGTTAAGTCTCTTGATTCTGATATGGCTGTCACCTTTGGTTGCCAAGATCTGTCCAAGCATTTTAGAATTTTGATGTTTAACTCTTCCTTGTCAAACGTCTTGCCTAATCCAATTAGATGGTTGACTATATGCGTGAATCTTTTTTGCACATCTGCAATGGTTTCACCTTGCTACATTTTGAACAATTCATAATCTCTAATTAATTCAAGCTTCCTTGCCCTTTTCATATCAGAGGTACCTTCATGAGTGACTTCTAGAATCTCCCACATTTCTTTGGCAGAGGCGCATTGAGAAACCCTGAAAAACTCATCAAGATTTAAGGCAAAGGTAATAATGTTCTTAGCAGTATAGTCATATTGAACTTTCCTATTTTCTGCATCAGTTAAGTCAGCCCAGTCTTTTTCAACAATTTTACCAACCACTGTATGAGTTGGTTTAAAAGGACCATTAACAATTGTATCCCAAATACCCCTATCAAGAGATTCAATAAAGATTTTCATTCTAACCTTCCAGAAGGAATAATTCACACCAGCAAATAGAGGAGGCCTATTGATGGAGGCTCCTTCAGAAAAATTCATCTTTCCCTCGGCCATTTAAACTTTCTTGGACCAAATTCTTGAGTAACTTACAAGAACCAACTCTTGATACCAATTGTAAGAATTAATGGTTGAGTTCAAGAGGGGGGGGTGAATTGAACTTAGAAATCTTTTTCGAAAAACACGATTTCTTTGTGGAAGAATGATTAATCTTTATCCAATCTTTTATTAGGCAGATTTGGTTTTAAACAAAGCAAGAATATAAACCAGAAATGAAAGAGATAAATGCAGAAATACAACACAAGAGTTTATACTGGTTCACTCTTCCCAAGAGCTACATCCAGTTCTTGACAAATCTATCAAGTTCCAATAATACCAAGTGAAAATACAAACCAGTAGATACACAGCAATCTACCCCAAGATCTACCTTACAACACCACAAGATAGACTCTTGAAAAACCACCCAGCAACCAAACCCAACTGCTGTAACCAGTGCAGATTCAAACCCAATCTACACAATTAGAATTCGTACAAGTATATGAAAAGAATAAACCTAGACTGCAACTTTTACAATATAGAAGTCCAGAAGTATTTTTTCTAACTCAGAACTTTCTCTCTTGAAGATCTTTCAACAATCTTGATCAAAACGCCTTATGATATGAAATGTGTATGAATGCTCAGAAAAACACACAAATATGAGAGCTCCGAGATTGCTTTTAATCGATTTCCAAATTATGTTTTTAAAAGAGAAATCAAAACTTTATTTATAGAGTAGAAGAGAAAAATTGACAGTTTCAATCGATTTAAAATGATGTTTTAATCGATTGATTTTATTAAAAACTCTTTCAATCGGTTAATTCGAGCTTTTAATGGATTGAAACAGTTAGAAGAAAAATGGTAGCTCCCTGTTTCAACAGATTAAAAATCTGAGATACTTTAAAATGAAAAATGATATCTCTCTGTTTCAACATATTAAAATTTATTTCAATAGATTAAAAATCTGAGATACTTTAAAATGAAAAATGGCTTAGAACATTTTAATCTATTGATTTATCAATTCAACAGATTAATACTGCGAAACCCTTAATATGGAAAAACCATCAAGAACATTTTAATCTGTTGATTCTACGATTCAATCAATTAAAATATTGGTTGTATATATACATTTCCTATTTTAAGTGATTTTAACAGATTAAAACTACTTTTTAACAGATTAAAAAAAAAACAATTTGTTCTTTCAAAGCTTAAAGATTGGTTTTTCATGAAGTATGATAAATTCTATGGAATGCAACAGTTATAGGCGCTTATCACAAGATATACTGAAATTATCAAGAGATTAAATTTCATTCCCATAACCTATATACCTACACACTCACAAAATAAACTTTATATGTCTTCATCAAATCCAACAAGTGCTTCAACCTTAGCCAACCATTCTTACAAAACCCCTTCTAAATAAAAATCAACCATCTAAAACACAAGCCGTTGAATAAATCATCCTCTTACTTCTCTTCTCTTGACCCTTACTATATTACTCTAACAATTAGTTTGGGAATATGGAGGCATATAATCAACAAGAGGATTGAAATCCCTAAAGTAAGGAAAAAGTGCACCAACAAGGCAAAGCGTGCTCTCCAAATCAAAAGTCATTCTTCGGTCACATTAAGTTCGAAACGACACAAACCAGTACAACAGAAAAATGAACATCAGAAGGACCCCATCTTCCGAAGGCACACCAGTTAATCCTTCTGAAAAATTAATGAAATAGCATTGTAGGACATCAAACATGAAAACATTGCATGCATGAATGTTTTTGAGTAAGGTCCTATTTTGGAAAAAAAAACCTCCAAAAAGTGAAACCGCCGTCTCGTTTATTGAGACTGTCGTCTCGCTAAACGATACCACCGTGTCGCCTTTGGTTGAAAGTGAGAACGCCTTTCCGAATTGCGAGACCGTCGTCTCGCCATTCGACAAGAGCGAGACTGCCTTCTGACTTGACGAGAAGGTAATCTCGTCATGTGTCAGTGGCGAGACCGTCGTCTCGCAATTCCAAATGGCGGTCCCGAGCCTCGATGAATCGAGACCGTCGTCCCGAAATTCCAGACGGCGGTCTCGACCAGAGCCGAAAAATCTATATAAAGGGGGCATGGGGGGTTAGTTTTGAGCATCCTACTCCTGCATTCTCTACATTTTCTTCTATATTCTTGAGTGTTCTTATCAAAATGCATCGAGGTGACTCATCCAGAAAGAGAGGACGGGGTTCCGGCCCAAGTACATCTGCAGCCCCGGTTCCTCCAGACCCAACTCAGCTGATGCCATAGCACCGGGCCAGGCTTGAGCATATCAAAGATTATGCCTGGCACCCCATGCTAAGGCTGGCTTTCCATATCCTGGCTGAATTCGGATGGGAAGATGACGCGCGGGGTTATATCGAAAGCATTTGGTGGGACTTCCTCCTCCAGCCTCCCCCCACCCGCATGTACGCACAAGCCATAATGGTGTTCCTTGCCTCCATTACGATGATTGAGCTTCCCACAATGATCTCAGGCATCCCTCCAATAAAGATGGTCTCGTACTACATGAACGGGGCCTACTGGACGACGATGTTGGACGAGTTCAACGTCGCAATTGGCTTCGTCCAGTCCGAGGACACCCTAACCCTAGAATATCAAGGGGCCATCTGTGAGCGCCCAGCCACCCTCACAACCGGTGAGATGTGGGAAGATCTCACCGGGTCGCCAAATCTGCCGGCCCTGTTGAAAGGGTCAGCACTTAACCCCGCTCTACGCATTTGCCACAAGCTGCTGGCGGGAACCATTCACAGGCAGAAGGAAAGTCAGGGAAAGGTTACCCACCCTGACCTCTTCGCACTGCACTGCATGCTCCACGGGCGCTGGTGCAATCCCGATTACTTTTTTCTGAAGGCCCTCAAGGACTTCGGGAGTCGCCCTGTAGGAGCCATCCTCAAGGGTCCTCTCATCACCCCGCTGCCCGAGAAGTGGGGGTGTCGTGACGGAGAGAACATCTCCTCCACTCTCTGGCCCGAGTACATCAACGGGTCCATGCTCGTCAGCATGGGGATGCTCATCCGGCACGGGACCCAGATTGCCTTTCACCCTGCGCTCGCCATGACCCTAGATATCCAAGATTTGGAGGCAATGCAGGATATCCCGATGCCCCCAAATTCCAGCAGCAACAACAACAACAACGAAAGCAGTAGCAGCAGTATGGGGACGACTTTGCTAGTGTAAATCGTAACATATACGATATCCGCCAGCAGTTGGACCAGATGTCCCTAAGACAAGATTCTTCGAAACACGGCTGGAAACCTTCGGTCAGATACAAGAAGGGATGAGATAGGACCTGGATATGATCAGACAAGATCAACTCAACTCAATCCGGAGCTAGGAGGAATTTCAAAGGCATATGTTCTGACAGTTTCCCCCTCTTGGGTCGTCTCCAGGCTCAAGCCCACCGCCGTCTTAGGGACATTATCAAATATGAATAAATTCTTTTGGTAAATTTGTCTGCCTCTGCTCTCTTTTTGAAAATTCAGCGTAACAAAAGAAACTATAAAGTAAAAAGACTTACGCTCAAGCCAAAAAAGTCAAAATTCGAATCGCGAGAAAAAAGATAAACCATGGAAAAAGGTAGGATTAAATCTGAAACATTAGCCACCATCTTCCCAAAAGGAAAGGCAAACTGGCAAGACATCCAAGTCAGTCAAAGATCCCCGACAACTAAGTCAGACGACAAATACCAAAGAATCAAAACAAAAATTCCCAACAATCAACGAGCTGGATGACTATCAGAAAATTCGAAAATCAAAAGATCCCCGACACAACGGAGGACTTTACCAAAGCATTCAAAATCCCGGTGCATGATCGGAATCAATAATCCACCACCATAGCCAAAGGGTCAGCTACTGCATCGAAGGAGCATACTGAGGCACCTAACCTGATGAGGGTTCGTACTCATTAACCAAGGGTGTTAGAATCGCGCAGCGGAATGTTCGCGTGGTCGGACAAAAACCAAGAGGGGGGGTGAATTGGTTTCTTAATAAAAATTAGGTTTTCAAAATTTTCCCCAAATTTTACCGATTAAAAAAAACTGTGTAAATGTAAATAGAGAAGAGAAGAGAATCTTACAGGAAATTTATACTGGTTCGGATCAAAAGACCCTACGTCCAGTTGCTAATCACTCAAACAGAGGATTAACGCTGTCACTATGATCAAGTTGTTACAAACAGATTACAATTGAAAAGATAAAGATAAGAAAACACCTCTCTTGAAATCCACAAGAGATGATGAACAACTTTCCCTAGAGACGGCACATAACACAATCCACTAAGAACTCCACTTAGTGATTCTTATCGCTTCTAGCCCACATCAGGTTCCAAAAGCCCCTTTTTTTTGCAACAAACAGTTCTCTGGCACTACAACACTTAACTTTTGTATGAAAAAGGTTGTTCTTCATTTCTGAGTGTCATAGAGAAGCTTAAGTAGAGAAATTAGGGTTTGGGAATTGGGAATTTCAGAATTAGGGTTCTTGGAAATAGGGTTTTCGAAAATAGGATTGATTTGAAGTTAAAATTTGAAATCTGACTGAAATAATCGATTAAATCAAGAGTTAATCGATTATTACAGAGCCAAAATCAACAGAACCCTGAAACTCTCTGTTTTAATCGATTAAAAGGGTTTTTAATCGATTAAACTGTCTGTTAATCGATTAACAGGAGTTTTAATCGATTAAACCAGTGAGCAGATACAGAAAATGGTTTTTCTCACTGTTTTAATCGATTATTTCCCTATTTAATCGATTAAAGCCGAGCCTGGATGATAAATTTGAGCTTTTTGAAGCTTCTAAGGTGCAGACTATGTACCGGCTATCTTAAACACTAATATTACAGACTCAATCTAATTGAAACAGAGTTATTACAATACAAAACAAGTCTTCAACACTCTAAGTCTTTGAGTTCTTGAATCATCATCAAAATCAACAATCTTCATGTCCATCAAGTGCAATATCAAGTCCTTGAATGTTCAACAAAGGGGTCAGCTACTGCATTTGATGACACTCGAATAGAAGGGAAACAATTTATGGTTAGGTTTTAAGAGTTGATTTGATTGGAAATAGAAAACAGAAAAAAAAATAAGGGATACCGTAGGTGCCACAAATAAGAATATTTGATAACCCAAGAAGGATCGCCACAAGAATTGGATAATTCTTAATAAGATCAAGTGATGCAAGGAAGAACCCTAGCAGAGCAACAACTCACAAAGTGATTCTAAATATTACGTACGTTCATTCTCAATTTCCAAATGTTTAATACAACTTAAGTTTATGAGTTTGTCTCATTGCAGAAAATAAAGATAAATTAAAATCCTAATATCCCAAGCAAAGTTAAGTTGCCCTGATGGTTCAGTGAAGATATTTTAAGCTTTGGGTCTTACGTACGTTCATTCTCAATTTCCAAATGTTTAATACAACTTAAGTTTATGAGTTTGTCTCATTGCAGAAAATAAAGATAAATTAAAATCCTAATATCCCAAGCAAAGTTAAGTTGCCCTGATGGTTCAGTGAAGATATTATAAGCTTTAGGTCTTGGGTTCAAATCCCCACTATAGCAAATAATAATAAAAATAATAGCTACTAAATATTCTAGTTGGGCCTCCTAGCTCTCCAAACATTTTATGCATGTGATAGGGCTAGACTCCTCCATGTTTGGAGTTTTTAATAGTTGGGCCTTTAGCAAATTGGTCACTTTGTGTTGTAATGCCTCTTGTGTTTTTCTGAGCCTGCCTCTTGTCATAGGTCCACCTAAGTCTTGGATTGGATCTTGGTCTTGATACTTCTCGTTATGGGCTTGGGCCTTTATGTCCACATCATTCCCTCCTTCTTGGGCAGCATTTGTCCTCAAATCTATGAATTCATCTCCTGCATCAAAAGGAGTCAAGTCAGCAACATTAAAAGAAGAACTTACATTATACTCTTCTGGTAGATCAATCTTATAAGCATTATCATTGATCTTCTCTAAGACTTGGAATGGCCCATCTCCTCTAGGTTGAAGTTTAGACTTTCTTTGTTCAGGAAACCTTTCCTTTCTCATGTGTACCCAAACCCAATCACCAGGTTGGAACACCACCTTTTTCCTACCCTTGTTAGCTTGCCTCGCGTAGCTCTCATTCTTCTTTTCAATTTGAGCTTTTACTTGCTCATGTAGCTTCTTCACATATTCTGCTTTAGCCTGTGCTTCCTTATGCCCACAAGGTCCTCCAAAAGTGACTAAGGAATTTTGAATCCCTATCACTCACAATGCTCCTCGGCAGCCCATGTAGCCTTACTACTTCCTTGAAAAACAAATCAGCCACATGACAAGCATCATCTACCTTCTTGCAAGGTATGAAATGTGCCATCTTAGAAAACCTATCAACAACAACAAACACAGAATCCTTTCCATTCTTTGTTTTAGGCAGCCCTAAAATAAAGTCCATAGAAATGTCAGTCCAAGGATATTCAGGAACAGGTAAAGGAGTATACAACCCATGAGGCTTAACCTTAGATTTAGCCTTTTTACACACAATGCAATGATCACAAAACTTATTCACATCATGTTTCATATGAGGCCAAAAGAAATGCTCTTGCAAAATTTCTAAAGTCTTTTGAACCCCAAAATGACCCATCAAACCCCCTTCATGTGATTCACTCACAAGCAACTCTCTAATGGAACACTTAGGCACACACAATTTATTTTCTTTAAACAAGAATCCATTATGCCTAAAGTAACCATTTTTAGAAAACTTTTCACATGAAGCAAAAGTTTCAGCAAAATTCACATCATTCACATACATGTCTTTCAAAGATTCAAGACCAAACAATTTAGTTTCAAGCATAGAAAGTAATGCATGTCTCCTAGAAAGTGCATCAGCTACTACATTCCCTTTTCCCTTTTTATGCTTGATGACATATGGAAATTGCTCCAAGAACTCATCCCATTTGACATGCCTCTTGTTTAACTTACCTTGTCCCTTTAAGTATTTCAAAGATTCATGATCACTATGAATTACAAACTCTTTTGGTAAAAGGTAATGCTGCCAAGTTTGTAAAGCACGCACTAGGGCATACAATTCCTTATCATAGGTGGGATAGTTTAGGGCACCCCCATTCAACTTCTCACTAAAATAAGCAATTGGATGACCTTCTTGTAGCAAAATAGCCCCAATACCCACATTAGATGCATCACATTCAATTTCAAAAGATTTTGCAAAATTTGGTAATGCAAGAATGGGGGCATTAGATAGTTTGTGCTTAAGTTCAGAAAATGCCTTTTCTTGTTTTTCACCACATTTAAACCCAACATGCTTTTTGACTATTTCATTAAGAGGTGCAGCCAAAGTACTAAAGTCTTTAACAAACCTCCAATAGAAACTAGCTAACCCATGAAAGCTTCTCACTTCACTCACATTCTTAGGGGTAGGCCACTCTTGAATGGCTCTAATCTTTTCCTCATCAACTTGTACCCCTTTAGAACTCACAACAAATCTCAATAACACAACATGATCAGTGCAAAAGGTACATTTTTCAAGATTAGCAAACAATTTTTCCTTTCTAAGCACATTCATGACAGCACACAAATGTTCAATATGCAAATCAAATATAGTGCTATATATTAGAATATCATCAAAATACACCACTACACATTTGCCTAAAAACTCTTTCAAGACATGGTTCATCAATCTCATAAAATTGCTTGGAGCATTAGTTAACCCAAAGGGCATAACTAGCCACTCATACAACCCATATTTAGTTTTAAAAGTTGTGTTCCACTCATCTCCTTCTCTAATTCTTATTTGATGATATCCACTTTTCAAGTCAATTTTAGAGAAGATACAAGCACCATACAATTCATCCAACAAGTCATCTAACCTAGGAATGGGATGTCTATACTTTACCGTGATGTTATTGATAGCTCTACATTTTGTGCACATCCTCCAAGTTCCATCTTTCTTAAGGACTAGAATGACTGGGACTGCACATGGACTCAAGCTTTCTTTAACCCACCCCTTTTGCATTAAGTCTTCAACTTGATTTTGAATCTCCTTGGTTTCTTGGGGATTGCTTCGATAGGCTGGTCTATTAGGCAATGAAATAAGGTCAATTTGATGCTCAATACCCCTAAGAGGGGGTAGACCTATAGGCACTTCTTTGGGAAAAACATCTTCAAAATCATGTAACAAAGAAGAAACCTCTTTTGGAAGAGAGTTAGTAAAACATGGACTGTTTGATTTACTTTCTTTACTCAAAAGTAAAAAGTATTGGCTTCCTCAATTGCATAACTCTTTTGACTTCTTTTTCTTTTATAAACAGATTTGATTTTTTTCTCTCTTTCTCTTTTTCTTCCTCTTTTTCCTTTTTCTTTTCTCTTTTCTCTTTTCTCTCTCTTTTTCTTTTCTTTCTTCTTTTCTTTTCTTTCTCATTTTTATTTGATCCTCACTAACTTCTCTTGGAACCAAAGGTGCAAGAGTAGTTTTGCGGTCTTTATGCATAAAAGAGAACTTATTAGTGAAACCATCATGCATAACTCTCCTATCATACTACCATGGTCTCCCAAGAAGTAAATGACAAGCCTCCATAGGCACCACATCACACAAAACAGAATCTTCATATTTCCCTATTGAAAAACCCACTTCAACTTGCCTATTCACGGTCATCTCACCATCTTCACTAAGCCATTGAAGTTTGTAAGGTCGCGGGTGTGGCTTAGTCTCCAAATTCATTTTTGAAACCAACCGTGCACTAGCCACATTAGTGCAACTCCCACCATCAATGATCAAAGAGCACAACTTCCCTTGAATGAGGCACCTTGCATGAAAAATATTTTCTCTTTGACAATCATCCAATTCAACTGATTGACTACCCAACATCCTTCTAATCATGAACAGATCTCCTTCTAACTCTCTTTCATCTTCATGCTCATTTTCATCACTAGATGGAGAATTTGAAGAAGATTCACTAATTATTTCTCCATCCTCCTTAAGTAACATAGTCTTCTTAGTGGGACATTGAGAAGTTATGTGACCTCTTCCCAAACATTTGAAGCACTTAATCTCACTGCTCCTTGTTTTCTTAAGTGCCTCATCAAACTTATTTTGAGTTTTGTGAGCTATAACATTGGGATTGCTTGTTGATGATCCTCCCTCCTTCTTATTTTTGTCCTTCCAACTAGGAGAGTGAAAATTAGATGAACTCCTCCTCATGGCACCCTTTCTCTTCAATTGTTGTTCCACCTTGGAAGCTTGATGTACTAAATCCTCAAACTCAATATAATTTTTCAGCTCCACAACATCCCTTATATCACTATTTAACCCATGTAGGAACGGGCCATAGTAGCCTCCTGTGCCTCCATAACATTAGCCCTAATCATGGAAACTTCCATCTCTTTGTAATATTCATCAACACCTCTACTACCTTGTATGAGTCTTTGGAGCTTGTTGTGAAGATCTCTTTGATAATGAGAAGGAACAAATCTTCTTCTCATCAACCTCTTCATTTCTTCCCAACTTTCCACCAAGGGTTCTTCATATCTCACCCTTTCCCTTTGTAGTTGGTTCCACCAAATGAGAGCATAATTAGTGAATTCCATGGCTGCCACCCTCATCTTTTTATCTTCTGTGTAATTATGGCATGAAAATAGTTGCTCAATTTTTATTTCGCACTCCAAATATGCTTCTGGATCACTCTTTCCTTGAAAAGGGGGTATGTTCAGCTTTACTCCTTCAATTTTGTTATCTCTAACATCACCTTCATTATTTCTCCTTCTCCTCCTTCTACCTCCACCATCATCATCATTTCCTTGATTTTCTAGTTGTTCAATTCTACCATATAACTCCTCGGTATGTTCTGTCAACATTCTTTGCATTTGGGTTGTAATGGCATTAATCAATAATTTATTGTCACCCCCTAGAGGAGGGGTACCACCACCACCACCTGCACCTGCCATCTTTCAAGTAAAAAAAAGAAAAGGACCAAGCAAATGAAGTAATAGGACCTCACCACTCTTCTCACGTGTTTGCACTCAAAGATGTACCACTCGTGTTTACTCTCAATTTGACTTTTGTATAATATGCACTCTTGCCTTTTTCCACTCGTTCTCTGACTTATGGTTCTTACAAGAATCAAACAAGCTATAGTTCAAGAATCACTTTCACTGTAGCAATCACAAGGAATAAAACATAATTATAGTACCAACAAAGGACAAGTAGCAAAGAACAATTTTACTACTAACAACAAGCAAGACAAATCTAAACTGTATGGAAAAACAAAGATTAGACAAAGACGCTTGACACTTAGGAATTTTATCAAACAACTAATGTGCACTGAAATTTAAAGGAAGAACAACTGCCACACACACACACACACACACACACACACACACACACATATATATATATATATATAAATTTTTTTTCTGATTCTTTTCTTCTTTTGATTCTTTTTTTTATTCTTTTCTTTTTTTGATTCTTTTTTTTGATTCTTTTCCTTTTTTATTCTTTTCTGCAGAAAACTAATTTCAAACACAACTTTGATATATATATATATATATATATATATATATAAATGAAATTCAATATCAAAATTGCATAAATAGCAAGTTTTTTTTAACAAGTACACGTGAACAAGTGACAAATGAATAGTTCCGTGAACAGTAACAAATGAACAGTAACATGAATAGTACCATGAATAGTGCCGATCAACAATACCCCTCGTGAACAGTGCGATGAACAGTACCGTGAACATTGCGATGAACAGTACCGCTTTTGAACCTTGCTCTGATACCAAATGATGACACTCGAATAGAAGGGAAACAATTTAGGGTTAGGTTTTAAGAGTTGATTTGATTGAAAATAGAAAACAGAAAAAAAAATAAAGGATACCGTAGGCGCCACAAATAAGAATATTTGATAAGCCAAGAAGGATCGCACAAGAATTGGATAATTCTTGATAAGATCAAGTGATGCAAGGAAGAACCCTAGCAGAGCAACAACTCACAAAGTGATTCTGAATATTACGTACGTTCATTCTCAATTTCCAAATGTTTAATACAACTTAAGTTTATGAGTTTGTCTCATTGCAGGAAATAAAGATAAATTAAAATCCTAATATCCCAAGCAAAGTTAAGTTGCCCTGATGGTTCAGTGAAGACATTATAAGCTTTGGGTCTTGGGTTCAAATCCCTATTGTAGCAAATAATAACTACTAAATCTTCTAGTTGGGCCTCCTAGCTCTCCAAACATTTTATGCATGTGATAGGGCTAGACTCCTCCATGTTTGGAGCTTTTAATAGTTGGGCCTTTAGCAAATTGGTCACTTTGTGTTGCAATGCCTTCTGAGCCTGCCTCTTGTCATAGGTCCACCTAAGTCTTGGATTGGATCTTGGTCTTGATACTTCTCGTTATGGGCTTGGGCCTTTATGTCCACATCAGCATCAAAGGAGCATCCTGAGGTTTTCTTACTCGGCGCATGAGCTAGAGTAGTAAGCTGCCACCACATCACAAGGATCAGCCCTATTACAAAAGGGTATCCAGAAGATACAACTCACCTCTACTGTCCTAAGGGTCAGTTTCTGCAACAAGGGAGCATCCCGAAGACAAGAGTCCACCACCTAAGGGGTCAGCTACCGCATCAAAGGAGCATCCTGAAGCCTCACGAAATATCGTTCGATGGGTCAGCACCAGACTGCATTCATCATCCCGAGGGTCAGCTACCGCAACGAGAGGAGCATCCGGAGGATAGCCGAGCAAGAGGGTTAACTCCTTCACCCGCTAATCGACCTTATGGTACGTTAGCCCATAGTTAATTGTTCGGGTGAAGGGGGGGGGCAGCTGTAGACCCCAAATCTTGCCCGGTCTCAAAATAAAGAACAGAAAACCTGTAATTCGAAGATGGACAAGGCCTAAAAGGTCCCTAGGATAGACCAAAAGGCTCCATATTAGAATAGGAAAGTTTTTTGTACAGAAAAAATAAGGAGGTCCACCCAGAAGGTCAAGACGGCCTTCTCGCCATCAGCTAAGGGCGAGACGACCGTCTCGCCACTTGCTAATGGCGAGACCGCCTTCCCGTCTGGCGAGACGGCCTTTTCGCCATTTGCCAAAATGATACCGCTTTCTCGATTGGCGAGACGACCGTCTCGCCGTTTGTCAAAGGCGAGACCATTGTCCCGTTTGGCGAGACGGTGGTCTCGACCTCGCTAGGCGACACGACCGTCTTGACCTAACAAGCGTGACTCCCTATAAAAGGAGGGCACGGTGCCCTCCTTTTCACACCATTCTCCAACTTTTCCTTTTGTAATTTCTTCAAATTCCTCTCCTAAATCCCTCTAAAGCGATTCTGGAGCTTCTTTAGTATTCTTAGAGAGCCTTCTGTAGCGTTGTGAGGAAGAGTGATCAGCGTTGTAGAGTGAATGACAGCCAAAAAGCATCCTATTTCAAGAATATTAATCACGAAAGCTTGCCTCGAAGGTTTTCATATTTTCTCTCCTTCTTTTATTGCTATTTCTTTACATTTATCCGTGCATTAGCTGTTAGGGTCATGTAGTCAATATTTTAAAATTCCACAAATAAAAGGTAAAAGCGTCATTTTAAGGTTTATTTATGAAATAAACGGCCCATCATAAGGAACCCGAAAGGGGCCTCGTGGGGGTGCTAATACCTTCCCCACGCGTAAATAACTCCCTTAGCCGACTCTGGTTATAACGACCAAAGTTGATTTTTCTAAACCAATGTCTTCCTTTTTTCCTTTTTCGATGTTTTCGGTAAAAACATCGGTGACGACTCCATAAGAACCCTTTTCGAAAACTTACCCTTAGGTCCAGCCCGGTTATCAAACAACCTAAAGGTGTTGCAACACCACTTTTAAAACGCAAGTCAAAAATAAGAAACCATCGCGTCGCTTCGACAGCCTCTTTTGACGGCAGCGACAATGGGTGAACAAGTTAACCCTCTTGCCCGGTTGTCTTTTGGATGCTCCTTTGGTGGGGTAGCCGATATGTTGAAAATACAAGGATATGATGCTTGAAGATTTTGATGATGCTTTAGAGACAAAGGACTTCAAGATTAGAAGACTCATATATAGTTGTATCTACTTTTAATAACCCTGTTTTATCATTTTGAGTCTGTGAAAATAGAGTCCAAGATAGCCAACACACAGTCTGTCCATTGAAAGTTCATTTTTTTCCAAAACACAATGTGATAATCGATTATCACAAGTGGATAATCGATTATCACTAGTGATAATCAACTATTGTAGCTTTCCTGGGTCTCTGAAAGTCTCTGGAATAATCGATTATCACTGTTGATAATCGATTATCCTGGTTAAGTTGTGTAATATGCAAAATTGGCTCTGGAATAATCGATTATCACTTATGATAATCGATTATTTGTGTTAGTTATGATTTTGAATTTCAAATTTCAGACCTAATTTCGAAAATCCTAATTTCTAAACCCTAAAATCTTTATTTAAAGAACTCTCTGGCACTCTGTAAAGAATAACCTTTTTCATACTAAAGTTTATAGTTGTGATTGCTGAGAATACTTTGAGTAGAGAAGAAAAGGGGGCTTTTATAACCTAATGTGGGCTAGAAGCGATAAGAATCACTGAGTGGGTTTCTTGGTGGATTGTTTGTTATGCCGTCTCTAGGAAAAGTTATCTTCATCCTTTGTGGATTCAAAGGAGGTGTTCATCTCTTGTGTGCTTCAAGAGAGGTGTTTTCTTATCCTTATCTTTTGTAATCTATTATTCGTTTGAAATAATATTTTAGTAGGCAAACGACTCTCTAGGGATAGGAGTCAAGAAATCTCCTTTGCAGTAGGCTCACTAGGGGTATTTCTTCTCTTTTTGGTGATCCGCCGGGGGATTAACTGTTTCCCTGGGGATCTGATTTTTGATTGCCCTCTGTGGGGATGGAGTCTTGGCTCCTTGATTGATGATGGTGGTGAGCCAGTTTTGTGAAGCTCTTATTCCACAGGGGAGGAATTTCTGATTCCTTGCTCTTTTTATGTGACCCACTTAGGGAGTTATTGGCCTTCTTTTGCCATGGCTTTTTTCTCTTTTGGTATCCGCTAGGGATGAAGGGTTGTCTTTTTCTTTTTGAGCCCCTTATTCTGTTAGAAATATAGGTTGAGATCAAGAGGGGGGGGGGGAGGGGGTGAATTGATCTTTTAAAGATTTTCGCAATTAACAGATTATCTATTTCAAAGATTAAGAAATCTGACCAATTCTTGAATTATACAGCAAGCAATTAAAAATAAATGCAATCACAAAATTTAAAGAAGAGAAAGGTTTAGAAAGATATTACCAAGGTTTATACTGGTTCACCCAATCCTAGGGCTATGTCCAATCTCCAGCCAAATTCCAGCTGGGTTCCACTAGATTGAATGTTTTACAGATTACAACCTTAATCTCACACTCAATCTACCACAAGAACCACAATTCTAGTTCCTGCACCTAAGATTTCACCAAGAACCAAATTCCAGTTCTTGACCAACCCCTGCAGCCAAATTCCAGCTACAGAAACCAGTGCCCACAATTCCAGGCACCCACAATACAGCAAAAGAAAGTAAAGAAACAAGTAGAAGAAACTAAGAACGCTCAAACCAGTTTTATGCAGTTCTGCAGTATGTGTTTCTTCTCAAAAAGAATGCAATTTGCCTCAAGAAAGAACTTTAAAGAACTTCACAAAAACTAGCATGATTCTCTCTTGAAAGTAGCACTTTTGATTGCTTGATTGATTGCTAAAGATGTGTAAAAGATGTGTAAAAGATGATGCTTAAAAAAGTTTAAACAACTCTGTTTATATAGAAGATTTTCAAATCTGCTGGTTTAATTAATCTGTTAAAATAATCTTTTAATCTGTTAAAAGTCTTGTTTTAATCTGTTAAAACTTCTTTTAATCTATTAAAATGTTCTTGATTATTTTCCATATTTGTTTTAACTGATACAACAACGTTTATATCAATTAAAACCCTTTGTAAAAAATCTTCCAATCTGTTTTAATCGATTGTTTCGACTTTCAATCGATTAAAATAATGCAAAACATTTTTATACACTTTTCTAAATGATTTGAACTGATAAAAATATGTTTTAATCGATTAAAACGCTGTGTAGAAATTCTCTTAAGTTGTTTTAATCGATTGAAACACAATTTAATCGATTAAAATAATTCTGATCGATCATAACTAAATTCTGATCGATCATACAGTACTCCAAGTGGTTTTAATCGATTATTTCGAAGTTATATCGATTAAAATACTGCCAGAACACTTCTCTGAACATTTTAAGTGATTTTAATTGGTTATTTCGAAACTGTATTAGTTAAAATACTGGCAGAAGGTTTTTAAAACTTCCTTTAATGAAAACAATCGGTTATTTCGAAATTATATCGGTTAAAAACCTGTTACAAAAGTGTTAAGAACATTTTAGTTGATAAAGTTTATACGCTATTAGTTAAAATAGTTGGTTAAGAAAACTTTTATCAAAATACTTTGTTTTTAACCGTTTAAACATTTTTTAGAGGCATTTGCAAAATCTTTTAAATGAAGAAACCTCATGCGGCAGAAAGATAAAAATGATTATACCTAAGCAGAGGCTGCAGACACACTAATCCCTCTACTCTTTTATCTAAGTGACTTTTGACTGCTACAAAGTTGCCTTTGACTTCATTTTTGTCTTCATCAAATCAACAAGATCTTTTCCAAAGTAATTCAATAAGATCTTCATCACTTTCAGTCTCCCCCTATTTGATGAAGACAAACACCACTTTGAATAATAACTCTGCAGAAGAAGTCACTTGAATATTAGATTAGTGAGTAGTCATAAAATAATCATTTCTCCCCCTAAATTGCAGTTTCCCCTAAATAAAGAATTATTCCCCCTAAATTGATCAAAAGTAAAGCAATTATTTCTCCCCCTTTTGACTTCATCAAAAATAGGGAACAAAAAAAAAATTATGCATGGTATGTATAAAATTGTAAAGTTTGAAAATAGTACAAAAAAAAATTTGGATACGATACCTTACTCATGGAAAGATCAATCAAAGTTGATTCAAACTTATCTTCATTAACACGTTTGTAATGAATACAATTAATACGTGTAAAGATAAGGGAACCACGCTTTAGTAGCATGTTACAAGAACAACCATTAACTAAAGCCTTTAATTTTTCTTTCTAGAATAAAAATCGATTAAAAACAGGACAAAATCGATTAAAAAGTTCTTGTTAATGGTTTTAATCGATTGAAATAATGGTTTAATCGATTGAAACAGTGATGAATTTCGAAAGTTTAAAACATAAGTTCATTTAATCGATTAATTCGAGATTTAATCGATTAATTCGACATTTAATCGATTAAAATAGTAAAGAGAAATGTTGTATAAGTGCTTTTAATCGATTTAAAGCTTGTTTGTATCGATTAAAACAACCAGTTTTGAAACTAATTAATGTTTGATGCATCTATCATGCCTAATTCAGTGCGAATTTTGTAAAACCGATCACGAGCAAGAGGTTTTGTAAAAATATCTGCTAGTTGTTTTTCAGTTTCTATAAAGAAAATTTCACAATCACCTTTCAAAATATGATCTCTAATGAAATGATGTCTAATCTCTATATGTTTTGTCCTAGAATGTTGAATTGGATTTTTAGTTAACATAATGGCACTAGTATTATCACATAAAGAGAGGGATTTTTCTGAGAATTAAACCATAATCCTCAAGTCGTTACTTGATCCAAAGAGATTGAGCACATGACAACTTCCAGCATTACGATGTACTCGGCTTCAGCTGTAGAAAGGGCAACACATGATTGTTTTTTCTTGTGCCATGAAATTAGAGTCGCTTCCAAGGAGATGACATGTGCCATTGGTACTTTTCTGTCAAGCTTACAACCTGCAAAATCTGAATCAGAGTATCCAATTAAATTTAGTTTGGACTCACCAGGATGCCATAACCCGACATTTAAAGTTCCTTTGAGATATTTGAGTATTCTTTTTGCAGCGATAGATGGGATTCTTTTGGTCGCGATTGAAACAGCACTGCAAACACACATCAAACATAAACATAATGTCTGCTAACTTGTGTTAGATATAGTAAAGAACCAATAAGCCCTCTATATTTGGTTTCATCGACGGGTTTCCTTTTCATCGGAATCAAGATAGCAATTTGTGGACATTGGTGTTGATGCTTCTTTGCGATGTTCCATCTCAAATTTCTTTAAAAGTTTTGTGCGATATTTAGATTGATGAAGAAAACTTCCTTCTTGAAGTTGTTTAACTTGTAATCCAAGAAAGTAGTTGAGTTCCCCCATCATAGACATCTCAAATTCTCCCTGCATATCTTTGATAAAATCTTTACATAAAGACTCATTAGTGGCTCCAAATATGATGTCATCAACATATACTTGAACTAGAATTACATCATTATTCAATTTTTTTAAGAATAAAGTTTTATCAACCAAACCTCTTTGATAGCCTTTTGAAATGAGAAAATTACTTAACCGCTCATACCATTGTCTTGGGGCTTGTTTGAGACCATACAAAGCTTTCTTTAATCTATAAACATATTCTGGATGAATATGATCTTCAAAACCAGGTGGTTGTGTAACAAATAATTCTTCATTCAAATATCCATTCAAGAAAGCACTTTTATCCATTTGAAATAACCTGAAACTTTTCATTGAGGCATAAGGAAGTAAAAGTCTAACTGCCTCTAATCTAGCAACAGGAGCATATGTTTCATCAAAATCAATTCCTTCTTGCTGATTATACCCCTTAGCAACTAATTTGGCCTTGTTTCTAGTAATTATAGCATTTTCATCCATTTTATTCCTAAAAACCCATTTTGTTCCTACAATATTTGCATTATCTGGTTTTGGAATTAATTCCCATACTTCATTTCTTGTAAATTGATATAATTCATCATGCATAGCATTAATCCAATTATTATCCTTTAATGCATCAGATATGGTTTTTGGTTCAATTTGTGATACAAATGCCATGTGATTGAAAAATTTATTTAAAGATCTTCTAGTGGAAACTCCTTGATTTATTTCACCAATGATGTTGTCTATTGAAAGATTTCTTGGAGTTTTCCATTCTTTAGGTAAGCTATCTTGATTCTTTTCAATATCTTCGACTTGTTTTTGAGAACTGTTGATTACGGTAGTTTTAAGCTGATACACTTTATCGGTTAAAACATCATCTTACTGTACTATACTCGAGAAATATTACTGCATACTTGGGTTAGTCTCATCAAATACAACATGGACAAATTCTTCTACAGTATTTAGCCTTTTGCTAAAGATTCTATAAGCATGGTTATTCAATGAATACCCCAAGAAGATACCTTCATCTGATTTGGAATGAAACTTTCCAAGACTTTCCTTTCCATTGTTTAAAACAAAAACCTTACTTCCAAATACTCTAAAATAGTTTATGTTAGGCTTTTTACCTTTGAATAATTCATAGGGAGTTTTCTTAAGAAAAGGTCTAATTAAAACACGGTTTAATACATGGCAAGCAGTACTAATGGCATCAGCCCAAAAATATTTTGGTAATGCTTTCTCATTAAGCATTGTCCTAGCTAACTCTTCAAGAGAACGATTTTTCCTTTCAACTACACCATTCTATTGAGGAGTTCTAGGAGCAGAAAAATTATGCTTAATACCATGTTTATCACAAAATTTATTAAAATTTTCGTTTGAAAATTCTCCCCCATGATCACTTTGAATACAAGAGACGAAATAGCCTTTTTCATTTTGAATTTGTTTCGCAAATTTCTTAAACAAATGGAAAGTATCAGATTTTAGTTTTAAAAATAATGTCCAGGTAAATCTTGAGTAATCATCTACTATAACCAATGCATATAGATTTCCTCCTAAACTCATAGTTGTAGAAGGACCAAAGAGATCCATGTGTAAAAGTTCAAGAGGTCTAGAAGTTGAAACAATATTTTTCTGTGAAAAAGAATTCCTTACTTGTTTCCCCTTTTGACATGCATCACATACTTTGTCTTTCACAAACTTAAGTTTAGGCAAGCCAACAACAAGATCTTTAGAAATCAGTTTATTAAGATGATTCATATGAATATGAGCTAACCTCCTATGCCACAACCAAGAATCATTCTCTTTAGAGATTAAGCAACAATTTTTAGCGAGAATTAGTATCTAACATGTAAATATTGTTGATCCTCTTACCGATGATCGATGCACTGTTCGAGATCTGATTTGATTATTTGACATTGATTTTGACCAAAGACAACTTTGTGTCCTTTATCACAAAGCTGGCTAATACTAATCAAATTATGTTTTAAACCCTCAACATATAATACATTGTTAATAATACCTGATTCTGTGCATTTGATGTCACCTATTCCAAGGATTCTTCCTTTGTTATTATCCCCATAGACAACGAGTCTCACCATTCTTTAGTTTTAAGTTGTAAAATTTTGTAATATCACCTGTCATGTGTTTAGAACAACCATCTGTCAAGGTACCGAGAGATCTTCAGTTTGTTTTGCACGAAGAGAAATTAGTATACTTGCGATGCAGAATGATACTGAGTTGAAATACACGATTAATTACTGCACTGGAAGTAACATTTTAATCGATTAATTTGATATTCAATCGATTAATCAAGTTCTAAAAAAATATATCGAGAATAATAATCGATTTAAACGAGGAATAATCGGTTAAATTTATCCTTTTAATGATTTTAAGCTGATATAAGTCCATTTTAATCGATTAAAACAACTAAAGTAGATTCTAGAGAACATTTTAATCGATTAACTCATATTTTAATCGATTAAAACGATACGGACAACTTTTCTGGTATTCTCTGTAAGTAATTTAAACCGATTAAAATAGTTTTATATCAATTAAAATACTCAGTCCAAGAATCCAGAAACAGAATTTGCTGATTTGATACCCAGGGACTTCCAGATTTTGTTCCTGCAAAACAGATTTGGCATATTTTTGGTACCCCTTTTTAATTACTGGGTCCAATCATGTTATTTGAAATGAATTTTTGGGTATCCACTTCATTCTACCTTTAGGAATAGCATATTTTTTAATTCTACAATACTTCACAGAATGCCCTTTTTTCATGCAGTAAAAACATCTAATAAATGGAGATGACATAGATTTATTATATGCAAAATAGTTTTTAAATGCTCTAGTTTTCTTTCCAATAGAAGGTGTAAAACCTATTCCACCACGATCAATAACTAGTTTTTGAGAATCAAGTATCATACCAAGACTAGTTTTTCCTTGTGCAAGCTTAGATGCAATTTTTATTAAGTATGTTACTTTCTCTTGTAACTTAGGACAATTTTTGCAATCTTTAACATTACACATACAGTCAGAGTTATTACCTATTTCCAAATTTTCATTCTTGGTTTCTTCATCAACTATTTTCTTTTCAAGAATAGTGATCTTGTTTTCTAATAAACTATTCATGCTTTTTAATCTTTTGTTTTCAGTTTCTAATCTTTTAGCTACTGCATGCATTTCATAAAAAGCATCTTGTAATGAACTATAATTCATAGTAGTTGTTGAGTCAGAACTTACACTGGTTATTGGCGAATCCGAGTTGACCATTAAGCATATCTCTGTTGTTTCTTCATAGGTCATTTCAAGGATCTTCCACATTTGTGCAGCAGTTTGACAATGTGCTATCCTGAAAAAATTGTTTTTGTTAAGTGCAGATATGATGATATTTTTGGCAATACAATCATCTTGGATTAATTTCTTTTCACAATCATTTAAGCTAGACCAATCATTGTTAAAGACATCAGTTTCTTGTTCAATGATATTCCAAACATTTATACCAACAGATTCAATAAATATCTTCATCCTAATCTTCCAAAATGGATAATATGTTCCACAAAACAGTGGAGGTCTATCAATACAAGCACCCTCAGAAAATTTATTTCCAGCCATGGATCGAAAGACTTGAATAATTCTCAAGAACCTTGCTCTTGATACCAATTGTTAGAAATATAGGCTCAGATCAAGAGGGTGGTGTAGACCCCTAATTTTGCCCGGCCTCTCAAAATAAAAGCTAGAGGAACTTCACCCGAAGATGGAGTTCATCCGGCTTCCCAAAACGAGAAGGACCTCCCACAACAAAAGACGGAGTTCATTCATTTACACAATAAAAGCCAAAGGAGACTTCCTACACAAAGACAAAGCTCGCTCGGCATCTTAATGAAGGCCAAGAAGACTTCCTATATGAAGATAAAGCTTCAACGGACACACATCGGCGTCAATCTGTTGTCCGAAAAAGGAAAGGAAAGCTTCCCGGGGGTCCCAAACACAACAGGCCGTCCCAAACACAACGAGGCGGTCCCAAACACAACGGGTGGTCCCAAACACAACGAGGTGGTCCCAAATACAACAGGCCGTCCCAAATACAACAGGCCAGTCCCAAACACAACAGGTGGTCCCAAACACAACAAGTGGTCCCAAATACAACAGGCCGTCCCAAACACAACAGGCCGTCCCAACCTGCCAGATTTAAATGGGACGGCCGTCCCAGTCCCCAGGTGGTCTCGCCCTGTGTAAAAATGACATTTGGGACGGCCATCCCAGTCCAGACGGCCGTCCCAACCCAGACGGTGGTCCCAAAGTGCGCCAGCTGCGAAAACTATAAATAGGAGGCTCATTTGCCACTTTTTGAATACACAGACACTCCGAGAAGAGCTCTAAAACACTCGGAGCACTTGTCTACTTCTCTCCCTCTCTCGAATGATCTTTCCGATTGCCTTAAATAGGTAACAATCGGTTAAGGAATTATATTCCGGCATTTGATTCTTCTTTAAATTTTTAGTGGAGTCGATCTTGTATTGGTGAGGAGAGTACGTATAGAGAGAGGGTTGCCAAAACGCAGCCTCATAGTTCGAGATTCTCAATATAAAGCTTGCTACGGAGGTTCTTTTCAATTCCCTTCTCTTTTATTGCTTTATTTATTGTTTTATTTTATTTATTATGTCATGTAGAATAAAATCATGTAGATAGCCATTTTAATATCTCTTTTATTGCTTTATTTAGCTTTATTTATACAAAATTATGTAGATAGTCATTTCAATATTATGCAATAAAATAGGGTAATCGCGTAATTTCTCATAATCTTCACTTAATGAATTAATCCGTCATAGGGAACCCGAAAGGGGCGTTGTGGGGTGCTAACACCTTCCCCACACGTAACTAACTCCCTTACCCAACTCCGGTTATAACGGCCAAGTTGTTTTTTTTATATATAAAATCAACGCCTTTGTTTTTCCTTTTCCAATGTTTACGGTCAAAATATTGGTGGCGACTCCATAAGAACCCCTTTTCGAAAACCTTGCTTTTATTAGAGGATAATTCAATTGTCAAACACCTCGGAAGCAATGAACACATTTTAAAACAAATACGCGAGTCTAAACCATCTTTTCGCGACCGCTCGCATAAACGTTCGAGATGTCCTCGGACGTCGGAAAGGGACGCGGCGACGGATGGCGACTCCACTGGGAAGCTAGAGAGTTGATCCCATTTAGTGACGAGATAAATTCAAACTAAGCAAAGATTTGAAATTACGCCTTTACCCTTACGTATGTTTTTATTGTATGGCTTTAAATAAGCTGTTGTATGATTATTTACGCAACTGTTTGAAATATAAATTGCACACAAAAACCCTTGCACACAACGGTCCCTCTATGCCGGGGGCAAGAGTGAATATCTATAGGGAGTGGGTGGCGGATACGATCGGTTAGTTGGCACACGGGGCTACTACCGTTGTCGGAAAACCACCAACTCAAGGTGATAACTCTCTTCTTTTGGTCTAAGGGTGTCGCCATGGAGTTCGTGCATGACCCGAGGATTGAGAGATTGAGAGTTCCCTATAATGGGGGCACCTTGGGGACCTTTGGCCTGGTGAGAACAGTTAGAACCACCTAAACCAAGCACGTTTCTGCAGGAAAACCTTACCTCGTGATTAAATAAGCGTGGCTCTGCTCGTGGATGTATGAATTGTGTGTGCATACGTTTGCTGCATTTGTATTGATGCATTAGCATAGGGTAATCATACAACAGACATAAAAAATATAAAAACAAGTTAAAATCATAAAAATACCTTTGTTATAAAATAAAAAAAATTATTAGCAAAAGTCTCATAATTCATATCACCTTTTCTCCATAAAAAATAAAAAGGGAAGAAAATAGGACTCTCTTCATCAAAATTCATAAACATTCATATAGATAAGTTTTCTTTTCAAGAAAAACCAAGTACTATCATGAATCATATTAGGAACAAAACATGATAATACTTAGAAAAACAAACACTTGCATACACGCATTTACAAAAACTCATCCTCATATCATGCATTTTCATTTCTGTTAGACAATGGAGGGATCCGAGTAATAGACGGTTAAAGAAAGTGGAGATCCTTCTATGCCGTGTAGAGAAGTTAAGGCATTTGTGTACATATATGCTGCTGGGAGGTCTATGCTAACTTTGAGAAGTCTTACGGAAGAATTCTTGACCTCCTGAAAATCGGCATTAATCCAATATTTGTTAGAGCATTGGTCCACTTACGGAGTTCCGATTTACACTGCTCGAGTTCTCGCGGTTTGACTTGGTACCAACCCTAGAAGAATACGAACTCATGGTTAGATGGCCTCGGTCGGTTGGGGTTTATGTCTCGCTCAAGAGAATATACGGCCGTGAGTAAGGTTGCTACTATTATACGACTGCCTCCTCATCAATCCATCCTAGAGGGAAAAGGGAACATCCAGAGGTTGGAAAATGGCTATAATAGAAGACCACTTAGTCTCTTTAGGCGAAAAGAAGGACTGGTCTACATTCAACAAGACTCTAGCATTAGCAATGTTCAGAATCATATTATTCCCATTCCATGTGAACATCGTGGATCATGCTGCAATGGACGCATTCTTTGCACTGGGATGTATATTCAAAGAGTCCTATACCTGCAATCCTTGCGATACCACGCTTTACGTAGAATTCTGCAGATAGAGACGGGGAAAAACACTCGAGATGTTGTACTTCAACTGCTATATGTATGGGGTGTTACTCACTTTTACGCCTCAAGCCACATGGGTGTATTTCACGACCCTTTAAGAAGTTTCTCAAAAATCCCTCTTCAACATCGTCAAGCTTTAGAGTGGAAAGCCGAGTTAGAAAAGCTGGAGCATAGAGCATGTATCTTGGGTTTGCCCTTGGTTCAGACCGGTTATATTCTGGTACAATGCGGAGATTACCTGAGTATACCACTTCTAGGCCTCAGAGGTTGTATAACCTACTCTCCTAAAATGGCTATGAGACAACTTATGAGAACTCAGACTGCGCCAACCCAAGAAGAGCTCAGAGGATTGAGTCTATGCCACTATTCCCATAGCTTTGAAGAAGTATCTGTTGTCCGGAAAGCATGGGAAAGACCAGTCTACAGGGGGGACAAAGAACTTGGAAAGGCTCAGGTATCTACATCCCGCGAGTACGAGGAATGGAGGAAAAATAGAGGGATACCCCAACCATCTGTTACAATCACTACAACTTTAGTGAATGAAGAGCTACAATTACAAGTCAATGCATTTAATAAAAAGGTTGAAGTCATGGAAGCTCAGCTAAGAGCCTTCGAAGGAAAAGAGCAAGAATCAGCCCTTATAATAGATGGTCTAAAAAGACAAGGCAAAAAGAAGGACCATGAGATAGAGCTTCTCAAGAATGATTATGCTGACTACCAAGAAGAAGCTAGACAAGCATTGAAGATGCCAAAGCTTGAGCAAGATAGCTTATTCTGGGACATGAGCGATGAAATAGCACATCTTGAGATCACGCTTGCAGAACAGGCAAGAACGATCAAGCTAATACAGGATGATCTAGCGAATACTCGGTCAGAAGCACAAAAGTGGTGGGAAACCGCTGAAAAATACAGAGAAAACCTGGAGGAGCTACATGAAAAAGAAAAAGATGGATTAGCTCAATACGGTCAACTACTCCGTGAAAAGGACCGAATAATAGAGAGGTCTGATCAGCAGCATGCCTTGATCGTTCATCAAGAAGAGAAGATAAAAGAGGCTCATCGATATAGTGAAGATATGAGCCGAGCGGTATCTGAGCAAATCAAGACGCTCAGAAATCACGTGATATTAGCTGAAGACGAATTACGAAGAAAGCCTAATTTACCTATAGGATTCTTCAAGCTTTTTCGCTTTTGTCAACATTTGCTTCAAAGCATTGTATAGAAGGATTTATACTTTCTAATAAAAGGATTTCTCTTCCTTAAATTGTCTATTGCATTCATAAGTTGCATACATTCATACATCCCTCCTCGTTTAATAATGAAGATAATAAAAAGAAAGGATTAACCGATGTGCTTTTCACGAATCAGAAAAATGGAAAAGAAGCCTTTCGTCATCAAAATCTCTACAACGGTCAATAAATCCGAAGATGATAACCAACAAGCACCGTTAATCATTCCAATCAATAAAAGGGAAGTAGCAATAACGCCTTTACGCTTATTTGTACCGCGTCCTTTCCCTTATAAATCAAATAAAGCTGTACCTTGGAGATACTCAGAAGAATCGCCAGTCAATCAAGACATCTCCAACATAGCCGGTATTGGGGGCATGACAAGAAGCGGAAGAATATATTCCCCCAAGGAATTACAAGATAATATTCCTAAAGATAAAATGAAAAATAAAGCCGAAGAAGAAAAGGAATCCAAGGAGGAGACAGATGAGCTACTCCAGTACATAAGACAAAGTGAATACTCTATTATTGATCAACTCAATCGTACTCCAGCAAAGATAACTTTGTTATCACTTATTATGAGTTCGGAACCACACCGAAACGCATTGTTAAAGGTTTTGAATGAATCATTTGTCCCGCATGCAATATCCCAAGAGAAGTTTGAAGGAATCATTGGTAATATTTCAGCCAATGATCATCTGACCTTCACCAATGAAGAAATCCCTTTAGAAGGGTCCAATCACAACAAGCCCTTGCATATTTCCGTTAAATGCAAGGAATATCTCATTTCTAAAGTTCTTGTGGATAATGGGTCATCCTTAAACGTTATGCCCAAAAATACACTCGACAAGATAATAATGCAAGAAACCCACATGCGCCCGAGTAATACAATAGTTCGAGCCTTTGACGGATCAAGACGTGAAGTAGTAGGAGAGATTAGTCTACCAATCCAAATCGGACCTACTATTTTCAACATAGACTTCCACGTGATGGATATCACACCAGCATACAGTTGTCTCCTTGGTAGACCTTGGATTCATAGCGCTAAGGCAATACCTTCAACACTCCACCAGAAAGTCAAGTTTGTGATAAACAATAAACTCGTCACAGTTCAAGCTGAAGAAGACTTTCTAATAAGCAAACCATCTATCCAACCATATGTGGATGCGGCTGAAGAGGCTCTTGAAACATCTTTTCAAGCACTCGAAATTGCCAATATCGAAAGACTCCCTAATAATATGAAGGTGGCCCATATGATGAAAAGATATGGATATCGCCCAGGACAGGGGCTCGGAAAGAACGCCCAAGGAATAAGAGAGCCACCAGATTTCAAAGATAATCCGCTAAAATATGGATTAGGGTATGACCCTACAAAAGATCAAACCATACGAAGAACAGGGAAGTCTTACCCCTCGAAGATAGTATCCCGAAAAGGAGGGGTATTAGCGCAGAGGGTAGCGTTAGTCATTAGGTGTCCTTCTTCAGATTCTAAGGGATGTAAATCTAGTGACTATTAGAGATCACTCCTCGGGGTTTGCCCGTCCCCAGAGCATCTTTAGGGCACACATTTCCCTGAAATTACAAAAGAATGCTATTCTTACTATCTGCTTCTTTTCTTGCTAAATGTATCTATACCCCATTTTAATAAACAAAGTTTAGATAAATGTTTTGTTCCAAATGCGTCCAAATAAGTAAAGCGGCTGCAAAGCAAAGTCAAAATAAATTGATTAACTAGAAACACAAATAAAATTTATCTTGATAAAATTAAGTTTCGACAAATGTTGTGCAAAAATATATATATATATATATATATATATATATATACGCATACAAAAAAGGAAAGCCCGTCAAGGTCAAAGACCAAGACAAGAAAATAAAAGGGCTAAATACCGGCGGGAAACCCACAAAGGGGGCTGCGCAAAAGTTAGGGTAAACCCGGCAGGAGACCAGAACAATAATAAAGGGTAGCACTGGGCAAAAGTTAGGGTTGTTAAAAGTCCGCTAGGTATTCCTTAAAAAAAATTAAATTAAATACAAAAAGGGAAACCTAGACAAAAGTTAGGACATAAGCACAACATCCTAGGCTGAAAACACGAAAGGGCGGCCTAGGGGAGTTAATCAATCGCAAAGAAGCGCCATAAATCGGTAAACAATGACGCCACGTTACAAGAGCAAAACGTTTTGTCTAAACTAGCCTAAACACGACCAACCCTGGCTAGCCATTCTTACAAAAACCTTTATTACAAAAATATCACTCTAAAACACAAACCTTTGCAATAAATCCTTTTCCTTCTCTTCTCTTGACCATTTCACTATAAAGCATTCAAGTAATGAAGGGGAATGTGGCAACATAGTGATCAATAGGAAGGTTGAAATCCCTAAGGAAAGGAAGAAAGGCATTGATATGGCGGTTGCCCTACGAACAGAAGATTGCTCTTCGGCCATAGCAAAGAAAATTCCAAGACGGCAAATCAATATAGCTAAGCTTGTTATCCAAGAAACAAGATGACGTTAAGGTACAACACCAAGAATGCACCGAAGTCAAAGCACATCGGTTAAAACTTTCGAAATATTAAGCTGAAATAGATCATAGGATGCATTTCATAAAACATTACATGCATTAAAACATCAATGAATGGAGTCCCATCTTCTTTTCCATCAAAAAACTCAAAAAACCAACTTAAGAAGCTTGGGACGGCCAGTCCCAAAGTCCGAGACGGCCGTCCCAAGTGTCATTTTTCGGTTGGGACGTGCGTCCCGGGAGGGGTCTCACCATGAACGAATTCGCCATTTGAGGCGGCCGTCCCAACCCGGACGGCCGTCCCAAACTCCTTTGCGCGGCCTATATATGTTGGGCGCGGGTTTGAGCCTTGGTACCTCATTCCAAGCATTCCTATCTTGCTTTTCCTCCTCTTCCATACATTTTTAGCATTTCTAAGAGAATAGAACTCACAATGGAACACGGAGAAGCCTCGTCCGAAGAAAACGCACCGGGACTAGCTGCTAGAAGAGCTCCTGTCACTAGCATGATGATGGCGAAGCACACCAACAACGGCCGGCAAATATCCAACAATTTGCACGGTACCGATCTTTGCGACTAGACTTCGGGATCCTAGCTACATTCGGTTGGGAGCATGATGTCAGAAGATTCATCCACAACATAGGATGGGATTTTCTGCTCAATGAGCCACCTACTCGGATCCACCGCACAGCAACAATGGAGTTTCTTGCCTCTGTCAACATGATGGAAATGCCATCTGCAACTCCTGGAGTGCCACCAACACAAGCCGTCTCTTCTTGGATGGACGGAGCCTACCGGACCACTGCTCTCGGATGACTTCGATGTCATCATGGGATTACGCCGGCGGCCGATACAAGAACACGGAATATCGGTCCGCATATGCGGAGAAACCTCTTGTTCTCACCACCACTAGCATGTGGAAGGAGATTCTTGGAGCTGTCAATCTCCCATCTAATGCGAAGGGTGCAGCCTTCAATCCCCCTCTTCGCATTTGCCACAAGTTGCTTGCTTGGAACCATTCACGAGCGGGAAGGAGAGCCGAGGGAAGGTAACGGCTGGCTGATCTTTTTATAATCTCGCATGCATCGGGGACACCGTGCAACCCGGGATACGCATTCACGAAGGTCGTAAAGGAATGCGGTACTCGAGGACCGGCGGGAGCGATCATGGTGGCTCCCTTCCTTACCCCTCTTGCTTGAATGCGGGGATGTACCGACGGAGAAGATCTCCCGGCTGAACTTCAACGAGAACCGATCAACGGAGGAATGCGACGCACATGAATATCCTCGGCGAGAGAGGGGTCGGGTTTCATCTTAAACCCTATCATCTCAATTTCATGGGATATGCGCGATTTCAATACGCCGCAAGATATCCCTACCACTTCGAGTCCCAGCGGCAATCACGCGATCCGGACTTCTCCGGCTTGTACCGACAGCTTAGACGAGGAGCATGCCTATATGGAAGGAGAGTTCCGGTTTATACGCCGGCGGTTGGCCGGCTAAGCGTCGGGCAAGACGGACCGGACTCGGGCGAGACGAGCATGCCTATATGGATAGAGAGCCTGGTCCGGACTCGAGGCGAGATTCAGCGCCGCCTACTCCGTCGCTTCCCTTCGCCGGTACCATCTGCCCATTCCAGCCCAGAGGCAGACGATTAGGATTTATTTATATAGCTTTCTAGTGTCTTAAATATGCTTGAAATGTATCCAACAAAAAGCAGTAATGAATAAAAATAGTTATTTCTGTTTTACACTTCGCATTCAAAAAGCCCATGTGTACAAAATAAAAGGCACACATGATCTACTAAAAATCCAGATTTCAAAACAGCTCACGATAAAAAACTAAACCGCGATGGAAAAAGGCGAAATCTGAACCACTTTAGCAAAATAAGGAGCTTCGAAGAAACTGGCTCCAATCACCAACCTCCTACACCAACAAGAGGAGATAACTCAATAGGAAAAAGCCAATGGAAAAGCTCGATAAATCCTCAAGTGGATCCTTGCCTACTCCAAAGGCAACACAAAAATTACTCCATGACTCAGCATCAACACCACATGAGTCATCAAACATAAATCACTTGGAGCTGCAATCAACATCTTTCCATCCAAGAAAAAGGAAGTCATCAATGTAGAAAAGCCAACGGAAAGGCTCAATTATCCCCAAGAGGATCCTTGTCTACTCTAGAGGCAAGACAAAAAGATTACCTCACGACTCGAAGACATCACCGCAAGAGTCATCAAGCACACTCATTAGAGAGTCGCCGCCCCGAGGAGTCCATCAAAGAAAGATCACGCAAGAATCCATCGAAGAAAGCACAGAATCAAATCAACCCCCCGGTGGATCACCAAAAAGAAAATTTTTTTCCCCAGTAAGCCTATTCGCAAAGGCAAATTACAAATTACAAATCCACAGGGAGTTAAGCACCCAATATGAATATCCCCAGTGAAAGGCAAAACCTTCACTCCCAAGAATGCCTATGCTTACTCAGAAACAAACAAAGAGCCGATATCCCCAAGAAGCGGGAAATCAACCTATGCAAGAGGCAATACAAGCACAAAACTGTCAAAAAGCATTAGCCCACTCGGAGGTATTATCAAAAACAAATAGCCTCAAGTGGAGCATCCGCCTAATCGGGAGGCAAAATCGACAAAGATCAAAAAAAAAAAAAAAAATCCCCGGTAGGATTCACTGCCTAAAAAAAGGCAATCAACAAAGAATCCAGGCAAAAGCCGGATGGCTAAACAGAAAAGCCAAAAATCAAGAATCCCAGGTCAAGACCGGATGGCTAAAGAAAAAGCCAAAAACAAAGAATCCCCGGTAAAGCCGGACGACTAACGAAAAGTCAAAACAAATATTCCCCACGGAATGGGCGCATGAACGAAACAATAAGCCGCCAACACATCTCCAAAAACGGATAATCACGGGATTAACTACCAAAAAGTGCATCCGAGAACCTTGTAGAACGGGGTTCGGACCGAGTGGGGGTAGGTACCCATCGGAATCTTGCGAACGGGATTCGGACCGGGTGGGGGTAGGTACCCATCGAGAATCTTGCGAACGGGATTCGGACCGGGTGGGGGTAGGTACCCATCGAGATCTTGCAGAACGGGATTCGGACCGGGTGGGGGTAGGTACCCATCGAGAATCTTGCGAGCGGGATTCGGACCGGGTGGGGGTAGGTACCCATCGAGCCTTGCGAACGGGGTTCGGACCGGGTGGGGGTAGGTACCCATCGGAATCTTGCGGAACGGGATTCGGACCGGGTGGGGGTAGGTACCCATCGAGAATCTTGCGGAACGGGATTCGGACCGGGTGGGGGTAGGTACCCGTCGAGATCTTGCGAGCGGGATTCGGACCGGGTGGGGGTAGGTACCCATCGAGCCTTGCGGAACGGGGTTCGGACCGGGTGGGGGTAGGTACCCATCGGAATCTTGCGGGACGGGATTCGGACCGGGTGGGGGTAGGTACCCATCGAGCCTTGCGGAACGGGGTTCGGACCGGGTGGGGGTAGGTACCCATCGAATCTTGCGGAACGGGGTTCGGACCGGGTGGGGGTAGGTACCCATCGGAATCTTGCGGAACGGGATTCGGACCGGGTGGGGGTAGGTACCCATCGAGCCTTGCGGAACGGGGTTCGGGCCGGGTGGGGGTAAGTACCCATCGAGCCTTGCGGAACGGGGTTCGGACCGGGTGGGGGTAGGTACCCATCAGAATCTTGCGAACGGGATTCGGACCGGGTGGGGGTAGGTACCCATCGAGCCTTGCGGAACGGGGTTCGGACCGGGTGGGGGTAGGTACCCATCGAGCCTTGCGAACGGGGTTCGGACCGGGTGGGGGTAGGTACCCATCGAGAATCTTGCAAAACGGGATTCGGACCGGGTGGGGGTAGGTACCCATCGAGCCTTGCGGAACGGGGTTCGGGCCGGGTGGGGGTAGGTACCCATCAAAACCTTGCAAGAACAAGGTTCATACCAAGTGGGGGTAGGTACTCACTAAAGTCCGGCAAAATGCGGACTCGTACCGGTGAGGGTAAGTACTCACCGAGCCTTATAAAAGGAGGCTCAAACCGGATAGGGGTTAGTACCTATCAAAATATTTATCATCGGAGGATCAACAAGGAGCGACATCAGAAGGATAACCAGAGCAAAAGGGTTAACTCCTTCCCCTACCAACTAATTTTGTCGGCATATTAAAACCAACGAATTAGTTAGGCGGGTGAAGGGAGGCAGTAGTAGACCCCTAATTTTGCCGAGGCCTCTCAAAATAAAAGCTAGAGGAACTTCACCAGAAGATGGAGTTCATCCGAGCTTCCCAAAACGAGAAGGACCTCCCACAACAACGAGACGGAGTTCATTCATTTACACAATAAAAGCCAAAGGAGACTTCCTACACAAAGACAAAGCTCGCTCGGCATCTTAATGAAGGCCAAGAAGACTTCGTATATGAAGATAAAGCTTCAACGGACACACATCGGCGTCAATCTATTGTCCGAAAAAGGAAAGGAAAGCTTCCGGGGTCCCAAACACAACGGGCCGTCCCAAACACAACGGGTGGTCCCAAACACAACGGGTGGTCCCAAACACAACGAGGTGGTCCCAAATACAACGAGCAGTCCCAAACACAACGGGCCGTCCCAAACACAACAGGTGGTCCCAAACACAACAGGTGGTCCCAAATACAACGGGTCGTCCCAAACACAGACAGGCAGTCCCAAACACAACAGGTGGTCCCAAACACAACAGGTGGTCCCAAATACAACGAGCCGTCCCAAACACAACAGGCCGTCCCAACCTGCCAGATTTAAATGGGACGGCCGTCCCGAGTCCCAGGTGGTCTCGCCACGTGTAAAAATGACATTTGGGACGGCCATCCCGGTCCGGACGGCCGTCCCAACCCGGACGGTGGTCCCAAAGTGCGCCGATTGCGAAAACTATAAATAGGAGGCTCATTTGCCACTTTTTGAATACACGAGACACTCCGAGAAGAGCTGCGAAACACTCGAGCACTTGTCTACTTCTCTCCCTCTCTCGAATGATCTTTCAGATTGCCTTAAATAGGTAACGATCGGTTAAGGAATTATATTCGGCATTTGATTCTTCTTTAAATTTTTAGTGGAGTCGATCTTGTATTGGTGAGGAGAGTACGTATAGAGAGAGGGTTGCCAAAACGCGACCTCATAGTTCGAGATTCTCAATATAAAGCTTGCTACGGAGGTTCTTTTCAATTCCCTTCTCTTTTATTGCTTTATTTATTGTTTTATTTTATTTATTATGTCATGTAGAATAAAATCATGTAGATAGCCATTTTAATATCTCTTTTATTGCTTTATTTAGCTTTATTTATATAAAATTATGTAGATAGTCATTTCAATATTATGCAATAAAATAGGGTAATCGCGTAATTTCTCATAATCTTCACTTAATGAATTAATCCGTCATAGGGAACCCGAAAGGGGCGTTGTGGGGTGCTAACACCTTCCCCACACGTAACTAACTCCCTTACCCAACTCTGGTTATAACGGCCAAGTTGTTTTTTTTTTATATAAAATCAACGCCTTTGTTTTTCCTTTTCCAATGTTTCTGGTCAAAATATTGGTGGCGACTCCATAAGAACCCCTTTTCGAAAACCTTGCTTTTATTAGAGGATAATTCAATTGTCAAACACCTCAGAAGCAATGAACACATTTTAAAACAAATACGCGAGTCTAAACCATCTTTTCGCGACCGCTCGCATAAACGTTCGAGACGTCCTTAGACGTCGGAAAGGGACGGCGGCGACAGGTGGGGTGAATTGATCTTTGAAAGATTTTCGCAATTAACAGACTATCTATTTCAAAGATTAAGAAATCTGACCAATTCTTGAATTATACAGCAAGCAATTAAAAATAAATGCAATCACAAAATTTAAAGAAGAGAAAGGTTTAGAAAGATATCACCAAGGTTTATACTGGTTCACCCAATCCCAGGGCTACGTCCAGTCTCCAGCCAAATTCCAGCTGGGTTCCACTAGATTGAATGTTTTACATATTACAACCTTAATCTCACACTCAATCTACCACAAGAACCACAATTCCAGTTCCTGCACCTAACCTTTCACCAAGAACCAAATTCCAGTTCTTGACCAACCCCTGTAGCCAAATTCCAGCTACAGAAACCAGTGCCCACAATTCTAGGCACCCACAATACAGCAAAAGAAAGTAAAGAAACCAGTAGAAGAAACTAAGAACGCTCAAACCAGTTTTATGCAGTTCTGCAGTATGTGTTTCTTCTAAAAAAGAATGCAATTTGCCTCAAGAAAGAACTTTAATGAACTTCACAAAAACTAGCGTGATACTCTCTTGAAAGTAGCACTTTTGATTGCTTGATTGATTGCTAAAGATGTGTAAAAGATGTGTAAAAGATGATGCTTAAAAAAGTTTAAACAACTTTGTTTATATAGAAGATTTTCAAATCTGCTGGTTTAATTAATCTGTTAAAAAAATCTTTTAATCTGTTAAAAGTCTTGTTTTAATCTGTTAAAACTTCTTTTGATCTATTAAAACGTTCTTGATTATTTTCCAGATTTGTTTTAACTGATACGACAACGTTTATATCAATTAAAACCCTTTGTAAAAAATCTTCCAATCTGTTTTAATCGATTGTTTCGACTTTCAATCGATTAAAATACTGCAAACATTTTTATACACTTTTCTAAATGATTTTAACTGATAAAAATATGTTTTAATTGATTAAAACGCTGTGTAGAAATTCTCTTAAGTTGTTTTAATCGATTGAAACGCAATTTAATCGATTAAAATAATTCTGATCAATCATAACTCAATTCTGATCGATCATATCTGGTTCTGATCGGTCATAACTCAATTTTGATCGATCATATCTGGTTCTGATCGGTCATAGCTCAATTCTGATCGATCATACAGTACTCCAAGTGGTTTTAATCGATTATTTCGAAGTTATATCGATTAAAATACTGCCAGAACACTTCTCTGAACATTTTAAGTGATTTTAATCGGTTATTTCGAAACTGTATTAGTTAAAATACTGGCAGAAGGTTTTTAAAACTTCCTTTAATGAAAACAATCAGTTATTTCGAAATTATATCAGTTAAAAACCTGTTACAAAAGTGTTAAGAACATTTTAGTTGATAAAGTTTGTATGCTATTAGTTAAAATAGGTGGTTAAGAAAACTTTTATCAAAATACTTTGTTTTTAACCGTTTAAACATTTTTTAGAGGCATTTGCAAAATCTTTTAAATGAAGAAACCTCATTGAGCAGAAAGATAAAAATGATTATACCTAAGCAGAGCTGCAGACACACTAATCCCTCTACTCTTTTATCTAAGTGACTTTTGACTGCTACAATGTTGCCTTTGACTTCATTTTTATCTTCATCAAATCAACAAGATCTTTGCCAAAGTAATTCAATAAGATCTTCATCACTTTCATATTCTTCCTTGGGGGATGTGGTGGAGATTTGAATGAGTATGCTTGATGACTCATGTGGCGGCGATGCTAAGCCTTGGGGGTAATATTTTTGCTTTTGCCTTTGGATTAGGCAAAGATCCTCTTGGGGATGATCAAGCCTTTTCGTTGACTTTTCTTGGTTGGTGCCTTCCCTTTATTGGGTAGAAGGATGATGGCTAGAGCTTTGGCTTCTAGGAGCTCTTATTTTGCTCTGAGTCACTTGTTTAATGACGACTTGCTCCATTTTCTTGAGAGGGAACATTATTTGGAGACTCGGTCTTGGCGATCTTATTTTTCAATCACAAACATGGAGTCTAGACTCCTTATATGCATGATTATTATTTTTTGTTTATTTGTTTAAAGAGATTTTTATTTTTTATTTTTTAGTTTAACAGAGTCGTTTTGTGTAACTACTTGTGTATGGATGCCCTAAACGCAATCTATTATTTTATTTGATGCATCTAGAAAAGTGACCGACATTCCACTGGTGGACTTTTATGATTATGCTGATGAACTCCTTTTTTATTCATATTTTTGGTTTAGCCCTAACTTTTTCCTAGACCGCCCTTTTGGGGTTTTCGATCTAGCGGGCTGCCTTAATTTTTGCCTAGGATATCTTAGTGGGCTTTTTCCTTTTTACGAGTGCCTTAACTTTTTCCTAGACCTCCCTTTGCGGGTTTTCGATATAGCAAACTGCCCTAACTTTTGCCTAAGAATCTCCTAGCAGGCATTATTCTTTTTTACTTTCATTTTTTCTTTTTCAATGCTTCCTTGTTTATGATGCATGATTTGACCTTTGACAAAACGACTCTGCGCATATTTATGATTTATCAATATAGAGGCATTTGTTAGAATTGCGCAGCAGAATGTTTGCGTTTCCGGACAAAAACCAAGAGGGGGGTGAATTGGTTTCTTAACAAAAATTAGGATTTTAAAATTTTTCCCAAATTTCACCGATTAAAATGTTGTGTAAAGTAAATAGAGAAAGGATAGAGTATTACACAGTCGATTTATACTGGTTTGGATCAAAAGACCCTACGTCCAGTTGCTAATCACTCAGACAGAGGATTAACACTGTCACTATAATCATAGTTATACAATCAGATTACAAATGAAAAGATAAGGTAAAGAATACACTTCTCTTGAGTCACACAAGAGATGAACACCTCCTTTGAATCCCACAAAGGATGAAGAACAATTTTCCCTAGAGACGGCACAACACACAATCCACTAAGAAAACCCACTCAGTGATTCTTATCGCTTCTAGCCCACATTAGGTTTCAAAAGCCCATTTTTCCTCCAACAAACAGTTCTCTGGCAGTCATAGCTCTCAACTTTTGTTTGAAAAAGGTTGTTCTATTTGCAGAGAGCCTTAGAGAACCTTAAGTAGAAAGATTAGGGTTTGGGAATTGGGGATTTTCGAAAACAGATGAATTGGGAATAGGGTTTTCGAAACTTGGTCCAATTTTGAAATTCAAAACACATATCTGACTGAAATAATAGATTATCTTGAGTGTTAATCGATTATTCTAGAGCCAATCTCGGAGAGGAGCAAAACAGCTCAGTTTAATCGATTAACTATACCAGATAATCGATTAAATGTACCTGATAATCGATTAACTGTACCTGATAATCGATTAATTGTACTTGATAATCGATTAATTGTACCTGATAATCGATTAAACCAGAGAGCATTTACTGAAAAAGGTTTTCTTTCTGTAATAATTGATTATCCTGCCATTTAATCGATTATTCCAGTATGTTTTTGATAAAAATGAGTTTTTAGAGTCTTTAAAGAGTGGACTATGTGCTGGCTATCTTGGACTCTAATATTACATACTCAAAATCATAAAAATAGAGTTATTACATAACATTATAAGTCTTCAAATCTTTAAGTCCTTTATTCATGAATCATCATCAAAATCTACAAGCTTCATATCCTTTTATGTTCAACATTCATATCCTTGTATGTTTCAACAATCTCCCCCTTTTTTATGATGATCAAAATTTCCTTTATAGCCCTTTGTAATAACCTGTTTTATCTGTCACATCTAACAAAAACATTAAACACATGAGATAACTTTTAAATTAATAAACATAAGAGGCTTTAAACAATTTCTCCCCCTATTTTGATTATGATAAAAAAATGAAAGCTCCCCCTCAAATAAAGCAAAAATACCAATTTTATTCCATAAATTAAAGTAATTACAAACAAGAAGATATGAGGAAGAGATTAAAACTCTTCACTTGCATCGCTATTGAATTGAGCATCAAATCTATCATCTAAGTTACAAACCCTATATAATTGATTATTACAATACAATCATGCAAAAATTGATTAATTAAGCAGATTTTAAGTCGTTTCTAATATTTTTAAGTCTCTTCTTAGATCATAGAATCTATCCTTGGGAAGAGGTTTAGTAAAAATATCTGCTAACTGATGTTTTGTATCAACATATTCAATTTTACAATTTCCTTTACTAATATGATCTCTTAAGAAGTGATGTCTAATCTCTATATGCTTAGTTCTAGAGTGCATTACTGGATTCTTAGTAAGAATTATTGCACTTGTATAATCACACATCAAAGGAATATCACTTAGAAAGATACTATAGTCTTCTAATTGTTGTTTCATCCATAAAATTTGAGCACAGCAATTACCAGCTGCAATATATTCAGCTTCAGTAGTGGATGAAGCAACACATGCTTGTTTCTTAGAATGCCAAGACACTAATGATGATCCTAACAAATGACATGTTCCTGTAGACCCCTAATTTTGCCCGGCCTCTTAATAAAGACCAGAAGACTTTCTATCTGAAGATGAAGCTACGGTGGACATCAATCGGCTTCCATTTGAAGAAAGGAAAGCTTTCCGGGAGTCCCAGAACACAAAATTTGGCCAAAACACTCGAGACAGCCGTCCCAGAAGCCAGGACAGCCTTCCCAGACGGTCGTCCCACATGTGAGACGCGCGTCTCACTCAAATTTAACACTTGGGATGGCCGTCCCAACCTCTGCAGATAGCGGTCCCTGTTTTCTGCACCCCAGATGGTCGTCTCGAGCTGCTAGGCTGAAAAAATTATAAATAGGAGCTCATTTGAGCGTTTTTAGACACACCTCACTCTTCTCTTCTCTCCCTCTTTCGAATGAACTCTTCGATTACCTATAAGGTAACAATCGGTTAAGGAAGTTTCTTCCGGCATTCGATTCTTCTTAGAATTTTATTAGAGTCGGTCTTGTATTCGGGGAGGAGAGTCCTTGTAGTGCGGGGGATTGCCAAAACGCATCCTCACAGTTGAAGAGTTATAATAAAAAGCTTGCTACGGAGGTTCTTTTTACTTCTCTTCTCTTTTATTGCTTTATTTACTGCTTTATGTATGCAATAGAAAATAGAATCATGTAGATAGCCATTTTTTAATATTATATAATAAAATAGGGTAATAGCATAATTTCTCTTAATCTTTACTTTACGAATTAATCCAGTCATAGGGAACCGGAAGGGGCGTCGTGGGGGTGCTAACACCTTCCCCACGCGTAACTAACTCCCTTACCTAACTCTAGTTATAATGACCAAGTTTGATTTTTCTTAAAATCAACGCCTTTTTATCCTTTTCCAATATTTTTGGTCAAAACATTAGTGGCGACTCCATAAGAACCCTTTTACGAAAACCTTGCTTTTATTAGAGGATAGTTCAATTGTTGAGCACCTCGGGAGCAATGAACATATTTTTTAAGAAACGCGAGTCTAAACCATCTTTTCGCAACCACTCGCATAAATGTTCGAGATGTCCCTAGACGTCGGAACGGACAGCGGCGACAGATGGCGACTTCATTGGGGAAGCTAGAGAGTTGATCCCATTTAGTGACGAATAAATTCAAACTAAGTAAAGATTTGAAATTATGCCTTTACCCTCCTTTGTATGTTTTATTGTATGGCTTTAATGACTGCTGTATGATTATTTTCTGCAAATTGTCTGAAATATAAACTGTACACAAAAACCCTTGCACACTACAGTCCCTCTATACCCGGGGGCAAGAGTGAATACCTATCGGGAGTGGGTGACAGATACGACCGGCTTGTTGGCACACGGGGCTACAACCGTTTTTGGAAAACCACCAACTCAAGGTGATAACTCTCTTCTTTTGGTCCAAGGATGTCGACACGGAGTTCCGTGCATGATCCGAAGGCTGAGAGATTGAGAGGTCCCTATAATGGGGGCACCTTGGGGACCTTTGGCCTTGGTGAGAACAATTTAGAACCGCCTAAACCAAGCACGTTTCTGCAGGAAAACCCTACCTCGAAATTAGCGTGGCTCTGCTCGGGGATGAATGAATTGTGTGTGCATTCGTTTGCTGCATTTGTATTGATGCATTGGCATAGGGTAATCATACAACAAACAAAAAAAAGTAAAAATTCTAAAAAATCATAAAAGTGATAAGAATAAACCAACTTTATCTCGGACAGTCTTCATTTAAGCTAGCCTAGTTTCAGGTTCTTTGTAAGCTAAGTAGCCACGTTGACCAACAGAATAGATAAAGGGTTATAAAAAATACAATTTAAAGCTATAAAAAATACCTTTTACAAAAAAAAGAGATCCTTGACAAAGTATTATTATTCATACAACATCTGTTCATAAAAATAATAAGAGGAGAAAATAGGACTCTCCTCATCAAAATCCATAAACATTCATATAGATAGTTTCCTTTTCAAGAAAAAAAACCAAGCACTATCATGTATCATACTAAGAATAAAACATGATAATACTTAGAAAAACAAACACCTGCATGCATGCATTTACAAAGACTCATCCTCATATCATGCATTTTAATTTCTTTTAGATAATGGAGGGATCCAGTAATAGACAGTTAAAGAAAGTGGAAATCCTTCTATGTCGTGTAGAGAAGCTAAGACAGTTGTGCTCATATATGCCGTCGAAAGTCAGTGCTAATTTTGAGAAATCTTATGGAAGAATTCTTGACCTCCTCAAAATCAGCATCGATCCTATCTTTGTTAGAGCATTGGTCCACTTCTGGAATCCCAATCTGCACTGCTTTGAGTTTTCACAATTTGATTTAGTACCAACCTTAGAAGAATATGAACTCATGGTTAGATGGCCTTAGTCAGTCGGGGTATATGTCTGCTCAGGAGTGTATGTTGCCATGAGTAAGGTTGCTATTATTATACGATTGCCTCCTCATCAATCCATCCTAGAGGGAAAAGGGAACATCCGAGGTTGGAAAATGTCAATAATAGAAGACCACTTAATCTCATTGGTTGAAAATAAAGATTGGTCTACCTTCAACAAAACTCTAGCATTGACAATGTTTGGAATCATATTATTCCCATTTCATGTGAACGTTGTGGATCATGCTGCAATAGATGCATTCTTTTCCTGGGATGTATACTCTAAGAGTCCTATACCTGCAATTTTCACTGATACCCTGCTCTCAGTAGATTTTTGCCGACAGAAACAGGGGAAAACACTCAGATGTTTCTCTTCATTACTATATGTATGGGGTATTACTCACTTCTACGCTTCAAGCTACATGGGCATATTCCCTGGTCCTTTAAGGAGTTTTTCAAAAATCCCTCTTCAGCATCATCAAGCTTTAGAATGGAAAACTGAGTTGGAAAACTGGAAAATAGAGCATGTATCATGGGTTTGCCCTTGGTTCTGACCTAGTTATATTCTTATACGATGCGAAGATTACCTGAGCATACCACTACTAGGCCTCAGGGGTTGCATAGCTTACTCTCTGAAAATAGTTATGAGACAACTCATGAGAACCCAAACTGTGCCAACTCAAGAAGAGCTCAGAGGTTGTGTCTATGCCATTACTCCCATAGCTTTGAAGAAGTATCTACTGTCCGGAAAGCATGGGAAAGACTAGTCTATATAGGAGATAAAGAACTCGGAAAGGTTCAGGTGTCTACGTCCCACGAATATGAGGAATGGAGGAAAAGTATAAGGATACCCCAACCATCCGCTACATTCACCACAACATTAGTTAATGAAGAGCTATAATTGCAGGTCAATGCCTTAAATAAAAGGGTAGAAGTAATGGAAGCTTAGTTGAGGGCTTTTGAAGAGAAAGAGCAAGAATCAACCCTTCTAATAGATGGTTTAAAAAGGCAATGTAAAAAGAAGGATCATGAGATAAAGCGCCTTAAGAATGATTGTGTTGATTACCAAGAAGAGACTAAACAAGCATTGAAAATTCTGAGGCTTGAACAAGATAGTCTATTCCGGGACATGAATGATGAAATAGCACATCTTGAGAGTGCGCTTGCAGAACAGGCAAAAACGATCAAGTTAATACAAGATGACCTAACAGAAACTCGGTCAGAAACACAAAAGTGGTGGGAAACCGCTGAAAGATATAGAGAAAACCTGGATGAGCTACATGATAAAGAAAGAGATGGATTAGCTCAGTATGGTCAACTACTTCGTGAAAGAGACCAAGTAATAGAGAGGTCTGACCAACAGCAAGCCTTGATCGTTCATCAGGAAGAAAAGATAAAAGAGGCTCGTCGATATAGTGAAAATATGAGTCAGGCGGTACATGAGCAAATTAAGGCGCTCATAAATCATGTGAGAGTAGCTAAAGAAGAATTATGAAGAAAGCTTAATTTACCTATAGGATTCTTCAAGCTTCTCCGTTTATGTCAACACTTACTTCAAAGCATTGTATAGAAGGATGAACACTTTCTAGATGAAATAAAAAGGATTATCCTTAAACTGCCTATTGCATTCATAAGTTGCATACATTCATACATCCCTCCTCATTTTAATAATAAAGATAATAAAAAGAAAGGATTAATTGATGTGCTTTCCACAAATTAGAATAAATGGAAAAGAAGCATTTCGTCATCAAAATCTCTACAACGGTCGATAGACCCAAAGATGATAACAAACAAGCACCGTTGGTCATTCCAATCGATAAAAGGGAAGGGACAATAATGCTCTTATATTTATTCATGCCTCGTCCTTTCCCTTATTCATCAAATAAAGTTGTACCTTGGAGATACGCAGAAGAATCACCAGTCGATCAAGATATCTCCAACATAGCCGGTATTGGGGGAATGACTAGAAGTGGAAGAATATATTCCCCCAAGGAATTGCAAGATAATATTCCTAAAGATAAGGTAAAAAATAAAATCGAAGAGGAAAAAGAATCCAAGGAGGAGACAGATGAATTACTCCAGTATATAGACAAAGTGAGTACTCCATCATTGATCAACTCAATCGCACTCCTGCAAAGATAACTTTGTTATCACTTATAATGAGTTCAGAGTCACATCGAAATGCATTATTAAAGGTTTTGAATGAATCATTCGTTCCGCATGCAATATCCCAAGACAAGTTTGAGGGAATCATTGGTAACATTACAGCCAATGATCATCTTACCTTCACAAATGAAGAGCTCCCTTTAGAAGGGTTAAATCACAACAAGCCCTTGCATATTTCGGTCAAATGCAAGGAATATCTCATTTCCAAAGTTCTTGTGGATAATGGGTCATCCTTAAACGTTATGCCTAAATGCACACTTGACAAGATAACAGTGCAAGGAACCCACATGCGCTCAAGTAACACAATTGCTTGAGCCTTGATGGATCAAGACGTGAAGTAGTAGGAGAGATTAGTCTACCAATCCAAATTGGCCCTACTATTTTTAACATAGACTTCCATGTGATGGATATCACTCCGGCATATAGTTGTCTCCTTGGTAGACCTTGGATTCATAGCGCTAAGGCAATACCTTCAACGCTCCACCAGAAAGTCAAGTTTATGACAAATGATAAACTCATCACGGTTCAAGCTGAAGAAGACATTTTGATTAGCAAACCGTCTGTCCAACCATACGTGGATGCAGCTGAAGAGGCTCTTGAAACATCCTTTCAAGCGCTCGAAATTGCCAACATAGAAAGACTTCCCAATAATAAAAAAGTGGCCCACATGATGAAAAGATATGGATATCACCTAGGACAGGGGCTCGGAAAGAATGCTCAAGGAATAAAAGAGCTACCAGATTTCAAAGATAATCCTTTGAAATATGGCTTAGGGTACGACCCTACAAGAGATCAAGCTATACGGAAAACAGGGAAGTCTTACCCCTCAAAGACGATATTCCGAAAAGGAGGGGTATTAGCACAAAGGGTAGCATTAGTCATTAGGTGTCCTTCTTCCAATTCTAAGGGATGTAAACCTAATGACTATTAGAGATCACTCCTCGGGGTATGCCCGGCCCCCGAGCATCTCTAGGGCACACATTTTCCCCAAAATTACAAAAGAATGCTATTCTTACTATCTGATTCTTTTCTTGCTAAATATGTCTATACCCCGGCAAAGCTGGATGACTAAAACAGAAAAGTCAAAAAGAAAAATCAATCACTCCCCATGGAATAGGCGCATGATCAGAGACAGTAAGCCGCCAACACATTTCCAAAAGATGGATGAGGGTTTGCACTCATCAAAAGATTGAATGCCAAAAAAAGAGCATCCCAAGAGCCTTATAGAATAGGGTTCGTACCAGATGAGGGTAGATACTCATCAGAATCTAGCAAAATGCAGATTCGTACCAGGTGGGGGTAGGTACCCACAAGAGCCTTATAGAATAGGGTTCGTACCAGATGAGGGTAGATACTCATCAGAATCTAGCAAAATGCAGATTCATACCAGGTGGGGGTAGGTACCCACAAGAGCCTTATAGAATAGGGTTCGTACTAGATGATGGTAGGTACTCATCAAAATCTAGCAAAATGCAGATTCATACCAGGTGGGGGTAGGTACCCACAAGAGCCTTACAGAATAGGGTTCGTACCAGATGAGGGTAGATACTCATCAGAATCTAGCAAATTGCAGATTCATACCAGGTGGGGTAGGTACCCACAAGAGCCTTATAGAATAAGGTTCGTACCGGATGAGGGTAGGTACTCATCAGAATCTAGCAAAATGCAGATTCATACCAGGTGGGGGTAGGTACCCACCAGAGCCTTATAAAATAAGGTTTGTACCGGATGAGGGTAGGTACTCATCATAATCTAGCAAAGTGCAGATTCATACCAAGTGAGGGTAGGTACTCACCAGAGCCTTGCAGAACAGGGTTCGTATCAGGTGGGGGTAGGTACCCACCAGAGCCTTATAAAATAAGGTTTATACCGGATAAGGGTAGGTACTCATCAGAATCTAGCAAAAGGCATGTTCGTACTAGGTGGGGGTAGATACTCACCAGAGCCTTACAAAAATGGGTTGCAAAAACCTTGCTTTTATTAGAGGATAGTTCAGTTGTTGAGCACCTTGGAAGTAAGTACCCACAAGAACCTTGCAAAACGGGGTTCGTACCAGATGAGGGTAGGTACTCATCAGAATCTAGCAAAATGCAGATTCATACCAGGTGGGGGTAGGTACCCACAAGAGCCTTATAGAATAGGGTTCGTACCAGATGAGGGTAGGTACTCATCAGAATCTAACAAAAAGTGGATTCATACCTGGTGGGGGTAAGTACCCACAAGAGTCTAGCAAAATGCAGACTCATACCCGGTGATGGTAAGTACTCACCAGAGCCTTCTAAAAGAAGGTTCAAACCAGATAGGGGTTGGTACCTATCAAAAGTATTTATCATCCGGAGGATCAGCAAACTTTAGCAAAGGAGCATCCGAAGGATGACCGGGCAAAAAGGGTTAACTCCTTCCCCTACCAACTAACTTTGTGGGCACATTAGGCCAACAGTTAGTCAGCAGGTGAAGGGGGGGCAGCTGTAGACCCCTAATTTTGCCCGGCCGCTCAATAAAGGCTAAGAAGACTTTCTATCTGAAGACAAAGCTTCGGTGGACGTCTGTAGACCCCTAATTTTGCCCGGGCCTCTCAAAATAAAGGCTAGAGGAACGTCGCCCAAAAAAGGAGTGCATCCGGCTTCCCAAAACTGAGGAAACCTCCCGCAACAAACACAGAGATCACTCATTCACACGATAAAAGCCAAAAGAGACTTCCTACACAAAGACAAAGCTCGCCCGGCATCTTAATGAAGGCCAAGAAGACTTCCTATATGAAGATAAAGCTTCAACGGACACACATCGGCATCAATCTACGCCAGAAAACAGCAAGGAAAGCTTCCGGGGTCCCAAAGCGCAAGCGGCGGAACGAGGTTGAGACGGCCGTCCCAAAGTGGGACGGCCGTCCCAACCCTCCGGGTTCAAGTGGGACGCGCGTCCCAAAGTTGGGACGGCCGTCCCAACCCCGGTTTAAGTGGGACGGCCGTCCCGGCCTTCTGGGGGTCCCGCTCTGTGTAAAAATGCCATTTGGGACGGCCGTCCCAGTCCGGACGGCCGTCCCACCCGGATGGCCGTCCCAAAGTGCGCCAGCTGCGAAAAACTATAAATAGGAGACTCATTTGTCACTTTTTTACACACTTCGGACACCCCGAGTCACCACAGACACTCCGGAGAGCTACGAAACACTTTAGAGCACTCGTCTACTTCTCTCCCTCTCTCAAATGATCTTTCCGATTGCCTTAAATAGGTAACAATCGGTTAAGGAATTAGATTCGGCATTTGATTCTTCTTTAAATTTTTAAGAGAGTCGTTCTTGTATTGGTGAGGAGAGTCTTGTGTAGAAAGAGGGGTTGCCAAAACGCATCCTCACGGTTCGAGATTCTCAATATAAAGCTTGCTACGGAGGTTCTTTTCAATTCCCTTCTCTTTTATTGCTTTATTTATTGTTTTATTTTATTTATTGCGTCATATAGAATAAAATCATGTAGATAGTCATTTTAATATTCCTTCTATTGCTTTATTTAGTTTTATTTAAAATTATGTAAATAGCTATTTCAATATTATGCAATAAAATAGGGTAATCGCGTAATTTCTCAAAGTCTTTTCTTTAAATGAATTAATCTGTCATAGGGAACCCGAAAGGGGCGTTGTGGGGTGCTAATACCTTCCCCACACGTAACTAACTCCCTTACCCAACTACGGTTATAATGGCCAAGTGCGGTTTTTCTTAAAATCAATATTTTTCCCTTTTCCAATGTTTATGGTTAAAACATTGGTGGCGACTCCATAAGAACCCTTTTTCGAAAACCTTTTAAAACAAATACGCGAGTCTAAACCATCTTTCCGCGACCGCTCGCATTAACGTCTCAAAGACGTTCCCTCCCGGGACGTCGGAAAGGGACGGCGGCGACAGATGGCGACTCCACTGGGGAAGCTAGAGAGTTGATCCCATTTAGTGACGAGATAAATTCAAACTAAGTGAAGATTTGAAATTACGCCTTTACCCTTACGTATGTTTTTATTGTATGGCTTTATATAAGCTGCTGTATGATTATTTACTGCAATTGTTTGAAATATAAATTGCACACAAAAACCCTTGCACACAACAGTCCCTCTATGCCGGGGGCAAGAGTGAATATCTATAGGGAGTGGGTGGCGGATACGATCGGTTAGTTGGCACACGGGGCTACTACCGTTGTCGGAAAACCACCAACTCAAGGTGATAACTCTCTTCTTTTGGTCTAAGGATGTCGACACGGAGTTACGTGCATGACCCGAGGATTGAAAGTTGAGAGGTCCCTATAATGGGGGCACCTTGGGGACCTTTGGCCTGGTGAGAACGGTTAGAACCACCTAAACCAAACACGTTTCTGCAGGAAAATCCTACCTCGTGATTAAATAAGCGTGGCTCACGCTCGCGGATGTATGAATTGTGTGTGCATACGTTTGCTGCATTTGTATTGATGCATTAGCATAGGGTAATCATACAACAAACAAAAAAGTGAAAAACCCTAAAAATCATAAAAAAAATATAAAAACAAATTAAAGCCATAAACATACCTTTTATAATAAAAAAAAATTCTTGGCAAAGTCGTATCATTCATCATTCAATAAGTGGTAAAACCAAGAGAGAAAACCAATGCATTAAGAAAAGTATGCACAAACATCATCATAATAAAATCTCTCATACATAAACACATTCATCCTAGGGCATATTTATTCCACGCTAATCATTTAAAATAAAAAGTTATAATAAGAATCATTAAAATCATTTAGAAGGTGGGTGGTCTTCCGCCAGTCCTCACTCGTGCTCAAAAGGCTAGAAAGATGGAACAACTAGAAGAACAAAACCGAAAGCTCACGGCTGAGCTTATTACGCTGAAAGAGCAAATGACTCAAATGTTAGAAATGATGCATCAACGGAATCTCCATCAAGAGGGTCCTCGGAATGGACAAGCCTCTCACCACGAAGAAGAAGAGGAACCTCGGAATGAGCATGATCAATCCGGTACAAGAGCAGTACATATTCATGCTCCTGAAGTATCAAAACAACAAATCACTGCTCTTGAAGAAAGGCTGAGAGCCATGGAAGGTCATAACTTTGATATAAAAGAGGCGGTGATATGTGTCTCGTCAAAAATATCCAATTCCCTAACAAGTTCAAAACTCAGGAGTTCCCAAAATACATGGGAACGACACGCTCAAGAAGCCATCTTACAATGTACTGCAGTAAGATGGCTGCACATGCTTGATAATGAAAAACTCCGATCCATTGCTTTCAGGAAAGCACTGGTTGAATCGGCTTTAAATTGGTATATGCAACTAGAAGGGGGCAAATCCAAACACTGGAGACATTTGGCGAGATGCATTTCTTCGTCGTTATAAATACAATATTGATCGACCCCTGAAAGAAGCGAGATCTACAATTATTAAGCAAGAAAAACGACGAATCCTTCAAAGCATATGCCCAAAGATGGAGAGAATTGGCAGCACAAGTGGAACCTCCTCTATCCGACAAGGAAACTACATCCATGTTCATCAATTCTCGATCTGGTCCTTATTACGACAAGATGATAGGAAATACATCAACTCTCTTTGCGAGATATAGTCATCATAGGAGAAAGAGTGGAGCAAGGTTTGAAGAGTGGAAGAATTGTACAACAAACTTCCTCCAATTCCTCTACTCAAACTTTTAAAAAGAATTTTGGAAAGAAAAAGGAAGGGGACGTGAATGCAATTAATATTGCCATTCCTTCGCCTCCTCGCAACAAACCAAGCCACGCGAGACAAGAGAGGAAATTCACTTCCATACCTACCTCCTACGGAAGCCTGTTGATAAAATTGTTGGATGCTAAACTCCTTGTGCGAATTCCTCCCAAGAAGATGGAGCCACCCTATCCAGAATGGTATAAGCCAAATGAAAAATGCAATTATCATTCGGACGCTCCAGGACATTCGGTAGATAACTGCATAGCTTTGAAGCATAAGGTCCAAGATTTAATAGATGCGGGATGGATTACCTTTGACGCATCTACTCCAAAGGTGGACGACCAGCCCTTATCAAAGCCCGAATAAAAGACGGGATAAGGAAGACCAGCAGATTAGGGCTCATCATTTTTACCATCTTTTGCAATAAAAAAAAATATAAAAAAATATATCAAAAAACTTACGATGTATTTCCAGTGATCTCTGCCCATGATCACGAGATTTTTGGTTAATAAGGGCTTTGTAAATATTTTCTTCTATCAATACAATAAGGCATTTTTTTTATATCCATATTCTCTTTCATTCTTTTCTCTCTCATACATCTCATAAAGAAATCTAAAACAAAGCATAACCCATACAGTCATGTACGTGATTGAAAACTCCTTGGAAGATCTGAAAGCTGAAGACGAATGGATTGAGTCGGACAGTGAGGAGGGGACCATTTCCCGGACATGCAAAGACTGCTAGAAAAAGAAGCGCAATCAATACAGCCCCATCGGGAGAAAGCTGAGGTTATCAATTTGGGACAAGAAGATAATAAGAAAGAAGTAAATATTGGAACCCAAATTGACGATGATGTCGAGAGAAAAACTAATACAATTGCTAAGAGAATATATGGACGTGTTTGCGTGGTCCTACCATGATATGCACTGGAATCGATAAAAGTATAGTGGAGCATCGATTACCATTAAAAGAGGGATTTCGGCCGTTAAACGGAAACTCGGAAGAGTAAAACCAGAATGGTCCTTAAAAATTAAAGAAGAAGTAGAAAAACAGTTGGATGCCAATTTCCTGATCGTTTCAAAATACCCTGAATGGTTGGCAAATATCGTGCCGGTCGTAAAGAAAAATGGAAAAATCGAGTATGCGTAGATTATCGGGACCTAAACAGTGCAAGTCCAAAAGATGATTTTCCCTTACCACATATTGATATGCTCGTAGATCACACTTGCTACAAATACTCTTTATTCTTTCATGGATGGATATGCAGGGTATAATCAAATCAAATTGGTTGTCGAAGGCAGAGAAAAAACTTCCTTCATTACACCATGGGGAACATTTTGTTATAGAGTAATGCCTTTTGGACTTAAGAATGCGGGGGCAACCTATCAAAGGGCTATGGTTACACTATTTCACGATATGATCCACAAAGAAATAGAAGTATACGTGGATGATATGATCGTCAAGTCCAAAAATGAAACAGATCACCTCCCACACTTAAAGAAACTATTCAATCGGCTTGAAAATACCAGATTAAGCTTAATCCGGCTAAATGCACATTCGGAGTACGATCAGGAAAACTCCTTGGGTTTATCGTCAGTAAAAAGGAATCGAGGTGGACCACGATAAGACAAAGGCAATCATAGAAATGCCCCCACCAAAAACGAAAAAGAAGTCGAGAGGGTTCTTAGGCCGAATAAACTACATCGCACGGTTCATTGCGCAATTAACGAGATAAATGTACGCCCATCTTCAAGTTATTGCGTAAAAACCAATCGACGAGTCTGGAACTATGAATGCCAACAAGCCTTCGAAAAGATCAAAATATGCCTAACTAATCCTCCGATGCTGATACCACCTGTGGAAGGGAGACCCCTAATTCTTTACCTATCGGTACTCGATGAATCCATGGGATGTGTACTCGGTCAACAAGATGATACCGGAAAGAAAGAACAAGCCATATATTACCTCGGTAAAAAATTTCTAAATTATGAGACCCGCTATACACCACTCGAAAAGACATGTTGTGCATTGGTATGGGCAACTCAACGCCTCCGACAATATATGGTCGGGCATACAACTTGGTTAATTTCCAAAATGGACCCAATCAAATACTTGTTTGAAAAACCCATCTTGACCGGGAGGATAGCTAGATGGCAAGTACTCCTCTCGGAATTTGATATTATTCATGTCACTCGAGAAAGCCATCAAAGGCGAGTCCTTTGGCGAGACTACCGGCACATGGGCCAACGAGACGAATATCAATCCCTCCAAGATGATTTTCCGAGATGAGCATATAATGCATATCCAACATGAAGAGCTTAAAAATGACGAATGGATCATGTTTTTCGATGGAGCTTCAAATTCTTCGGGACATGGGATCGGAGCTGTTTTAATATCACACGAAAAGAAGCATATCCCGATAACGACTAGATTAACCTTTGACTGTACAAATAATATGGCGGAATATGAAGCTCTGTGCTCTAGGTATTCAAGCGGCCTTGGATCACGGGGTAACCAAACTCAAAGTATTCGGTGACTCATCCCTTGTTATTTACCGGCTCAAGGGTGAATGGGAAACTAGAAACTCCAAATTAATCCCCTATCTGGAGCATATCCAGTAAGATGACTTCACGAGATGGAAAACATTAGCTTCGAGTATATCCCTCGGGAGGATAACCAGATTGCGGATGCACTGGCAACATTATCATCCATGTTCGCACTAGGGCAAGAACATGAAATGCCCATCATCCAAGTCAAAAGGCACAACAAACAAGCCTTTTGTATGATGGTGGATAATGAAAAAGATAAAGCCCATTGGTATCGGGACATAAAGCGGTACTTGACAAAGGGTGAATACCCGGAGGGAATCGGTGACAATGATAAAAGGACTATTCGGAAAAGGGCTATAGGATTTATGTTGATAGGAGAAACCCTCTATAAAAAGAATTGTGATTCTACTTTGTTAAGATGCGTCAATCCAGAAGAAGCCCGAGATATTGATCAAAGAAATACACGAAGGAACCTTTGGGACTCATGCACCGGGGCATATCATGGCTAGGAAGATTCTCAGAGCAGGATACTTTTGGTCCACAATGGAAAAAGATTGTTATCAGTATGCTAAAAAATGTCACAAGTGTCAAATACACGCAGATAATGTACATGTTCCACCGATACCTCTCAACGTTATGGCTATCCCTTGGCCGTTCGCTATGTGGGGTATAGATGTCATCGGACCTATTGAGCCTAAGGCGTCCAATGGTCACTAGATTCATTTTGGTAGCCATTGATTATTTCACTAAATGGATAGAAGCGGCATCTTATGCACATGTGACTAGAAAAGCGAGTGGTCACCTTTATTAAGAAAAATATCATATGCCGATACGGCATTCCACATCGTCTTATTACTGATAACGGGACCAATCTGAATAACAAAATGATGGAAGAACTATGTTATGACTTCAAAATTCAACATCATAATTCTTCTCCTTATAGGCCTAAAATGAATGGCGCGAGTGGAAGCGACCAATAAAAACATCAAGAAGATTGTTCAAAAGATGGTTAAAACCTATAAAGATTGGCATGAAAAGTTACCTTTTGCTCTTCATGGATATCGAACGTCCGTACGAACCTCAGCAGGAGCCACTCCATTTTCCCTTGTATATGGAATGGAGGCCGTATTGCCAATAGAGGTCGAAATACCTTCCTTGCGAATTATTATGGAAGCGAAATTAACAGAAGCCGAATGGATTCAAAGTCGATACGATCGGCTAAACCTTATCGATGAAAAACGGCTGGATGCCATATGCCAGTGGACAAGCCTATCAAAAGAAAATAAAAAAGGCTTATGACAAAAAGGTCAGCCCTCATACTTATCAAGAAGGAGATTTAGTGATAAAGAAACTGCTCCCGGCCCGGAAGGATAAAATTGGAAAATGGGCGGCAAATTATGAAGGACCCTTTGTAGTCAAACGAGCTTTCTCGGGAGGGGCACTTATCCTCACTAATATGGATGGAGAGGAGTTTCGACACCCAATCAATTCGACGCGGTAAAGAAATATTATGCTTGAAGACATTGCTCATGACCGTCGAGAATGAAAACCCGCAAAGGGCATCCCTGGGCAAAAGATAGGGTCCATATCCCTCGCTAGGATACGTCCTAGGCAAAAAGAAGAGGTGTAAAAAAAAAAAAAAAAAAAAAAAAAAAACTAAGAGCAATGGTTACTTTAGCCGAAAACCGAAAAGACGGCTAAAGTAGCGTTCTTCCAAAAGCGAGCAGCACGCATAGTCTTCACTCCGAGCTCGGGCATCTCAACTGAAGCAATTAGGAGAACCAGGGGGCGGATATCATGGACATGACTTGTTTAAGCCTATACGGTATAGCCAACCTTGACTACCCATTCTTCTAAATACCTTTCGTAATCCTTACGTAAAAGAAATAAACTTTTGCTCATTTATCAATAAAATTCCCTTTTATTTCCTTTCTCTTGACCAAATATTATGGAAATGCCTCTTTATTGATAAATCATAAATATGCGCAAAGACTTTTAATCAAAGATCAAACATGCATCTAAAAAAGGGAAGCATAACAAAAAAAGAAAATAATAAAGGCCTGCTAGTACATTCTTAGGTAAAAACTAGGGTAGCCTGCTAGATCGGAAACCCAGAAAGAACGATCTAGGCAAAAGATAAGGCAAAAGCCCCCTAAGATATTCTAGGCAAAAATTAAGGCAGCCGCTAGATCGAAAACCCGTAAAAGGGCGGTCTAGGCAAAAGATAGGGCTAAAACCAAGAGATGGATAAAAAGAGGAGCCCATCCTCATGGTCATAAAGGAGGAGCCCATCGGCGTATTCGTAAGAAGCCAACGGGAGAAGGCCGGTTACTTTCTAAATGCATCAAAAATAAATAAACATTAGATTGCATTTAGGACATTCGCACACAAAGTAGTTGCATAATACGACTTTGTCAAAATCAAGAAAAATAATTTTTCAAATAAATAAAAATGCATATAAGGAGTCTAGCCTCCATACTTATAATTGAAAAACGAGAAACGCCAAAATCCAGTCTCCATATGAAAATAAAAACCGCGATGGAAAAAGGCGAAATCTAAACCACTTTAGCAAAATAAGGAGCTTCGAAGAAACTGGCCCCAATCACCAACCTTCTACACCAACAAGAGGAGGTATCTCAATAGGAAAAAGCCAACGGAAAGGCTTAATTATCCCGAGAGAATCCTTGCCTACTCCGGAGGCAAAACAAAAAATACTTCCGACTCAACATCACCGCATGAGTCGTCAACCATTCCAAATAAGGAGCTTCAAAGAAAATAGCTCTAATCAACACCTTCCATCCAAGAAAGAAGGAAAACCATCAAAAAGAAAATGACCAACGGAAAGGCTTAATTATCCCCAAGCGGATCCTCGCCTACTCCGGAGGCAAAACAAAAAGATTACCTCACGACTCGAAGACATCGCCGCAAGAGTCCTTAAGCACACTCATACAAGAGTATCAAGCTTCAAAGAAGAACAAGGACTACATAAGAGTCTATCAAAGAAAAAACAGAGTCAAAATCCCCACATCATCGGGGGCAACAAAAAGAAAGAAGAGAAGAGCCTTTCACCCTCTAACAAAGGCTACGACATGAAAGAGCCGAAAGAAATTTCCAGTCCACGGGAAGCCAATAAAATTCCCCTCGGTGGATCGCCAAAAAGAAAAATTTTTCCCCGGTAAGCCTATCCGCAAAAGCAAATTACAAATCCACGGGGAGTTAAGCACCCAATATGAATATCCCCGGGAAGGTACAAAACCTTCACTCCCAAGAATGCCTATGCTTACTCGAAACAAGCAAAGAGCCGATATCCCCAAGAAGCGGGAAATCAACCTATAAGAGGTAATACAAGCACAAAGCTTTCAAAAAACATCTACCTACTCGGAGGTATTATCAAGAACGAGATATCCTCAAGAAGAACATCGGCCTATCCGAGAGGAAAGCCTTCGTCGCTATTGAAGCACTCGCCTAATCAAGAGGCACAAAAAATCAACGAATCCCCGGTAAATTCCCGCCTAATCAAGAGGCACAACAAATTCCCCAAATGGATCTCCGCCTAATCAAGAGGCACAATCAAGAAGAAAAACCAAAAACATCAAAAATCCCAGGTAAAGCCGGATGACGACTAACGACAAAGTCAAAAACAAATATTCCCTACGGAATGGGCGCATGAACGAGAAAAAATAAGCCGCCAACACATCTCCAAAAACGAGATAATCACGGGATTAACTACCAAAAAGTGCATTCTAAGAACCTTGCGGAACGGGGTTCGGACCGGGTGGGGGTAGGTACCCATCGGAACCTTGCGGAACGGGGTTCGGACCAGGTGGGGGTAAGTACCCATCGGAATCTTGCGAGACGGGATTCGGACCAGGTGGGGGTAGGTACCCATCGGAACCTTGCGGAACGGGGTTCGGACCGGGTGGGGGTAGGTACCCATCGGAACCTTGCGGAACGGGGTTCGGACCGGGTGGGGGTAAGTACCCATCGAATCTTGCGGAACGGGATTCGGACCGGGTGGGGGTAGGTACCCATCGGAACCTTGCGGAACGGGGTTCGGACCAGGTGGGGGTAAGTACCCATCGGAATCTTGCGGAACGGGATTCGGACCAGGTGGGGGTAGGTACCCATCGGAATCTTGCGAACGAGATTCGGACCGGGTGGGGGTAGGTACCCATCGGAACCTTGCGGAACGGGGTTCGGACCGGGTGGGGGTAAGTACCCATCGGAATCTTGCAGAACGGGATTCGGACCAGGTGGGGGTAAGTACCCATCGGAATCTTGCGGAACGGGATTCGGACCAGGTGGGGGTAGGTACCCATCGGAACCTTGCAGAACGGGGTTCGGACCGAGGTGGGGGTAAGTACCCATCGGAATCTTGCGAACGGGATTCGGACCGGGTGGGGGTAGGTACCCATCGGAACCTTGCGGAACGGGGTTCGGACCGGGTGGGGGTAGGTACCCATCGGAACCTTGCGGAACGGGGTTCGGACCGGGTGGGGGTAGGTACCCATCGGAACCTTGCGAGAACGGGGTTCGGACCAGGTGGGGGTAAGTACCCATCGGAATCTTGCGGAACGGGATTCGGACCGGGTGGGGGTAGGTACCCATCGGAATCTTGCGAACGAGATTCGGACCGGGTGGGGGTAGGTACCCATCGGAATCTTGCGGAACGGGATTCGGACCGGGTGGGGGTAGGTACCCATCGGAACCTTGCGGAACGGGGTTCGGACCGGGTGGGGGTAGGTACCCATCGAATCTTGCGAACGAGATTCGGACCAGGTGGGGGTAGGTACCCATCGGAACCTTGCGGAACGGGGTTCGGACCGGGTGGGGGTAAGTACCCATCGGAATCTTGCGGAACGGGATTCGGACCGGGTGGGGGTAGGTACCCATCGGAACCTTGCAGAACGGGGTTCGGACCGGGTGGGGGTAGGTACCCATCGGAACCTTGCGGAACGGGGTTCGGACCGGGTGGGGGTAGGTACCCATCGGAACCTTGCGGAACGGGGTTCGGACCGGGTGGGGGTAAGTACCCATCGGAATCTTGCGAACGGGATTCGGACCGGGTGGGGGTAAGTACCCATCGGAATCTTGCGAACGGGATTCGGACCGGGTGGGGGTAGGTACCCATCGGAACCTTGCGGAACGGGGTTCGGACCGGGTGGGGGTAAGTACCCATCGGAATCTTGCGAACGGGATTCGGACCAGGTGGGGGTAGGTACCCATCGGAATCTTGCGGAACGAGATTCGGACCAGGTGGGGGTAGGTACCCATCGGAACCTTGCGGAACGGGGTTCGGACCAGGTGGGGGTAAGTACCCATCGGAATCTTGCGGAACGAGATTCGGACCAGGTGGGGGTAGGTACCCATCGGAATCTTGCGAACGGGATTCGGACCGGGTGGGGGTAAGTACCCATCGAATCTTGCGAACGGGATTCGGACCGGTGGGGGTAAGTACCCATCGAATCTTGCGAACGGGATTCGGACCGGGTGGGGGTAAGTACCCATCGAATCTTGCGAACGGGATTCGGACCGGGTGGGGGTAAGTACTCATCAAAAACTTTGCGGAAGGCATTAGGTGGAGTAAAAATACTCACCTAGAGCATTTCAAAGATGGGTTGCAAAGACCTTACTTCTATTAGGGGTTAGTTCAATGTTGAGCACCTCGGAAGTAAGTACCCACAAGAGTCTAACAAAATGTAAATTCATACGGGTGAGGGTAGGTACTCACCAAAACCTTGCGAGAACAAGGTTCATACCTAGTGGGGGTAGGTACCCACAAAAGTCTAATAAAATACGGACTCATACCGGGTGAGGGTAAGTACTCACCAGAGCTTTATAAAAGGAGGCTCAAACCAGATAGGGGTTGGTACCTATCAAAATATTTATCATCCGGAGGACCGGCAAAGGAGCGACATCCGAAGGATAACCGGACAAAAGGGTTAACTCCTTCCCCTACCAACTAATTTTGTCGGCATATTAAAACCGAGCGAATTAGTTAGGCGAGCGAAGGGGGCAGCTGTAGACCCCTAATTTTGCCGGGCCTCTCAAAATAAAGGCTAGAGGAACGTCGCCCAAAAAAGGAGTGCATCCGGCTTCCCAAAGCCGAGGAAACCTCCCGCAACAAACACGAGAGATCACTCATTCACACGATAAAAGCCAAAAGAGACTTCCTACACAAAGACAAAGCTCGCCGGCATCTTAATGAAGGCCAAGAAGACTTCCTATATGAAGATAAAGCTTCAACGGACACACATCAGCATCAATCTACGCCCGAAAACAGCAAGGAAAGCTTCCGGGGTCCCAAAGCGCGAAAGCTGGCGAACGAGGTTGAGACGGCCGTCCCAAAGTGGGACGGCCGTCCCAACCCTCCGGGTTCAAGTGGGACGCGCGTCCCAAAGTTGGGACGGCCGTCCCAACCCCGGTTTAAGTGGGACGGCCGTCCCGGCCTTCTGGGGGTCCCGCTACGTGTAAAAATGCCATTTGGGACGGCCGTCCCGGTCCGGACGGCCGTCCCACCCGGATGGCCGTCCCAAAGTGCGCCAGCTGCGAAAAACTATAAATAGGAGACTCATTTGTCACTTTTTTACACACTTCGGACACCCCGAGTCACCACGGACACTCCGGAGAGCTCCGAAACACTTTAGAGCACTCGTCTACTTCTCTCCCTCTCTCAAATGATCTTTCCAGATTGCCTTAAATAGGTAACAATCGGTTAAGGAATTAGATTCGGCATTTGATTCTTCTTTAAATTTTTAAGAGAGTCGTTCTTGTATTGGTGAGGAGAGTCTTGTGTAGAAAGAGGGGTTGCCAAAACGCATCCTCACGGTTCGAGATTCTCAATATAAAGCTTGCTACGGAGGTTCTTTTCAATTCCCTTCTCTTTTATTGCTTTATTTATTGTTTTATTTTATTTATTGCGTCATATAGAATAAAATCATGTAGATAGTCATTTTAATATTCCTTCTATTGCTTTATTTAGTTTTATTTAAAATTATGTAAATAGCTATTTCAATATTATGCAATAAAATAGGGTAATCGCGTAATTTCTCAAAGTCTTTTCTTTAAATGAATTAATCTGTCATAGGGAACCCGAAAGGGGCGTTGTGGGGTGCTAATACCTTCCCCACACGTAACTAACTCCCTTACCCAACTCTGGTTATAATGGCCAAGTGCGGTTTTTCTTAAAATCAATATTTTTCCCTTTTCCAATGTTTATGGTTAAAACATTGGTGGCGACTCCATAAGAACCCTTTTTCGAAAACCTTTTAAAACAAATACGCGAGTCTAAACCATCTTTCCGCGACCGCTCGCATTAACGTCTCAAAGACGTTCCCTCCCCGGGACGTCGGAAAGGGACGGCGGCGACAACGTCTATCGGCATCAATCGACTTCCGAATAAAGAAAGAAAAGCTTCCCGGGAGTCCTAGAACACAAAATCTGGCCAAAACAGTCGAGATGGTTGTCCCAGAAGTCGGGATGGCCATCCCAGTCAGCCCAGACAGCCGTCCCACATGTCAGACGGTCGTCCCAACCATTTTTGTCACTTGGGACGGCCGTCCCAAATCCCAGACGGCCGTCCCGGCCTCTACAGACGGCCATCCCTATTTTCTGCACCCCAGACGGTCGTCCCGAGCTGTCAGGCTGAAAAAACTATAAATAGGAAGTTCATTTGAGCGTTTTTCACACTCTACACACTTGTATTCTCTCCCTCTTTCGAATAAACTCTCCGATTGCCTAAAAAAGGTAACAATCGGTTAAGGAACATTCTTCCAGCATTCGATTCTTCTTAAAATTTTAGTAGAGTCGATCTTGTATTCGGGGAGGAGAGTCTTTGTAGAGTGGGGTATTGCCAAAATGCATCCTAACAGTTAAAAATTTGCAACAAAAAGCTTGCTACGGAGGTTCTTTTCACTTCTCTTCTATTTTATTGCTTTATTTATTGCTTTATGTATGCAATATAAATAAAATCATGTAGATAGCCATTTTTAAAATATTTTATAATAAAATAGGGTAATAGCGTAATTTATCTTAATCTTTACTTGATGAATTAATCCGTCATAGGGGACCTGAAAGGGGCATCGTGGGGTGCTAACACCTTCCCCACGCATAACTAACTCCCTTACCTAACTCTGTTATAATGACCAAGTTTGGTTTTTCTTAAAATCAACGCCTTTTTATCCTTTTCCAATGTTTATGGTCAAAACATTGGTGGCGACTCCATAAGAACCCTTTTGCGAAAACCTTGCTTTTATTAGAGGATAGTTCAGTTGTTGAGCACCTCAGAAGCAATGAACACATTTAAAAATAAAACGCGAGTCTAAACCATCTTTTCGCGACCGCTCGCATAAACGTTCGAGATGTCCCTAGTCGTTGGAACCGACGGCGGCGACAGGCGCCATAAAGCAGTGAATAAAGACGCCACATCATAATAACAAAATGTTTGTCTAAACTAGCCTAAACACTGACCAACCCTGGCTAGCCATTCTTACAGAAACTTCTATTGCAAAAAAAATCCCTCTAAAACACAAGCCCTTGTTATAAATCCTTTTTCTTTCTCTTCTCTTGACCATTTCACTATAAAGCATTCAAGTAATAAAGGGGAATGTGGAAACATAGTGATCAATAGGAGGGTTGAAATCCCTAAGGAAAGGAAGAGGGGCATTGACATGACAGTTGCTCTATGCACAAAAGATTACTCTTCGGTTATAGCAAGAAAAGTCTGATACGGCAAATAAGTACAGTTAAGCTTGTTGATCAAAAAACATGATGACAGAAAGGTACTACACCAAGAATGCGCCCGAAGTCAAAGCATATCAGTTAAAAATTTCGAAATATTAACTGAAATAGATCATAGGATGCATGTCATGAAACACTACATGCATTAAAACATCAATGAATGGAGTCATATCTTCCTTCTCATCAAAAAACATGAAAACCAACTTAAAAAGCTCGAGACAGTCGTCCCAAGGGTCAAGACGGCCATCCCAAATGGCAAAATTCAAGTGGGACGCCCGTCCCACATCTGAGACGCACGTCTCAAGGCAAAAATTTGACTGAGACGGTCGTCCCACTTCTCAGACGACTGTCCCAAGGTAATCGTTGGGTCGAGACGATTGTCCCAGATCCTAGACGGCCGTCCCGACCTTCCAGACCTCTCCTATAAATAAGGGGCGCGAATCCTTGCATTTGCATCCCATTCCAAGCATTCCATCTTGCTTCTTCTCCCTTTCTACACATTTCTAGCATTCTTGAGTGAGTAAGGCACAAAATGGAGCGTGGAGAGGCTTCATCTAGGAGGAAACGCACCCGGGCCTCCACCAGAGGAACTCCCATCACCAACGCCCTGCTGGCAGAATCACATCAACTGAGGCTGGCAAACATCCAACAGTATTCCTGACACCCCATGCTACATCTGGATTTTGAAATCCTAACTACATTTGGCTGGGATCAAGATGTCAGAAGGTTTATCCAAAACATAGGATGGGATTTTCTGCTTCATGAGCCACCCTCTCGAATCCACCGTACCGCAACGCTAGAATTCCTTGCCTCCGTCAATTTGGTGGAGATGTCGTCCATGACCCCCGGAGTGCCACCTACTCAAGCTGTCTACTATTGGATGGATGGGGCATACCAGACCACCATGCTGGATGACTTTAATGTCATAATGGGTTTCTGCCAATGAACAGATATGAGAACGCCAGAGTATAGGTCTGCATACTACGAGAAACCTACTGCTCTCATTATCACTGGAGCACAAAGCCTGCCATCACATCTGAAGGGAGCATCTTTTTCTCCTCCGCTCCGCATATGCCACAAATTGCTAGCTGGGACCATACATAGCCTGAAGGAAAGCCAAGGAAAGGTGACGTTGGTTGATCTCTTTATTGTCTATTGCATGCATCAAGGGCATCGATGTAACCCAGGGTATGCTTTCCTGAAAGCCCTGAAGGATTATGGAACTCGTGGCTCAGCAGGAGCTATCATGATGGCTCCTTTTCTCACCCCTTTAGCCGAATATTGGGGATGTACTGACGGAGAAGACATCCCAGCCAGCCTCCAACCAGAACAGATTAATGGGGGAATACTGGTCCACATGAACATCCTTAGTCGACAAGGATCCGGGTTCGTTTTAAACCCCATGCTCTCAATTTCACTAGATATGCATGATTTCGACATACCACAGGATATCCCCACGACTTCAGAGTCCCAGCAGCAATCATATGATCCAGATTTTGCTGGCTTATACCGACGTATGGATGACGAGCACGCCTACATGGAAGGGCAATTCCAGTTCATGCGACAACAGTTCATTCAACTGAGCATGAGGCAAGAAAGGACGGACCGCCAAATAGAAAATTTGGTCCAGACTCAGGCAAGGTTCCAGCGCCGCATGCTCTGCTGCATCCCTTCGCCAGCACCATCCTCCCACTCCAGCCTAGAAGTTGATGACTAGGATGTTTTCTAGATATTTTCACCATCCAACTTTGTTGGTTATCAGGGATTTTTGGTGAACGTCTTTTACATAGGCAGGAATTCGCTGGGAATTTGTTGATTTTGATGACACCTCTGAGCAGGCAGATGTTTTGCTTGATTGTCTTCTCTTTTTGATGGGAGAATAGTGGTTAATGCTTGGGAGCTTTATTCTGTTTTGAATCACAAATATGGAGCCTAGTCTCCCTACATGAATGTGTCTTTTGTTATTTTCCTACAGAGATTTTTTTGTTTTTTATTTTGACAGAGTCATATTGTGTGACTATTTGTGTGGATGCCTTAGATGCAATCTATCTTTTTATGAAATGTGTTTAGAAAGTGACTGTACTTCCTCTAGTCGTAGGGGGCTGAAAGATTCCTTTACGAATCTTGTTCTGGTCTTGTCTTTCACCCTTGTTTCGGTTTTCTTAATTTAGTGGGCCTTTTTTCCTTTTCTTATGCTTTCTTGTATTGGTTCTTTATGCATGCTTATGTTTTATTAATACAGAGGCATTTTCATAATTTGGTCAAGAGAAAAGAAGTAAAAGATAATTTTATTGATACAAACAAATGGTTTATTTTTACAGAGGGGTTTCCAAAGGGATTTAGAAGCATGGCTAGCCAAGGTTGGTTACATTGTATAAGCTATAATAATCATGTCCTTAACATCTACCTCCCTGTTACTCCTAGTTGCTACAGTTGAGATGCTCGAGCCCGGAGCGAAAACTATGCAAAGCCTGCTTGCTTCTGGAAGGAAACTACCTTAGTCGCCTTGCAGTTTTCGGCTAAGGTAATCATTGCTCTTTATTTTTTTTATTTTTTTTTAGAAGAACCTCTAAAATTTTCCTAGGACGTGTCCTAGCGAGGAATATGGACCCTATATTTTGCCCAGGACGCTCTTTGTGAGTTTTTGTCCTGACGGGTCATGAGCAATGTCTTCAAGCGTAATAATTCTTCACCGCGTCTAAGTTGACCGGGTGCCGAAGCTCTTCTCCATCCATGTTAGTGAGGATAAGGGCTCCTCCTGAGAAAGCTCGCTTGACCACAAAGGGTCTGATGTGAACATGACCTATGATAAGGGCTAGAGCAAGGGAAGCAAATGAAGCTCTTCAACAAGTATTGTTGGTTGACCAAATTGTGTTTTGGATTAATCAATTAATGGGCTTTAGTTTAGTTTTATTGCAAGTTGTAATAAGGGCCTGATTGGAAATTTAGTTATCAGTCTTTGGGAGACCAAGAGGGTGCATAGCTATTGACTTTTGGATGCCACAATTTCAGTTACAATCAATCATTAAGTAGTTTTCAATTCCTAGGTTAATAAATCATTATTAGCATTTATTTTCCTTTAATGAATATTTGTAACTTTGATGGCAAAGCTTCTTTATAAGCTTAACCATTTTTATCAAAAATAACAAGTTGAGTTTATTTTTAGAAATATTAGAGTTTATCTCTTTTATCTTAGTGAGAGTGATTCTCCTAAATTCTTGAGTGATTCAAGAACCCTTGGCTGTATCAGAGGACTTTCACATCCTTTATGTGTTTCCTTCCTTGGGAAGAGTGATTCTTTCCTTCCACCTTCTTTCTAATTCCTAAATTTCTTACAAGGTTTTAACCCTAAAGATCCTAAATTACCCCTTATGATTCATATCAGGGTCCTTCGTAGTTTGCTGCCGATTTTCCAAGTTTGTCCTTCTGGGCGAAAAGCAGTTTCTTTATTACTAAATCCCCTTCCTGAAAAGTGCGGGGATTGATCTTCTTATCGTAGGCCTTCTTAATCTTATTTTGATAGGTCTGCCCATGACATATTGCGTCCAGCCATTTTTCTTCGATCAAATTAAGCTGGTCGTACCTGTTAGAATCGTGCAATGAAATGTTTGCATTTAGGGACAAAAACCAAGAGGGGGGGTAAATTTGTTTCTTAAACAAAAATTAGGGTTTTAAAATTTTTTCCAAATTTCACTGATTAAAATGCTTTGTAAAGTAAATAGATAAGGGAAAGAAGATTACAGAGTTGATTTATACTGGTTCGGATCAAAAGACCCTACATCCAATTGCTAATCACTCAAAAAGAGGATTAACGTTGTCACTATAATCATAGTTTACAAACAGATTACAAATTGAAAAGATAAGGAATAGAAAACACCTCTCTTGAGTCACACAAGAGATGAACACCTCCTTTGAATCCACAAAGGATGAACAACAACTTTTCCTAGAGATGGCACAACACACAATCCACCAAGAAACCCACTCAGTGATTCTTATCGCTTCTAGCCCACACTAGGTTTTCAAAAGCCCCTTTTTCTTCCCTACAGAAAGTTATCGCAGTCACAGCTCTTAACTTTTGTATGAAAAAGGTTTGTTAATTTGCAGAGAGCCATAGAGAACCTTAAGTAGAGAAAATAGGGTCTGGGAAATGATGGTTTTCGAAAACATAAGAATTGGGAATAAGGTTTTCATAAATTGGTCCAAATTTGAATTTCAAAACTCATAACAGACGTAAATAATCGATTATCTTGAGTAATAATCGATTATTCCAGAGCCATTTTCGTAGAGGAGCAAAACAGGACCAGGATAATCGATTAATTGGCTGAATAATCGATTATTTGGTTGGGAGAATCGATTATCTTGAGTGATAATCGATTATCACAGTAAGCTTTTCCTAAAAACAATTTTTAGTATGTGATAATCGATTATCCTAAGTGATAATCGATTATCACAGTGTATTTTTGATAAAAATGAGCTTTTAGAGGTTTTAGAGGATGGACTATGTGCTGGCTATCTTGGACTCTAATTTTACAGACTCAGAAACATAAAACAGAGTTATTACAAGTGAATTCACATGATTACAAGTCTTCAAATCTCTAAGTCCTTTGTCTTTGAATAATCATCAAAATCTTCAAGCTTCATATCCGTGTATGTTTGACGATCTCCCCCTTTTTTTATGATGATCAAAATTTGCTTTAAAGCCCTTTGTAATAACCTATTTTATCTGTCATAGCTAACAAAGCTATTAAATATACCAGACAACATTAAAATTATTAAACATAAGAGGCTTTAAATAATTTGTCCCCCTATTTTGATTATAATAAAAAATGAAAGTTCCCCCTCAATAAGTGCATAAGATAGAAAACAACTCCCCCTCAATCAATGCAAAAATAAAATTTTATTCATTAAAGCAAATGAAGTACAAACAAGAAATATTTGAAGAGATTAGAACTCTTCACTCTCATCACTATTAAACTGGGCATCAAATTTGTCCTCTAAATTACACACTCTATCTTCTACATCTGAAATGCGTCTAATAATTTCTTAATGTCGTTCTTGAGATATAGAGAAAAATTCCTGCATTCTCTGATTCATGTCGAACAACATATCTTCCATGGAGGGGCGGGATGTAGGGTGAGCAGCAGATGACGTTCCAGTAGTATGAACATTAGCAGCAGGCATGTCAGCAGCAGGCATGTCCTCATCATCAGAATCTTGAGCTACGTTGGCCATGTGAGGAGCATCATCTTTATGAACGTAAACTCCGTTTACATTCACCATTTGCAGCTGAGTGAATGTGTCGTCCAGCATTTTGTGTGAATTAAGTGTCCAGGCCCGTTGTTCCCCTTCAACATTGACACCTTTGTATTCAAGAATCCTGGAAATAAGGAGAGCGTAAGGAATCTTGAAGGTTGGGTGACGCTTCGCCTTAAGCATTGTTAATGTGACTAGGCTTGGCCAATCAATGGGCTCATTATTCATGATGGCATGGATAATACAAAGGTCAGCAGAAGAACATTGGGCATGGTTGGTTACCCGAGGACACATAATCCATACAAGAAGATGCAGCAATAGGCGTTCTTCTTTCTTAAAAGCCCCGGCCAAAAGTTGGCGGCCAATTTCCATGGCAGGGTTGTAGAGAAAAGAACGGTATGCCATAATGCGATTAAAATCTTCTAAATCAGCAAGAACATTTACATCATCCTCTCTTAAAGGAAAATGAACAACATTTTCCCAAATATCATCATCAAGGATGATGGTCACACCCTTGACTCTAGAGGTAGCAATGTGATCCCTATATTTAAAGCGAGAGTAGAAAACCTGAACTAAATCCGGATAGTAAGTACCTTGCATTTCTATGAAAGGAAGGACACCTTGCTGCTCAAGTAGATTGGGGATGTTGAATCCCCTATTTATGAATTGATCACCAATGATAAATTTAGGAGTAATAATACCTCTTTCTTTCCAGAAATTCAGGAATTCTTGTCTTCCCTCGTCATCAGATATCCACCCTTCAATGGAATTATGGCGGGGATGAAAAGCAGGAGCGGATCTTCTCCTTGTTGGAATCTTGCTACGAGAAGATGAAGCCATTTAGATTATCAAGAGAGTAAGATGAGGAGGTTTTGAGAAACAGAAGGCTTTGAAGAGACAAGAGAGCTTGAATGTGTGAAGAATGCTTTGATTCAAGATTTGGAAGTGTGTGGATGTGAATTTGAGCCCTCCAATGTATAGAGAAACATCCCAACGGCCATAAACGGCTAGTTTGAGGATAATTGAAGTAAAAATAGCCATTACAAATGGCTAATTTACCCCCAACGTCGCAGGATAATCGATTATCACCCTCTAATAATCGATTATTTCTTCAAATGCAGGGATAATCGATTATCTGGTTATATAATCGATTATTCCAGTGGCAAATTACTGATTTGGGTCATTTTTGGTACAGATAATCGATTATTACCCCAAATAATCGATTATTGCAGAAATATTTTTCATAATCCACTTATTTAAGCTTCAATAATCAATTATTCCAGAGAGATTAACATGTATTAGACACAGGATAATCGATTATTGCCCTATATAATTGATTATTCCAGTACAAAATGCAAAGATTGGTCAGTTAAGCAGAGTTTAGGCTATTTCTAATATTCCTAAGTCTCTTCTAAGTTCATAGAATTTATCCTTTAGAAGAGGTTTGGTAAATATATATGCTAACTGATGTTTTGTGTCTATATACTCAATTTGACAATTTCCTTTAGATATATGATCTCTTAAAAAGTGATGCCTAATCTCAATGTGTTTAGTTCTAGAATGCATAACAGGATTCTTTGTGAGATTGATAGCACTTGTATTATCACACATTAAAGGAATATTACTTAAAAAGATATTAAAATCTTCTAATTGTTGCTTCATCCATAAGATTTGAGCACAACAATTACCAGTTGCAATGTATTCAGCTTCAGTTGTGGATAAAGCAACACATGCTTGTTTCTTAGAATGCCAAGATATTAAGGATGATCCTAAAAGATGACATGTTCCACTAGAACTTTTTCTATCTATTTTACATCTGCCATAATCAACATCAGAATAACCTATTAAACTAGGAGAAGCTTCAAATGGATACCATAATCCAAATCCTATAGTTCCTTTTAAATATTTTAAAATTTGTTTTACTGCAGTTAAATGATATTCTTTTGGACATGCTTGAAATATAGCACACACACAAACAGAATGCATAATATCAGGTCTACTTGCAGTTAAGTATAATAGAGAACCTATCATACCTCTATACATTGATTGATTAATTTCCAAACCTCATTCATCTTTATCCAAATAGCATGATGTTCCCATGGGTGTGTTAGCTTCCTTTGAAGTGTCCATTTCAAATTTCTTGAGAATCTCTTTGCAGTATTTGGTTTGAGACACAAAGGTGCCATCTTTAATTTGCTTAATTTGAAGTCCAAGAAAGAATGTCAATTCTCCCATCATTGACATTTCAAATTCACCCTGGCAACAGGAGCACAGGTTTCATCATAATCAATACCTTCCTCTTGATAGTAACCTTTAGCAACAAGTCTAGCTTTGTTCTTTGTTATATTTCCATCTTCATCAAGTTTGTTTCTAAATACCCATTTTGTTCTAATAATTTGATGAGATTCTTCTTTTGGAATTAATTCCCATACTTGATTTCTTTCAAATTGATTTAGTTCTTATTGCATTGCTATGCACCATTGATTATCTTTTAAGAGCTTCCTCAACACTTTTGGGTTCAATCTGTGAAACAAAAGCTATAGACATATAGAAATTTGTCATATTTCTAGTTCTTACCCCTTTTGAGATATCACCAATTATATTGTCTATTGAAAGTCCTCTTGGTGGTTGCCACTCTTTTGCCAATTCAGTTGGTTGAGATGCCTCATTCTCATTTAAGTATGTTAGAAAAGGAGGCTGAGATCAAGAGGGGGGGGGGGGGTGAATTGATCTTTGAAAGATTTTCGCAAATTACAGATTAACTATTTCAATGATTAAGAGTTCTGACCAATTCTTGAATCAAACAAAATAAACAATCAAAGTAAATGTAGTGGCAGAATTAAAGAGAGAAAGGTTTAGAAAGATACAACCAAGATTTATACTGGTTCACCCAATCCCAGGGCTATGTCTAGTTCCCAGCCAAATTCCAGCTGAGTTCCACTAGATTGAATGTATTACAGATTACAATTCCAATCACACACTCAATCAACCACAAGAACCCAAATTCCAGCCCTTGCACCTAAACCTTCACCAAGAACCAATTTCCAGTTCTTGAACAACCCTACAACCAAATTCCAGCCAGAGAAACCAGTGCCCACACTTCCAAGCACCCACAATACAATAAAGAAAAGTAAAGAAACAAAGGGAAGAAACTAGAACACTCAAACCCGGATTATGCAGCTCTGTAAAATGAGTTTCTTCACCAAAAGAATGCAAAATTTGCCTCAAGAAAGAACTTCGAAAAACTTCACAAAACTTGCGTGATTCTATCTTGAAAGTAGCTCTTATGATTGCTTGATTGATTGCTCAAAGGTGTGTTTTAAAAGACTCAAGCAATCCTGTTTATATAGAGGATTTTTCAAACTGTTGGTTTAATTAATCTGTTAAAAAAATCTTTTAATTTGTTAAAAGTCTTGAATTAATCTGTTAAAACTTCTTTTAATCTGTTAAAATGTTCTTGATCATTTTCCAGATTTGTTTTAACTGATACGACAATGTTAATATCAATTAAAACACTTTGTAAAATATCCTTCAAATTATTTTAATCGATTATTTCGCCTTTTAATCGATTAAAATACTGCCAAATGTTTCCATAAAACTTTCTAACTGATTTTAACTGATAACAATCTATTTTAATCGATTAAAACACTTTGGAAAAAATCTCTTAGTTATTTTAATCGATTATTTCGTATTTTAATCGATTAGAATTCTGCCAAAAAGTTTCCTAAAACTTTCTAAGTTATTTTAACTGATAACAGACTTGTTTTAATCGATTAAAACATTCTGGAAAAAATCTCTTAGTTATTTTAATTGATTAATTCGCATTTGTATCGATTAAAATACTGACAGAACATCTTTCAACACACTTCAAGTTATTTTAATCAATTATTTCGAGTTTGTATCAATTAAAATTCTTCCAGAACACTTTTCAAAACATCTTAGGTCATTTTAATCGATTATTTCGATTCTACATCAGTTAAAATACTGACAGAAGGTTTTCAAAAATTCTTTTAATGAAAACAATCGATTATTTCGAAGACATATCAATTAAAACAGTTCCAGTGTATGTTTTAAAAGGTTTTAATTGATTATTTCGAAAACCTATCAGTTAAAAACTTGTTACGAAAGTGTTAAGAACATTTTAACTGATAAAGCTCATATAATATCAGTTAAAATAGTTTACTTAAAAGCCTTTTAACAAATTACTTTGTTTTTAACAATTTAAACACGTTTTAGAGGCATTTGCAAAATCTTTTAAATGAAGAAACCTCATGCAGCAGAGAGATATGAATGATTATGCCTATGTATAGATGCAAACTCACTAATCACTCTACCCTTTTGACCAAGTAACTCTTGACTTCACCAGAATAGCCTTTGACTTCATTTTGACTTCATCAAATCAACAAGATCTTTGTTTAATCAAATGATTCAATAATATCTTCATCACTTTCAGTCTCCCCCTATTTGATGAAGACAAACACCTCTTTGAATAATTTCTCTGCAGAAGAAGTCACTTGAATATATAGATTAGTGAGTATTAAAAAAAAATATATCATTTCTCCTATTTCTCCCCCTATATTACTACTCCCCCTCAAATAGTGAGTACAAAAACAATCATTAAAAACAATCATTTCTCCCCCTTTGACTTCATCAAAAATAGGGAAGAGAGGAGCAAAACAAACACTATGCATGGTATGTAACAAAATTTATTTTGAAACCAGTATTATAAAAAAAATCATGATATTATCTAGATGTATTACTCATTTAAAGACCAATTAAAGTTTATTCAAACTTATATTCATTAACACGTGTGTAATGAATACAATAGACACGTGTAAAGATAAGGGAACCATGCCTTAGTAGCATGTTACAAGAACAATCATTAACTAAAGCCTTTAATTTTTCTTTCCAGAGTAATAACATATTAAAAACAGGGCATAATCGATTAAAATGATCTTGTAAATGATTTTAATTGATACAAATAATGTTTTAATCGATTAAAACATTGATGAAAGTTGAAATCTAAAAACTTAAGTTGATTTAACCGATTAAATCGACATTTAATCGATTAAAACCGTATGAAAAATTTTGTATAAGTGCTTTTAATCGATTAAAGCTTGTTTTTATCAATTAAAACAATCAAATTTGGAAATTAAATGAAGTTTTAAGGTATCTAGGATTTCTAATTCATTTCAAATTTTGTAAAACCAATTATTAGGAAAATGTTTTAAAATAGTGCCACTAAATTGATTAAGATTTAACTAAAAGATAGAGCAAAAAAGCATAATAGCAACTTATCTAGGTGATTTAACTGATATAAACTAATTTTAGTTGATACAAATTCACAATTTACAGCTTTTAATCGATTAATACACGAATTAATCGATTATAATGATACGAAATTCCTATGTAAATGTTTCTTTTAATTGATTTAATCGATTTTATATCAGCTAAAATTATCAGATATGTGATTTTGATTCTATCTAAGCTCTCTTAACTCAAATAAAAAACAACATCATATTAGGAAAAGTTAAAAGATTGTTTCTAGTTTAAGACCAGTTAATATTACAGTCCAAAATAAAAGTAGCAATAAAAGAAACAAGACATAAAGAAAAAAAAATAGATTATGATAGAAAGGGACCCTTGTTGTCAAAACTCAATCATCCCAATTTCCTTGATTGAGCTGCATATCTTCCAGTTTGGTATAGATATCAGCGATCTGATTTCCCAGGTTTGTGAACTGTGTGTTGGTCTGCTGGAAGTGTTGATAGGTCATTTGCATAGCTTCCATTGATTTTCTTGCATATGCAGTACATGAGAGCAAGGTCACCCTCATTGAGTATAGCATGATTACTCCCCCTTGGAGTAAGCATCCATGCAACAATGAAAGCCAACAGCCTATGTTCAAGCAACAGTTTTTCAGCATTTAAAATTCTTACCGAATCATTTGGGTCGTTGAGACACGACCTGAAAATTGAATTTTGTTGAAGTACGATATTTCAAAGATGTTTCCTCTGGATACTTTGACACCACTATCCCTGAGGCCAGCAACTTGTTCCCAAACAGAAGGAGTGATTTCCATATTAACTCCTTTCACCTGAGATTTGATTGTAGACCCATTCACAGTTAGATTGGAATAGAAAACACGAACCAAATCAGGTTGAATATTCCCAATAAACTCCATGAAGGTCCTTAGTTTCTGACTTTTCATCTTTCTTCTTAGAGCTGTAAATCCTTCTTCGTCAAACCATTTGAATTTGATGAACTTGGGAATAACAATTTGCTTCTGACTGAATTCAGCAATGAAAATGTTCATTCTTCCAATATCTCCATCGAACCAGGCTTCCAAATGACCACCAGGATTGGCAGTAGAGGAATATTCTCCTTTATGTTTCTTCCTTGATTTTGATCTCCTAAGCATCTTGTTGCACAGATTAGAGAGGAAATTTGATATATGGTATGTGAGTGCAGGAGAAGAGAGAAGGAATTTTGAACCAGAGAATGAAAGTAAGAGAAAAGAGAATAAGACTGATAGACTCAAGTGTGTAGAACAATGAGTTTCGGATTTCAAATTTTGTAAATTGAAGTCCAATTTGACAGAACCTGCAAAGAAACAGCTTTAATTGCACATGTCCCCTTGACTGAAGGCAGAAGGAGGTTTCCGGACAGTGGGTACATCAGCTAAAGTGTTCTTGGATAAGTGTTGACTTGGTCAAAGTGATACAGTAAATGCATTATGCAGATTTTGATAAGCACTAAAACTTGGAAATTTAACCTTGATCAGCTGAGCATTTTTCAATTGACTGTAGTTAAAATGATTTTCAGGAACGAATTAATCGATTAATCAACAAATTAACCTATTAATTTGATCTTGAATATTAGGTTTGAAAAAGCAACAGTGAAATAATTGATTAAAAACATAAAAGAATCGATTATTTTTATACTCAAAGATTAATGATATGACAGCGGAATTTTAATCGATTAAAACGAAGAAGAATCGATTAAAATTTACTTTTTAATGGTTTTAACTGATATAAATTCTTTTTAATCGATTAAAACAACTATACTAAAATCCTGACAACATTTTAATCGATTAATTCATGTTTTAATCGATTAAAATTGTACAGACAACTTTGCTGATCTTCTCTGTAAGTGAAATTAATCGATTAAAACAGTTTTATATCAATTAAAATACACAGTCCATGAATCCAGAATCAAATTTTGCTGATAGGGTACCAAAGAACTTCCATATTTTGTTCCTGCAAAACAGATTTAACATATATCTGGTACCCTTTTTATAATCATTGGGTCCAATCAGGTTATTTGAAATGAATTCTCAGGAATCCACTTCATTCTACCTCTTGGTATAGCAAACTTCTTGATTCTACAAAATTTCACAGAATGACCTCTTTTCATACAGTAAAAGCATTTAATAACAGATGATGAGTATGATTTCCTATTTACAACTGTTTTTCTGATTTTCTTGCTAGATGTAAATCCAATGCCAGATTTGTCAAAAATAAGTTTTTGTGACCCAAGAAGAACATCAAGATTAGCTTGACCTTGTGTAAACTTAGAAACAGTTTGTGACAAAAAATCAATCTTCTTTTGTAAGTCTGGACAATTATTGCATGGTTTATTACATACACAATCAGAATTATCATGGATTAATTTTAAGAAATCAAGATCAGTTTCATCTTCAAGAATTTTCTTTTCAAGAGAATCAACTCTATTTACTAACCAATTATTCATGTCTTTTAGCCTATCATTTTCTTTTTGAAGTTTCTTGGTTTCTTCATGCATTTCATTAAATGCCTCTTGTAATGAATTATAATTCACCAAATTAGAAGAAGAGTTAGAACTTACACTGCTGGTTTGATAGTTCTGATTAGACATTAGACACAAGTTAGCTTCTTCATTATCAGAATTTTCGGTTGATGAGGTATCATTGTCATCCCATGCTACATATGCTCTTCTTTTGATCTTTTCTTCTTTCTTATCATTGTATTTTTTTCTTTTCTAGGCACTCCATTCTTACATGACCCTGCTTACCATAGCCATAGCATTTATAGTTAAAAGAATCAGATTTCTTTTCATACCTTTTGTGTTTTTCTTTATCTTGAATCTTTTTCTTGAGAAACTTGTTGAACTTTCTGACAAGCAGTCCAAGATTTTCACTTTCTTCCTCTGATTCTTGATTTTTTTCTTCAACTTTGAGTGCTATGCTTCTACCTTTATTTTTAGAGATTTCTTGCTCATTGAATCTGTTAATTTCCATTTCATGTTCTCTGAATTTGCCAAATGAGGAGGCAGTTGTCATGACGGATAAGTCTTTTGACTCTGAAATCGCTGTGACCTTAGGCTGCCATGACATGTCAAGACATTTTAAAACTTTTATATTCAATTCCTCTTTATCAAAAGTTTTACCTCAGCCCATTAGATGATTGATGATGTGAGTAAAGCGCTTCTGTACATCTGCAATACTTTCTCCAGTTTGCATTTTAAACAACTCATATTCTCTTATGAGAGTATGCTTTCTAGCTCTCTTTACATCAGTTGTTCCCTCATGAGTAACCTCAAGAACTTCCTACATTTCCTTAGTAGATTTGCATTGAGAGACCCTGAAAAACTCATCCATGTTTAGTGTAGAAGTAATTATGTTTTTAGCAGTAAAATCACTTTGAACTTTTTCTTCTCTTCATCACTTAGACTAGACCATTCTTTTTCTGTAATTAAAGGACCATTAACAATTACAACCCAAACATTCCTATCAATGGATTCAATAAAGATCTTCATCCTAATCTTCCAAAATGGATAATTTGTACCACAAAACAGTGGAGCCCTATTAATAGAAGCTCCCTCAGAAAAAGGTAATTTGTTTTCAGCCATGAAAGATTTGGACCGAAAGTCTTGAGTATTTTTCAAGACCCTTGCTCTTGATACCAATTGTTAGAAAAGGAGGCTGAGATCAAGAGGGGGGGTGAATTGATCTTTGAAAGATTTTCGCAAATTACTGATTATCTATTTCAAAGATTAAGAGTTCTAACCAATTCTTGAATCAAACAAAACAAACAATCAAAGTAAAGGCAGTGGCAGAATTAAAGAGAGAGAGGTTTAGAAAGATACAACCAAGATTTATACTGGTTCACCTAATCCCAAGGCTACGTCCAGTTCCCAGCCAAATTCCAGCTGAGTTCCACTAGATTGAATGTATTTTAATCGATTAAAACATTCTGGAAAAAATCTCTTAGTTATTTTAATCGATTAATTCACATTTGCATCGATTAAAATACTGACAGAACATCTTTCAAAACACTTCAAGTTATTTTAATCTATTATTTCGTGTTTGTATCGATTAAAATTCTTCCAGAACACTTTTCAAAACATCTTAAGTCATTTTAATCAATTATTTCGATTCTACATCAGTTAAAATACTGGCAGAAGGTTTTCAAAAATTCTTTTAATGAAAATAATTGATTATTTCGAAGACATATCAATTAAAACAGTTCTAGTGTATGTTTTAAAAGGTTTTAATTGATTATTTCGAAAACCTATCAGTTAAAAACTTGTTACGAAAGTGTTAAGAACATTTTAACTGATAAAGCTCATATAATATCAGTTAAAATAGTTTACTTAAAAGCTTTTTAACAAATTACTTTCTTTTTAACAATTTAAACACGTTTTAGAGGCATTTGTAAAATCTTGTAAATGAAGAAACTTCATGCAACAGAGAGATATGAATGATTATACCTATGTATAGATGCAGACTCACTAATCACTCTACCCTTTTGACCAAGTAACTCTTGACTTCACCAGAATAGCCTTTGACTTCATCAAATCAACAAGATCTTTGTTTAATCAAATGATTCAATAAGATCTTCATCACTTTCAAAGTACATTTCTTCTAGAGCTTCTCTTATGTACTCATCATCACCTGCATATTCTTTATTTGACTCAAGAGGATTTCCCTCAAGGTCTACAATTTCATCAAAGGTAACATGTACAGATTATCAATATTCAAAGTTCTTCTATTGAATACTCTATTTGCTTTGCTAGTTAGTGAATAACCTAAGAAAATGGCCTCATCGACTTTTGAGTCAAATTTTCCTAAGTTATCTTTTCCATTATTTAAAACAAAGCATTTACATCCAAATATTTTTCAATGAGAAACATTAGGCTTCCTACCATTTAACAATTCATAAGGCGTTAATTTTATGATTGGCCTAATAAGCATCTTATTCAATGCATAACATGCAGTACTTACAGCATCAGCCCAAAAATATTTAGGAACATTTGATTCATTTAACATTGTTCTAGCAAGTTCCTCTAGTGACCTATTTTTCCTTTCTACTACACCATTTTGTTAGGGAGTTCTAGGTGCAGAAAAACTATGCAAAATTCCATTTTCTTCACAGTAATTTTCAAATGATTCATTTTGAAATTCTCCACCATGGTCACTCCTTAACACTTTAATTCTTAAGTCTTTCTCATTTTGAATTTGCCTGGCAAACTTCCTAAAGATCTTAAAAGCTTCACTTTTTAAAGTTAAGAAAAATGTCCAAGTGTATCTAGAAAAATCATCAATAATTACAAGAGCATAGTAATTTCCACCAAAACTTTTTATCCTAGATGGACCAAATAAATCTAAGTGTAAAAGTTCTAAAGGTTTTGATGTGGAAATAACATTCTTAGATTTAAAAGATGATTTCACTTGTTTACCTTTTTTACATGCATCACATAATCTATCTTTTTCAAATTTTAGCTTAGGAAAACCAACAACTAAGTCCTTTGATATTAGTTTGTTTAATTGATGCATGTTTATATGAGTCGCTCTCTTATGCCATAACCATGGATTTTCTTCCTTAGCAACTAAGCATGTTATATTAGTATTAGATACACAATCCAAGTCAATCAAATAGATATTATTATGCTTAATGCCTTTTAATGCTATATTTTTGGAATCCTTTAAATGAATGGTGCAAAACTTACATTCAAATATTACCTTGAATCCTTTATCACAAATTTGACTTATACTTAGGAGATTATGCTTTAGCCGATCAACAAGGAGCACATCCTTTATCTCCAAAGTATTTGCACCACCAATATTTTCGGTTCCATTCTTCCTTTGTTGTTATCCCCATAGGTTACATATCCTTGTTCTTTTTCTTTGAAACTCACAAATTTTTTTTGTCTCCAGTCATATGTCTTGAACATCCACTATCAAGATACCACATAGACTTCTTGGATTTGGAAGTTTCCTACAAAACAAGAACATAATAATCTTAGGTCCTCATAACTTTTGGGTCCTTGGGGTTAGAGACAATCAAATCATTTAAATATAGGAACCCAAACATATTTTCCCTTAGGAACACCAAAATGCTTAATTCTACACCTATTTGAAGTATGACAATGTTTCATATAATAAAAGCATGCATTAGATGTAATCTTTGAAAATGATACATTTTTATTTTGTGAAGATTTAGATCATTTTTCTACTCATACTCTTCGAGTTCTATTTTTAGGCTTTTTCAATGGAACATGATAATTTTCTCTATTTTGTACAATAACCTTATCCTTATAACAATCACTCAATTCTTTCTTAGCTTTATCAAGTAAGTGGCTAAGTATGTCAATATCATATTCATATTATTTACATGATGCACATGCTATTTCTTTATTTTCTTTTTCCTCCAAAATCACTATTTTTGATTTTAACGATTCTACTTCCTTTTCGATTTATTCAAATTCTTTTTCAAAGATTTATATTCATTTTTCAAATCCTTAAAAGCAGTCTTGATATGCATTTTGTAAAGCATCATAATCATTTTCATCATCACTTGAAGAACAGTTGGAATCACTTACCTCAAAGTCGGAAGAAATGTTGTCATTTGCCATCAAACAAATGTTTGCTTCAACTTCCGAATCGCTTGACTCCGAACTTGAGTCACTATCATCCCAAGCAATATAGGCTTTCTTTTTGAAGAATTTCTTGCCTTTATGATCTTCATTTTTCTTATTTGGACAATCGAATTTTACATGTCCTGTTTCACTACAACCATAACATTTAAAATTTAAAGACGAACTTTCTTTTACCTTTCCCTTACCTTTGAAAGGTTGCTTCCCTTTGGCTTTCATGAACTTTGTAAATTTCTTAATCATAAGACTCAAGTGTTCATCTTCTTCATTTTCTGAGTCTTCTTCCTCCTTCTTGTCCTTGCTCTTAGAAACTTCAGTTTTGAAGGCAAGGTTTCTCTTTTGGTGTTGGCCTTCTTCATCGTTTAGTCTTCCGAGTTCAAGTTCATGCTCTCTTAACTTTCCAAAGAGAGCCGCCATAGACATGGTAGCAAGATTTTGTGACTCCGTTATGGCCGTCACCTTTGGTTTTCATTTCCTATCCAAAGATTTAAGAATTTTTACATTTAACTCATCAATATCAAAAATCTTACCTAGCCCGGTGAGATGGTTCACAATATGTGTGAAACGCTTTTGAACGTCAAAAATCATTTCTCCTTGTTGCATCCGGAACATCTCATATTCTTGAATCAATGAATTCTTTCGTGCTCTTTTTACATCATTTGTACCTTCATGGGTTACTCTTAGCATTTCCCACATTTCTTGAGCACTCTTACAAACAGATATCCTGTAAACACATCAAGGGTTAAAGAAGATGAAATTATATTTCTATCCCTAACATCATATTGGCCTTTTCTATTTTCTTCAGCCGACCATCTAGAAAATGGTTTTTGTACCTCTTCTCCATTTTCAATAACTTTAGGAATAGGGTCTGGGAAATGATGATTTTCAAAAACATAAGAATTTGGAATAGGATTTTCGTAAATTGGTCCAGATTTGAATTTCAAAACTCATAACAGACATAAATAATCGATTATCTTGAGTGATAGTCGATTATTCCAGAGCCATTTTCGCAAAGGAGAAAAACAGGACCAGGATAATCGATTATTTGGCTGAATAATCGATTATATGGCTGGGATAATCGATTATCTTGAGTGATAATCAATTATCACAGTAAGCTTTTCCTAAAAACAATTTTCAATCTGTGATAATCGATTATTCTAAGTGATAATCGATTATCACAGTGTATTTTTGATAAAAATGAGCTTTTATAGGTTTTAGAGGATGGACTATGTGCTAGTTATCTTGGACTATAATTTTACAGACTTAGAAACATAAAACAGAGTTATTACAAGTGAATACACATGATTACAAGTCTTCAAATCTCTAAGTCCTTTGTCTTTGAATCATCATCAAAATCTTCAAGCTTCATATCCGTGTATGTTTAATAGTACCAATTCTGGACCCATTCTGCTTCGGTTAGCTTTGCTTCCATAATGACTCTTAGGGAGAGTATTTCGACTTCCACTGGCAATACAACCTCCGTGTCATATACGAGGGAGAACGGAGTGGCCCCAGTGGATGTCCGCACGGAAGTCTGATATCCGTGTAGGGCGAAGGGCAGCATTTCGTGTCAATCCTTGTATGTTATCACCATCTTTTGGATGATCTTTTTGATGTTTTTGTTGGCTGCTTCCACCGCACCATTCATTTTAGATCGGTATGGAGAGGAATTGTGATGTTGAATCTTGAAATCTCGACATAATTCCTCCATCATCTTGTTGTTCAGATTGGTCCCATTATCAGTAATGAGCCGATGAGGGATGCCATACCAACATAAAATATTCCTCTTGATGAAGGTGGTTACCACTTTCCTAGTCACATGTGCGTAGGATGCCACCTCTACCCATTTAGTAAAATAGTCAATGGCCACTAAGATAAAACGGTGACCATTAGATGATTTAGGCTTGATGGGTCTGATGACGTCCATGCCCCACATGGAAAATGGTCATGGTGTGGCCAAGATGTTGAGAGGTGCGGGCGGGACATAAACATTATCGGCGTAGACTTGGCACTTGTAGCATCGCTTAGCATGTTGGTGAGAGTCGCCTTCCATTGTGGACCAAAAATATCCTACCCTTAGGATCTTCTTTACCATGACATGCCCTGGCGCATGGGTCCCGAAAGCTCTTTTATGAATTTCCTTTATCAGAGTTTGAGCCTCCTCGTGATCCACACACCTTAACAAAGTGGAGTCGAAATTCTTTTTATACAGGGTTTCTCCGATCAATGCAAACCCTATGGCCCTCTTCTGGATGGTCCTTTTGTCATTATCACTGATTCCTTCGGGATATTCACCCTTCATGAGGTATCTCTTAATGTCGTGATACCAAGGGTTTTTGTCTTGCTCGCTATTTACTATCATGCAAAAAGCTTGTTTGTCATGCAGCTTGATTTGAATAGTCGGCATCTCATGCTCTTGATCTAAAGAGAACATGGATGATAAAGTAGCGAGGGCATCTGCAAATTGATTGTCTTCCCAAGGGATGTAGTCGAAGGTAACGCTTTCCAACCTCAAAGTCAAATCGCGAATGTACTCTAAATATGGGATTAATTTGGAATTTCGGGTTTCCCATTCACCCTTGAGTTGATAGATAACAAGGGATGAGTCGCCAAAAATTATGAGTTTGCTCACCCCATGATCTAGAGCTACTTGGACTCCCAAAGCTCAGGCTTCATATTCAGCCATATTATTTGTACAGTCTAAGTTTAACCTGGTTGTTACCTGGATATATTTGAGGCTCCATCGAAAAACATAGTCCATACATCTTCTTTGGTCTTTTCGTGTTCAACGTGCATGATATGCTCGTCGGGAAAGTCGTATTGTAGGGATTGGTACTCTTTTGTCGATCTGTGTGCTAAATAGTCTGCTAGGGGACTACCTTTGATAGATTTCTGGGTGACATGAATGATATCGAATTCTGAGATGAGTACTTTCCACCTAGCTATTCTTTCGGTCAAGATGAGCTTTTCGAAGAGGTACTTGATTGGGTCCATTTTGGACACCAACCATGTTGTATGTCGAGCCATGTACTGTCAGAGACGTTGAGTTGCCCACACCAAAGCACAACATGTTTTGTTTGAATGGCGTATAGCAGGTCTCATAGTCTAGGAATTTTTTGCTAAGATAATATATGGCTCGCTCCTTTTTTCCTGTTTCATCTTGTTGACCGAGCACACATCCCATGGATTCTTCGAGTACCGACAAATATAAGATCAGAGGTTTTCCTTCAACGGGTTGCACCAATATCAGTGGATTAGTTAAGCACATCTTGATCTTGTCGAATGCTTGTTGACATCCTCGTTCCACACCGTTGGTTGATTCTTACGCAATAGCTTGAAGATGATTATACATTTGTCTGTCAGTTCCGCAATGAATCTGGCAATATAGTTTATTCGGCCCAAAAATCCTCTGACCTCCTTTTCTATTTTTGGTGGGGGCATTTCTAGAATCGCCTTTGTTTTGTCGGGGTCTACCTCGATTCCCCTGTGACTAACAATGAACCCCAGAAGTTTGCCTGACCGCACTCCAAAAGTACACTTTGTCGGATTTAGTTTAAGTTGATACTTTCGAAGTCAATTGAATAGCTTTTTGAGATATTGAATATGGTTCATCTCATTCCTGGATTTGGCAATCATATCGTCCATGTATACTTCTATCTCTTTGTGGATCATGTCGTGGAATAACGTTACCATAGCCCTCTAATAGGTAGCCCCTGCGTTTTTTAGCCCAAAGGGCATCACTCTGTAGCAAAATGTCCCCCATGGTGTGATAAAGGAGGTCTTCTCCCTATCTTCGACGGCCAACTTGATTTGATTATACCCCGCATATCCGTCCATGAAAGAATAGAGTGTGTTCGTAGCGGTGTGATTCACTAACGTGTCAATATATGGTAAGGGGAAATCGTCTTTTGGACTTGCCCAATTTAGGTTCCTATAATCCACACATACTCTGATTTTTCCACTCTTTTTTATGACGGGCACTATGTTTGTCAACCATTCGGGGTACTTGGATACGATTACGAAGTTAGCGTCTAACTGTCTTTGCACTTCCTCCTTGATAATTAAGGACCAATCCAGCTTTATTCTTCTGAGCTTCTGTTTTATGGGTTGAAATCCCTCTTTCAATGGCAACCGGTGCTCCACTATGCTTGTGTCGAGTCCAGGCATATCATGATAAGACCAAGCAAACATGTCCACATACTCTTTTAAAAGGTGTATTAGTCCCTCCCTGATGTCACTGCCAATCTGGGTGTCAATGTTTATTTCTTTCTTATCATTTCCTTATCCTGAGTTGATAATTTTTGTTTCCTCTTGATGAGGCTATATGGAGCGAGCTTCTTTTTCCAGCATTCTCTGCATGTCCTGGGAAACGGTCCCCTGCTCACTATCAGATTCGTCTCATTCGCCTTCGGCTTCCAGATCCCACAGAGGTTCATCAGTCAGAGACATGATTATTTTTTAGGTTCTGTTTTAGGCATAGATTTTATTATTCGATTATTTTGAAAGAATAATAAGTAGGAGAGGGAAAAGAATGAAAATGAATATGATATGACACAAAAAATGTCTCATGTATTAAAAAAAGTGTATACATGCCCTTTTAATCAGTGATCCTACGGCCACGGGCAGGGACCGTAGGAAATACAAAAAGAGCCCTAACAGCTGATCCTCCTAATCTGACCCTCCTCTCACTCTAGTTTTGACAGAGGCTTGATATCCACATCGGAGGCAAGAGCGTCAAAAGTTATCCACCCAGCGTCTATTAGCTCTTGGACCTTATATTTCAAGATCAAGCAATTCTTTGTTGAATGCCCAGGCGCATCCGAGTGGTAATTACATTTTTCATTAGGTTTATACCACTCGGGGTAGGGAGGCTCCATCTTCTTGGGAGGAACTCAAGCCAAGAGCTTGACCACTAGCAATTGGGGCAGCAATTTCTCGTAGGAGGTTGAAAGAGGGGTAAACTTTCTTTGTTTTTTTCGTGGTTGTTGGACCGTCTGCGGAGCGAAGGAAGGAGTAGCGAGATTGATCGCATGCACAACCTCCTCCTTCTTTTTGCTAAAGGGCTTTTTGAATGAAACACTGGAGGAGGAAGATCGCGCTATCTCCCGCTTCTTAGCCCTTGTTCCACCCTTTCCCCAATGGTGACCATGTTTGAGAAGAGGTTGGATGTGCTTGCTATAGCCTTGTCATAATAAAGCCCTGTTAGCGAATCGATGAACATGGTCACTGTTTCTTTGTCTGTTAATGGGGGCTCTACTTGGGCAGCCATCTCCCTCCACCGTTGGGCATACGCCTTGAAAGGCTTGTCATTCCTTTTGCTCAAAGTTCTAAGATCTGACCTATCTGGGGTCAGATCAATATTGTATCTAAGGCGTCTGCTAGCTGCTTCCAGGTTTGGACTTGCCCCTTCTCCAGCTGCATATACCAGTTGAGAGCTGACTCAGCCAAGCTCTCTTGGAAGAAGTGGATCAAAAGTTTCTCATTCTCAGCATGTGCAACCATCTTATGACAGTATATCGTAAGATGATTTTTAGGGCAAGTCAGCCCTGCATACTTGGGGAAGTTTGGGACTTTGAATTTTGGAGGAAAATGGATGTTCTTAACAAGACACATGTCAGTTGCCTCCTTAATGTCAAAGTTGTGTCCCTCAACCGCCTTTAGCCTTTCCTCCAAGGCAAATATCTGTTGTTTGGACACTTCGGGGGTGTGGATGTGCAATGCCCTTGCGTCAGACTGCACGGCGGCTTTTTGTTCGTAAAAGAACTCTTCTTCCTCTTCCTCCTCATGGCGAGAGGCGCGGTCGCCATGAGTTTCCCCTTTATTGAGGTTTTGCTGGCGCATGACCTCCATCATCTGCGTCATTTGTTCTCTCAGGACACTAACCTTAGCAGTGAGTTTGCAGTTCTGTTCCTTCAAGTGCTCCATTGCCTTAACCTTCTACGCACGGGTTCGGATTATGGGAAGACCAGCCACTTTCTAAGATGGTGAAATGAATTTTATTAATGGAAATGAATGATAGGTGTGGGATTAGTGTCTTCTAAGATAATGACTTAGGTATCATTCTTAAAGCTTACACTTTGCAGAGTATCGTACCCACTTTGATATAATAGTTCCTTCCCCATCATGGATTTGATAAGTATAACGAAGGTCACCATATATCTTAGCAAACTTGTCCCTTCCTTGTAGATGGTTACAAATGTGCTCGGAGCCTCTTTTGCCTTTGTCTTAGAGATATCTAATGCCCCCTAGCATGAATGTGTTTATGTATGAGAGATTTTATTAAGATGATGCGTATGCTTTCTTTCCTTATGCATGTATTTTCTCTCTTGGTTTTTCCACTTATGAAATGATGCGATATGAATGATTTGACTTTGTCAAAATCGTTTTATTAAATTTCATTATTTTGTTTTTTTTATTCATTTTGTGACCCCTTTTATCTCTTCTGTAGGTCAACGTGGCTACTTAGCTTACAAAGAACCTAAAACTAGGCTAGCTAAAATGATGATTGTCTGAGATAAAAGTGGTTTATTATGAAAAATGATTTTAGAATCCCTTATCTCTTCTGTCGGCCCACGTGGCTACTTAGCTTACAAAGAACCTGAAACCAAGCTAGCTAAAATGTGAACTGTCTGAGATAAGGGTGTTTATTATGAAAAGATTTTTTGAGAGATTTTTTTTCTTTTTGTTGTTGTAGGATTATGCTATGCAACAAACCAATGCACAAACAATTCACTCATCCGTGAACAATGAGATGACGTTTTTCTCACGAGGTAGGGGTATCCTGCAGAAGAGTGCGTATTCAAGGTAGTTCTAAATATCCTCACCAAGGTCGGGCCCCCAAGGTGCCCCCATTATAGGGTCCCCACTCTCCCAGCCTTCAGACCATGCATGGAACTAGGGCCTTGTCAGTATTTAGGCCAAAAGAGGAAGGTTATCACCTTGAGTGGTGATTTCCGACCATACCAGCAGGCTCATGGCCCTCACATTATGGCAAATCGTACAATGCCACTCACTCCCTAAGGTTATCCCACTTGGCCCCGGGTATAGGAAGAAATGTTGTGTGCAAGGGTTTGTGTACAGTTGTTATTTCAAACAATTGCATAAAGTAAGCATACAACAGTTATTAAAGTCAAACAATAAATCATGTTATAAAAGCATGAAAGGGTAAAAGCGTAATTTCAAGTTTTTATTTCTCAAACTATTTTATCACTAAATGGGATCAACTCTCTAGCTTCCCCAGTGGAGTCGCCATTTGTCGCTACCATCAAAAGAGGTGGTCGGAGTGACGTGATAGTCTTTTGATTCGACTTGCATTTTTTAAAGTGTGGTCATCACCCTTAAGATGTCCGATAACCGAACTATCCTAAAGATGAGTTTTTCATAATGGGTTCTGGAGTCGCCACCAATATTTTTACCAAAAACATTGGAAAAGGAAAAGAAGGCGATAGTTTTTAAGAAAAACCAACTTTGGTCATTACAACCAGAGTTAGGTAAGGGAGTTAGTTACGTGTGGGGAAGGTAATAGCTTCCCCACGACGCCCCTTTCGGGTTACCTATGATGGATTGTTTTTGTAAAGAAATAAGAACATTAAAACTACGCTTTTACCCTTATTTATTCATTGCAAAATTTAAATTATTGACTACATGGACTTAATAATTAATGCATAGAGATGGTAACTAATAAAAGCGATAAAACAGAGTAAGGGATATAAAAGAACCTTCGAAGCAAGCTTTTTATAAATGCTCTTGTAAAGGGCGCTTTTTGGAAAACCCCACGCTCTACAATGTTGCTCACTCTTTTCTCGAAGGACTCTAGAATGATTTTAAGAACTCTAAGACTCTAGAAATACTTCAGAGGGATTCTAGAAGAGTATTTAAGGTATATCCAGTTGGAGAAGTTGTAGAAAACGAGGAGAAGAACCCCCTTTTATAGAAATTTGTGTCCGTCAGATCGGGAGCACCATCTCACTTGATAAGGTCGGGACCGCCGTCTCAACTTTTGGGACCGCCGTCATGCCCTTGGCAAATGGTGAAACGGCGGTCTCGACCTTTTGGGTGAAATTTCTTTTATTTTTTGTGTGTACAAAAAGCCTTCCTATTTTAATATGGAGTCTATTGATCAATCCTAGGGACCTTTAAGGCCTTGTCCATCTTCGAACGGAAGTCTTCTACTCTTTATTTTAAAGTCGGGCAAGATTCAGGGTCTACAGTAACTAACTCCCTTACCTAACTCTGGTTGTAATGGCCAAAGTTGGTTTTTCTTAAAACCATCACGTTCTTTTTTTTCCTTTTTCAATGTTTTTGGTTAAAATATTGGTGGCGACTCCGGACCCATTTACGAAAACCTCACCCTTAGAATAGTTTGGTTATCGGACATCCTAAGGGTGATGACCACACTTTTAAAACGTGAGTCATATCGAAAAAGGGCGACCGCCTCTTTTGATGGTAGAGACAGATGGTAACTCCACTGGGGAAGTCCAAAAGTTAATCCCATTTAGTGATGGACTAGTTTAATAAATAAAGACTTGAAATCATGCTTTTACCCTTCCTTGCTTTATAACTTGCTTTATTGTATGACTTTAATAACTGTTGTATGTTTACTTTATGTAATTATTTGAAATAACAATTGTACACAAACTCTTGCACATAACAGTTCCCCCTATACCCGAGGGCATGTGGGATAACCTTAAGGAGTGGGTGGCAAGTACGATTTGCCATAGTTAAGGGCCTTGTGCCCACCGGTATGGTCGAAAACCACCACTCAAGGTGAAAACCTTCCTTTTTTGGCCTAAAGATGTCGACACGGCCTTAGTGCCATGCATGATCTGAGGGCTAAAAGAGTGGGGACCCTATAATGGGGGCACCTTGGGGACCTGGCCTTGATGAGGATATTTAGAACCACCTTGAATACGCACTTTTCTACAAGATACCTGTAGACCCCTAATTTTGCCCGGTCTCTCAATAAAGGCTAAAGAGACTTCCTACAACAAGATAAAGCTCGCCTGGCATCTCAATAAAGGCCAAGAAGACTTCCTATATGAAGATAAAGCTTTAATGGGCGTTCATCGGCATCAACCGACGTCCGAATAAAGAAAGGAAAGCTTTCCAGAGGTCCCAGAACACAAAAACTGGCCAAAACAGGTTGAGACCACCGTCCCAAAGTCGAGACGACCGTCCCAAGCTACCCTGGCCAAGTGGGACGGCCGTCCCAAGTGAGATTGCCAGTCCCACTCTTCAGGGGGTCCCAGCATGTGTAAAAAATTCAGTTGGGACGGTCGTCCCAACCCAGACGACCGTCCCAACCCAGAGGGGCGTCTCAAAGTGTCAGGCTGCGAAAAACTATAAATAGGAGGCTCATTTGCCACTGTTTAACACACTAGACAACTCCCAGCACTTGTCTTTTCTCTTCCTTCTTCGAATGAACTCTCTGATTGCCTTGATAAGGTAACAATCAGTTAAGGAATTACATTCCAGCATTCGATTCTTCTGTAAAATTTAGTAGAGTCAGTGTTGTATTCGGAGAGGAGAGTCTTTGTAGAGCGAAGGATTGCCAAAACGCATCCTTACGATTAAAGATTCACAATACAAAGCTTGCTACGGAGGTTCTGTTCAATTCTCTTCTCTTTTACTGCTTTATTTATTGTTGTCTGTATGTATGCAATGTAAACTAAAATCATGTAGATAGCCATTTTTAATATTATGCAATAAAATAGGGTAATCGCGTAATTTCTTGTAATCTTCACTTAAATGAATTAATCCGTCATAGGGAACCCGAAAGGGGCGTTATGGGGTGCTAATACCTTCCCCACACGTAACTAACTCCCATACCTAACTCTGGTTATAATGGCCAAGTTTGGTTTTTATTAAAATCAACGCCTTTTTATCCTTTTCCAATGTTTATGGTCAAAACATTGGTGGCGACTCCATAAGAACCCCTTTTCGAAAACCTTGCTTTTATTAGAGGATAGTTCATTTGTTGAGCACCTCGGAAGCAATGAACATATTTTAAACAAAAACGCAAATCTAAACCATCTTTTCGCGACTGCTCGCATAAACGTTTGAGATGTCCCTGGACATCGGAACGGACGGCGGCGACAGATGGCGACTCCACTGGGGAAGCTAGAGAGTTGATCCCATTTAGTGACGGATAAACTCAAACTAAGTAAAGATTTGAAATTACGCCTTTACCCTTTTCCGTATGTTTTATTGTATGGCTTTAATAATTGTTGTATGATTATTTTCTGCAAATTGTTTGAAATATAAATTGCACACAAAAACCCTTGCACACAACAGTCCCTCTATACCCGGGGGCAAGAGTGAATACCTATAGGGAGTGGGTGGCAGATACTACCGGCTTGTTGGCACACGGGGCTACAACCGTTGTCGGAAACCACCAACTCAAGGTGATAACTCTCTTCTTTTGGTCTAAGGATGTCGCCACGGAGTTTCGTGCATGACCCGAGGACTGAGAGATTGAGAGGTCCCTATAATGGGGGCACCTTGGGGACCTTTGGCCTTGGTGAGAACAGTTTAGAACCACCTAAACCAAGCACGTTTCTGCAGGAAAACCCTACCTCGTGATTAAATAAGCGTGGCTCTGCTCGTGGATGTATGAATTGTGTGTGCATTCGTTTGTTGCATTTGTATTGATGCATTAGCATAGGGTAATCATACAACAAACAAAATAGTGAAAAACCCTAAAAAATCATAAAAGTGATAAGATAAACCAACTTTATCTCGGACAGTCTTCAGTTAAGCTAGCCTGGTTTCAGGTTCTTTGTAAGCTAAGTAGCCACGTTGACCGACAGAAGAGATAAAGGGTCATAAAAAATATAAAAACGATTGAAAGCCATAAAAATTCCTTTTTATAATAAAAAGATTCTTGGAAAAGTCATATCATTCATACCACATCATCCAATAAGTGGTAAAACTAAGAGAGAAAATAAATGCACTAAGAAAAGTATGCATGCACATCATTTTAATAAACCTCCAAAAAATGGGTCTTAGGAGCGTTTTTTGGGAAAATTACTTGCAGCTTGGTTCTTCACGCTTTTCTCTTCGTTTTGACATGCTGTGCATCCAAATCGGACAACCCAGTCAAAAGTTATTCCACTTTCAATATCTGTTGTCATAAAAAATATTTTTGTAGTGCATGCATAAAGCACATTCATTCTAGGATGCATTAGATATCCTTAGACAATAGCGAAAGAGACCCAAGTGCGTTTATCACCTTCCTAGAAGAGATAAGTGCGCTAAGGTATGATGGTAACCTTTTGAAAAAAGGGAACCATCACACTGAGGTGGGTATGGTACCCTTAAAACATAGGCTTTTGAGAAGATACCAAAGCTATTGTCTAAGGCATATCTATTTCACACTAATCATTTAAAATAAAAAGCTATAATAAAAATCTTTAAATCATTTAGAAAGTGGTTGGTCTTCTTCCTGTCCCCACTCACGCACAAAATCTAAGAGGATGGAGCAATTAGAGGAGCAGAACCGTATGCTCACTGCCGAGCTTAATGCCATAAAGGAACAAATGGCGCAATTGACGGAGTTAATGTACCAACAATGCTTCCACAATGAGGTTTCCAAACAACAAATTTCTACCCTAGAGGAGAAATTAAGGGCATTAGAGGGATACAACTTTGATGTAAAGGAGGTAACCGATGTCAAAAATACTCGATTCCCTCCCAAGTTTAAGAAATCCCATGCATCATTGAAGAAGCCCTTTGGCAAGAAAAAGGAGGGAAGTGTAAATGCCATGAACTTTGCTACTCTTTCTTCCTCTTCGCCATCAGCTGGACAGTCACGCAGACAAGAGAAGAAATTCACTCCCATCCCAATCTTTTATGGGAGTCTGCTGCCAAGGCTTTTAGAGGCGAAGCTCTTAACACGTATCTCCCCAAAGAAGAAAGATCCACCTTACCCTGGTTGGTACAAACTCAACGAAAAATGTGATTACCACTCAGGTGCTCCTGGGCATTCCGTGGAGAATTGCGTCAACCTGAAATATAGGGTTCAAGAATTATTGAACACCGGGAAAATTACCTTCGATGCTCTCGACCCAAACGTAAACATCAAGCCTCTATCACAACTAGAATAGTGAGCTTGGGTAGAAAAGGCTGTTGAACATTCAAGGACTTGATGTTGCAAATAATGATCATGAAGAATGTTGATTTTGATGATGATCCAAGAGCTTAAAGACTTAGAGTATTGAAGAATGAAGATTGATGATTTCTGTATTGTAATAACTCTGTTTTAGTTTGTTTGAGTCTGTAATTATAGAGTCTAAGATAGTCGGTACATAGTCTATAACTTAGAAGCTTCAAAATGCTCAAATTTATCATGCAGGCTCGGCTTTAATCGATTATATAGGTAAATAATCGATTAAAACAGTGAGAAAACCACTTTCTATACTAAGTCACTGTTTTAATCGATTAAAAAGCAAAATAATCGATTATTTCAGCATCGTTCAGTACAGCATAATCGATTATTTCACCAAATAATCGATTAAACCAGAGAGGATTGGGTTCCGACGTATTTGGCTTCTGTTTTAATCGATTAAAACTCCATTTAATCGATTATTTCAGATGCTTTCGATTTTAAACATCAAACAAACCCTATTTTCGAAAACCCAATTACCAAGAACCCTAGTTTCGAAAACCCCAATTCCTAAACCCTAATTTCCCTACTTAAACTCTGCTTTGGCACTCGGAAAAGAAGAACAACTCTTTCCATACAAAAGTTAAGTGTTGTGAGTGCCGGAGAACTGTTTGTTGCAAGGAAAGGGGGCTTTTGGAACCTGGTGTGAGGCTAGAAGCGATAAGAATCACTAAGTGGAGTTCTTAGTGGATTGTGTGCTGTGCCGTCTCTAGGGAAAGCTGTTCTTCATCTCTTGTGGATTTCAAGAGAGGTGTTTTCGTATCTTTATCTTTTCATTTGTAATCTGTTTGTAACAATTTGTTCTTAGTGACAGCGTTAATCCTCTTTTGAGTGATTAGCAACTGGACGTAGGGTCTTTTGATCCGAACCAGTATAAACCTACTGTGTAATCTTCTCTACTCTTCTCTATTTACATTTACGCAGTTTTTAATCGGTAAAATTTGGGGAAAATTTTGAAAACCTAATTTTTATTAAGAAACCAATTCACCCCCCCTCTTGGTTTTTGTCCGACCACGCGAACATTCCGCTGCGCGATTCTAACAAGTGGTATCAGAGCTTGCTTTGATAGTCATTCAAACTTTTCGAAAATGGCCGGACAAAATCAAACTTTTGTCGAAGGTGCGTCTATCAACAGACCCCCACTTTTTGCGGGTCAAAATTATCCTTTTTGGAAAGTACGTATGCAAATATTTTTAGAGTCTTTTGATAGAGGCGTTTGGGACGCAATTTTAAACGGTCCATTTGTTCCTAAAATTACAGAGAACGGTGTTGACGTTCTTAAACCTTTTGATAGATGGACTGCAGAAGAAAGTCGAAAAGCACAATTTGATGTTAGGGCTAGAAATATTATTTCATCTGCTCTAACCCTTGATGAGTTCTACGTAATTTCTATTTGTAAAAGTGCACAGGAAATGTGGGAAATGCTTAGAGTAACCCACGAAGGAACCGACGACGTCAAAAGAGCACGTAAAAATTCTTTAATCCAAGAGTACGAAATGTTCCGGATGCAACCCGGCGAAACGATTTTCGACGTTCAGAAACGTTTCACTCATATTGTGAATCATCTCACCGGATTAGGTAAAGTATTTGATGTTGATGAATTAAATGTAAAAATTTTGAAATCTCTGGATAGGAAATGGCAACCAAAGGTGACGGCCATCTCGGAGTCACAAAATCTTGCCACTATGTCTATGGCGGCATTATTTGGAAAGCTTAGGGAGCATGAACTTGACCTTGGAAGACTAAATGAGGAAGAGGGTCAATACCAAAAGAAGAATCTAGCTTTCAAGATCAAGATTTCAAAAGGTAAAAATAAGAAAGAAGAAGAAGAAGACTCCGAAATTGATGAAGAAGAGATGAGTCTTTTTATAAAGAAGTTCACCAAGATGATGAAAGCAAAAGGAAGACATCCTTTCAAAGGTAAGGGAAAGGTAAAAGAAAATTCTTCCATTAATATAAAATGTTTTGGTTGTGGTGAAGCAGGGCATATAAAGACCGAATGCCCAAACAAGAAAAATGATGAACACAAGGGCAAAAAGCAATTCAAGAAGAAAGCATATATTGCTTGGGATGATAGTGATTCAAATTCAGAATCAAGCGACTCGGAAATAGAAGCAAACAATTGCTTGATGGCAAATGACAACAATTCTTCAGATTTTGAGGTTAGTGATTCCGATTCATTCTCTAGTGAAGAAAATGACCATGATGAATTGCAAAATGCTTATAATGAGTTATTTACTGCATTTATGGATATGAAAAAGGAATATAAAGTTGTAAAGAAGAATCTAAGAAAATCGGAAAAGGAAAATGAGTCCTTAAAATTGAAAATTGCATGTTTAGAAGAAAAGGAGGTAGCTAATACGAAAATTATATGCTTAGATGAAGATAAGGACTTAGCATGTGCAAATTGTAAAGAGCATGAATATGACATAGATATTCTTAACCATTTGCTTGACAAAGCCGAAAAAGAAATTGATTATCTTAAGAAGAATGAAATGGTATTTGCTCAAAATAATGTAAATCATAGAGTTTCTTTGAAAAAGAGTAAAACTAAAAAGAAAAGAGTATGGGTAGAAAAAGGAACTAGAGCATGTCATGTTTGAAAGTGATCCTAGCAAAGATCTCATTGATTTGATGAAGTCAAAGATAAAGTCAAGGGTCAACTCTGCAGCAGTCAAACAAGTCACTCAGAAGAATGGAGCTGAAGACTTAGTGTGTCTTAACAGAAAGCTTAGGTAAAACCACTTTACCTTTTCCACTGCATAAAGCTTCTTCACTCAATTTGCAAAATGCCTCAAAAATAGTTTTAAACAAATCAAACAAAAGCATTTTGACAAAGAACCTTCTTAACAATGGTTTTAACTGATATAGTTTTTTAAGAAACGATTAAAAATCACTAAGAATGCGTAAAGAATTGTTTTTACAGTATTTTAATCGATACAAACTTATTTTAATCGATTAAAACCCTTTAGAAATCATTATGACCGATTAGATTTGATATATAAGCAATCAGAACTTGTTTCAATCGATTAAAACATGTTTCAATCGATTAAAATCATTTAAAGGGTCAAAATGATCGATCAGAATACAGTTATGACCGATCAGAGTGGTTATGATCGATCAGAATTGAATTATGACCGATCAGACTTATTTCAATCGATTAAAACGTATTTCAATCGATTAAAATAACTTAGAAAATCTTTTCAATCGATTAAAACGAACTTTCAATCGATTAAAATGACTTGAAAATATATGTGCAGTTTTTCAATCGATTGAAACGACTTTATATCAGCTAAAATAACTTAGAAAGTTTTATAAGAAGGTTTTTAAACAAATCAATCGATTAATACGCGATTCAATCGATTGTTTTATACTTAGAAAATGTTTGTAAAACGTTTTAACTGATAAAAACGTGGTCGTATCAACTAAAACATTTTCTGTTAAAGATCAAGAATGCATTAATGGGTTGAAAGGACTTTTAACAGATTGTAACGGCTATTTTAACAGATTAAAACAAACTTTCAACAGATTAATTAATGCAGCAGATTTGAAAATACTCTTTTATAAACAGAATTGCTTGGAACTTTTAACATATCAGTTTTGACACAATTCAAGCAATCAATACAAACAACTATTAGCATTTTTCAAGAAAGATACACAACTGTTTTTGTGAACTTCTTTTGAAATCTTTCTTGAGGCACTTTGCATTTCTTTGAAGAAGAAATTGACTGTGGATTGGTGTAATCCGGTTTGAGCTTTCTTTGTTTCTTCTTTTAAATTTCTATTCATTCATTTGTACTGTTTTGTACCTGGAATTTGGGTACAAGTTTTCTGCAGTTGTTGTAGAAAGTTGCCAAGAACTGGAATTTGGTTCTTGGTGGAAAGGTTAAAGCAAGAGCTGGAATTTGGTTCTTGTGTGTGGTGCCTGGAATTTGGGCACTTGGTTTCTCTATAGCTGGAATTTGATTGCAGAGGTTTCCAAGAACTGGAATTTGGTTCTTGGTGGAAAGGTTAAAGCAAGAGCTGGAATTTGGTTCTTGTGTGTGGTGCCTGGAATTTGGGCACTTGGTTTCTCTGCTAGCTGGAATTTGGTTGCAGAGGTTTCCAAGAGCTGGAATTTGGTTCTTGGTGGAGAGTTAGAATAGGTGTAAGAGTGTGAGTCTGTAAAACATCTATTCTAGTGGAACCCAGCTGGAATTTGGTCGGAGACTGGACGTAGCCCTGGTTGTGGGTGAACCGAGTATAAAATTACGGTGAAATCTTTCCTAACCTTTCTCTCTTTAATTTCTGCTGCTGCACTTAAACTGTTTGATTGCTTTGTGATTTGTGAATTGATAAGTAATCTTAATTTTCGGATTAGATAATCCGTGTATTGCGAAAAACTTTCAAAAATCAATTCACCCCCCTCTTGATTTAAAACTACTTTTCTAACAATTGGCATCGAGCGAGGTGCTTGAAAGTTAATCAAGTTACTTCGATCCATGGCATTTTCTACGAGGAGCGTGCATTGATAGACCTCCACTGTTGAGTGGAACAGATTACCTATATTGGAAAATAAGGATGAAAATCTTCATTGAATCTGTTAGTATAAATGCTTGGAATGCTATTGAACGGAAATTGATATTGCTAACAGAATCCAAGATGATTGTATTGCCAAGAATATCATCTTATCTGCCCTTAACAAAGATGATCTTTTCAGGATTGCACATTGCCAAACAACTGCACAAATGTGGAAGATTCTTGAAAAGACCTATGAAGAAGCACCGAAATATGTTTGATGGTCAAATCGGAATCACCAAAAACCAGGTGTAAGTTCTGAATCTATAAACTATAGCTCATTACAAGATGCTTTCTTTGAAATACATGAAGTAGCAAAGAAATTAGAAACCGAAAACGAAAGTTGAAAAGCATGAATAGGCTATTAGAAAACAAGATCATTATTCTTGAAAAGAAAATAAGTGATGAAGAAACTAAGGATAAAAAGTTAGAATTAGAGAATGATACTTGACTGCATGTGTAATATTAAAGATTGCAAAAACTGTCTCGAGTTACGGAAACAAGTATCATATCTAGTAAAAACCTCATCTAAATTGGCACAAGGAAAAAATAATCTTGATAAGATACTTAATTCCCAAAAATTAGTTATTGAACGTGGTGGCATAGGTTATACACCATCTATTGGAAATAAAACAAGAGCATTCAAAAATTACTTTGCATATAGTAAAACAGTTTCATCTCCATTTATTAAATGTTTTTACTGTATGAAAAAGGGTCACTCTGTTAAATACTTGAGAATTAAGAAATATGCAGTACCCAAAGGAAGAATGAAATGGGTTCAAAAGATTAATTCCTTTCAAATAACTCGATCAGGACCAAGTAATTATAAAGGGTACCAAAACAATTCTTAATTTGTTTTGCAGGAACAAGTCTGGGAATCCCTTGAAGATCGAAGCTCGAAATCAGGTTCGAGTATTTAAACTAATTGTTTTAATTGATATATAACAATATTAATCGATTAAAATAACTTACAGAACATCTGTCAGTACCATTTTAATCGATTAAAATGTCGAAATAATCGATTGAACTGATCTCAGGATATTGGTTTAAATGTTTTAATCGATTATAATAACTGTATATCAACTAAAAACACTTAGGTATCAAAATTAATCGATTCATTTACGTTTTAATCGATTTAAATTCAGGTGTCATTTTATTGATCACATTCTATACCAAACTAATCGATTCTTTTATAAACCAATCGATTAATTCACTGTAATCGTTTTCAAACCTAATAGGAAAAATGAAATTAATAGATAATTAGTTGATCAATCGATTAATTAGGTTCGAAAACAAGATTTATAACATCTAATTAAAGTTTGATAGGCCAATTCGAATCAAAAACCCAGTTTCTTTGATAAACAAAATCTGCATAATACTTTCACCCACTGTCCCGTAAATTGTGCCTCCGTAGCGGTCAGATAATCATAAATGAGTCTCGAACATATCTGATTCAAGTTATATGTTATGAAACACCCAATTTTCTTTAAATGGCACATGCTTGAACAAATCCTTGAATTAGAAACTAAGACTAGTGGAATAAATGTGGGAAAGTTATTGCCGATTGAATTACTCGCAAACTTTACATGTGGGAAAGTTATCCATAGATGAAAAAGTTTTTTTTAACAACATAGACATAACTCAAGTTGTAGGTAGCTTCATTTCTCTTAATACTTTACATGGAATGCTGCGTAGTAATACATTGAAAATCAAAGGAATTATCAAAGAATAGACTGTAACTTTTCTTATAGACACTAGTTACAAACGAGTCAAGTTATTAGGACTGAAAACATAGTTTATCGAGAGATTTTTCAGTGTTAGTTGCTTACGGTAATAAATTGTTGATTACTAGGAAGTTCAATGAACAAATGTTTACATTAGATTTCTTGATATTACCTAGCAATATATTTGAAATAATCTTGAGCATGCATTAGTTCAAAACTCTTGGTGAAATTCATTGGAAGCTGTGCAACTTTAAGAATTAGCTTTAATCATCAATGTCTGGGACAACAATTCAAGAATTGAATAACGTGGCACGAGAGAATGTGTGTACGAGGATAAATTTTAAAGCTGTTGATTTGTTCCCTCGTTGAAGGCAAATATAGTGAAAGCTCGGATTCTCTGTCATCACTAGTTCTGTTGTGTATGCATTACTAATCATTGCCCACTCTACCGGAATAAGTTTTTGTTAATCACTTGTGCATATGATACCACTTGGAAACAACAAAGTTAAAAATGATTCATTCCTCAAAAGATAATGATGAGCTGGTTCACTGAAAGTGAGAATAACACCCATCATAATACATTAATAAGAATGCGAGTTATTTGCTTGGATGATGATAACTGCAAGGTTTGAAATAGGTTAGCCATTTTGGAAGGAAATTCAGATCTCGGTACATCATTAACTCTGTGATTCATGCAATTTATGGTATTGTGCATTTTGTGTGGGATTTGATAGTGAATGTACGTACGTCGAGTACATGATTACGCCTCGATGTGTAGTAGAAATTCCATTGTGGTGTCAACCATGGATCGTGATGCGATCAATAGTAACGATAAGCTGCTAAAAGATTTCTTTTCGGGAAAAGTTTACGTAATGCATTTGCGATACTGGGAGAGACAACTGTTGTTGTCTCAATAGTTGATAGAGCAAAATTGGTTTCGACAAAAGTAAAGTCTATTATCTTTTGATATTGGTAGGGATCAAATGACTGAGTCACGTATTTTGGCATCTGACACAAATAATCGGGGAAATAAGAACAAATTCGTTTACACCAAGCTGGAGGATTTGCAACTAAACCAAGGAAATTGGGATAATTAAATATTGGTGGATAAACAGGGTCCCTTCTTACCTTTCCTTTATATCTTATCCCTTTTGATGCTAATTTCAATTTATGATCTGTAGTATCACTTGGTTATTAAACGAAACAACATTTTTAGCCTTGATTTATATAATGTAGGTTTAAAGTTAATCTAGATAGAATTTAAATAGATCCTCGAGAGCTTTAGCTAAATAAGATTTTATTCGATGGATCTATTAGTTAAGATTTAATCAATGTAGTTGTTAGTATTGTTAAAACATCCTTCTAGATGATCAGTTTTACAAAATATGCATTAAACATTACTTCATTTTCAAAACTGATTGTTTTAATCAATACAACACCTTTTAATTGGTTAAATAAACTTAAACAACAGTTTTCATTACTTGTTTTAATCGATTTAAAGTCGAAATAATCGATTGTTTTTACTAAAAATTCATGTTTTCAAAATCTTAAATGTTTTAATCGATTAAACCTTTCTTTCAATCGATTAAAATCATTTGCCAAGAACATTTTAAACCGATTATGCTCTGTTTTTAATCGATTTTTATTCGAAAAGAGGATTAAAGGCTTTAGTTAATGGTTGTTCCTGTAACATGCTACTAAAGCGTGATTCCCTTATCTTTACACGTGTTAATTGTATTCATTACAAACGTGTTAATGGAGATAAGCTTGAATCAACTTTAATTGATTCTTTTCATGAGTGAAATATTGATTTACTTTGTATTTTCAAAAACTTGAGCATATTTTCGAAACCTTACATTTTTTTCTCTTCTATTCCCTATTTTTGATGAAGTCAAAAGGGGAGAAATAGTTGCATCACTTTAAGATAAATTTAAGAGCAACATTTTAGGGGGAGAAATAAGTTTTAGTGGGAGAAATAGAACATTAAATACATTTTTATATTTCTCACTTAACTGCATTATCAAGTGACTTCTTTTGCAGAGTTTGTTTTTTCAAAATGGTGTTTGTCTTCATCAAATAGGGGGAGACTGAAAGTGATCCTAGCAAAGATCTCATTGATTTGATGAAGTCAAAGATAAAGTCAAGGGTCAACTCTGCAGCAGTCAAACAAGTCACTCAGAAGAATGGAGCTGAAGACTTAGTGTGTCTTAACAGAAAGCTTAGGTAAAACCACTTTACCTTTTCCACTGCATAAAGCTTCTTCACTCAATTTGCAAAATGCCTCAAAAATAGTTTTAAACAAATCAAACAAAAGCATTTTGACAAAGAACCTTCTTAACAATGGTTTTAACTAATATAGTTTTTTAAGAAACGATTAAAAATCACTAAGAATGCGTAAAAAATTGTTTTTACAGTATTTTAATCGATACAAACTTATTTTAATCGATTAAAACCCTTTAGAAATCATTATGACCGATTAGATTTGATATATAAGCAATCAGAACTTGTTTCAATCGATTAAAACACGTTTCAATCGATTAAAATCATTTAAAGGGTCAAAATGATCGATCAGAATACAGTTATGACCGATCAGAGTGGTTATGATCGATCAGAATTGAATTATGACCGATCAGACTTATTTCAATCGATTAAAACGTATTTCAATCGATTAAAATAACTTAGAAAATCTTTTCAATCGATTAAAACGAACTTTCAATCGATTAAAATGACTTGAAAATATATGTGCAGTTTTTCAATCGATTGAAACGACTTTATATCAGCTAAAATAACTTAGAAAGTTTTATAAGAAGGTTTTTAAACAAATCAATCGATTAATACGCGATTCAATCGATTGTTTTATACTTAGAAAATGTTTGTAAAACGTTTTAAGCTGATAAAAACGTGGTTGTATCAACTAAAACATTTTACGTTAAAGATCAAGAATGCATTAATGGGTTGAAAGGACTTTTAACAGATTGTAACGGCTATTTCAACAGATTAAAACAAACTTTCAACAGATTAATTAATGCAGCAGATTTGAAAATACTCTTTTATAAACAGAATTGCTTGGAACTTTTAACATATCGGTTTTGACACAATTCAAGCAATCAATACAAACAACTATTAGCATTTTTCAAGAAAGATACACAACTGTTTTTGTGAACTTCTTTTGAAATCTTTCTTGAGGCACTTTGCATTTCTTTGAAGAAGAAATTGATCGTGGATTGGTGTAATCCGGTTTGAGCTTTCTTTGTTTCTTCTTTTAAATTTCTATTCATTCATTTGTACTTGTTTTGTACCTGGAATTTGGGTACAAGTTTTCTGCAATTGTTGTAGAAAGTTGCCAAGAACTGGAATTTGGTTCTTGGTGGAAAGGTTAAAGCAAGAGCTGGAATTTGGTTCTTGTGTGTGGTGCCTGGAATTTGGGCACTGGTTTCTCTCGTACTGGAATTTGATTGCGAGAGGTTTCCAAGAACTGGAATTTGGTTCTTGGTGGAAAGGTTAAAGCAAGAGCTGGAATTTGGTTCTTGTGTGTGGTGCCTGGAATTTGGGCACTTGGTTTCTCTCGCTGCTGGAATTTGGTTGCGAGAGGTTTCCAAGAGCTAGAATTTGGTTCTTGGTGGAGAGTTAGAATAGGTGTAAGAGTGTGAGTCTGTAAAACATCTATTCTAGTGGAACCCAGCTGGAATTTGGCTGGAGACTGGACGTAGCCCTGGTTGTGGGTGAACCAGTATAAAATTACCGGTGAAATCTTTCCTAACCTTTCTCTCTTTAATTTCTGCTGCTGCACTTAAACTGTTTGATTGCTTTGTGATTTGTGAATTGATAAGTAATCTTAATTTTCGGATTAGATAATCTGTGTATTGCGAAAAACTTTTAAAAATCAATTCACCCCCCCTCTTGATTTAAAACTACTTTTCTAACAATGTTAATAATATATCTTGTTCTAAAACTACTTCAAATGCATGCTTCTATTGTATGAAACAAGGTCACACTTCAAATAGATGTAAAATTAAGCATTTTGGAGTTCCTAAAGGAAAATATGTTTGGGTTCCTATAGTTAAATGAGTTGTTTGTCTCTTTTATTTATTCAAAGAAAATGAATCATTTAGTATGTTTTAAACAGAATGATTGGTAAAAACATTTTATCTTTTCTATTGCATGAAGGTTCTTCACTTAAAGATTTTTGCGAAAAGCCTCTAAAATTGTTTTAAACAACCTAAAACAAAGTATTTTTACAAAAGCTTTCTTAAAACATGTTTTTAACCGATGCAGCTTTTGAAAGAACCAAATAAAATCACTTAGAATGGTCAAAGGAGTGTTTTTACTGACATTTTAATCGATACAACTTGTTTTTAATCGATTAAAACCATTTAGAACTCATTATGATCGATCAGATTTTTATTATGAGCTGTCAGAATCCTTTAAATCGATTAAAAACATGTTTCAATCGATTAAAATCACTTAATGGGTCAGGATGATCGATCAGATTTTTATTATGACCGATCAGAAGCAAATGTGATCGATCAGAGTTTAATTATGAGCTGATCAGAAATTTTTCAATCGATTAAAAACATGTTTCAATCGATTAAAATCACTTAAAGGGTCAGGATGATCGATCAGATTTTTATTATGGCCGATTAGAATCAGTTATGATCGATCAGAATTTAGTTATGACCGATCAGAACTCTTTTAATCGATTAAAAACTCATTTCAATCGATTAAAACAACTTAAAAATTTTTTCTACACTGCGTTTTAATCGATTAAAAGATGTTTTAACAGATTAAAACTGCACTTTTAACGATTAAAAGAATCTTTTAACAGATTAATTAAACCAGCAGTTTTGAAAATAGTCTATAAAAACAGTTTTGCTTGAACTTCTTAAAACACCCAAAGAATAGATTGTTTTGCAGTATTTTAAATAGATTATTATGTCTCTAACCTCAAGGACCCAAAAGTTGTGGGGACCTAAGTTTACTATGTTCTTGTTTTGTAGGAAACTTCCAAATCAAAGAAGTCTATGTGGTATCTTGATAGTGGATGCTCAAAACATATGGCTGGGGATAAAAGCGAAATTTGTAAGTTTCAAAGCCAAAGAACAAGGATATGTGACTTATGGGGATAACAACAAAGGGAAGATTCTCGGAATTGGAAACATAGGTGGTGCAAATACATTGGAGATTAAGGATGTGCTTCTTGTTGATGGATTAAAACATAACCTTCTTAGCATAAGCCAATTGTGTGACAAAGGATTCAAGGTAACTTTTGAAAGCAAATTTTGCACCATACATTTAGTAGATTCCGAAAAAATAGAATTAAAAGGCATTAGGCATAACAACATATATTTGATTGATTTGGATTATTTACATGAGTCTAGTATAACATGTTTAGTTGCTAAGGAAGAGAATCCTTGGTTATGGCATAAAAGAGCGGCTCATATAAACATGCATCATTTGAATAAATTGATATCAAAAGACTTAGTTATTGGATTGCCTAAATTGAAATTTGAAAAAGATAGATTGTGTGATGCATGCCAAAAAGGTAAACAAGTTAAATCATCATTTAAATCAAAAAATGTGATTTCCACTTCAAAACCCCTAGAATTATTACATTTAGATTTATTTGGACCTTCTAGGATAAAAAGCTTTGGTGGAAATTATTATGGTCTTGTAATTGTTGATGATTTCTCTAGGTACACTTGGACATTTTTCCTAACTATGAAAAGTGAAGCTTTTAAGGTCTTTAGAAAGTTTGCTAAACAAATACAAAATGAGAAAGACCTAAGGATTAAATTTTTAAGAAGTGACCATGGTGGTGAGTTTCAAAATGAAAAGTTTGAGAATTATTGTGAGGAAAATGGTATATTACATAACTTTTCTGCTCCTAGGACTCCCCAACAAAATGGTGTAGTTGAAAGGAAAAATAGGTCATTAGAGGAACTTGCAAGAACTATGTTAAATGAATCTAATGTTCCTAAATATTTTTGGGCTGATGCGGTTAGTACTACATGTTATGTTTTAAATAGAATGCTCATTAGGTCAATTATGAAATCTACTCCATATGAATTGTTTAATGGTAGAAAACCTAATGTTGCACATTTGAAAATTTTTGGTTGTAAATGTTTTGTACTAAATAATGGAAAGGACAATCTAGGAAAATTTGATTCAAAAGCCGATGAGGGCATTTTTCTAGGTTATTCTTTAACTAGCAAGGCGTATAGAGTATTTAATAGAAGAACTTTGAATATAGAAGAATCTATACATGTTGCCTTTGATGAGATTGTAGACCTTGGGGAAATCCTCTTGAGTCAAATAAAAGACTTGCAGGTGATGATGAATATATAAGAGAGGCCCTTGATGAATTATACTTGGAAGATAATGTGCCTTCTCAAACTCCTCAATTAGCAAAAGAATGGCAATCACCTAGAGGACTCTCAATGGACAATATCATAGGTGATATCTCAAAAGGGGTAAGAACTAGAAATATGAATAATTTCTGTATGTCTCGTTGCTTTTGTGTCACAGATTGAACCTAAAAACATTGAGGAAGCACTTAAAGATGATCAATGGTGCATAGCCATGCAAGAAGAACTTAACCAATTTGAAAGGAATCAAGTCTGGGAACTAATCCCAAGAGAAGAGTCACATCAAGTTATTGGAACTAAATGGGTATTCAGAAATAAGCTTGATGAAGATGGTAATATAACAAAGAATAAAGCCAGGACTTGTTGCAAAAGGCTATTGTCGGGAGGAAGGTATAGATTATGATGAAACTTATGCTCCTGTGGCCAGGTTAGAGGCTATACGCCTACTTCTTGCTTACGCATCTATGATGAAATTTAAACTATATCAAATGGATGTAAAGAGTGCATTTTTAAATGGTTTTATTAAAGAAGAAGTGTATGTAGAGCAACCCCCTGGATTTGAAGATTTTAATAATCCTAATCATATTTACAAATTAAAGAAAGCATTATATGGGTTAAAACAAGCTCCTAGATCTTGGTATGAAAGATTAAGTAGTTTCCTAACTGCAAATGATTTTTCAAGAGGAAAAATTGATTCTACATTGTTTATTAAGAAAGTTAAAGAACATATCTTATTGGTCCAGGTATATGTTGATGATATTATTTTTGGATCAACTGATAATTCTTTGTGTGTAGAATTTGCTAAGATTATGCAGGGAGAGTTTGAAATGTCTATGATGGGAGAATTAACATTCTTCCTTGGACTTCAAATCAAGCAACTTAAAGATGGAACTTTTATCTCTCAAACTAAATACTACAAAGAGATCCTCAAAAAGTTTGGTATGGACACCTCAAAGGAAACTAACACACCCATGGGAACTTCATGCTATTTAGACAAGGATGAATCAGGTTTGGAAGTAAATCAAACTATGTATAGAGGTATGATAGGATCACTATTATACTTAACTGCTAGTAGACACGATATTATGCATTACGTGCTCTGTGTGTGCTAGATTTCGGGCTTGTCCTAAAGAATCTCATTTAATTGCGATAAAACATATTTTAAAATACTTAAAAGGAACTACTGGATTTGGCTTGTGGTATCCGTCTGATGCTTGTATTAGTTTATTAGGATATTCTGATGTTGATTATGGTGGATGTAAAATTGATAGGAAAAGCACTAGTGGGACATGTCATTTGTTAGGTTCATCCTTAATATCATGGCATTCTAAGAAACAAGCATGTATTGCTTTATCTACCACTTAAGTCGAATATATTGCAGCTGGTAGTTGTTGTGCTCAAATTCGTGGATGAAACAACAATTAGAGGATTATAGCATATATTTAAATGACATTCCATTAATGTGTGATAATACGAGTGCAATCAACTTAACTAAAAATCCAGTAATGCACTCTAGGACTAAACATATTGAGATTAGACATCACTTTTTAAGAGATAATATCAGCAAAGGAAGCTGTAAGATAGAGTATGTAGATACTAAACGTCAATTAGCAGATATATTTACTAAGCCTCTACCCAAGGATAGATTCTATGATCTTCGAAGAGACTTAGGGATACTAGAAATAGCTTAAATTCTGCTTAATTTGAATGATTTTGGATGATTGTTATGATTAAATTCGTGATGCGGGATATTCATAGGTTATAATGTGTAAAAACCTTAAAAACTTAATATAGCCTCTGGAATAATCGATTACTTGGAAGTGATAATCGATTATTTTTCCTCAAAACGTCCAAAACAGGGTATTCTCCTCCGGAATAATCGATTATCTCGTGAAATAATCGAGTAAATGCCTCTAATAATCGATTATTTACTTGGAAATAATCGATTAAAGTTGTCTAATGTAGAGATAATTGATAAATTTTCTTTTGTTATTGTCTTGATGTTGTAAAATATGATGTTTCTTTCATGCTATGATTGAGGGGGAGCTTTCTCTAACTTATGCATATTTTGAGGGGGAGCTCTTATGATTGATGTTGCGAGTTCTTTTTGATTATAATCAAAATAGGGGAGAAAAATTTAAAGCCTATGATTCAATATTAAATGTTATCTGGTATGTTTAATGTGTTTGTTAGTATGACAGATAAAACAGAGTTATTACAAGGGCTTTAAAAGATAATTTTGATCATCATCAAAAAGGGGAGATTGTTGAACATTCAAGGACTTGATGTTGCAAATAATGATCATGAAGAATGTTGATTTTGATGATGATCCAAGAGCTTAAAGACTTAGAGTATTGAAGAATGAAGATTGATGATTTACGTATTGTAATAACTCTGTTTTAGTTTGTTTGAGTCTGTAATTATAGAGTCTAAGATAGCCGGTACATAGTCTATAACTTAGAAGCTTCAAAATGCTCAAATTTATCATGCAGGCTCGGCTTTAATCGATTATATAGGTAAATAATCGATTAAAACAGATGAGAAAACCACTTTCTATACTAAGTCACCGTTTTAATCGATTAAAAAGCAAAATAATTGATTATTTCGATACCGTTCCGTCATGAGATAATCGATTATTTCACCAAATAATCGATTAAACCGGAGAGGATTGGGTTCGACGTATTTGGCTCTGTTTTAATCGATTAAAACTCCATTTAATCGATTATTTCGATCTGTTTCGATTTTAAACATCAAACAAACCCTATTTTCGAAAACCCAATTACCAAGAACCCTAGTTTTGAAAACCCCAATTCCTAAACCCTAATTTCCCTACTTAAACTCTGCTTTGGCACTCGAAAAGAAGAACAACTCTTTCCATACAAAAGTTAAGTGCTTGTGAGTGCCGGAGAACCTGTTTGTTGCAAGGAAAGGGGGCTTTTGGAACCTGGTGTGAGGCTAGAAGCGATAAGAATCACTAAGTGGAGTTCTTAGTGGATTGTGTGTTGTGCCGTCTCTAGGGAAAGCTGTTCTTCATCTCTTGTGGATTTCAAGAGAGGTGTTTTCGTATATTTATCTTTTCATTTGTAATCTGTTTGTAACAATTTGTTCTTAGTGACAGCGTTAATCCTCTTTTGAGTGATTAGCAACTGGACGTAGGGTCTTTTGATCCGAACCAGTATAAACCTACTGTGTAATCTTCTCTACTCTTCTCTATTTACATTTACGCAGTTTTTAATCGGTAAAATTTGGGGAAAATTTTGAAAACCTAATTTTTATTAAGAAACCAATTCACCCCCCCTCTTGGTTTTTGTCCGACCACGCGAACATTCTGTTGCGCGATTCTAACAAAGGCCATCTAACTAGGGCTCCTCATTTTGTGCATCTTTTGGTTTTGAAAAAATATATAATAATAAATAATAAAAAAGCTTCGATGCATCTCTCGCGATCTCTGCTCGTGGCCGCGAGATCTTTTGATTAAAAGGGCTCTGTACATATTTCTCTTTTGATCAATACAATGAGGCATTTTACATAATGTGCATATTCTTTTCATTCTTTTCTCTCAAATTCCAAAATAATTAAATAAAATCTAAACCCAAATATAGACCATATAAACAGTCATGTCTGTGATTGAAAACCCTCTGCAGGATCTGAAAGCCGAAGGCGAATGGATTGAGTCAGATAGTGAGGAGGGGACCATTTCCCCGGACATGCAAAGACTGTTAGAAAAATAAGCTCAATTGATACAACCCCATCAGGAAAAAACTTAGGCCATCGATTTGGGACAAAGAGATAATAAGAAAAAATAAATATCGGTACCAAATTGATAATGTCAGGGAAGGGGCAATAACACCTTTGCGCTTATTCATGCCTCGTCCTTTTCTTTATACATCGAACAAAGTTGTACTGTGGATATGCACAAAAGAATTGTCCATCAATGAAGATATCTCCAATATAGCCAACATTGGGGGCAGGACGATAAGCAAAAAAATTTATTCATCCAAGGAGCTACAAGATGAAAGTGATGAAGATCTTAGTGAAATACTTTGACAAAGATCTCATTGATTTGATGAAGTCAAAGATGAAGTCAAAGATGAAGTCAAAAGTCAACTTTGCAGCAGTCAACAAGTTACTCAGATAAAAGAGTTAGAAGATTAGTGTGTCTAACATAATGCTTAGGTAAAACCACTTTATCTTTTCTGCTGCATGAAGTTTCTTCTCTTAAATGATTTTGCAAAATGCCTCAAAAATCGTTTTAAACAAATTAAAAACAAAGCATTGTGACAAAAGCTTTCTTAATAATGTTTTTAACTGATATAGTTTTGAAAGAACCGATTAAAATCTCTTAGAATGTTCAAAGAAGTAATTTTACAGTATTTTAATCGATACAAATTACTTTTAATCGATTAAAACCCTTTAGAAACCATTATGACAGATCATATTTTAAATATGAGCGATCAGAACTTATTTCAATCGATTAAAACACGTTACAATAGATTAAAATCACTTAAAGGGTCAGAATGATCGATCATAATGCAGTTATGACCGATCAGAGTTAATTATGATCGATCAGACCTGAATTATGACCGATCAGATCTGTTTCAATCGATTAAAACGCATTTCAATCGATTAAAATAACTTGGAAAAATTTTGTACAGAGTTTCAATCGATTAAAACGCGTTTCAACCGATTAAAACAACTTGGAAAAATTTTGTACAGAGTTTTAATCGATTAAAACACGAAACAACCGATTGAATCAAACTTAGAAAAGTTTTGTAAAGTGTTTTAATTGATATATCTATTGCAGTATCAACTAAAACAATTCTGTTAAAGAAACAAGAACGCATTAATGGATTGAAAGGACTTTTAACAGATTGAAACGACTATTTCAACATATTAAAACAAACTTTCAACAGATTAATTAATGCAGCAGTTTTTGAAATTACTCTTTCAAAACAGTTTTGCTTGAACTTTTGAAATACACTTGGAATATCAGATTTTACATATCCTTAAGCAATCATTCAAGCAAACCTTAGAACTTTTTCAAGAAAGATTCGCAACAATTTTTTTGAAGTTATTTTGAAAATCTTTCTTGAGGCATATTGCTTTTCTTTGAAGAAGAAACTCACTGCAGAATTGCATAGACTGGTTTGATCTTTCTAGTTTCTTCTTTGTAAATTCTTTTTCATTCTTTTGTATTGTGTTGTGCCTGGAATTTGGGCACAAGTTTCTCTGCAGTTGGAAGTTGGTTGTGGAGGTTATCAAGAAGCTGGAATTTGGTTCTTGGTGAAAGGTTTGGTGCACTGGAATTTGGGCACTTGGTTTCTCTGCAAGCTGGAATTTGGTTGTAGAGGTTATCAAGAACTGGAATTTGGTTCTTGGTGGAGAGGTTGAGTACAGGAACTGGAATTTGGTTCTTGTCTTGTGTGGTGCCTGGAATTTGGGTACTTGGTTTCTCTACAACTGGAATTTGGTTGCGAGAGGTTATCAAGAGCTGGAATTTGGTTCTTGGTGGAAAGGTTAAGTGCGAGAACTGGAATTTGGTTCTTGTGTTAGATTAGGTGTAAGATTGTTGAATCTGTAAAACATTTAATCTAGTGGAACCCAGCTGGAATTTGGCTGGAGACTCGGACGTAGCCCTGGTATTGGGTGAACCGAGTATAAAATACCTGGTGATATCTTCCTTAACCTTTCTCTCATTTAAATTCGATTCTTCGCGCTTATTTTAATTGATTGCTTTGAGATTCAAGAATAGATTAGTAAACTTAATTTTCGAATTAGATAATCTGTGATTTGCGAAAAACTTTCAAAGATCAATTCACCCCCCTCTTGATCTAAAACTACTTTTCTAACAATTGGTATCAGAGCGAGGTGCTTGAAAGTTATTCAAGTTCTTCGATCCATGGCTGGAAACAAATTTTCTGAGGGAGCTTGTATTGATAGACCTCCACTATTTTGTGGAACAGATTATCTATTTTGGAAAATGAGGATGAAGATCTTTATTGAATCTGTTAGTATAAATGTCTGGAATGTCATTGAACAAGAAACTGATATGGTTAACAAAATCCAAGATGATTGTATTGCCAAAAATATCATCTCATCCGCTCTTAACAAAAATGATTTTTTTAGGATTGCACATTGTCAAACTGCTGCACAAATGTGGAAGATCCTTGAAAAGACCTATGAAGAAGCACCGAGAGATATGCTTAATGGTCAACTCGAGAATCACCAAATACCGAGTGGCCATGTCGGGATGGAATGCCCGAGAAAATTCGATAATGTAAGTTCTAGTTCCTCTTCAAATTTAGTGAATTATGATGCATTGCAAGAAGCATTTAATGAAATGCATGAAGAGGCTAAGAAAATACAAAAAGAAAACGATAGGCTAAAAGGGCTAAATAATTGGCTAGTAAATAAAGTTGATTCTCTTGAAAAAAGAATTCTTGAAGATGAAACTGATCGTGATTTCTTGAAATTAATTCATGCTAATTCTGATTGTGAATGCAATAAACCCTGCAATAACTGTTCTGAATTACAAAAGAAAATTGATTTTTTATCTCAAACTGTTTCAAGATTCACACAAGGGCAAGCCAATCTTGATGTATTACTTGGGTCTCAAAAATTGATTTTTGACAAATCTCAAAACAACCATAGTGATTTTAGTTGATATAAATTCATTCTAATCGATTAAAACAGTTAAACTCAAATCCTGAGAACATTTTAATCGATTGAATCGCATTTCAATCGATTAAAACTGTACGGACATATTTATTAATATCTTCTGTAAGTTATTTTAATCGATTAATACTGGTTTATATCAATTAAAACAATCAGTTTAGGAAAAACAGAACCTGATTCGCAGCTCTGAACTTCAAGGGATTCCCAGACTTTGTCCCTGCAAACAAATTAAGCATTTTTCTGGTACCCTTAAGTATTTTGGGTCCTTAGGAGTCAAATTTTCTGTTTAACATGTTTTGGAACCCATCTCTTCCTACCTTGCGGCACAAAATATTTTCTAGCATGACAGAATTTTATAGTATGTCCTTTCTTCATGCAGTAATGACAAGATGAGAAAAGGGATGCTTGTTGTTTTTCCGTATGAAAAGAAGTTCAAATATTTTTTAGTTTTTACCCCATTCTTAGGTTTGTACCCGATTCCAGAATGTTCAAACACACAGTTTTGAGACCCAAGAAGTGCATCTAAATTCGCTTTACCTTGAGTAAATTTTGTCAAGGTTTTAGTCAAGTAATCAATCTTATTTTGTAAAACAATACACTTTTCACAATTCTTATTAACGACAACATTATCCGCAGATGAATAGATAATATCTAGATGTTCTAAATCTGTTTTGCTTTCTAATAGTTCTTTTTCCAGAACTTTAACTCTATTTTCTAACCGAGTTATTTAAACCTTTCAACCGATTATTTGTATGAGATAAATTTTTGGCTTCACTATGCATTTCATTGAAAGCATTTAGTAATGTGCTTGTAATTCATTTCATTCTCTGTAGGAGTTGAACTTACATGTGATGAAGAGGATTCACAGCCGACCATCAAGCACAGGTTCACCTCTTCACTTTCGGATTCAGAGTTGGAAGATGAATCATTGTCTTGCCAGGCTATATAGGCCTTTTTCCCTTTGTATCTTGATTCTTTCTTGTTCGATTCTTGGTCTTTTCAGGACAATCACTCTTTATGTGACCCTGTTTACCACAAGAATAACAAGTAATAGTATTTTGAACAGATTCAGTCTTTTTATCATTGTACCTTTTTACTTGGCCAGTTCTGTTCTTTCTAAGAAATTTCCCAAATTTCTTAACCAACAAAGTCGAGTTCTCTCGATTCATCTTCTTCAAATCCACTGTTTTCTTCAATTGTCTTGAGAACAATATTTCTACTTTTCTTTTCTCGCATTCTCTTGTTCTTTGAACCGATTGATTTCCAACTCATGTTCCCTTAACTTACCAAAAAGTGAAGCGGTAGACATTTCAGTCAAGTCTCTTGATTCCGATATAGTCGTCACCTTTGGTTGCCACGTTCTGTCCAAACACTTTAAGATTTTGATGTTCAACTCTTCTTTGTCAAAAATCTTTCCTAACCCAATTAGATGATTGACTATGTGCGTGAACCTTTTCTGCACATCTCGCAATTGTTTCTCCTTGCTGCATTTTAAACAACTCATAGTCCCCGATTAACTCATGCTTTCTTGCCCTTTTCACATCGAGATGTTCCTTCATGTGTGACCTCTAAAATTTCCCACATCTCTTTGGCAGAGGCACACTCGAGACACCTCGAAAAACTCATCAAGATTTAAAGCAGAGGTAATAATATTTTTTGCAGTATAATCATATTGGACTCTCCTATTTTCTACATCGGTTAATTCAGCCCAATCTTTTTCAACTACTTTACCATCTACTGTATGAGTTGGTTTGTAAGGACCATTAACAATTGTTTCCCAAATGCCTCTATCAAGAGATTCAATAAAGATTTTCATTCTAACCTTCCGGAAAGAATAATTCACACCGAGAAAAAGTGGAGGCCTGTTTATGGAGGCTCCTTCTAAAAAAGTCATCTTTCCCTCCGCCATTGGATCGATTTCTTGAGTAACTTACAAGAACCAGCTCTGATACCAATTGAAAGAATTAATGGTTGAGTTCAAGAGGGGGGGGTGAATTGAACTTTAAAACTTTTTCGCAAAACTTACTTTCTTTTGGAAGAATGAGTTATCTTTATTCAATCTTTGCAAAGGTAATTTGGTTTAAACACAGCAAGTTTATAGACAGAAAATAAAAGAGATGAAAGAAGAAATTTAACACACAAATTTATACTGGTTCACTCTAATCCAGAGCTACATCCAGTTCTTGACAAACCTGTCAAGTTCCACTAATACCAAGTGAAAATTACAACCAGTAGATACTCACCAATCTACCCCAAGAACTATCTTGCAAACCCACAAGATAGAATCTTGAAAACCACCCGAGTAACCAAATCCGAGTTCATCGTACCAAGTGCAGATCACAATCCAACCTGCACAATCACACTTTTACAAAAGAGTATGGAAAGAAAAAACCTGGACTTGAAGTTCTAATTGTCCAGAACAAATTCTAACGAGCACTTTCTCTCTTTGATTGACCACAATTCTGATCACAAGCACCTTATGATATGAAAAGATTCTTGAATGCAGAGAAAGTCACGTATATGAAAGTTTCACAGATTGATTTCACAAGTTTTCTCAAGTAGTGTGTTGTATATCTTTCAAAAGATAGATCAATTCTGTATATATAGAGTAAAACAAAGAATCAGAACGTTTCATCTGTCAAAAACTGTTTCAGAGAGTCAAATGATCGACTAGTTTGAGAGTATAACAGTTTAGAAGAGACTCTGATCGATTAGAACTGAAGTATGATCGATCAGACCGAGTTATGATCGATCAGAATGAAACTATGACCGATCAGAATACATTTCAATCGATTAAAACATCGATTCAATCGATTGATTTCATTTAAAGCTCCATTCAATCGATTGATTCGAGTTTTTAATGGATTGAAACAGCTTTATGAAAAATGACAACTCTCTGTTTCAATCGATTGAAAATTATTTCAACAGATTGAAATCCTGCAAACACTTAGTGTAGACCCCAAATCTTGCCCGGCCTCAGAATAAAGCCAGAAAGCAGCCTATTCGAAGACGGTCGAAGCTTAACAAGTCATTAGGAGAGGCTATTAGGCTCCCGTACCAGGATAGGAAGGTTTTTAGGCCCAAAAATAAAGTTTCTCGCCCTGAAAGGACGAGACCGCCGTCTCGGTTTTCCAAACGGCGGTCTCGTTTCCCGCAAATTCGAGACGGCGGTCTGGATTCTCCAGACGGCGGTCCCGTTTCCTGCAAAATCGAGACGGCGGTCTGGACTTTCCAGACGGCGGTCTCGTTTTCTGGATTGGTCGAGACGGCGGTCTGGACTTTCCAGACGGCGGTCTCAACATTGTCAGAGGAGACGGCGGTCTCGACCTGTCAGGCGCGAAAAACTATAAATAGGGGCGCTCTCCCCCTCATTTACACACAGAAACACACCCAGAAGCATTAGCTCTCCCTTCTCTCTAGATTTTCTCTCTCTAGAATCCCTCCGACGCAATTTCCGGAGTTTCTGAGCGTCTTAGAGTGAGTTCTTGAGCGTTCTAGATCTTCTTTAGAATCCCTCCGAGGCATTTCCGGAGTTTCTGAGAGTTTGTAGAGTGAAGGGCTGCCAAAATGCACCCACTTTATTGAGAGTTAATACAAAAAGCTTGCTTCGAAGGTGCAAAATTCTCTCTTCTTATTTTTACCGCTTTAATTATAAATGCTGCAATAGAAATTAGGGCCATGTAGTCATAAATTTAAATACCGCGTAATAAAAGGGTAAAAGCGCTATTTTCCAGTTTAATTATTTATTCAAGCTAGTCAGCCTATCATAGGGAACCCGAAAGGGGCGTCGTAAAGGAACTAATACTTCCTTTACACGTAACTAACTCCCTTACCCAACTCTGGTTCTAATGACCAAGTTGGTTTTCGAAAAACAACGCCTTTTTAAAAAACCCCTTTTCCGATGTTTATGGTAAAAATATCGGTGGCGACTCCATAGAACCCAAATTAAATAAATCCCCGAGTTAGCCCGGTTATAGGACAACTCAGGGATACTTTTGAAAACCTCGCCCCTAGGTTAGCCCGGTTATCGGACAACCTAAAGGCGTTGTAACCACCAATAAAAACGCGAAAAATCAAAGAAGAGTCGAAAAACCATCGCGTCGCTCCGACCGCGCCCCTCTCTTTGGGGAGGCGGCGACAGATGGCGACTCCACTGGGGAAGCCTAGAGAGTTGATCCCATTTAGTGATGGGCTGGCTTAACAATAATTAAACCAAGAAAATAAGCGTTTTTACCCTGCCTTGTATGATAACATGTTTTATTGTTTGGCTTTCAATAAACTGTTGTTTGTTTATACTTACGCAATTGCTTGATATATAAATTGTACACAAGTCCCTTGCACACTACAGTTCCTCCTATACCCGGGGGCAGGTGAGAAAACCATAGGGAGTGGGTGGCAGGTACGGTTCGCTGCAGTTAGGGCCTTGTGCCCACCAGTGTGATCGGAAACCACCACTCAAGGTGATAACCTTCCTCTTTTGGCAACAAGACCGACTCTGGCCTTAGTGTTGAGCATGGTCGGACGGCTGGAGAGTGGGGACCCTATAATGGGGGCACCTTGGGGGCCTTAGCCTGGTGAGAACAGTTAGAACCTACCCTCGCCAATGCACCTTTCTGCAGGAAAACCCTACCTCGTGATAAAAACGAATTCTCGCCTGTTCGCGGATGACTGAATTGTATGTGCATTTGTTTGTTGCATTTGATTTCATAGCATAAACAAACAACAGAACAAAAATCACAAAAATATTTTCGCAAATAAACACCCTTATCTCGGACAGTCTGCCTTTTAGCTAGCCTGGTTTCAGGTTCTTTGTAAGCTAAGTAGCCACGCAGTTCCGACAGAAGAGATAAGGGACGCTAAATATTTTTCGCATAAAGCCATATTTTATCTCGGACGATCTGCCTTTTAGCTAGCCTGGTTTCGGGTTCTTTGTAAGCTAAGTAGCCACGCAGATCCGACGAAGAGATAAAAGGCTATAAAATAAATCCAAAGTAAATAAAATAATAATAACAAAATCAAAACATTTATAACAATAATGTTGACAAAGTCGTGTCATTCATATTGCATCATGCCATAAGTGAAAAAAAACAAGAGAGAAAATAAATGCATAAGGAAAGTATGCATACGCATCATTTTAATAAACCTCTCAAAAATGTGTCTTAGAGGCGTTTTTTGGGGAAAATACTGGGCCAAATCCCCTTTGGGAATTTGCAGCTTGGTTCTTCACCCTTTTCTCTTCGTTTTGACATGCTGTACGTCCAAATCGGACAACCCAGTCAAAAGTTATGCCACTTTGAACATCTGCTGCCCTTTTGTACTGGTGCATGCATAAATACATTCATTCTAGGGAGCACTAGATATCCCTAAGACAATGGCGAAAGAGGCCCCGAACACATTTGTGACCTTCGCGACAAGGAAGGGACAAATGTACTAAGGTGTGATGGTGATTGCCATTATACTTGTCGAATCTGTGATGGGGAAGGAACCATTACACCGAGGTGGGTAGGATACCCCACAAAGCGTAAGCTTTAAGGAGGATACCTAAGCCATTGTCTTAAGGAATATCCATCTCATATATCATTCAATAAAAATCTTTTTGCATTCTAGAAAGCGGCTGGTATTCTTCATGCCCTCATCTGCATACAAAAAAAACAAAAACACAAAATCCCAAACACTATCATACATCATATTAGAAAATAAAACATGATAATGTTTAGGAAAAAACAAACACTTGCATACATGCATCCACCAAACTTCATCCTCACAACATGCATCTCATAATAGACATTCGAAGAAGTGGACATTCCTCAATACCATGTAAAGAGGATAAGGCATTCGCATGCCATACACGGGAAGTCAAAAAGAAAATAAATAAGAATTCTAATATACCTATGGGTTCATTTAAGCCTCTCCACTTTTAAAAACAAAATGTACTTCGAAACATTACATTGAGGAATGTACACTGCCTGGATGAAATAAATAAAATTGTTTGTTTCCATCATCTCTTCAAGTGTCTATTGCATTCATAAATTGCACTCATAAATTGCATTCATCCTCACTTTAATAATAATAAGATAATAAAAAGAAAGGATTAGTCGATGTGCTTTCCGTGAATCAGAATAAGATGAAGAGCAAACATTTTGTCATCAAGTTTTTTCCCAACGGTTGATCCGCCTAAGGAGGATAATAAGCCTCAACCGTTGGTCATCTGAGTAAATAAAGGAGAGGGGGCAAGGGCGTTATCGCGTTTGTTCATGCCTCCCACCTCAAATGAAGTTGTACCATGGAGATACGCAAAAATATCGTCCATCAATGAAGATATCTCCAGCATAGCCGGCATTTGGGGGCAAAATTAGAAATGGAAGAATCTATTCCCCCAAGGAGCTGTAAGATGACGCTCCTACAAATGAAGAAAAAATAAAAAGACCGAAGAAAAACATAATCCAAAAAGGAAATTGAAGAGACTTTTGGATTCACGACGCTGAGGCAATTCACGACACTCCACCAAAAGAGACAAACTCAGGGTAGGCGACAAGCTAGTCACAGTTTGAGCTAGAGATGACATTCAGATCAGCAAATCGTCTGCCCTACCTTGAATGGATGCGACTGAAAAGAACCATTGAAATATCTTTTGCCAATATGAAAAGACTTCCCCAACAATACGAAGGTGACCCACGCGATGAGAAAATATGGATGTCGCCCAAACCAAGGGCTCATTAGAAACTCTCAAGGAATAAGGGAGCCACCGGATTTTAAAGACAATCCTTTGAAGCATAACCCTACAAAGGATCAAGCTACATGGAGAAAAGGGAAGTCTCCCCTCTGCACCTCAAATCAGATTTTCCCAAATAGAGGGGTCCAAGCGTCAAAAGCGACTTTAGTCATTAGGTGTTCTCCTTCTGATTCTTAGGGTTGTAAATCCGATGACTATTAGAGATTACTCCTCGGGGCCAGCCCGACCCCCGAGCATTGTAGGGCACATATTTCCCTATTAATTACAAAGAATGTCATTCTTACTATCTCCTTCTCTTCTCGCTATTCATGTCTAAACCTCATTAATAATCATGTTTAAGCAAACGTTTCAAAAATGCGTCAAAATGCGCCATTGACCAAAATAAAAGTCAAATCCATCATCATCGATTGACTAGAAGCACAAAATAAAGTTTTACCTTGTCATAAATAAAGTCGTGTTTCGCCAGTGTTGTGCAAAAAGAAAAAAAAAGAGAAAGAAAAAAAAAAAGAAGAAAACAAAATCAAAAGAAGCCCATAAAAGCTAAAGGTCAAAAAGAGAGGGCAAGATACCCGGTAGGAAACCCACAAAGGGGGCTACGCAAAAGTTAGGGTAAACCCGCTAGGAAACCTGAACAACCATAAAGGGTAGCTTACGCAAAAATTAGGGTTACAAAATAAAGTCCGCTAGGTTTCCCAAAGCAGCAAAAAAGAAACCTAGACAAAAGTTAGGACAAAACAAAACACAGCATCCTAGACTGAAAACCCAAAGGGCAGACTAGGGAAGTCAATCAGTCATAACAAGCGCCATAGAATAAGACGCCACTCCATAAACAAAACGTTTGTCTAAACGAGCCTAAACACTCTAACCAACCTTGGCTAGCCGTGCTTACAAAAACCATTTTTGTCAAAATAAAACAATTCTAAAACACAAGCCTTTGAATTAAATATCCTCTTCTTTCTCTTCTCTTGACCCTTACCACTACGACATTCTAGTAAGTAGTAGGGAAACATGGAGATAGTAATCAATAGGAGGATTGACATCCCCAAGGAAAGGGAGGGGCGCACTGACATGGCAAGTCGCTCTGAAATCAACATAATCATTCTTCGGTCACGACAAAATCGAGACGGCAAAATTGGTACAGCCTATCCCTGTCGACAAAAGCACATGACGTCAGAAGCTCATCAGGAATAAAAGCACATTGGTTAATCCTTTTGAAAAATTAATTGAAATAGTATTATAGGATGCATATCGCAAACATTGCATGCATATGATAGGCTCCTATCTCTCAAAAAAAAAAAAAAAAAGAAAAAGAAAAAATGGCAATAAAAAGAATAATGTCTGCTAGGATATTCTTAGGCAAAAGTTAGGGTAGTCCGCTAGATCAAAAACCCGCAAAGGGCGGTCTAGGCAAAAGTTAGGGCATTCATAAAAAAGGAAAAAGCCCGCTAAGATATCCTAGGCAAAAATTAAGGCAGCCCGCTAGATCGAAAACCCCAAAAGGGCGGTCTAGGCAAAAGATAGGGCTAAACCAAAAAATGAATAAAAGAGAAGAGCCCTTCATCATAATCATAAAAAAGTCCAGCAGGAGAATGCCAGTCACTTTTCCAGATGCATCAATGAAAAAGAATAGATTGCATTTAGGGCATCCACACACAAGTAGTCGCACAAAACGACTTTGTCGATGTCAAAAAATGAAAGAAATAAAAAATTACTTCAAACAAATAACAAAAAACGAAAAGCATTCATGCATATAAGGAGACTAGCTCCATGTTTGTGATTGAAAACAGGATCACCGAGTCTCCAAAATAAAGCCTTCAAGAAAATGGAGCAAGTCGTCAATCAAGCGACTCATCAAAATAAGAGCTTCCAAAAATCAAGAGCTCCAACTACCATCCTTCTACCCAGAAAAGAAGGCACAAGAAAGTAATAAGTCTCCAAACATTGCTCTCCCTCAAGAAAGAAGAGTGAGTTGTCATAAGAAGCTTCCAGAAGCCAAAGCTCCAATCATCACCCAATAAAAGAGGGCATAATCATCAGACATCATAAAAGAAAAGCCGATAGAAAGGCTTAGTCATCCCCAAGAGGATCCTTGCCTACTCTGAAGGCAACACAAAAAAAATTACCCCATGGCTTAGCACCGCCATCACATGAGTCATCGAGCACACTCACCCAAAGTCTCCTCCACACTCCCCAATGGAGAATAAAGGCTCCAAGAGCCCACCATCATCAACAATCAAAAGAGTCCAATCTCCATACCATCAAGGGCTCAACAAAAAGAAAGAAGAGAAAAGGAAAAAAGAAGAAAACCCTTGCATCCCCAGCGGGTGTCCAAAAGGCCATGACAAAGAGCGCCGAATAAAAATCCTCAAATGGATCTCCAAAAAAATCTACAAAAAAGAATCAGAAATTCCCATTCTCCAGTAGAATAAGAGCTTCACAAAGTCAGCTCGCATCAACATTAATCAAGGAGCCAAGACTCCATCCCAGAAAAATCAGATCCCCAGGAAGTCAACTAATTCCCTGGTGGATCACTAAAGAAATAAAACGTCATCCCTAGTGGACCTTCCCCAAAAAGAAAGGAAAAAGCCAGCGTAATAAAAAGAGATTAAAAAGTAAAAAGGCTTACGCATTATCCCCACAAAAGCTAGATTTCAAAACCGCGATAAAAAAGAGGTAGATCGCGGAAAAAAGGCGAAATCAAAACCATTGCAGCAGAATAAAGAGCTTCAAGGAAAATAGCTCTAACCTTCTACACCAATAAACGAAGGTACACCAGAAAAAGCCAACGGAAAGGCTTGATCATCCCCAGCGGAATAAGAGCATAGGCAAAGCCAGCTCAAAACAACAGCATCCAACAAGGAGTCAAAAACTCCATTTCTCCCTCAGGGGGCAAAATTAGATCCCCGGGAAGGAAACCAATTCCCCGGTGGATCAATCAAAAAGAAAGATCATCCCCAGTGAGCCTATTGCAAAGGCAAAACTTCAAGTTCATTCTCAGAATGTCATATGCATAGGCAAGACCTGCCAAGCAAGAGCCAGCGCCCCCATAAAGCAACATTAGCCTATTCAGAGGCAAAGAAAAAAGCAAAACCAAAAGTCTTCACCTCCAAACAGAACATCTGCCTACTCGGAGGCATTACCAAAAAACTCAATGGATATCCGCCTACTCAAGAGGCGTCACCAAGATCAACAAATCCCCAGAGGATTCCTGCCTACCTAAGAGGCACTTATCAAAAATTCCCGACAACCAGCAAAGTCGGATGACAAATACCAAAAGATCAAAAACAAAGAATCCCCAGCAAACAACAAGCTGGATGGCTATCAGGAAAAGCCAACAAACAAAAATCACCCGACCAACCAGCAAGAGTTGGGTGATCACCACAAGAAAAATCAAAGTCAAAGAATCCCCAGCAATCAACAAGCTGGACGAACACCAACAAAATCCCCGGCGCAGACCGGACGACAATTCCCAGAAAAGACAAAAAACAAAGAAAGTACATCTCAACGCCGGCGCATGGGCTACCCGAACTATAAGCCGCCACTACCACCCTGATGGGGGGCTCATACCCATCCGGTCCCACACAACTGACCGTACCAGCCCGATAGGGGGTTTATACCTATCAACCAGCACGCGAGGAGCGCCTTGACGGCGCATGGGCCACATGAACTGTAAGCCGCCACTACAGCCCTGATGGGGGGTTCAAACCCATCCGGTCCCACACAACGGACCGTACAGCCCTAATGGGGGGTTCATACCCATCCAGTCCCGCACAACGGACTGTACACTATAGCCCTGATGGGGGGTTCATACCCATCCGGTCCCATACAACGGACCGTACATCCCTGATGGGGGGTTCAAACCCATCCGGTCCCACACAACGGACCGTACATCCCTGATGGGGGGTTCAAACCCATCCGGTCCCACACAACGGACCGTACATCCCTGATGGGGGGTTCAAACCCATCCGGTCCCACACAACGGACCGTACATCCCTGATGGGGGGTTCAAACCCATCCGGTCCCACACAACGGACCGTACATCCCTGATGGGGGGTTCATACCCATCCAGTCCCACACAATGGACTGCAACTACCAGCCCAATGGGGGGGTTATACCCATTAACCGAAGGATCAGCTACCGCGTCGAAGGAGCATCCGGAGGTCAAACACCAGGTGGGGGTGTAAACTCACCAAGCCTTACCGGGCGGGGGTTCGTACTCGTCAAACCGGATGGGGGTTCGTACTCATCCGCCGAAGGGGTCAGCTACCGCGTTGAAGGAGCATCCCAGAAGCGAACGACACAACATTTTCCCAGAGGATCATCTGCCAGAAGTCAGTACATCCGAAGGGCAACCAGGCAAGAGGGTCAACTCCTTTACCCTCCAGTCGATCACCTCGGCACAGAAGGCCAAGCAGTCGACTAGTCGGGTAAAGGGGGGGCAGCTGTAGACCCCAAATCTTGCCCGGCCTCAGAATAAAGCCAGAAAGCAGCCTATTCGAAGACGGCCGAAGCTTAACAAGTCATTAGGAGAGGCTATTAGGCTCCCGTACCAGGATAGGAAGGTTTTTAGGCCCAAAAATAAAGTTTCTCGCCCTGAAAGGACGAGACCGCCGTTTGGAAGGACCAGACCGCCGTCTCGTCTGAACGCCAGGACGAGACCGCCGTCTCGGTTTTCCAAACGGCGGTCTCGTTTCCCGCAAATTCGAGACGGCGGTCTGGATTCTCCAGACGGCGGTCCCGTTTCCTGCAAAATCGAGACGGCGGTCTGGACTTTCCAGACGGCGGTCTCGTTTTCTGGATTGGTCGAGACGGCGGTCTGGACTTTCCAGACGGCGGTCTCAACATTGTCAGAGGAGACGGCGGTCTCGACCTGTCAGGCGCGAAAAACTATAAATAGGGGCGCTCTCCCCCTCATTTACACACAGAAACACACCCAGAAGCATTAGCTCTCCCTTCTCTCTAGATTTTCTCTCTCTAGAATCCCTCCGACGCAATTTCCGGAGTTTCTGAGCGTCTTAGAGTGAGTTCTTGAGCGTTCTAGATCTTCTTTAGAATCCCTCCGAGGCATTTCCGGAGTTTCTGAGAGTTTGTAGAGTGAAGGGCTGCCAAAACGCACCCACTTTATTGAGAGTTAATACAAAAAGCTTGCTTCGAAGGTGCAAAATTCTCTCTTCTTATTTTTACCGCTTTAATTATAAATGCTGCAATAGAAATTAGGGCCATGTAGTCATAAATTTAAATACCGCGTAATAAAAGGGTAAAAGCGCTATTTTCCAGTTTAATTATTTATTCAAGCTAGCCGACCTATCATAGGGAACCCGAAAGGGGCGTCGTAAAGGAACTAATACTTCCTTTACACGTAACTAACTCCCTTACCCAACTCTGGTTCTAATGACCAAGTTGGTTTTCGAAAACCAACGCCTTTTTAAAAAACCCCTTTTCCGATGTTTATGGTAAAAATATCGGTGGCGACTCCATAGAACCCAAATTAAATAAATCCCCGAGTTAGCCCGGTTATAGGACAACTCAGGGATACTTTTGAAAACCTCGCCCCTAGGTTAGCCCGGTTATCGGACAACCTAAAGGCGTTGTAACCACCAATAAAAACGCGAAAAATCAAAGAAGAGTCGAAAAACCATCGCGTCGCTCCGACCGCGCCCCTCTCTTTGGGGAGGCGGCGACACTTAGTTAATAAAAATAGCCTCTCTGTTTTAACAGATTAAAAATTATTTCAACAGATTGATTTTCTGAAAAACTCTTAGACTGAAAAAATAGTCTTTCTGTTTCAACAGATTAAAATTCATTTCAACAGATTGATTTTCTGAAAAACTCTTAGACTGAAAAAATAGTCTTTCTGTTTCAACATATTAAAATTCATTTCAACAGATTGATTTTCTGAAAAACTCTTGGACTAAAAAAATAGTCTTTCTGTTTCAACAGATTAAAAATCATTTCAACAGATTGAAAATGCGAAACTTTGATATTGAAAAATTCATTGAGTTATTTTAACTTGTTGATTCCGCGAATCAATCAATTGAAAATACGACTATGTATGACCACTTATTATGTTGAGTGATTTTAACAGATTGAAAATCCTTTTCAACAGATTGAAAAACTTAGTTTGTTCTTTTAATACTTGAATGTGAGTTTTTCATGCAGAAAAATGATTTTCAATGAGATGCAATGTTTTAAGGTGCTTATCACAAAATATAATGGACTATCAAGAGATTAAGTGCTTAAACTAAAAACCTAATCATCTACACACCCACAACCTAAGCTATATCTATGTCTTCATCAAATCCACCAAGTGCTTCAGTACCTATCAAAAATATTTATCATCTGGAGGATCAGCAAAGAAGCATCTGAAGGATAATCGGGCAAAAGGGTTAACTCCTTCCCCTACCATCTAATTTTGTCGGCATATTAAGCCAACAAATTAGGCAGGCAGGTGAAGGGGGGGGCAGCTGTAGACCCCTAATTTTGCCCGGTCTCTCAATAAAGGCTAAAGAGAATTCCTACAATAAGATAAAGCTCGCCTGGCATCTCAATAAAGGCCAAGAATACTTCCTATATGAAGATAAAGCTTTAACGGGCGTTCATCGGCATCAACCGACGTCTGAATAAAGAAAGGAAAGCTTCCTAGAGGTCCCAGAACACAAAAATTGGCCAAAACAGGTTGAGACCACCGTCCCAAAGTCGAGACAGTCGTCCCAAGCTACCCTGGCCAAGTGGGACGGCCATCCCAACCCAGAGGGGCGTCTCAAAGTGTCAGGCTGCGAAAAACTATAAATAGGAGGCTCATTTGCCACTGTTTAACACACCAGACAACTCCCAGCACTTGTCTTTTCTCTTCCTTCTTCGAATGAACTCTCTGATTGCCTTGATAAGGTAACAATCAATTAAGGAATTACATTCCAGCATTCGATTCTTCTGTAAAATTTAGTAGAGTCAGTGTTGTATTCGGAGAGGAGAGTCTTTGTAGAGCGAAGGATTGCCAAAACGCATCCTTACGATTAAAGATTCGCAATACAAAGCTTGCTACGGAGGTTCTGTTCAATTCTCTTCTCTTTTACTGCTTTATTTATTACTGTCTGTATGTATGCAATGTAAACTAAAATCATGTAGATAGCCATTTTTAATATTATGCAATAAAATAGGGTAATCGCGTAATTTCTTGTAATCTTCACTTAAATGAATTAATCCGTCATAGGGAACCCGAAAGGGGCGTTGTGGGGTGCTAATACCTTCCCCACACGTAACTAACTCCCTTACCTAACTCTGGTTATAATGGCCAAGTTTGGTTTTTATTAAAATCAACGCATTTTTATCCTTTTCCAATGTTTATGGTCAAAACATTGGTGGCGACTCCATAAGAACCCCTTTTCGAAAACCTTGCTTTTATTAGAGGATAGTTTAGTTGTTGAGCACCTCGGAAGCAATGAACATATTTTAAACAAAAACGCGAGTCTAAACCATCTTTTCGCGACCGCTCGCATAAACGTTCGAGATGTCCCTGGACGTCGGAACGGACGGCGGTGACAATACCCCTAACTCATAATTAAACGTAATCTCACGATTTGCGGATGAGTGAAGTGTCTGTGCCTTTGTTTGTTGCATAGCATAACCATACAGCAAAAAATAATAAAAAAAACAAACTCTAAAAAAAAACACATTTTCGCAATAAACACCCTTATCTCAGACAGTTCACATTTTAGCTAGCCTGATTTCAGGTTCTTTGTAAGCTAAGTAGCCACGTGGACCGACAGAAGATATAAGGGGATTTTAAACCATTATTTCGTAATAAACCACCTTTATCTCGAAAAGTTTGCATTTTAGCCAGCCTGGTTTCAGGTTCTTTGTAAGCTAAGTAGCCACGCAGAACAACAGAAGAGTTAAAGAGATAATAACATAAATAAAAAGCAAAAATAAAACTCATACATTTAGAAATAACGTGATTTAACAAAATGATTTTTGACAAAGTCAACCATTCATATGTACATCATCTCATAAGTGGTAAAACCAAAGAGAGGAAAATAAATGCACAAGGAAAGAAATCATACGCATCATCCTAATAAAACCTCTCATACATAAATACATTCATGCTAGGGGGCATTAGATATCCTTAAGACAAAGGAGAAAGAGGCCCAAGTATACTTGGACAAGTATGGGAGTCTTCGATGGGGAAGAAACCATAAAAATGGGTATGGCACTCCACAAAGCGTAAGCTTTAAGGATGATGTTGAAGCCATTATCTTAAGGTATATTAATCCCATTATTCATTTCAATTAATAAAATTCATTTCAGCATCTTAGAAAGCGGTTGGTCTTCTTGTAATCTGAACCCGAGCGCAAAAAACTAGAGCAATGGAACAACTGGAGGAACATAATCGTAAGCTCACCGTAGAGGTCAACTCCTTAAGAGAACAAATGGCGCAGATGATGGAGGTAATGTGCCAACTAGGGATGGTAAAACGGGCTAGGCCCGGCGGGCTGGCCCGCCAGCCCGCCATAATATGGCGGGGCGGGTTGGTATTTTCAGCCCACCAACCCGCTTTGGCCCGCCCCGCCAAGCCCGTCAACCCGTCGGGTCAACCCGTGGGACGGGGCGAGCCAGCCCGCGGCCCGCCTAATTAATAAAAAAATAATTTTTTATTGTAATAAAATTAATTATAAAGATAATATATAAAGTTAAAAATTTTAAAAAGAGAATTAAAAAAGTTTCATTCTCACATAAAATATTCTCCTTCCCGAAACATAACCTTCTCTCCTGTTCTCCTTGTTTATCCTAAGCACCGATTATTTTTATCCTTATTACTTGAATTAAAGGTGTAAGAATTACTCAACCAAGAATAACATGAAGTTTTATCAAATAAAAAAGATATAGGTATTTAAATTTTTCAATATAAAAAATATAAATTTTATAAGTTTAACGTTATTTATATTTATATATATATATATATATATATATATTTGTTATTATTTATTATTATGTAAATTTTATTATTGTTCTAAATTATAATTTCTTAAAATAATGTATTGATTTATATTATTAAATTGAAATAATATATATATATATATATATTGAATTATTGACAAACAAATAATAATTTTATTATTAAATTTATTAAATAAATTTATTTAAAAAAAATTATTTTTTTCTAAATTATGGCGGGCCAGCCCGCCAACCCGCCCTTGGCGGGCGGACCAAGGTCTATAGCCCGTCATGACTATATCGGGCCAGCCGCCCGCCCCGCTTTTAGCAGGCCAAAGGCGGGGCGGGCCAAAACAGGGCGGGCTGGCCCGTTTTGCCATCCCTAGCGCCAACAGAACCACAACAAGGGAGAGACTCATGGCGACCGCGCATCTTGCCATGAGGAGGAAGAAGAAGAGGAGTTCTTCTACGAGCAGAAAGCCCCCATACAGTCATATCCACACCCCCGAGGTATCTAAACAGCAAATATCTGCCTTGGAGGAAAGACTAAAGGCGGTCAAGGGGCATAACTTCGATGTTAAGGAGGCAGTCGACATGTGCCTCATAAAGAACATCAATTTCCCTCCAAAATTCAAAGTTTCGGATTTCACCAAGTACACGGGGTTGACTTGTCCCAGAAGCCACCTTACGATATACTGTCGTAAGATGGCTATCCACGCTGACAACGAAAAGATTTTGATCCACTGCTTCCAAGAAAATCTCGTTGATTCAACTCTCAACTGGTATATGCAGTTGGAGAAGGGACAAGTCCAAAACTGGAAGCAACTAGTGGACACCTATCTTTGTAGGTACAAATACAATATTGATTTGACCCCAGATAGGTCAGATCTTCGAACTCAGCAAAAGGAACGACAAACCTTTCAAGGCGTATGCCCAACAGTGGAGGGAAATGGCCGCCCAAGTGAAGCCCCCATTGACGGATAAAGAAACGGTGGTCATGTTCATTGATTCATTTACGGGTCCTTACTATGACAAGATGTTAGAAAGTACATCAATTCTCTTTGCAGATGTGGTCACCATTGGGGAGAGAGTAGAACAAGGGCTTAGAAGTGGGAATGTAGACCCCAAATCTTGCCCGGTCTCACAATAAAGATCAGAAGACCTCCTTTTCGAAGATGGACGAAGCCTAAGAAGCCACTAGGAGAGACTATTAGGCCCCATACTAGGATAGGAGGAATTTTTGGCACAAAAATAAGGATTTTCGCCTTTTGGGGTCGAGACCGCCGTCTCGCCATTCCTGCAAGGCGAGACGGCCATCTGGAATGTCGAGACGGCCGTCTCGACCTGACAGGCGCGAATCCCTATAAATAGGGCCTCCCTTCCCCTCATTGCCACACACCACACAGCTTTCTCACTCTCTCTCTAGTCACATCAAGAGTTTCTCTCTCTAGAATCCCTCTGACGCATTTCCGGAGCTTCTGAGTGTCTCTAGAGTGTTTTTAGAGCGTTTCGAGAGGTTTCCGACGCCGTGTAGAGTGAAGGGCTGCCGCAAAGCACCCTATTTTTAAAGAATTAAATAGAAAGCTTGCTTTGAAGGTCTCTACTCTCTTTCTCTACCTTTTACTGCTTTATTTAAATTATGCAATAGACATTAGGGCCATGTAGTCATAATTTTTAAATTCCGCAAAATAAAAGGGCAAAAGCGTATTTTTCCGGTTTATTTATTAACAGAATAGTTGGCCTATCATAGGGAACCCGAAAGGGGCGTCGTAAAGGAACTTACACTTCCTTTACGCGTAACTAACTCCCTTACCCAACTCTGGTTTTAACGACCAAAGTTGGTTTTTCAAAAACCAACGCCTTTTAAACTCCTTTTCCGATGTTTTCGGTAAAAACATCGGTGGCGACTCCAGAGAACCCTCAAAAACTAGCTCTTGGATTAGCCCGGTTATCGGACAATCCAAGAGCACATTTTCGAAAACCTCGCCCTCAGGTTCAGCCCGGTTATCGGACAACCTAAAGGCGTTGTAACCACCAATAAAAAACGCGAAAATATAGAGAGTCAGAAACCATCGCGTCGCTCCGACCGCCCTCATTTTGACGGCGGCGACAGATGGTGACTCCACTGGGGAAGCCTAGAGAGTTGATCCCATTCAGTGATGGGCCAACTTAAAAATAAAATAAACCAAGAAAATAACGCTTTTGCCCTACCTTGTATTATAACATGTTTTACTGTTTGGCTTTAATAACTATTGTTTGTTTATACTTATGCAATTGTTTGAAATACAAACTGTACACAAACCCTTGCACACAACAGTTCCCTCTATACCCGGGGGCAAGTGAGAAAACCATAGGGAGTGGGTGGCAGGTACGGTTCACTGTAGTGATGGCCTTGTGCCCACCGGTGTGATCGGAAACCACCACTCAAGGTGATAACCTTCCTCTTTTGGCAACAAGACTGACTATGGCCTTAGTGCTAAGCATGGTCGGAAGGCTGGAGAGTGGGGACCCTATAATGGGGGCACCTTGGGGGCCTTAGCCTGGTGAGAACAGTTAGAACCTACCCTCGCCAATGCACTTTTCTGCAGGAAATCCCTACCTCGTGATAAAAACGAATTCTCGCCTGTTCGCGGATGATCGAATTTTGTGTGCATATGTTTGCTGCATTTGTCTGTTGCATAGCATAAACAAACAACAGAACAAAAAATCACAAAAATATATTTTTCTCAAATAAACGCCCTTATCTCGGACAGTCTGCCTTTTAGCTAGCCTGGTTTCAGGTTCTTTGCAAGCTAAGTAGCCACACAGTTCCGACAGAAGAGATAAGGGACGCTAAATATTCTTTTGCATAAAGCCACATTTTATCTCGGACAGTCTGCCTTTTAGCTAGCCTGGTTTCAGGTTCTTTGCAAGCTAAGTAGTCACGCAGTTCCGACAGAAGAGATAAAAGGCTATAAAATAAACAAGCAATAAAAATCAAAAAATAAAAATCTGTTTCCAAAACAATAAATGGGACCTGATTCATAAACATCCCAAATCATTCATATAGACAGTTTATTTTTCGAAAAAAATACGTAAATACCATACAAAACATGATAAACAAAAATAAACACTCACATTCATTCAAATAAGCATCATTTTTCATAAAACATGCATTTTGGTTTTAGAAAAATGGAGGGGACTAGTAGACAATTGAAGAAGGTGGATATTCCCTGATATCATACTGAGAAGTTGGAACGGATTTGCGCGGTAATGCCACCGTAGGTCCGCGCCGACTTTGAAAAATCCTATGGACAGATTCTCGACCTGCTAAAGATCTGTGTCGATCAAGTGTTCCTCAGGGTATTAATCCACTTTTGGAACTCCAGTCTGCGATGCTTTGAATTTCCGCAGTTCGATATGGTGCCTACCTTGGAGGAGTATGAGATTATGTTGAAATGGCCCAAATCAGCTGGGGTCCATATCCGCCACGGGGCATATACTCCTGCAGCCCAAGTCGCTGCCATCATTCAACTACCCTTCCGGCAGACTGCCCTGATAGGAAAAGGAAATGTCCAGGGTTGGAAAGTCTCGATGTTAGAAGACCACATGTCTGACTTGGCAGAAAGGACAGAGTGGGTCGCCTTCAACAAAACCCTGGCTTTAATCATTTTTGGAACTATCTTGTTTCCCTTCCACCTCGACACAGTGGATCAAGCTGTCATGGACGCCTTCTTCGCCTGGGACGTGAACTCGAAGAGTCCCTTGCCTGCAATTCTTGCCGACACCTTGCTCTCGGTGGAATTTTGCCGCCAGAAGCAAGGAAAAACACTTCGCTGCTGCTCTTCACTGTTATTCGTGTGGAGCGCTACGCACCTCTACGCCTCCAGTCACATGGGGATATTCCCCGATCCTTTGAGGAGCTTCTCCAAAATCCCTCTCCAACGACGCCTAACTTCAGAATGGAGGGACGAGTTGGAACAAAGGGACGCCAACAGTATATCCTGGGTCTGCCCTTGGTTCCGACCTGGCCCAGTTCTCATCAAATGTGGAGACTATCCGAACATACCCTTGATAGGACTCAGGGGTTGCATAGCCTACTCACCTAGAGTAGCTATGAGACAGCTCATGAGGACTCAAACTACCATCTCTCGAGGGGAACTCGGAGGACTGTGTTTCTTCGGAGACCCATGCACAATCGCCAACTCACTAGCCGTGAGAAGAGCATGGGAGAGACCAGTCTATATGGGAGATAGAGAGCTAGGAAAAGCTCGAGTGACTGTCTCCAGTGACTACAAGGTGTGGAGACAAAGAAGAGGGATGTCTCAACCATCCACCACACTCACTACAAGCGCCAATAGTGAAGAGCTGCAGGCTCAAGTCGATGCCTTGACCCAGAGGATAGAAATCATGGGAGCCCAGATGAGGGCCCTTGAAGAAAGAGAGCAGGAATCTATCCTCACCATTGATGGTCTGCAAAGGCAATGCAAGAAAAAGGATCATGAAATAGAGCGCCTCAAGGATCAGTGTGCTGACTCAAACGAACAAGCTATTCGAGCATCCAAAACTGCCAGAACCAGCTCGGATAGCCAACTTCAAGAAATAATCGCCAAGTCTGCACACCTTGAGGCCGAATCAGCAAAACAGGCTCAGACAATCAAGGAGCTATTGCAAGAACTCACCAAGACTCGATCAGACATACGCCAAGAGCGAGAGGCCAATCGGAGACTCAACAAAAGTCTCGCTGAGCTATGCTGTAAGGAAAGAGACGGGCTAGCTCAGTATGGCCAGGTACTACAAGAGAAAGACCGAGCCGTCGCAAAACTCGACGAACTGCAAGCCTTGGTCGTCCATCAAGAGGCGAAGATCAAAGAGGCTCAAAAATACAGCGAAGATATGAGCCAGGCGGTCCAAAAGCAAAGCGAAGCACTTGCTCGTCACGTCCGGTAAGCCGAAAGAGAACTACATAGAGATCAAGACCCGCCTGTGGGTTTCTTTAGGCTTTTCCGTTTTTGCCAAAAGTTGCTTCGTAGTATGGAGTAGGGGAATGTACACCTTCTGAATGGATAAATGAAATTTTTCTTTTATTCTACAATTGTCTACTTGCATGCATGACATTCATTTGCATATTTAATTTCCCCTCCTTCATGCTTAATAAATAAGATAATAAAAAGGAAGGATTAACTGACACGTCTTCCAAATCAGAAGGATGGAAAGAAGGCCACTCCTAATAAAGCTTACCCCAACGGTCGACTCACCGCAAGAGGATAATAAGCCTCGACCGTTGGTCCTCAAGAATAAGGAAGAGGGGGCAAGGACACCAGTGAGACTACTTATGCCACGTCCTTTCCCCTACGAATGAAATAAAGCTGTACCGTGGAGATATGGAGAATCTCCACCAATACAAGAAGAAATAACAAATATAGCCGGCATTGGGGGCATGACTAGAAGTGGAAGAGTCTACTCCCCCAAGGACACACAAGAAGAGGTCCTCAAGAATAAAGGAAAAAATAAAAAGACCGAAGAAGAAAAAGAAAATAAGGAATCCAAGGAGGAGACAGAGGAATTACTCCAGTTCATAAGGCAAAGTGAGTATTCCATTATAGACCAGCTTAATCGCCACCCGCAAAGATTACGTTGTTATCTTTGATAATGAGCTCGGAACCGCATAGAAACGCCCTGCTAAAGGTCTTGAGCGAGGTGCATGTACCTCATACCATATCCCAAGAAAAGATTGAGAGGATCGTCGGTCACATCACGGCAAGCGATCACCTCACCTTCACAGAGGAAGAACTCCCCCTCGAGGGGTCAAACCACAACAAGCCCTTGCATATCTCAGTCAAATGCAAGGAGTACCTCATCGCCAAAGTTCTTGTGGATAACGGGTCCTCCTTGAACGTGATGCCCAAGTGCACACTAGACAAGTTGAATATCCAAGGAACCCGTCTGCGCCCAAGCAGCACCATCGTTCGAGCCTTCGACGGATCAAAACGTGAAGTAGTGGGAGAAGTTAATTTGCCAATCCAAATTGGACCCACTATCTTCAACGTCGATTTCCATGTAATGGATATTACTCCAGCATATAGTTGTCTCCTCGGCAGGCCTTGGATTCATGACGCTAAGGAAGTACCTTCAACGCTCCACCAAAAAGTCAAGTTCATAGTGGATGACAAATTGATCACGGTCCAAGCAGAAGACGACATTTTGATCAGTGGACCGTCTACCCAACCTTATGTGGATGCGGCTGAAGAGGCCCTTGAAACATCTTTTCAAGCGCTCGAAATTGCCAGTATAGAGTGACTTCCCAAAAACACAAAGGTAGCCCGCATGATGTTGAAGCATGGCTACCATCCTGGCCAAGGACTGGGGGCAGATTCCCAAGGCATGAGGGAACCCCCAGAATTCAAAGACAATCCTTTCAAGCATGGCCTAGGATATGACCCTACCAAGGGTCGAGCGGAAAGAAGAAAAGGGAAGCCTCCCCTGCGCACACTCAAGCAGATTTTCCGAAGTGGAGGGGTGCAAGCGTCAAGAGCTACCCTAGTCATTAGGAGATCTTTTTCTTCATTTAAGGGATGTAAACCCCATGATTGTTAGAGATTATCCCCCGGGGCGAGCCCGACCCCCGGGCATTTTAGGGCACATATTCCCTTATTAATTAATAAAGAATACTTCTTACAAATTGCTTCTCTTCTCTCTATTTTTGACTAGACCTCATAAATAACCCTGTCTAAGTAAACGAAAAAAAAGAAGAAGAATAAAAAGCGCATCCAAATAATCAACATTTGCCATTGCCATTACCATCAAGCTAGTTTATTAGAAGCACAAAAAATAAGACTTTACCTCACCATAAAAGAAAGTCATGCTTCGCCAATATTGTGAACAAAAAAATAAATACAAAAAAAAAGATACAGAAAAGCCCATAGAAGCCAAAGGCCAAAAAGGAAAAGGGCAGAATACCCGGTAGGAAACCCACAAAGGGGGCTACGCAAAAGATAGGGTCAACCCGGTAGGATACCCGAACGACAATAAAGGGTAGCCTAGGCAAAAGTTAGGGTTACAAAATAAGGTCCGCTAGGATTCTCCAAAAATTACAAAAAGAAGGAACCTAGACAAAAGTTAGGGTCAAAACACAATATCCTAGTTCGAAAACCCAAAGGGAAATCTAGGGAAATCAGCTAGCCATTAAAAGCAATGGAAATAAAACTAAAAGGCACAAATATAAAAAAAAAAAAAGAGAAAAAACATTTGCTTAGACGAAGCCTAAACACCTAAGCCTAACCCTAAGCCAGCCATGCTTACAAAAACCATTTTCTAAAAATAAACATTCTAAAACACAAGCCATTGAATTTACATCTTTACTTCTTTTCTCTTGACCCTCATACCAAAATTCTAATAATTAATTTGGGAATATGGAGGCGTATAGTCAACAAGAGGATTGAAATCCCTAGAGTGGAGAAAGAGGGACACTACATGGCAAAGAATGCTCTACAAAAGAAAAAAGAAGAAAAAAGAAAGAAAGAAATTATCCTTCGGTCACAAGAAGTCTGGCATGGTACAGCCAAGAGTAAACACGGCAAATCAGAGGGCATTCGACACAACAAGACACGCCGGTTAAATCCTTCTGAAAAATTAACTAAAGTAGGCATTATAGGACATCAAACATAAAAACATTGCATGCATAAAATGTTTTTGAATCAGGTCCTATTTTCTTATTCAAAAAAACAAAAAATATATATATATATAACCGAAAATTCGAGACGGCCGTCTGGGATTTCCAAACCACCGTCTCGGTCCCCCAGCAAATCGAGACTGCCATCTCGACCGACAAGACCGTCGTCTCGACTTAGGCAAAATCCGTCTCGTTTGAACCCAAAGTCGAGACCGCCGTCTCGAGATTCTAGATGGTCGTCTCGACTTGCAAAAAATCGAGACCGCCGTCTCGACTTCCCAAACGGCGGTCTCAAACCGAATTTTCCCCTATATATAGGGGTGCGAAGGAGGGGCTTCCTCACAACTCTCTGCACTCCAGAACCCTCCAACTCTCAGATCTACCACTTCCAAGCACCTCCTGGCCAATATGTTCCGTGGAAACCCCTCCAAGAAGAGAAGAGGCATTGCCGGTGCCAGCAGTTCTTCGGCACCAGCCCCTCAAGACCCCACTCAGCTGTCGCCGCAGCACCAGACTCGCCTCGAGCACATCCGGGGTTACTCATGGCACCCCATGTTCAGGCTCGACTTCAGCATCCTCGCCGAGTTTGGGTGGGAGGACGATGCCCGGGCCCACATAGACAGCATCAGGTGGGGATTCTTGCTGCAGCCTCCACCTACCCACGTGTACCCTCAAGCGGTACTGGAGTTCTTGGCTTCCATCTCCTACGCCGAGGCTCCCTCCATGGTCCCAGGCCTACCACCCACCAAGATGGTGAACTACTTCATGGGTGGGGAATACCGGACCACCACCCTCGATGAATTCAATGTGAGCATTGGATTCGTCCGACCCGAGGACGTGCTCACTCGGGAATACCGGGAGGCCATCTGCAGCCGCCCCGCCAGCCTCACCGCCGCTGAGATGTGGCAGGAGCTCACCAGGGCGCCCACACTACCCACGCTGATGAAGGGTTTTGCGCTCCCTCCAACCCTCCGCATCTGCCACAAGCTGCTGGCTGGAACTGTCAATGGGAGGAAGGAGAGTCAGGGTAAGGTAACCCTCCCAGACCTCTTTGTTCTTTATTGCATGAGCCAGAGGCGGTGCTGCAACCCTGGCTACTTTTTCCTGAGGGCCCTTAAGGACTTCGGGAGCAAACCAGTGGGAGTCGTCCTCGTGGCTCCTCTCATCACTCCCCTGGCAGAAAAATGGGGATGCATTGGCCGAGAAGAACTGGCCCCAAGCCTTCGATCCGAGTCCATCAACGGATCGGTCCTGGTCAGCATGGGGATGTTGATGTGCCGAGGGACCCAGTTGGTCCTTCATCCCTCCCTGGACTTCGCGCTGGACCTCCAGGACATCGTGGCAATGCATGATCTCCCCACGCCTCCCGACTTCCAGTAGCCACATCAGCACCAACAACCCCCGTAGTACACTGATGACTTTGTTGGCCTAAACCGCAACATCAATGATCTCCGCCAGCAATTCGATCAGATGTCGATGCAGCAAGAGCAGATGTCCCTAAGGCAGGAACAATTTTCCCAAAGGCAAGAAGCTTTTGACACCCGACTGGAGACGATGTACCAATATCAGCAGGGGATGAGACAAGACTGGACAACATTCCAGCAAAGGTACGATGATGAAGCCCGGGAACAAGCAGAATTCCGGGAACATGTATACTAGCAATACCCCTACCCTGGATCGTCTCCAGATGATAGCCCTTAGGGACAGTACTTGTAAGAATAGGTGGTTGTAATAAAATTTTCCTTATGAATAAAATTTTATTTCACGCATTCTTTGCCATTCTTTCCAAAAGTCAGCGTAACAAAAAAAACTAAGAGTAAAAAGACGTACGCTCAAGAAAAAAGCCAAAATCCTATATCGTGAGAAAAAAGAGATAAAACCGCGAGAAAAAAGGCAGGATTAAGACAAGTCATCACCTCAACCAACAAAGTTTCGACAAACAAGGTAGAGTCGAACAAACAAACAAAGATCGCCCGACCAGCCAGCAAGAGTCGGATGATTACCACAAAAGATCAAAAATAAAGAATCCCCAGCAAACCAAGCGAGCTGGATAAGCACCCACAAAATCCCCGGCGCAGACCGGACGACAACATCTCCAAAGAAAACCAACAAAGAGTACATCTCAACAATCGGTGCATGGGCCACCTGAACAGTAAGCCGCCACTACCACCAGTCCTACGTAGTGGACTATACCAGCCTGATAGGGGGTTCATACCTATCAACCTGCGCACGCAGTGCGCCTGGTCTGCGCTCGAGCCGGATCAGTAAGTCGCAACCACCAGCCTGATGGGGGGTTCATACCCATCCAGTTCGACACACAGCGGACTGCAACTACCAGCCTGATGGGGGGTTCATACCCATCAACCAAAGGATTGTCTACCGTCAGAAGGAGTATCCTGAGGTTCTACCACGTGTTCACCGAAGGGATCGGCTACCGTCAGAAGGAGTATCCCGAAAGTGCACGAACACAAGTTTTCCCCAGAAGATCAATCGCCGCAAGACGGAACATCCGAAGGGTAACCGGGCAAGAGGGTCAAACTCCTTTACCTTCCTGTCGATCTGTCTGGCACAACAAGCCTACAGCCGACTAGTCAGGTAAAGGGGGGGCAGCTGTAGACCCCAAATCTTGCCCGGTCTCACAATAAAGATCAGAAGACCTCCTTTTCAAAGATGGACGAAGCCTAAGAAGCCACTAGGAGAGACTATTAGGCCCCATACTAGGATAGGAGGGATTTTTGACACAAAAATAAGGATTTTCGCCTTTTGGGGTCGAGACCGTCGTCTCGGATTCGAGACCGCCGTCTCGCCTTGCACAAGTGGCGAGACCGCCATCTCGTTTGGCGAGACCGCCGTCTCGCCATTCCTGCAAGGCGAGACGGTCGTCTGGAATGTCGAGACGGTCGTCTCGACCTTGTCAGACGAGACGGCCGTCTCGACCTGACAGGCGCGAATCCCTATAAATAGGGCCTCCCTTCCCCTCATTGCCACACACCACACAGCTTTCTCACTCTCTCTCTAGTCACATCAAGAGTTTCTCTCTCTAGAATCCCTCCGACGCATTTCCGGAGCTTTTGAGTGTCTCTAGAGTGTTTTTAGAGCGTTTCGAGAGGTTTCCAATGCTGTGTAGAGTGAAGGGTTGCCGCAAAGCACCCTATTTTTAAAGAATTAAATAGAAAGCTTGCTTCGAAGGTCTCTACTCTCTTTCTCTACCTTTTACTGCTTTATTTAAATTATGCAATAGACATTAGGGCCATGTAGTCATAATTTTTAAATTCCACAAAATAAAAGGGCAAAAGCGTATTTTTCTGGTTTATTTATTAACAGAATAGCTGGTCTATCATAGGGAACCCGAAAGGGGCGTCGTAAAGGAACTAACACTTCCTTTACGCGTAACTAACTCCCTTACCCAACTCTGGTTTTAACGACCAAAGTTGGTTTTTCGAAAACCAACGCCTTTTAAACTCCTTTTCCGATGTTTCCGGTAAAAACATCGGTGGCGAATCCAGAGAACCCTCAAAAACTAGCTCTTGGATTAGCCCGGTTATCGGACAATCCAAGAGCACCTTTTCGAAAACCTCGCCCTCAGGTTCAGCCCGATTATCGGACAACCTAAAGGCGTTGTAACCACCAATAAAAAACGCAAAAATATAGAGAGTCGGAAACCATCGCGTCGCTCCGACTGCCCTCGTTTTGACGGCGGCGACAGGGAAGATAGCACAACCTTCCGCTTCCAACGCCACATTCAAAAAGCCTTTCACCAAGAAGAAAGAAGAAAGTGTGCACGCGATCAATCTCACCACTTCTTCCCCTCCACTGGCAATCAGGCAGTCGCGTAAAAAGCAGAGGAACTGTACTCCTCTTTCAACCTCCTACGGGAAATTGTTGTCGCAGGTGATAGAGGCCAAGCTCCTAGTTCACGTTCCTCCCAAGAAGATGGAGCCTCCCTACCCCGAGTGGTATAAATCTAATGAAAAATGTGATTACCACTCGGATGCGCCTGGGAATTCAACGGAGAATTGCTTGACCTTAAAATATAAGGTCCAAGAACTAATAGAAGCTGGGTGGATAACTTTTGATGCTCCCACCTCCAATGTGGACGTCAAGCCTCTGTCGAAACCAGAGTAAGAGGGGGTCAGATTAGAAGGATCAGTTGTTAGGGCTCTTTTTCTTTCTTAAAGCTTTTCTTGTATTTCTTACGGTCCTAGCCCGTGGTCGTAAGATCACCGATTAAAAGGGCACATATACATATTTTTCTTCATATATGAGGCATTTTCTGTCATATCATATTCATTCTCATTCTTTTCCCTCTTTTATTTATTATTCTTTCAAAATAATTGAATAATAAAATCTATGCCTAAAACAAAACCTAAAAAAACAATCATGTTTGTGACAGATGAACCTCTGTGGAATCCGGAAGCTGAAGGCGAATGGGTCGAGTCCGACAGTGAGTAGGGGACCATTTCCCCAGACATGTAGAGAATGCTGGAAAGAGAAGCTCGCTCCATATAGCCTTATCAGGAAGAAACAGAAACTATCAACTTGGGACAAGTAGATGATAAGAAAGAAATAAACATCAGCACCCAGATTGGTAGTGACATTAGGGAGGGACTAATACATCTTTTAAAAGAATATGTGGACATATTTGTTTGGTCTTACCATGACATGCCCAGACTCGACACAAGCATAGTGGAGCATCGGTTTCCTTTGAAAGAGGGATTTCAGCCCATAAAACAGAAACTCTGAAGAATAAAACTGGACTGGTCTTTAATGATTAAGGAGGAGGTGCAAAGACAGTTAGACATCAACTTTCTAATCATGTCTAAGTACCCCGAATGGTTGGCAAACATAGTGCCCGTCATCAAGAAGAGCGGAAAAATCAAAGTGTGTGTGGATTATAGGGATTTGAATCAAGCAAGTCCAAAGGACGACTTTTCCCTACCACACATTGACACGTTAGTGGATCACACTGCTACGAACACACTCTATTCTTTCATGGACGGATATGCGGGGTATAATCAAATTAAGTTGGTCGTCGAAGATAGAGAGAAGACCTCCTTCATCACACCATGGGGGACATTTTGCTACAGAGTGATGCCTTTTGGGCTCAAAAACGCGGGAGCTACCTATCAAAGGGCTATGGTAACATTATTCCACGACATGATCCATAAAGAGATAAAAGTATACGTGGATGATATGATCACCAAATCCAGAAATGAGATGGACCATATTTAGTATCTCAAGAAGTTGTTTGATCTACTTTGAAAGTATCAACTTAAACTAAATCCAACAAAGTGTACTTTTGGAGTGCAGTCGGGCAAACTTCTAGGGTTCATTGTTAGCCAAAAGGGAATCGAGGTAGACCCCAATAAAACAAAGGCAATTTTGGAAATGCCCCCACCGAAGACAGAAAAGGAAGTCAAAGGATTTTTGGGCCGAATAAACTATATTGTCAGATTCATCGTGCAGCTCACAGACAAGTGTATACCCATCTTCAAGCTGTTACATAAGAATCAACTGACAGTGTGGAATGAGGAATGTCAAAAAGCATTCGACAAGATCAAAATTTCCTTGACCAATCCACCAGTATTGGTGCCACCCGTCGAAGGAAAACCTCTGATCCTATATTTGTCAGTACTTGAAGAATCCATAGGATGCATGCTTGGTCAACAAGACGAAACAGGAAGGAAGGAGTGAGTCATATATTATCTTAGCAAAAAGTTCTTAGATTATGAGACCCGCTATACACCATTCAAAAAAATATGTTGTGCACTGGTATGGGCAACTCAACGTCTCCGACAATATATGGCAAGTACTCCTCTCAGAATTCGATATCAATCATGTCACCCAGAAAGCTATCAAAGGTAGTCCCCTAGCAAACTATTTAGCACACGGATCGACAGACGAGTATCAATCCCTGCAGGATGACTTTCTCGATGAACATATCATGCATATTGAACGCGAAGAGACCAAAGAAGATGCATGGACTATGTTTTTTGATGGAGCCTCAAACATGCTTGGACATGGGATTGAAGCCATTTTAATATCCCCAAAAAATAAATATATCCCGATAACGGGCAAGTTAAATTTTGATTGTTCAAATAACATGGCCGAATATGAAGCTTGTGCTTTGGGAGTCCAAGCTCAGAGTTTTCGATGACTCATCCCTTGTTATCTATCAACTCAAGGGTGAATGGGAAACCTAAAATTCCAAATTAATCCCATATCTAGAGTACATTCGCAATTTGACTTTGAGGTTGGAAAGCGTCACCTTCAAGTACATCCCTCAAGAAGACAATCAATTTGCAAATGCCCTCACTACTTTATCATCCATGTTCTCTTTAGATCAAGAGCATGAGATGCCGACTATCCAAATCAGGTTGCATGACAGTAACTAGTAAGCAAGACAAAAACCCTTGGTATCATGACATTAAGCGATACCTCATGAAGGGTGAGTATTCGGAGAGAATCAGTGACATCGACAAATGGACCATTCAGAAGAGGGTTGTAGGGTTTGCATTGATTGGAGAAACCCTCTATAAAAAGAATTTTGACTCCACTTTGTTAAGATGTGTGGACCACAAGGAAGCTCAAACTCTAATTAAGGAAATCCATAAAGGAGCTTTCAGAACCCATACGCCAGGGTATGTCATGGTGAGGAAGATCCTAAGGGCAGGATATTTCTGGTCCACGATGGAAGGCGATTGTCACCAGTATGCTAAGCAAAGTCACAAGTGCCAAGTCACAAGGCAATCTGAACAACAAGATGATTGAGGAATTATGTCGAGACTTCAAAATTCAACATCACAATTCCTCTCCATACTAACCCAAAATGAATGGTGTAGTAGAGACAGCTAACAAGAACATTAAGAAGATCATCCAAAAGATGGTGATAACATACAAAGATTGGCATGAGATGTTACCCTTTGCCCTACACGAATATCAGACTTCCGTACGGACCTCCACAGGAGCCACTCCATTCTCTCTCGTATACGGCATGGAGGTCGTACTACCAGTGGAAGTCAAAATACCCTCCATGAGAGTCATTATGGAAGCAAAGTTAAGCGAAGCAGAATGGGCCCAGAATCGGTACGACCAACTTAATTTAATCGAAGAGGAACAGTTGAATGTCATATGCCATGGACAAGCCTATCAAAAGAAGATTAAGAAGGCCTATGAGAAGAAGATCAACCCCCACACTTTTCAAGAAGGGGATTTAATAATAAAGAAACTGCTTCCCGCCCAGAAGGACAAACTTGGAAAATGGGCGGAAAACTACGAAGGACCCTTTGTGGTCAAGCGAGCTTTCTCGGGAAGAGCCCTTATCCTCACTAACATGGACGGAAAAGAGTTTCGACACCCAGTCAACTCGGATGCGGTGAAGAAGTATTATGCTTGAAGGCATTGCTCATGACCCGTCAGGATGAAAACTCGCAAAGAGCGTCCTGGGAAAAATATAGGGTATGTATTCCTTGTTAAGCCACGTCCTAGGCAAAATTTAGAGGTTCAAAAAGAAGAAAAAACAAAAAAGAGCAATGATTACCTTAGCTGAAAACTACAAGGCGACTAAGGTAGTGTCCTTCTAGAAGCAAGCAAGCTTTGCATAGTCTTCACTCCAGGCTCGAGCATCCCAACTGAAGCAACTAGGAGAACCAGGGAGATAGATGTCAGAGACATGATTGTTATAGCTTATACAGTGTATCCAACCTTGGCCAGTCATGCTTCTAAATTCCTTTGGAAATTCCTCTGTAAAAATAAACCATTCGTTTATATCAATAAATTGTCTTTTACTTCTTTTCTCTTGACCAAATTGTGAAAATGCCTCTGTATTAATGAAACATAAGCATGCATAAAGAACCAACACAAGAAAACGTAAGAAAGGAAAAGGCCCGGCAAATCAAGAAATCCAAAAAGGGTGGTCTAGGCAAAAGATAAGACCAAAGCAAAATTCGCGAGGGAGCCTGTCAGCTTCCAGCAACCAACGGGAAGAACAGTCACTTTTTAAACACATCCCATAAAAAGATAGATCGCATTTATAGCATCCACACAAATAATTGCACTAAAACGACTTTGTCAAAAATCGAAAAACTCTCTATAAGTAAAGAAACAAAAATCACGGAGGTTAGTTTCATGTTTGTGATTGAGAAAACAGGAAACATTTGAGCCCCATACCATTCTCCCATCAAAAAAGAGAACACAACCTTTAACCAGAAGTCTCCACCTCCAAACAAAGCATATCCCCACTCAGAGGCACTCACCAAAGAATCCCCGGCAAACCGGAAGACTACACCGAAAAAGTCAAAAAACAATCTCAAACAAAAATCACTCTCCATGGAGTCGGTGCATGAGCTAGAACAGTAAGTCGCCACCACATACAATTCAGTAGCAAGGAAAGCCCTGAAGACAAAGAGGTGCGCATGAACAAAATCAATAAGTCGCTACCACACCAGTCCTACAAAGTGGATTGCCAAACCAGATGGGGGTTCGTACTCGCCAAACAAGATGAGGGTGCGTACTCATCCAGTCTTATGAAGTGGGCTGCAAATTCTCCAAACCAGATGGGGGTTCATACTTGTCAAACCAGATGGGGGTTCATACTCATCAACCGAAGGGGTCAGCTACCGCATCAAAGAAGCATCCTGGAGGTTCACATTCAGCGTCCAGAGAGTCAGATACCGTGTCAAGGGGAGTAACCGAAGGACAACCGGGCAAGAGGGTCAACTCCTTCACCCTCCAACCGATCTCTTGTCATATTGGGCCAGCGGTCGGCTAGTCAGGTGAAGGGGGGGTAGCTGTAGACCCCAAATCTTGCCCAGTCTTACAATAAAGAGCAGAAGACTTCCGTTCGAAGATGGACAAGGCCTCAAAAAGCCCCTAGGCATGCTTACTAGGCTCCATGTTAGAATAGGAAAGCTTTCTATGCACAAAAATAAGAGCATTCTGCCCAGAAGCACGAGATAGTCATCCCGTTTGGTCAAACGGTCGTCTCGTCATTTATAAGACGAGATCGCCATCTCGCCACTTGGCGAGACGGCTGTCTCAGTCTGACGGGCACGAATTTCTATAAATAGGACCTCCATTTCAAGGAGAAAGGACTTGCAAAAATAGAGAGAAATCACTTAGATTTTACTCATACACTCTGTATACTTGTTATTTTAGCTCCGGAAGTTCGTTTCCAGCTTTTCTAAGCAATTTCGAGTAGTTTTCTATTCGAGAAAGGAGCACTTGTGTAGAGTGTGGAGTTTGCCAAAACGCACCCTTTGCAAGAATATATATATATATATATATATATATATATATATATATATAAAAGCTTGTTTCGAAGGTTTTTACATCTCTTATTATCTTTCATCGCTTTTATTAATTACTCTCTTTGTGCATTAGTTATTAGGGTCATGTAGTCAATTATTTAAATTTTGTAATGAATAAATAAGGGTAAAGGCATGATTTTAAAAATAAACAGTCCATCATAGGGAACCCGAAAGGGGCATCGTGGGGGTGATAATACCTTCCCACACATAACTAACTTCCTTACCTAACTCTGGTTATAATGGCCAAAGTTGGCTTTTCTTAAAACCACTGCCTTCTTTTTTTTTCTTTTCCAATGTTTTTGGTTAAAATATTGGTGGTGACTCCAGGACCCATTTACGAAAACCTCACCCATAGAATAGTTCGGTTATCGGACATTCTAAGGGTGATGACCACACTTTTAAAACGCGAGTCATATCGAAAAACCATCGTGTTGCTCCGACCGCCTCTTTTGACGGCGGCGACACTCGATAACCGAACTAACCTTAAAAGTGAGGTTTTCGCAAAAATGGGTTCTATGGAGTTGCCACCAATATTTTAACCATAAACATTAAAAAAGCATAAGAAAGGCGTTGGTTAAGAAAAATCAACTTTGGTCATTATAACCAAAGCCGGGTAAGGGAGTTAGTTACGCGTGAGGAAGGTGTTAGCACCCCACAGCGCCCCTTTCGAGTTCCTTATGATGGATTAATTCATAAAATAAATATTTTAAAAATTACGCTTTTACCCTATTTATTTATTTATTTATTTATTTGCAATATTTATCTAAATGTATACATGACCCTAATTTATAATGCATACGAAGGAAAGCGATAAAAGATTAAGGGTTTGAGAATAACCTCCGAAGCAAGCTTTTATAAATCTTTAAACTTGAGGACGTTTTTGGCAATCCCCTTGCATTACATGAGCACTCCTCCCTCGAACAAATAAAAATTTAAACTACTAAGAGTCGGATGTCTCAAAGGAGACTTCCTTAACCAATTTTTTGCTTAACTGGACAATTAGAATGATCACTCGGAGTCTAGAATAGTCTCTAGAGGTGTCTAAAGTGTGTGAAGATGTGTGAAAGGGTGAGTTCTGACATCCTATTTATAGGCGCGCTCACTAAGGAAGTCAGGATGACCATCCCGAATTTTGTCAAGTGGGACGGCCGTCTGGGATTTGGGACAGCCATCCGGATTTTTTGAAAAAAAATTATTCTTTATTTCTTATTCTTTTCTAAGAAAACTCTCCTTTTCTTACATGGAGTCTAGTGAACACTACTAGGGGCCTGATGAAGCCTTGTCCATCTTCAAAACGGAGGATTTCTGAATTTTGTTGTAAGACCGAGCAAGATTTGAGGTCTACAACTAGCGTAGCCAAGTCTTTTGGGCAGAAGCGATTAAAACTATTTGTTATGTTATAAATCGATCACTGTCAACCGCCAATGGTTTGAGCACACAAATGGAGTTATGGAAAGGTAAACCAGTTGATTATTCATCCTTACGTGTTTTTGGTTGTCCTATGTACATGATGTATAACAATCAAGAAAGAACAAAATTGGATCCAAAATCCAGGAAATATATCTTCTTGGGCTATGCTGACAATGTGAAGGGGTATCGCCTATGGGATCCCACTTCCCACAAGGTTATTGTTAATAGAGATGTAGTCTTTGCAGAAAATGAATTGCAAAGTGAGCAGACAAATGATAGTTTGATAGAGGATAAGGTTATAGTACAAATAGAGAATAAGTCTTTGGATGACTCGTCTGAGTCAAAAAAGAAGCATGAAGATCAAGAGCCAAATGAGGTTGGTAATAGAGATCTTCGACGATCAACACGAGAAAAAGTCAGACCATCTTGGAATTCACAATATGTGATGGCAAGTCATGATGCGTATTGTCTTCTAAATGAAGAAGGAGAACCTTCAACTTTTCAAGTGGCTATGAGTTGTTCAGATTCTTCTATGTGGATGACTGCAATATAGGAAGAAATTGAGGCTTTTCATAAAAACAAGACATGAAATCTTGTGGACCTTCCAAAAGGTCGAAAAGCCATTAGTTGCAAATGGTTCTATAAGATCAAGAGAGATGACAATGATCAAGTAGAAAGATATCGTGCTTGATTGGTGGTAAAGGGATATGCTCAGAAAAAAAGGTATTGATTTCAATGAGATATTCTTGCCAATTGTTAGATTGACGTCTATCAGAGTTGTCCTAGTTATGTGTGCTGCATTTGATTTACATCTTGAACAATTGGATGTAAAGACTGTTTTTCTTCATGGAGATCTTGAAGAGGAAATTTATATGCTCCAACCAGAAGGCTTTAAAGAATAAGAAAACTTGGTTTGCAGGTTGACCAAATCTCCATACGATCTAAAGCAGGCGCCCAGATGTTGGTATAAGAGATTTGATCCCTTCATTATTTGCCTTGGTTACAATACACTGAGTTCAGACCATTATACATATTATAATAGGTTTGGTGATAATGATTTTGTTATCTTGTTGTTGTATGTGGATGACATGTTGGTAGTAGGCCCCAACATAGATCGAATCCAAGAGTTAAAGACACAATTGACTAGGGAGTTTGACATTGGGACCAACAAACAAGATTTTAGGGATGCAAATTCAGAGACATAAAAGATAGGAATGTTTGACTTTCTCAGAAGAATTACTTACTGAAAATATTGCAGTGCTTCAACGTGCAAGATTGCAAGCTAATTTCCACCCCACTTTCTATCAATTGTAAGTTATCCTCAAGTATGAGTCCTAGCAATGAAGCAGAGAGGATGAAAATGTCTCGAGTACCGTATGCATCAGCAGTGGGAAGTCTTATGTATTCCATGATTTGTACAAGACCATACATTGCAAAAATAGTGAGCAGTTAGTAAATTCATGGGAAATCCTAGTGGAGAGCATTGGAGTTTTATAAAGAGGATCCTTAGATACATCAAAGGAACCTCATGTGTTGCATTATGTTATGGAAGATCAGAACTAGTTGTCAAAGGCTATGTTGATTCAGATTTTGCAGGTGATCTGGATAAAAGGAGATCTACTACTGGTTATGTGTTTACAGTTACAAGAGGGGTAGTAAGTTGGTTATCCAAGTTACAGGATGTTGTATCTCTGTTTACCACAGAACTCGGGCATAAGCAACAACAAATTGTTGTGTATTGTGACAATCAGAGTGTTTTGCACATTGTAAGGAATCCAGCCTTTCATTCCAGGACAAAGCACATAGGAATAAGATATCATTTTTATTTGGAAAATAGTGGAAGAAGGTAGTGTGGATATGCAAAAGATTCACACGGATGAGAACCTAACATATGTTATGACAAAGTTGGTTAGTGGTGACAAGTTTGTATGGAGTTAATCCTACTATGGCCTAGCAGAAAAATAAGCAACATGGATGGCAAGAATAAAGCAAGCATGATATGAAGATTTGATTAATTTTAATCAAAATCTTCAAGTGGGACATTGTGAGAAGAAAAGTCCCACATCAGTGAAATCTTAGTTTGGTACTTACTTTTCTTACTATAAAAGGAGCACAGTATTTATCTTGTAAAATACACCAAAATCACTTCCTTTTCTTTCTCTTGTTGTTTTAGTACTTGAGAGATAAATTAAGAAAGAAAAATAGTTTCTCCTTTTAGTTTCTCTTAGAATTGTTTTTCCTTCATTTTCAGGAGAGGGTGTTATTGTTTCCTCCTTGGAGGTAGAGAGAGAAGAGTTGTAATTTATTTCATTAGTGGAATTACTCTTTTGCCTATTGTTAGTGTTTTACTCATCTTTTTATTTTAGTTGTGTGTGCTTATGTTTTTGTCTGATACCTAACACAACATACACGAGTAAGGCTGTAAAGGAATTTGTGATTTACTTAACAAATAATGATTGATCAAAATTGGATTGTGAGAATCCGATATTTTGAAAGGTTGAACTGAGCTTTGAAAATAATTGTCTACTTGCTTATTTAAGTCCATATATAGACTTCATTAATCTACAAACTTGACTAGTCTTTGTTATCTTCAATCATTATGTTGGTAACATGTAAACCTCCTCTTCCAAATCATCATGCAAAAAAACATTGTTCATATCAAGTTGTTAAAGATATCAATTTTTAGTTGCAGCCAAGGAAAGGAGAAAAAGCCTATATTTAGCTTGGCAACGAGAGAGAAAGTGTGTTGGAGTAGTCTATCCGCTCACATTGAGTATATCCCTTGGCTACTAATTTTTCTTTATATCTTTCAAGGCTTCCATCAATTTTTCGTTTGACTTTAAAAACCCATTTACATCCAATGAGTTTTTTTTTTCCATTAGGAAGGTCAGTTAAAATCTGTCTTATTTTGCTCCAAAGTTTCACTTTCTTTCCTCATTGCAGTTGTCCATTCATGAGTTTTAATAGCTTCCTCGTAGCTTTTCATTTTTTCATCAGTGGTGATAGCTAGAGTATATTGCAAGTGCCTCATAGGAACATAAGAAAGAGAATATAAACTCTTATTGTTATTAGACACATGTTTTGTTGTATTAGCTATCTCATGGTGATATTCCTACTAAAGATAAGATAGTAGTTTTCGTGTTCTAGTGGATCTGCATGACAACCTGTGTGTTATTTTTCTCTTTGTAGGGGAAAATATTTTCATAAAAGATAACATTTTTAGAAATAGGATTTTACCTAACTTTTATATTTAATACGATATTGCCCTTAACACTTTTACATTGAAGAAAAATGTTTTTAGCAGCACGGGCATCAAACTTTTTTCTATCCCTTCCTAATGTAGAAGCAAAGAGGAAGCAAAGAGCACCAAAGGTTTTTAAATCATGCAAATCAAGGGGTTTATTATGTAAAAGCTCAAAAGGAGATTTCATATTCAATGTTGAAGGAATTCTATTTATCAAATGTACAACATGTGATATAGCATAACTCCACATAAATGAATGAGAATATTATATTGGAACACAAGACAATGGGTTACATTGAGAATATGTTGTGGTGTTTCAACACAACTCATTTGATGTTCAATACAAAGCTCCTTAAACATGTTAATATGCACAAACTCATTTCCATTGTCAACTCTTACCACTTTAATTATTTTCTCAAATTGATTTTGTGTTAAATTCACAAAATTGAGTAAAGCATTCTTGGTTTCCACTTTTTATGCATCAAATAAACCCAAGTAAATTTACTAAAATCATCCACAATAATAAGAAAGTATTTATGACCATGCATGGAGGAAATATTGAAAGGTAACCTATGTTGCTTTGCCATGTGGCAAGATTCACAGACAATGTTACTTTCAAAAGACATATAAGAAAAAAATATTGCTTAGTTCACGTTCAATTTTCTTTGATGGATGACTCAATCTACAGTGCCAAATATCAAGATTATTTTTTTAAGATTGAAATTCTTGATTGCATCTTTGTCAGCATTATTTTTTCTGATCTCCTTGAAGATAGTATAGACCATTTATCAGTTCAGTTTGTCCAATCATCTTGGATGAAGTTTTGTCTTGAATTTGACAAGTATCTTGTGACAAGATTAGTGTACAATTCAAAGATTTTATTAAGCATTATACTGACACATCTTGAGAACTTACAACTCTTGTGATCAAGATATTACCATCATATTGCAATGCTCCCAGGCTTCTAATAGTAGACCATTACGACCAGACAGAGTGATACTTCCATCTACAAACCTACATTTATTCTTTGACATCAAGGCTCTCTTCATAACTCTATTCCAGGCATGGTAGTTTCCTCCCTTGAGTTATTGATTGACAAGCATCATACCAGGATTTTTTCTGGATGTAAGTAATATGGACTTAAAATATTGTGGGGATTGTCCATGACATCTTGTATTTTTTATTATAAAGAACTTCCAAGAAAATGTAATTATAACAAAAAAAAAATAAGATTCAGAGTTAATGGTGTAGGCACAAGCAGAACGGGATTCAACCAGCTTTCATACCATAACCTTACAAAGCTCATGCAATAACCTTGATATAAGAGTATGCACATATACAAATAAGGAAAAAAATGAAAGGAGACAAACAAGCATTATAGAGAATAAAACTATTACAGAAAAACATTATATTTCAATATTATTGTATATAGTAAAATCTCATATACAAAAGTACATAGAAAAGTGTACAAGCTTGTCATTAATTCTAAACTGATAACCAATAAGCAATTTTATAGAAATATTTAATTTTTTTTATAATTATAGTAATTTATAAAGTAATATTAAAAATTATAAAAAATTATTTAAAAATATATCACAATTAAATAACATTGAGATAAAGTATAATTTGCTAAAAAATATTATAATTATTTAATTATTTACCGTGTCAATAACTGTTACAATTATTTACTTATTATCGATAATCCTATATATTTTTACCTAAAAGCTCTTCTTATAATTATTGTCTAAATTTATTTTTTCAATTATTTATGGTTCCAATAATTTTTATAATTAATTACCTAATTTTTATAAATTAACCTTATAAACTACTTTTTAAAATTATTTAATAGTGTAAACTTAAAATTAACAGATATTACTAATATCACAAACTCACAAACATAACAAATTCTATTAAATAATTTAAAAAAAAAATCAAGTTTAAGATTAACATATGCAAAGGAAAATCATTAATTTAGCACATATTGAATATATAAAATATCACTTTAATACATAAAGAGAACACACAACAACATAATACAATTACATATTGTCTAATTCATTATGACACACATATTTGATTACGAAAATAAACATAATTGATTATGCCTTTTATCTTAATTGATTATCACATATCTCATTTGATGAGTGCATAATTGATTATTATTGATGGATATAATGTTTCTTTTCTTCTTCAATTATATTGGTTGCACAGTACAGTGTACCTGTAAAATCTCTACAAAACTCTTAAGAAGATGCACATGAAAATTGGCAAAATTTCACCTCAAGATAACACAAATATTTCACCCATGTTTCTTTATTTTTCCTAACATATAAGAAAGTGTTTCTGGTACAACCAGTCTCACTAATCCATCTTCTTTAATCAACACAAATCATTGAAAACAAATACGTAATCGCTACCTTATTTTTTTCATAAATAAAACAACTCTCAATACAAACAAAAGCTAAATAATTTTCTCATATTATATACTCATTTATTCAACTTAACCTTTGATTCAATGGATTTACTGTTGTTGAAGTAATGAAATTGTAGAATTGCCTGGATGGTTAATGTTTGTATAGAAAGATATAAGCTTATTTGTAAAGAAAGTTTGGTGAGACCAACCTACTGCTATTACCTCAGGTAATTATAACTCTAAAGAAAGTTAACTTAAAAAACATTATTTTCCATATTTTTTATTCTTAATATATTTCTATAATTTAAGTTTTGTATATTTGTATACTTTGTTTTATAATTATTTTATAATTTTCCAACCCACTTAATATTGTTTTGTATTTTGTTTTAGATGAAAAAATATATTTATGTACATAAAAAAATTGATAAATTTTAAAAAATATATAAATATTATATTTTATAAAAATCGATAAATTTATAAGATTAGTAAACAATTTTAAAATCAATATAATAATTATTTAAATTAAATTTTATGATTTCTAATTTTAAAAATAATTATAATTTTTTTAAATAATTACACCTTTAATTACTTTATTTTAATATTATTTATACGTAGCATCTTTTGAAAAACAAATTGTATAATTTTAAAAGTACTTTTAAATTATTATTAAAATAAAAAAAATAAAATTTTAATATTTGTACAAAATATCACAAAAATAGTTTTATAATTTATGTAATTTTTATTTATAATATAAATTAATTATTTTATATTAAATTATATCATAATTTTAATATATACTTATTATAAATTATAAAATAATTTAGTCAAGACACAATTTTTTTTTATTCAATTACTTCAATTTCATTCTTTATTTTTATTTTTATTTTTTTACTCTTTATTTTATTTTATTTTTCAATTCAAACAATCATACTATTCCCTATCTTTTAATATCCTTTATCAATCCAAATACAACTTAATAAGTTAAGTATTAAAGATTGTCTATAAATAATTTTTCCTTCTTTTCAACACACATAAAAAAATTGGAAGCATCCGTGGTAGAGTTTTGGGTCAAGCTTTGAAATCTAGGAACACCGGTCATACCAATTAATCGTGTTTCATGCCACGATGCTCACAGCACACAAACCTTGAATAACATTGAAGCATTGGAACGTCACATTTCCACCCATTTCTTTCCACTATTCATCAAATCTTCACTTATCAACTTTAATATTACACAGCATATAATAATGTTAGTTCCGAGTTAACCTAAAATGATATATGATCCTCACGACAAGGAACAATAATTAATATATTTTAATAAGGAAATACATTTTACAAGTTTTTATTTATTTTTATTAATTTAAAAAGATTGTTTGGTATTGTAAATATTGTTTGATACTATTTTCTTATGATTTGTAATATATTTGTTTTAATGCTTAAAAGTTCGTAATAGCATTTATAATTTAAATAGTCTAACTCATAAAAAGTAATAGCATTTAATTAAATATCACATAATAATTAGTTAATAACATATAATTTAAAACACTTGGTACTTTTTTCGTGAAAAGAAACTGCTAAGAAAACTATTCACGGAACTAATGAATGACACTGCATTTCAACTCAAAAATTGGTTGGTTGTCCCTTTTAGTTCGCTGAGTCACTTGTTCTTTAAAGCCATATCAATTCTTTATTGGCTTTTGTCACTGCTACATACTCAGTCTCTGTAGTGGATAAAGCAACAATTTTTTGTATTCGCGACAGCTAACTAACAGTTGTAGTACCAACCTTGAAAACATAACTGGTGGTGCTTCTTCGGTGATCAACTTCACCTCCAAAGTCAGCATCTACGTAGCCCTGTAATCGTAGATTTCCTTTTCCAAAACACAGACATTTTTTTATTGTTCCTCGTAGATATCTCATAATCCACTTGACGGCTTCTCAGTGAGTCTTTCCTGGATTTGCCATAAACCTGCTCACAACTCCCACTGCATGGCCAATGTCTGGCCTTGTACAGACCATTGCGTACATCAAACTTCCAATGGTTGAAGCATACGGAACCTTAGCCATAATTTCTTCTTCTTCCTTTGTTTGAGGAGACTGATCCTTGGATAGACGAAAATGACTGGTCAAAGGTGTACTTACTGGTTTGGCCTTGTCCATGTTAAATCTTTGCAAAACACGGTTGATGTACTCCTCTTGAGATAACTGCAAAACTCCTTTTTGCTTATCTCTCGTGATTTGCATTCCAAGAATCTTCTTTGTTGGTCCTAAGTCCTTCATGTCAAATTCCTTTGACAACTGCATATTTAAATTTCTGATATCCCTCATATTTGAACCTGCTACTAACATGTCATCAACATAAAGTAGCAATATGATATAACTGGACTTATACCTCTTGAAGAAACAACAGTGATCGGCATTGCACTTCTGGAAACCTTCCTTGTGCATGAAGCTTTCAAACTTCCTGTACCACTGTCTTGGAGCTTGTTTCAAACCGTACAAGCTCTTCCTCAATTTGCACACCATATCCTTCTTTCCTTCTGAAAATCCTTCAGGTTGGTGCATGTAGATCTCTTCATCTAAGTCTCCGTGGAGAAATGCAGTCTTCACATCTAATTGCTCTAGGTAGAGCTCTTCACTAGCCACAATACTTAACACTATTCTGATAGTATTGAGCTTTACGATTGGAGCAAAGATTTCAATGTAGTCAACTCCTTCTTTTTGCTGAAATTCTTTGACAACTAGTCGGACTTTGTATCTCTTGGAACTGTCATGGTCTTCCTTCACCCGATACACCCATTTGTTGTGAAGTGTTTTCTTCCCCACGGGTAACTTGACTAGTTCCCATGTCTGATTGGAGATCAGAGACTCCATCTCTTCTTTCATGGCAAGCTCCCACTTGCTAGCATCTGTGGTTTGAAAAGCTTCTATATAATCTTCGGGCTCCCCTCCATCAGTCAGCAACATGTAGTCCGTGTATCTCCTGTTTGGCACATGAGGTCTAAAGGACCTTCTCAATACAGGAGTTGGAGTAAGAGGTTCTGGTTGCACATCACCTTCTTCAATTGATTCATCTAATTGAGGACTCCTCACTATAGGATTTTCTGGGACATCTTCCACTTCTGCAAAAATTGACCCACTCGATTCTGAATTGCTAATACATGTTTTATGCATGTCCTTGTACAACACTCTTTCATTGAAGATTACATCTCTACTGCGGATCATCTTTTTGTTTTCATCATCCCATATGCAGTAGCCATACTCATCTTCACCATAACCAATGAAAGTGCACTTCTTTGATTTTGGGTCAAGTTTGTTTCTACCTTGATCACTGATATGGACATATGCTACACAGCCGAAAACTCTAAGATGTGAGAGTTTTACCTCTTTTTCGCTCCATACCTCTTCTGGTATTCCGTGCTCCAATGGTACTGATGGACTTCGGTTGATCAAGTAAGCTGCTGTGTTGACTGCTTCTGCCCAGAACTGTTTTGGTAAGCCTGACTGTACACGCAAGCTTCTGGCTCTTTCAGTCAACGTTTGATTCATACGCTCAACTACACCATTGTGTTGAGGCGTACCAGGCACGGTCCTCTCCATTCTGATCCCATGCTCATAGCAAAACTTCTTGAATCTGGTGTCTACATATTCACCACCATTGTTGGATCTGAGCTTCTTAATCTTCAATCATGTTTCATTTTCTACCATAGCTTTCCAAATCTTGAAAGCTTCAAATACTTCTGACTTGTGTTTCAGAAAGTAAACCCATACCTTTCTGGAGTGATCATCGATAAACGTCACGAAGTATTGCTTCCCACCAACAGATGGGACAGTCGTTGGACCCCAAACATCAGAGTGGACAAGCTCAAGTCTCTCTTTCTTTGGAGTTCTTCTATTTGTCTGAAAGTTAACTCTCTTCTGCTTTCCAAGTATGCAGTCTTCACACATGTCAATATCTACTGATTGAAGACCTGGTAGTTTTCCTTTTGAGTGCATGATCTTCATCCCTTTCTCACTCATATGCCCAAGTCTTTGGTGCCATAGATTGGGATTTTCATTTGCTGCAACTGCAATCAAATGGCATGCTCCTGCAGTCTTGTAAAGAGTACCACTCTTTTTGCCTTGAGCAATTGTCATCGCACCCTTTGAGATCTTCCAATCATCACCGTGGAAGATTATTGTGTAACCTTTACTGGCTAACTGACTCACTGAGATTAAGTTCTTTGTCAGGTCGGGAATATGTCTGACATTTTCCAATTCTCATACAGACCCGTTCAACTTAGTTTTTACTGTACCTTTACCTACAATCTCACATGATTGCTCATTACCAAGGTAAACTTTACCGAGATTTCCGGGAACATAATTCTCGAACAGTTGCTTTTGTGAGGTAGCATGGAAAGATGCTCCAGAGTCTAACACCCAAGACTCATCCTTGCTTTTTAAAGAGCATATCAACACATCATCTTTCCCGGAGGTAGAGGCAACGTTTGCCTCGTCCTTCACTTCTTGATTCTTTCGTACATTCTTGCACTGATTTTTGTAATGTCCGGTCTTCCCACAATTCCAACACTCGATTTGCTTCGAGTTTTGGAAACTACGATGATTTCTGGACTTGGATCGTTTGCCCATTGATTTTCCGCGTCCGCTTTCTTTGGTTGAACTTCTTCCTCTTGACTTTGTATGCAATATTGAAGAGGTTGATGATTCACTCGACTCCCTCCGCCGGATCTCTTCACTGAGAACCAAATTACGAATATCATCAAATTTTAACTTATTGTTTCCCAATGAACTACTCACAGCTGTGACAGTAGTATTCTAACTTTCTAGTAGAGAAGACAAAAGTATCAAAGCTCGTACTTCATCATCGAACTCGATCCCAACTGAACTCAACTAAGTTGTAACAGTATTGAGTTCATTGATATGTTGCGCCATTGGAGCGCTTTCAGACATCCGTAGATTGAACAACCGCCTCATCAAATGAACTTTGTTTGAGGTTGATGGTTTCTCGTACATACTGGAAAGAGTATCCATAAGACCTGCTATCGTCTTTTCTTTTGCAATGTTAAAAGCAACATTACGGGATAACGTCAGTCGAATGGCTCCAAGGGTCTTTCTGTCGAGAAGAGTTCATTCCTCCTCTTTCATACCCTCTGGTTTCTTTCCTATGAGTGGTTCGTACATATCCTTCTGATACAGGTAATCATCGATCTGCATCTTCCAGAACCCAAAGTTTGCACCATCGAACTTCTCGATTTTCACCTTTCCTTCATCTGCAGCCATCACTCCAACTCGGATCTGACTTTTCTGGATTATTTCTGATAATTTCTATGAACTACCGTATTTCGAAACACGTCTGTAGATAATTTTGTAGCACCGACAAAATTTTTACTATTCACGTTTTTACTATTCACAAAATAGTAAATTCACTATTCATATAAATAGTGTCACCACAAAAATTGCATAGTTAACAACCAGCTTTGATACCAGTTGTTAGGAAAAATACACAGAACTTTTCCATGTAGTCAGATCTGTCAAAGTGAAATAAAAATGAAATAAAGACGGAATAATTAGACACACCAATTGATAATGGAGTTCGGCCAAAATTGTCTACGTCTTTGGACTACTGCAGATATTTTACTGGGAGAAAAGAAAATATACAGGTGTTTACAAAGCACTCTCAAAACACTCGCAACCCTCAACCCAATTACACCCAAAAGCTAGATTATTTTCTTTCTGTTTCTTGCTGGCTAACTCTTGTCATGGTTGCTTTGGAATTGGATGATGGAAATGAGTGAAGTGAAAGAGCATTTTATAGCAAAAGAAATGGTTCTTATGCATTTAAGGCTTTCCTTTTTTTTTTTATTGTCTCCAACTACTTGTCAACCAACCACTTGTCACTTTTTTTTTTTACTTTTCAAACACCAACAAAAAGGGGAAAGAAAATGAAAAGAAACGTCCAAGAAATTGCATGTGAGAAAGAGAGAAGTATTTTTCTTCGTTTTATGTCAATGTTTTTAATGAAAAAATTTGATCAAGGAAACTCAGATCAAATTAAAATAGCAGTAAAATCTGAAGACTAACTCAAATTTATTTCATATTGTGTAAATAATGTACAACTTTTTTCTATATGAAATATGAAAGAGAAAAACATTAAAAAAAATACAATAAACTACTTAATTTAACTTATAATGTTTAAGAAAAGAGTTGTGATTTGTGATTGTACAAAACTTAATTCTATTATTTTAAATTGTCACACATTTTTTTCATGAATTAAGGTTGGAGTCCAAATATAAGTTGCGTGAACGAAAAAAAAAATTTATAAATAAAAATATTATAATTTAATTTTTTAAAATTTATATTAAAAATATTATATTATTTTATATAATATTACCTAATTTTTATTATTTCATTTAATAACGATAATATCTAAATTTATATTTATGATGATAATATTGTTATGTTAAATTTTTATATTCGATATATTATTAATATTATAATTATGAGAAATTATAGTTTAAAAGTGAATAAGTAAAAATTAATTTTAATAATATTATCAAAAATTCTAAGAGAATCATGGCTTGCAGGGTTCGTGCTTAAAACTCCAACATTATTCTCTGGTTATTGTTCAAGTTCATGGAATCTAAGATAAATACCGTCTGCAGTTGATTGTGACCTAAGTTCACGGAATCAATGATATAAACATCCTCTTCAATTGACCATAAAACTCTGTCATTGTTTTCCATGTTGTCGTAACCCAAGTTCACGAAATCAAAGACATAAACACCATCATCCTCAGTTGATCTTAAAACTCCACTATTCGCGTTGTTGTTGCTGCTTGACCCAAATCCATAAAATCAATTAATTACACAAGCATCATCTATAATTGACCACTGCATCTCTACTGAGAAGACAAACCAAATGAGAATTAATTAAGAAACAAACAGATAAAATAATTTGTCGAATGTCATAATTCGGCGACAGAGTAAAATATCTTGCTTGAGTTTTTACAAAAATTGTCATAACATGAATCAAAGAAATTGCAAAATTGATGACAGCGCATGAAACGAAAGACAAGACAGAATCACGCGACAACAAGGATTAGAAACATCGTTCATAGCAAATATATGACCGGATTCCTAACCAGAACACTACCCATTAATGAAACGTGTCTCTTGTTTTGTCAACAGACAAGCCAATTTTATCTAAGACGACAAATTTCCATTCTATATTTTGTTATGATTTGCCATTACATACTGATTTAAAATAAGCCACTTTCTAAAATCATATACGCAAGTAAAATGTGCATGACCTAACCTAAAATAATCAAACGTTCTAATTATTAGAAATCAAACATAAGATAAGCTTTATATTCTTAATTCCTGGGCCTTGAACTAACTCACATTAACATCCAGATAAAAATCTGTACACACATGATGAAGTAAAAAACAAAATTGTTGTATGTGGAAACAAACAGTTCCTTAATCAGAATTGATGAAAGTGTTTGAACTCTTCAAATAAACAGTTTTAAATATTCAAACACACTATTGGGAATCCTCAAACATAACGCACACTATAATCGATCAAACAGTTTCCCACTAATGGAATATCTAGAGCAGAGCTTCAGATCACACGAAAGCCGTAATTTTTCTTGTCATATGTGGGTTTTGGCTGGGTAAACTATTATTTAATTTAACATTAATAATTTAAGGTCATTTTATATCTCGGACTGGTTCTGCTCATTTCTTTGTATTCTCTGAAATATAAACGTGGACCCAATTTAAACCTGAGTTTTTCAAGTGCTATCAGAACTTTGAGAAAGTGTCCATGTCCACTGTGGTCCTTCAAAGATATATGTGGCATCACATCAGTTGTTCACTTATATTTACATCAAATTAGTCCTCCAAAATATGACATAAATTTTGTCTGTCAGCGTCATGTTTTTGTTGTCAATTTGGTTTTTGAAGGATGAAAATGATGACATTAGTTCTCGTTCAATGGACAATTTGATGCCACTAGTAATAAATAGAAGGATTAATGGATTAAACATCCATCAATATTGTGCCAACATTATTTGTAGTTGTGTTGAGTGGTGAAAACAGTAAGAATTTGCGTGCAATGTAATGTTTGCCGTTGCGGACAAAATCAAGAGGAGGTGAATTGATTTCTTATAAAAAATTATAATTTTAAAATTTTTTCCAAATTTCACCAATTAAAATACTTGTAAAGTAAAAAGAGAAAGGATAAGAAGATTATACAAGTGTTTTATACTTATTTGGATCAAAAGATCTTACATCCAATTGCTAATCACTCTAAAAGAGGATTAACGCTGTCACTATAATCACAGTTCAAACAAATTACAAATAAAAAGATAAATATTAGAAAACATCTCTTTTGAGTCATACAAGAGATGAGCAACTCCTTTGAAATTCACAAAAGATGAACAACAGTTTTTCCTAGAGACGACACAACACACAATCCACCAAGAGTCTCACTCAGTGATTCTTATCGCTTCTAACTCACACTATGTTTCAAAAGCCATTTTTTCTTCCCTACACAAAGTTTTCTAGCAATCACAGCTCTTAACTTTTGTATGAAAAATGTTTGTTGTTTTACAGAGAGCCTTAGAGAATCTTAAGTAGAGAGATTTAAGGTATGAGGAATAGAAGTTTTCAAAAATAGAAGTATTGGAAATAAGTGTTTCAAAAATTGGTCCATAATTCGAAATTCAAAATCATAACAGACGTAGATAATTGATTATCTTAAGTGATAATCGATTATCACAGAGCTATTTTTACAAAGGAGTAAACTGGATCAGGATAATCGATTATCCTCTGAGATAATCCATTATTTCAGTTGGGATAATTTATTATCAACTTAGATAATCAATTATTCCAGCAAGTTTTCTAGAAAACATGTTTCAATATAGGATAATCAATTATCCTGAATGATAATCAATTATCACAAAGTGGTTTTGATAAAATTGAACTTTCAGAGGATGAACCATGTGTTAGCTATCTTAGACTCTAATTTTACAGACTCCAGATTCAAAAAAATAAAACAGAGTTATTACAAGTAAGTATAAATGATTATAAGTCTTTAAGTCTTTAAATCTTTTGTTCTAGAATCATCATCAAAATTTTCAGACATCATAATCATGTAAACTCATGTATAGCTAACAAAAACTTCTGCTCTAGGAGTAATGTGCAGCTGCCTGGGGCAATGAATTTCCAATGCTTTGTAAAAGAAAGCTAATGAATCCTCAAAAGGGATCTTTGGGTGAAGATTTTTGTGCTTCATATTGGCAATTATAAACAATTACTTTTACTTTACCTCCAATTCAAGACAGCATCATAACCAGCACTATTGCCGAGTTGGTTGCTATGAAGCAAGGCTTGTTCATGGCAGGGGTCATGGTGACAGCAACCTAATCCCTGAGAATACACATTTACATTCTCTTCGTAACAGGTGCTGGTATATTAGAAGGAACCACAACCACTACATAATTCTAAGCAAATTGGTGCTTATGATGATACTATATTTTTGGAAAGAAACTGAAAACTTTCTCATAGCTTTTTGGCTTATAGTGCTGGTGAAGTAGGTCTTCTTATTGGCTGAAACAAAGTCTCGTTGCGAAGTTTCTTCTTCATCTATAGCAAGATTCTCAGACAATATTTTTTTTATCAGTATTATCAAATAACCTAAATATAGAAAGGAAGCAAATTTGTGAAAAAGAAACTATTTGTTTTTTTTTTTAATATACTTTGATTATGTAAGAAAAATTTGTTTCTAAATATAAGTGTAGTTTAGAAAAGTTTAAGATTGTATTGATTTTTTTATTAATTATATCTTTGTGTTTTTAATTATATTTATTGTAGAAAAAAGATGATAAACATATTAATAGAAAAATATTAATATATTTGCTTAAAATAATGAAAATTAATACTTATTTGATGTATGCATTACTTTTGATTAGGTTTATCAAACATGTGCTTTAAGGAACATCTTAATGAGTATTAATTAATCAATTTTTTTTTCCATTCAGACATTAAAAATATAAAATATAAATGATTAAGAAAAAAATTAAATAAATAAATTAATAAAATGAAAGCATTAATTACTTATTTTTTTCATGTTATTTAATTAATTAATTATTTTTTTTATTAATTATAATATTTATTTAATTAGTTTTTTAAACTATATTAATTTCACCATAAAATCTATATCTATTAAATTTAAAATAAAGTCAGAACATATTTTTATCTAACATTTATTCTATCATTATTATTATTATTATTATTATTATTATATATATATTTATCTTATTAATCCACAAATAATATTATATTTGAGTAATTCACAGATGAAACTATATTATAATTCTAACTAATATTTTACATAAATAATTTATAAATCATAATCAAAATGAACAATTCAAATAAAATAATCTGAATAAGTAATTTACATATAATAGTTTATATAAATAATCAGAATAATTTATATATGATATTAATTTATATATGATGTTTTATCAGAATAATTTACTAATAATATTTTGAATAAATAATCAATATTATTTAATAATATAATATTTTTATTTACTTTATAATTAAATTTTAAATTTATATTTTAAAAATTCCGTAGAATGGTTCTTTCTGTTTTATTCTCTTCTTTCTAATGATACAAGTGAATAATTTTTTTATATTTTAAATTATTTATTATGATTTTTTATTTAATTTTTTATTATTATATTTTAAAAAAATTATTTTTATTTTTAAATATAATTATAAGTAGGAAAAAATTATAGAAGAAAAAAATAAATAAGTAGATTAAGAAAATAATAATAATTAAGACATAAAATTAAATAGACAAATTAATAAAATAAAAGTAATTCATATTTTGTATAGTGTGGTTAAGAATAAAGGATAGCGAAACCCTCTTTATTTCATCATTACTGTTTTGAATTGGTATTTCTAAATTTAAATAAATAAATAAAAAAAACACAACAACGTTAGTTGGCGGCTAAACAAGAAGTAGTTGCGGGAAGTCGAGGAAGGCTGACCTTTTGGCGTTGCTTTCTGGATTGATCAAAGCATAGCCCTTTCCCAGCCAAGAAAGAAAAATTGGCTTTTGCTCTCTCTCTCTCTCTCTCTCGGTGACGTGTCCGCCATTCTCACTCAATACCTTCCTTCCCCGTTCTTCTTTCCTTCTTCTCAAACCGAAAACGAAACCTAAAACTAAAACCAAATCCATAAAATAATATTAAAAAGGTTCCCTTTTTCTTAGTCATCCACGAACCCCCCCACTCTTACCATTCATTCCCACGTAACAACCTCCCAACTCACTCACTTCACTTTTTTGGACGGTGAAACCGAACCCGGAACGATGCAAGTTTCCTCCCCGTGGTTCGGAACCTTACCTTCCAACCGTTACCCACACGTTCGCTCCGTCCCTCTGGAACCCTGTTCCACCTCAGCCTCATCGCTTTTCGCTACCGCCTACACCTACTCCCCTTGTACTAACGTGTTGTTCACGCGCCCTGATCCACCACCGTTAGCTTCTCTCTCGTTTCTCGTCTCTCAGAGAAAAGGCTTCACACTGACCCCGTTGGCACCGATCAGAAGGACGAAGAAGAGGAGAAGAGCGCTGAGTGTTTCCGCGGTGTTCGAGCGCTTCACCGAGAGAGCAATTAAGGCCATAGTGTTGTCGCAGAGGGAAGCCAAAGCGCTTGGAAGCGAGTTGGTTTACACCCAACATCTCTTGCTGGGGCTTGTGGCTGAGGAGGATCGGTCCTCCGATGGTTTTCTCGGGTCTGGTATCACCGCCGAGAAGGCACGTGAGGTTGTTCGCGGTGTCTGGCATCGGAACAGTTCCGCACGTGGCGGGGTTGGTGATGATAACAAAACAAGTGCCACGCAGGTTCCCTTTTCCGTTAACGCGAAGCGAGTGTTTGAGGCTGCGGTTGAGTATTCAAAGTCTCTGGGACACAAATTCGTTGCCCCGGAACACATGACTGTTGGTTTAGTTAAAGTAGATGATGGAAGTGTTAGTAGGGTCCTTTACAGGTATAATTCGATACCATGGATTTATTTTCCAAAGATTTTATGTTAAATTGTATTTGCAGTTCTTGTTATTATGAAAATTTGCTGATACACTATTAGTAATTATGATCTGATGCGGTCGAAAAGACAAACGGAGGCATGAGATTTTAATCTATGGTTGCATTCACGGTTGCTGTTCAGTAAAAAAAAAAAATTATTTGGTAGAAAACTAGGGACGAATGTGACTTATGTGGCCACGGTATATGCAAGATCTATTTATAGAATTAAAAATATGTGTGACTATAATCTTTATTAATATAAAACTATCTATAACCCTCATAGTTGTAGTTTCTTGATATCTAATGTTGTAGAAAATCGCAGACAAATGTGGAATGACACTTTAATATTTGCAGGATTAAATATGTGAGGCTATAACTTTTTTTGCTTTTGATGTTGGTAGTTTACAAATATGATTTCAGATTGGGGACAAATGGAAACCAGTTGGCAGCTGTGGCATTCTCCAGATTACAAAAAGAAATTGCTAAAGATGGCAGAGAACCTAATATGGTGTCCAAGGGGGTGCCTAAAAATTCGCTTTCTAGAAAAGGTTCTGATGCTGTAGCCTCTGACACAACCGGAGGTAATAAAATAGTGTATAAGTCTGTTGTTTTGTACTTTTGTGTTTGAAGGCCGAGGACTGAGAATAATGTTTTGTCATCATTTTCTGGTTTTCAGAGGAGAGCGCTCTATCACAATTTTGTGTGGATGTCACTGCCCGTGCCAGTGAAGGACGAATCGATCCAGTTGTTGGGCGAGAAGTTGAAGTTCAGAGAATAATTCAAATACTTTGCAGGAAAACAAAAAGCAATCCCATTCTTCTTGGTGAAGCTGGGGTTGGAAAAACTGCCATTGCGGAGGGGCTGGCACTTCGCATTGCTAAGGCAGATGTTTCTCCCTTTTTATTGGTATGCATGCGACTTGCTAAATGGTTGATGTTTCTAAAGTTTCTTTTCTTCTGCTCTGCCCTTGTGTATTTCTATGTGCTTTATGCTATGTGAATTTACTCTCTGCTTTGTGTTTCTGCAGACAAAGCGTGTGATGTCCTTGGATATAGCCCTATTAATGGCTGGAGCAAAAGAAAGAGGAGAGCTAGAGGAACGGGTTACAAAGTTGATAAAAGACGTAATAAAGTCAGGTGAATACATTGTAATTGTTGGAGATTTCACATCAACCAGAGAGTGGATGCAAATCTCATCTTACAAACTAATTTTGTGAGGTTGAATTAGGCTTAAAGTCCACTTTTTAAGTGTAACATAAAAGAATGTATAAGAGTTATTAGATGAACACATGCTTGATGTGCTAGAAGAGAAGTATTTTAGTTCTCACTGATTATTCTTGAAATGCAGGTGATGTCATTCTCTTCATTGATGAAGTTCATATACTTGTTGAGGCAGGCACAGTTGGGAGAGGGAATAAGGGATCTGGCCTTGACATAGCTAATTTACTTAAACCTGCACTTGGAAGGGGTCAATTTCAGGTGATTATTAGTTAATTCTGTTCTGAATGACTCCTGAAGATAAACACATTTTCAGTTTGAGGCTGGTGTAAACAATTATTAATAACATATAAGATTAAGGTTGGAAATCAAAATATATGGTTACTGTGTACTACCGAGCTACAGACTTCTCTTATCTCTTTTTCAAAGTAATTGTACTGATTAAGGTCATCAATTTACATTTGGGAACTGCAATTCAAAGTTGAGATTAGTGAGAAAGTGTCATTATGAACACTTGGGAGGTTATCATACTTGTTGTTAGACTCGCCTTGGATCATATCATATGTCCTCTCAAATGAATGGCCATGTAGATCACTTGGAGCTGGAAGAGATATGAATCTTAAGAGTGTTAATTATCTTGCTTTTCAGTAAGTTATGGAATCACAAGGTTATATGTATAGAGAATTTCTTTCATTAAGAGGGCAACCTGTTACTGAATTGAGGTTAAAGTTGTATGTTCAATGATGCTTGTCTTCCTCAGTTTCTCTAATTTCTATCAAGCTCGTGTCCTGATAGGTTTTATCTTAGATGCACTAAGGATTGGTGCATATGAACTTCTTGTAGGAGTGATTTGTATCAAGTTTAATAAATTAAAAGGTGACATGGATGTCAGAGTGCAATGCACGGACAAGGCAGGTTGGTCAGATTTTGCATTTCACTCATTCTTAAGTCATGAGATAACCAAGATTTTTTATCTAACTTTCTACTTTATAAAACCTTTATCATCACTTGTGTGCACTTGAGGAAACCATAAAAAATGTTAATATGATTTTCTAAGGATCACAATTTGACCCCCTTCCCCGAACTTGTGACTTTTCCTGCCACCCTTAGTCAAAACTATGGTAGCTAACTTTATGATTACCCGAAATAATTATATTCAATAATGCTAAGACTATGTTGAGTGCTACGGATGGGGCTGCTGCTTTGCTTGGTTGATAAACAATAATATTGAATAACTTATTTGCTGTTAATGCTTTTGTTCTGTTAAAATTTTCATTTTTCCTTTTTGCTGGGATGGGATTCATGGTGAGGAGCACTTCTGAATTTAAACTCTTTGGGTGAAACAACTGTGAAGAGAAATAGTTCTGACCTCTGATGAATTTTCCTTTGTAGTTTATCCATTTTAGGTGCATTTGGTATGTGCTTCGAAGTTATTATTTTTGTATAATATGGGATAATCCTTTTTCTTCTTAATAATCAAGAGTGATATTACAATATATATACACACCATAGCTTGTCTTCTATTCATAACTTCATCTTCTTTGCAGTGTATTGCATCAACAACCATAGATGAATACAGACTCTATTTTGAAAAAGATACAGCATTGGCTCGACGGTTTCAACCTGTTTGGGTTGATGAGCCAAGTGAGGTTGTACTCCCTATTAATATCTATGTCATTATATGCCAGCATTTTAATCATAATTTTATTTCTTATTAGATTGCATATTTCAATACATAGGTTGATGCAATTAAGATTCTTACGGGCCTTTGTGAGAAATATGAGGCATATCACAAATGCAGATATACAGCAGATGCTATAAAGGCTGCAGTTGAATTGTCAGCAAGATACATAGTCGATAGGTATCTACCTGATAAAGCTATTGACCTCATAGATGAAGCAGGAAGCAGAGCTCGTATTGTTGCATTTAAGAAGAAAAAAGAGCAAGAAACTGGCATTCTTTCTAAGTGCCCAGCTGATTACTGGCAAGAAATTAGAGCAGTCAAGTCCATGCATGAAATGGTAACGACATTCATTGCTTCCAGTATTTTCCTGTTGCTTGTATCAGCTGGTCATAATTTTATTTTATGATGACATTTCTTTCGCACTGTTTCAGGAGAGCAAGCTTAAATACTATGGTGCTTCCAGCATTGAAGATAACAATGAACTCATACTCGATTCATATTTATCTTCTCCAACTACTGATGATGAGTATGTTACTTGACCTCATAATCGGAGGGCATTTATTTATGTGTGCCTGGATTTGATGTCTGACTGACTAACATGTTTCGTTTTCTCTTTAGACCAATAGTAGTTGGGCCAGAAGATATAGCAGCAGTTGCTTCCCTCTGGTCAGGAATTCCTGTTCAGAAGCTCACTGCTGATCAACGAATTCTTCTGTTAGACCTTGAGAATCAACTTCGTAAACGTGTGATTGGACAAGGGGAGGCTGTTGCTGCCATTTCTAGAGCTGTGAAGAGATCTCGGGTTGGCCTTAAGGATCCTAATAGACCAATAGCTGCCATGTTATTCTGTGGTCCCACTGGGGTTGGGAAAACAGAACTTGCAAAATCTTTGGCTGCATGTTACTTTGGATCGGTAAGACATTACACAGTAAAATATTTAGTGAAGTTGGTTGTTTTTATTCTTTTTAGTGATCTGAAGTGATGACGTTGTGGTCAGCACATGTACCACTTACTGTTCATTTCAATAGTTAGCCTTTGATAAATTGTTTCAGGAGGCAGCCATGGTACGATTAGACATGAGTGAATATATGGAACGGCATACAGTGAGCAAATTGATAGGATCGCCCCCAGGTTATGTTGGTTATGGAGAGGGTGGGGTTTTAACAGAAGCTATTAGAAGAAAACCATTTACCCTGTTATTGCTTGATGAAATAGAGAAAGCTCATCCGGATATATTCAACATTCTTCTTCAAATTTTGGAAGATGGTCAACTTACTGATTCTCAGGTTTGTGAATGTGAATGTGGATGTGGATGTTAACCTTAATCTAATAGGACTGTCAACAGGATTTCTGATGTTGAACTTTTTTCCTTGAATTTCTATTTCTTCCTTTTCTGCTTTTTTGCCAATTAAAAGTAAGCACTTGTATGAATGTAATGTGGAGTTTATCATGCTCCTGGTGTCCTAATATTTCTGTTTAATGTTTGTAAAACTGGATCAAACAGGGTCGCAGAGTTTCATTTAAAAATGCATTGGTGGTAATGACTTCAAATGTGGGGTCTAGTGCAATTGCTAAGGGTCGACACAACTCCGTAGGTTTCTTGATTTCAGACGATAAAACAACATCATACAATGGCTTGAAATCGATGGTAATTGAAGAACTAAGGACATATTTTCGTCCAGAATTGCTCAATAGAATAGATGAAGTGGTAGTGTTTCAACCCCTTGACAAGTCACAGGTTCGTGAAGTTTTTGATTATGGTATTTATAATTCATTGATGATGGTCACTTGGTAGGCACTTGGTATCTCGTAATTCAGTCCTTTATGTAGCAATAATTTTGATTTTCGTTACAGAAATTAACTCTTCAAGCACACCAAGCATCTCATTCTGTCTTGCGCTTGAGAAACTAGACGATGACTTGGCAAATTTAGGAATATAACCAGAGGGTCGTCTTATAATGAATAGTTTTTCTATTATTTTAAATGAGTGAATCATCAAATTAGTCTTCAATTACAATACCATTTTAGTCCTTGAAACTAGCAACATCCATTTCTATCCCTCCATAACAATAAGAATATCAATTTGATCTCTGAATATAACAACTATTTTTTTAGTCCTTGAATTTCACCTAGTCCTTAACTTCATTGTACATAAATTAATTTGGCCTCTAAATACTTGAGACTAAAAAAGAATGGTGAATATCAAAATCAAAAATCAAATTGATAATAATTATTCATTTAGGGACTAAGATAATTGGTTCTGCTATGTCAAGAACTATATGAACTCATTATATAAATTTCAGAGAAAAAATTAACTGCATCAAATGACAATTGTAAAAGTTAAAGATTAAATTTTCCTTTTTATAATATCAATAGATAAATTATCTGATATTTATAAATTCAAGGACTAATTTAGGGTCCTCATTTTATTGATGTTATTCTTATCACAGTTGCTGGAGATATTAGATTTGCTTCTTGGAGACATGAAGAAAAGGGTCTTGTCCCTAGGAATCCATGTAACGATATCTGATGCAGTGAAGAACCTTGTCTGCCAGCAAGGCTATAACCCAACATATGGGGCTAGGCCTCTAAGAAGGGCCATTACATCACTAATAGAAGATCCATTGAGTGAGGCATTCCTATTTGGAGAGTGCAAGCCAGGGGACACTGTCCTCATTGATTTGGATGCTAATGGTAACCCCTTTGTTACAAATCAGCTTGATCAGATTATCAACTTATCTGACTGACACAAAGTCATGCTTGTAATTAATTACTGTACAGAAGCAGTAGTTTGATAGGTATACCTACACGTAATGACAAATGTTTTGTCACTTTGATAGCATAGGTATTTCATTCTTATGTAATGACCAAGCATACCACATCAACCAAGGAGCTTCTTCATAGCTCATGAGATGTCGAATTTATTAAATGTGGCAACACATTATTCCATGTAAAACTTTTGTCCACAATCATTTGTATTCAAATTAAATTCATTCATAAAAATAACCATATACATCGTATAGTCAAACAACTTCGACAAGAAATGTTGACAAAATTAATTTTATATAACTTCCTTGTTAAATTTGTTTTTGAAGTGGTATAAATTTTATATAAACTTTGCTTACCTACGTTTGTCTTTTTTTATTTTTTACATTTAATTAATTAATTTTTTTCCAATGATACCCTTCAATAGATATATTAGGCATATGTTTCAATTGAAATAAAATTATATTTTCTCTAGAATTTAAAATTAAATAGGAGAACAAACTATTAAAATCACATTAAAAAATAAAGATTGTCAACATGACGTTTTATATAAACAAAATAAAAATACATTTTTTATCTTTATCTTTTTCTTAAAGTTTATTTTTGTCTCTATTATTTCATATCGATGAATTATTTTTTTAATTTTAAAATATGTGAAATTAATTATTTTATATTTAAATTTAATATTTAATAATGAATTTTTAACGTTATTAAAATTTAAAAAATTATAAATTTTGAATACTAATTCATCAAGTTAAAAAATATAGAAATGAAAATCAAGTTTGTCCAAAAATAAAGCATTAAAAACGCATTTTTCCAAAAAGTAAGATAAAACTTTTAATTCATCTACTTATGGGCCCTTGCGAGTAAGATTCTTACATTGGCCCATCGGCCCATCCCTCTATAACTACACACATCCTTCCTTCTACTGGATCACGCTTCTATCCACGTGATTGTGTTCCTGCTTTTGCCACCGGAGCTTGCAATGAGTTTCTCCCTTTGGCGCAAATTCTAGGGTTTTGCTTTTCATTCTCTTCCTTCTAAACCCGTTTCCACACCATGGCCACCCCCGGGAACCTCACAAACGGACTACCGTCGCTTCCACCGGAAAATGAAAATGACGACGGAGACAAATTGGCAAAATCGGTGAACGAACTCAACAACCTCTCCATTGCCATTCAAACCTTCAAGAGCAGGTACGACGAGCTGCAGAGGCACCTCGATTTCATTGAACACGCCATCGACGCAAGGACGAAGGAACTCCAACCGTCAGGGTCCAATGCCTCTCCGAATGCGAAAGTAACAATCGAAACCAGCATCTCTCAATTAGACAGTGGTAAATCAGATTCAAATCAGAAGCCAAAACATAAGGCGGAAGAGGAAGAAAAAGAAAAAGAAAAAGAGAAAGTAAAAGAAGAAAAAGAAGAGGACGAGCTTCTTTCGCTTTGCAAAACGATGAATAGCCGCGGCCTTCGTAAATACGTGTTATCGCGTTTATCCGAAACGGCGTCGCTTCGGGAACAGGTTCCCGTTGCGCTGAAGAGTGCGCCGAAGCCTTCGAAGCTCGTGTTTGAATGCATTGGGAGGTTTTTCCTTCAGGGAAGCAAAGCGTACACGAAGGACTCGCCGATGATTCCTGCGAGGCAGGTTTCGGTTCTGGTTTTGGAGTATTATTTGCTCTCTGGGTGTGTTGGTAACGAGGAGGAAGTGGAGGCTTCGCTGAAGAAAGAGGCCGATTCGGCCGCGGTTGCGTGGAGGAAGAGGCTCAATGCTGAAGGGGGTTTGTCGAAGACCTCTGAGGTTGATGCCAGGGGTTTGATTTTGTTCGTTGCTGGCTTTGGGATTCCTAGTGTTTTCCGTGATGAAGATATCTGCAACTTAGTTAGTGTTAGCAATTATAGAGAAATCTCCGATGCCCTGCACCAGTCTCAGCTCTTGCTTAAGAGGGTTTCAGGTACATACTTATATGTATTTTATGCTTTTGTGAATACAATGATCATAGTGATGGGCTAAGGGATATGAATAGGGCATTTTGCTTTGCAGTTTTGTTGATATCATTTGAAAGTTGAGATAAATTGATAATGCTAAGAAATGGAATGGTTTTGTTTCGTTGTATTGTAGTAGTCAATATTTAAGGTTTCCAATAGGGTTTAAATTGAAAACAAGCTGAGGTAATGCATTTATTACATGTCAGATCAGAACACTGAAAGAAAATAAAATGTTTTCTGCATTTGATTTAAAATTGTAAGACTGAAATAGAATCAACTTAGCTTGTGATAATTACATTTTTGCTGCATTACTTTCTTCTAAGTTTATCTGTCCTATGTATTTATTTGTGCAACCAACCTTATATGTGTAATAAAAAAGCCCCTAAGAATATTTGTAGTATTTCTGATCATCACACTGGTGGATGTTGACATGTCACTGTTTTTGCAAGTTTTTTTTAGTTCTACTTGTATTAGCTTTGTATTTCACAAAAATAACATCTGCTGAATCCTATTAGCTACATTTTTTTCTCACAGTTTATTTTTTCAAGAAAATTGTTGCCCGATCTACTAATTATGATCTTATACTTTGGCATGCAATTTCCAATAGAATACCTGATTGACCTGAGACATTGGTCTGTGTGTCTGTTGAATGGTTGAAAATAATTTCCAACTTTGACAATCCACCCCTTGAAACCTTTCCGTTCTTGTATTATAAAATTAAATTGAAAAGAATTGTCCACCATTTACCAATCCATCAATTATTGAAAATGAACATCCCCCTAATTTCACTATCATTGTCCTCCGCCTCCACAATCAGGCATGTTGGCCTTAACGAATTTGTTAGTATTTTCTACTCTGAAAAGGTTTTTCCTCATTTATTATTTATATTGGCCACAGATATTGCGGATGGGATGATAAAAAAAGGCATGGTTGTTAAAGCTGTTGATTTGGCTTATACCTTTGGGTTTGAGGAGAAATATTCTCCTCAGACAGTTCTGACTTCTTTTCTCCAGAAGTCTGAAGAAACTTGGAAGAAAGCCAAACAAGACGCAAATGATTTTCCTAATGCACTGGTATGTTTTAGCTGGTTTCCAACATTTATTTTATTAAGTAATTTTTTTTCTTTTCATTATGAATATTAACCCTGATATCTGCTGATCTTTCACAGAAGCAAGCACATGAAAAATATTTAGCTGCTTTGAAATCTGTAGTCAACTGTTTGGAAGGTCACAAAATTGATTTTGTAAAACTTATTCCTGGTTGGCAACTTAAGGATAAAATTATCAACTTGGAGAAAGATATTAGTGATACCAATAAAAAAATTGAAGAGAAGTCAATGCTCAAGAGAAAAGTAGATAAAAACAATTCATCTAACAAAATGAAGCTTCCAGAGACTAAACGAACACGGTTTACTGGGAGAGATGCATCTGTGCTATCACCCTCACTTGCTGCCTTGCATGAGCAGAGGATCGTTAGTCGTGTGGATGGTAATAGCTTGTATGACGGTTCATTGTCAGCACATTTGCTGGACGGTAGATCTTATGGTTACCCAAATAATTATCTTAGTGCAGCATCAGTTCAACTTGGATCTGTTTCTGATTCCTTGGCTGAAAAATATCTTGGAAGTACAGTTGCAAGTGGGGCTAATATCCTTGGAGGAGCTATGGGTGGTGCATTTTCTGGGTATCATGGGGACATGATAAGAGATAATGTTGGGACAGTGCTAAATAAGAACAGTTATAGATGGCATGGAATTGGGGAAGGGGCAATATCTCATGATAGGTCAGTTGGGCAGAGTTTTGTGGGGCAATCTACAACAGCACTACTGAATAATTTGTATGGAAAAGCATCTACAGAAGGTTTTGCAGGAGTGCCAGAGCATCTCTCTATTGGTGCTTCTAGTCGCGGTGGAGGTTCTGATTTGTATAGCTTCGCTGATGGTGTTTTCGATTCATAGTCATTCCAGGGCACCACAGTTCTCCAAATTGCTGTGTACTGATCATGCTCTACAAATTTTCACCTGCCCATGGAAATGCAGATCTGTATGATGTTAATTTTGTTCTCATCTTGCATTTAGTGTTAATAGTGATAGACATAGGATTGAATATCACCGGCATGGCTTTTACTACTACATATTTGCCTACTTTGGACGGTATTTTACTCAACCCCTCACACTTCCCTAACATTATCCTCGCTTGAGAGGGGCTTGTACAGTTACTTATTTGGTACCCCGTAAAAAATTATGAGGTTAATTTTTAGTTTTTCAAGTTTGTAATATGGACTAAATGGTAAATAAAGGTGAAATTTGAGTGTTTGATTGATAAAAATCTTAGAACTTATTTTATTTTATTATTGAAAGACAATAATTTTATACCTCTACATTAAAATATTATTGTTAAACAAATTAATTTTTCATTAATGGTTTTACATTTTAAACCAAATTCAATCCTTTTCTGTAGGCATGGGCAGGAAACTAGTTTCAGTATTGGAATTGGAAAATTATACGTAGACAATTTCTTTAACACATCTTTACAAAACCATTTTTAATATTATAATAATAATAAAATTTAAATTTTTATATTTATATTTATATGAAGTTAGGGGTTCAATTCAACCAAAAGAAGGGCATGGGAGAACATGCTACGTGTGCAAAATCAAAATCGATTTCTTATTTTATATGTTGATCTGAAAATTTTTAAAATTAACTATAATATATATTACTAAAATTAAAATACAAAATGAGATTTATTATAAATAAATGAACTAGAGTTTTATAATTTAGGATGTGAATTATTATTTTTTAAATTGATTATAAAAGAATATCAAAACAAATTAAAATCATAGTAAATACTTTTATAATATTTTTATGACTCCTCAACAGGCTTAGAATCAATTCATCAGAAAGTGCAGGCAGGAGATGCCCAGATATTACTCCAACATGAAAAGCGTGTACAATCTACACGCCACGCTAATCAAACACGGCCAACACGACAACCCTCTCTCCCTCCGCGCCTTCATTCTCCGCTGCGCCAACTCATCATCGCCCCCCGACACCTCTCGTTACGCCGCCTCCGTCCTCCTTCGTTTCCCCATCCCCGGCGACTCCTTCCCCTATAACGCCGTCATCCGCCACCTGGCACTCCACTCTCCCTCCCTCGCCCTCTCCCTCTTCTCCCACATGCACCGCACCAATATCCCCTTCGATCACTTCACCTTCCCCCTCATCCTCAGAGCCTCCAGACTAAACCCCCTCAACATCCACTCCCTCGTTCTCAAACTCGGTTTCCACTCCCACCACATCTATGTCCAAAACGCCCTCATCAACTCATACGGCACCTCCGGCTCCCTCCACGTATCCCTTAAACTGTTCAACGAAACGCCCAACCCAGACTTGGTCTCCTGGTCCTCTTTAATCTCCTCTTTCGCCAAAAACGGGTTCCCCAATGAAGCCCTTACGCTTTTCCAACAAATGCAGCTCTGCCAGAGTCATATCCTACCCGACGGGGTCATCATGCTTAGTGTGATATCCGCTGTTTCGAGCTTAGGTGCCTTGGAATTAGGTATCTGGGTTCAAGCTTTTATTTCCAGAACCGGGCTTAACCTTACTGTTCCATTAGGTACTGCACTTATTAACATGTATTCTCGATGCGGGGACATTGATCGCTCTGTTAAGGTGTTTGATGAAATGCCTCACAGGAATGTGGTAACATGGACCGCGCTGATTAACGGGCTTGCCGTGCATGGACGTGGTAGGGAGGCTTTAGAGGCCTTTTATGATATGGTAGAGTCTGGTTTGAAGCCTGATCGTGTTGCGTTTATGGGTGCATTGGTAGCTTGTAGCCATGCTGGGCTTGTGGAGGAGGGGCGGTGGGTTTTTGAGGGCATGTGGAGTGTGTACGGTGTAGAACCGGCGCTTGAGCATTATGGTTGTATGGTTGATCTTCTTGGCCGCGCTGGCATGGTGCTTGAAGCTTTTGAGTTTGTGGAGGGGATGCATGCTAAACCGAATTCAGTTATTTGGAGGACCTTGCTTGGTGCATGTGTGAATCACAATCATCTTGGGCTGGCTGAGAAGGCCAAGGAGAGGATCAAGAAGTTAGACCCTCATCATGATGGTGATTATGTGCTTTTGTCAAACGCTTATGGTGGAGTTGGGAACTGGGTTGTGAAGGAGGAGGTGAGGAATTCAATGAGGAATAGTAGGATTGTCAAGGAGCCTGCCATTAGTTTGGTTCACATTGATCAAATGGTTCATGAGTTTCTGTCTGGAGATAATTCTCATCCAAAGTGGGATGAAATTTCAAGATTTTTAGGTTCTATTATTGACACAGTAAAACTTGGAGGTTACACCCCTAGTACTTCTAATGTGTTGCATGACATTCAAGAGGAAGAGAAGGAGCATTATCTAGGCTATCACAGTGAGAAATTAGCAGTGGCTTTTGTTCTTCTTTATCATAGGGATAGAAAGACCATTAGGGTCATTAAAAATATTAGGATTTGTTATGACTGTCATAGTTTCATGAAACACGTTTCAGGTTTCTTTGATAGAGATATTGTTATTAGGGATCGAAATCGGTTCCACCATTTTAGCAAGGGATCATGCTCTTGCAGAGATTTTTGGTAAGTCATCCCTCTTCAAATGTCAAAAATTGTATGGTAACATTCATTTATCTGAATCATTAAGAATTAACGATTTCTAGCTTCTACAGTTACATAAATTTGTGGAGACGATTTCATAAATTGCAGGGCTACTATTGGCCTCCTTCGCATCCCAATCACTCAAAATCAGTGTTCCTCATAATAAAATTAGTTCAGTTTTGTTAGCAAGTGCTAGCCTATTTTTAGAAAACAGGTATAAAAGTGTTCGTTGTCATGTCCATGAGTTTCAACATTAGCAAAAATCCAAGTTGATGGTTTTTTTCTATTTAAAACTGTCAATAGTTATTTTAACTTAAAAAAAAAAAAAAAAAAAAAAAAAAAAAAGCGCCTTTCAACAGTCGGGAATTGCTCTCTTTATTCCTTCCCTTTTCAAACTACTCTTTTTCTCTCCTTGCTCTATTATAATATATATGGTTTACGAAATGCTCCTCTAATGTCTATTTTGTTTACAAGATTTATGTAATTTTTATTTTTTTTCATTTTAGTCCAAGACATGTGAAATGTAAAATGTTGAAGGAACATTCAATAAGACACATCTAAGAAACTAAAGGTAGAACCAAAAAAAAAAAAAAAAAGGATAAATTTCATTTATTCTCTTGAGGTTATTTCCGATTGCACATAAGACTCCTGCTTTTATTTTTATTATTTGCGTCAATCACCCTTGTAAAGGTACATATCGTAACATTTTTCAAAACAATTAAAGAAGTTGATTAAATATATAAATTATAAATTCAAATATGTATAGAAATGATAAACAAGTGACGTTGCAAAACTATCTAATAATGAATCATGAGGGATTTCAAATAAAGTAAAAATTAGTGTGTCTAACTTTTTAAACCAAAACGAGGAAGATGGGAGCGACACGAAACTATGCATGCCTAGAATCAGGAGGGATATAGGGGAAAAAGAGAACATGTCATGTGAGGAATATGTATCACCTTGCAGGCTACAACTAGATCTGCTTTCAACTTGATTTCCTATGAACCAAGATTTGGAAAAAAATTATGAAAATGGCGCTCTTGGTAGTGATTTTCTTACCATTTTGGACAATGATTTTGATATCTGTGTCGGCTAAAGAAGTAGTAAGGAAGTCATACTTCTCTGCAATGTTTGTGTTTGGAGATTCATTGGTGGATTGTGGGAATAACAACTTTCTCAACACCCTAGCAAAAGCCAATTTTTCACCTTATGGCATTGATTTCTCAGAGGGTCCAACTAGCTGATTTTCTAATGGCAAAACAGTAGCAGATAACCTAGGTAACTTTCATTTGGTTTTCTGTCAAAAACATAACAATGCACCCAAAGTAGTTCATGTTGCACTAACATTGTAGTTTTGCAGGGGAAATTACAGGCCTTCCTTTTACAACCATATTTTTCAGAGACCATGATACAAGGGAAAAACGTTTCCTGGGGAGTAAACTATGCTTCAGCCGGTTCTGGAATACTTAAATGAGACAGGAAAAAATATGGTAACTTTTGTGCTATTCGCTTATTTTTTTCGTTAAGAATTTATTTTTCTTAGCATATGTTGATGTGGACATAACAACCAAAGTCTGACAAGAAAGATAAAGTGGTTAAACTGGTTACATGTGCAATGGGCTTAGAAAGTTAAAATAAAATTTATTTATTTTTATTTTGGTAGAGTTGGAATTTGAACCGAACACCATTAATTTAATATTTGATTAGTTTTAATTCTTTTGGGTTTCTTTTTATTATAAATAAATTCAAGCCCAATAAAATTTTAAACCTTAATTTTTTGTATTTATGATTGTTGAATTGAGAAAAGAGATAATAGATCATTTTTGTTTAAGTGAGAATATTTGTTTGTTAGGGTTCTTTCTTGCATCTTCAATCTTATCAAGAATCCATTAATTCTTGTGGCGATCATCCTTAGGCTTATCAAACTTTGTTTGTGGCACCTTCATTTATTCAGGTTTTCTCTATTTTGTTCTAAATTCCTAATTTTCTATGCTTAATTTATTTCAAATTCTAAATCTTTTTGAATCAATTTTATTTAAAATCTTATCATTCGGTATTCAGAACAAGGTTTCGTTGCGTACACCCTTCACTATTTTTTTTATAGTACTATTAACACTATTTACGCACAGTTCCACACTATCTTGTTTGGTTAAAAAAAAGTTGGAAAAAAGAGGAAAAAAAGTTGAAAAAGAAAATAGACTTATCAATCTTTATATCTAGTGCAGTGTACATCAATTGTTTGCTAAAATTCCTATTACAAGTGTCTTCTTTAAATTCGTATGGTCTTGTTTATTTCTTGGTAGCAAAATTGTTCTTTGTTACTTCTCTTTTGTGGATACTAAAACTTTTTATTTATTTATTTATTATTATTTTTTTAGTATTGTCACTACAAATTTTAAAAGTGAATATTGATGGTCGATTGTTTGATTTTTGTAAAAACCTCAAGTAGAGAATGAGTGGTAAAAGATAATGTGATCATTGATAAAGGAGTCGTATTAAGTGAAACACGAGCGTGGGGTGTATATACGTGAGAGAGTGTTGTGAGGATAAACTTATTGTTATTTCTAATCTTTTTTTGAAGCATGGCAGGGGAAATACCAAATATTGGAATTTCACAAACGCAAATACAAGCCTTGACTCAACATTTAAAGAGACTAATGAAACAAATGGGCTCCATGATAGATTGGATCAAATGGAGCAAGCACAACAAGGCAATCATGAAAATAGAAGAGGAGATAGGAGAAGAAGAGGGGAGAATGAAGGAGAACAAAGACAACCTAGAGTTGATGCAATCAAGTTAAATATCCCAACATTCAAAGGAAGAAGTGATCCTAAAGCTTACTTAGAGTGAAAGCTAAAATTAGAACATGTGTTTGCTTGCAATGAGTACAATGAAGAGCAAAATATGAAATTAGCAACAACTGAATTTTCAGATTATGCTTTAATTTGGTGGAATAAGTACCAAAGGGAGATAGTTAGAAAAGAAGAACTCATGGTGGAATCTTGGAGTGAGATGAAAAAAATTATGAGAAAGAGATATGTTCCAACAAGCTATAATATGGATTTGCAACTCAAACTTCAAAGGATGACTCAAGGGAATATAAGTGTGGAGGAGTATTTTAAGGAGATGGAGGTGACCATGATTAGAGCTAATATTAAGAAGAGAATGAAGCAGTCATGACTAGATTTTTTAGTGGGTTGAACTATGATATTAGAGATGTTGTGGAGTTGCAAGAGTATGTTAAAATGAAGATTTGTTGCATAAAGTTGTCCAAGTACAACAACAACTCAAGAGGAAGGGAACCATGAGAAGGAGCTCTTACAATAATAATTTTAATTGGGGAGATAAGGTTGTGAGAGATAAAGGAGTTTCTTCAAGTTCAGTCATACATGTGAAGTCACTTAACAAGTCCAATAATTCACCACCAAAAAGGAAGACAAGTGAAGTGAAATGTTTCAAATGCTTGGGGAGAGGACACAATGCTTCAGAATGACCAATAAAAAGAAATATGGTTATGTGAGTAATGAAGAAATAAATAGTGAATCATCAAGTAAAGAAGAGAAGGAAGAGTTAGAGATGGAATTGGAAGCATTGGAGGGTGATTTGTTGATGATTAGAAGACTTATGGAAAGTAGGATGCAAGCCTTGGACCAAAACCAAAGAGAGAATATTTTTCATACTAGATGTTTTATTCAAGGGAAAACATGTTCTCTCATAGTTGATGGAGAAAGTTGCACCAATGTAGCTAGCTCAAGACTAGTTACCAAATTGAATTTGGAGACAACACCACACCCTAGGCCATACAAACTTTAATTGCTTAGTGAAGATGAAGAGATGATAGTGAGTAAGCAAGTGGAGGTGAACCTATCCATAGGACAATATAATGACAAGATCTTGTGTGATGTGATTCCAATGGAGGCAACTCACATTCTTTTAGGGAGGTTGTGACAATATGACACCAAAGCTATCCATGACGGTTTTACTAATAAAATCTGTTTTGAGTTTTAGAAAAAGAAAGTGGTTCTCAAGCTTTTGACACCTAGAGAGGTGTGTGAGGATGAAATCAAAATGAGAGAAAAGATAGCAATAGAGAGAAAGAGTGAAACACTTGAGAGAAAAAAGAGTGAAAAGAACAAGAGTGAAACACATGAGAGAAAAAAGAGTGAGACCATTTGAGGGAAAACACCTTTGTTTATCAAGGGAAAGGGAGTACGGAGGGTGCTTTGCGCAAGACAATCCATATACTTATTGGTTTGTCAAAATCAGATTTTACATGCTAACCAATTTGGCAAGTTTGAATTTCTTTCTTGTATTGATTCTCTTTTGCAGGGTTACCAAGATATTTTTCCTTTGAGTATACTAGATATTTTACCTCATTCTGAGAGCTTCTTTGCCCAATCGGTTTGCATATAGGAGCAACCCACAAGAGACCAAAGAAATTGAAAGACAAATGACAAAGCTCATAAGCAAAGGGTGGATGAGAGATAACATGAGTCCATGTGTTGTATCTATCATTCTAGTGCCCAATAAAGATGGCTCATGGAGGATGCGTTCTGATTGTAGAGTCATAAACAACATCACCATCAAGTATAAGCACCCAATTCCCATGTTAGATGATCTTCTTGATGAGTTGTATAATGTGTGTGTATTTTCTACAATTGATTTGAAAAGTGGCTATAATCCGATTAGGATTAGAGAAGGTGATGAATAAAAAATTGCATTTAAAACAAAATATGATTTGTATGAGTGGTTGGTTATGCCATTTGGTTTGACTAATGTGCTTAATACTTTCATAAGGTTAATGAACCATGTTTTAAGAGAATTTATTGGCAAGTTTGTTGTGGTGTACTTTGATGATATTCTTATCTATAGCACTAATCTTGATTTGCATGTTGCACATTTATAATTAGTTTTGAATGTGCTCAGGAAAGGACAATTGTATGCCAATCTGAAAAAATGCATCTTACTGATCATGTGGTATTTCTTGGATTTGTTGTTAGTGCTAAGGGAGTACAAGTGGATGTGGAAAATGTTAAGGTCATCCAAGAATGACCAACACCTAAAACAATGAGTGAGGTGAGGGGATTTCATGGTTTAGCAAGTTTCTATAGGAGATTTGTTAAAGATTTTAGTACCTTGATTGCACCCCTAAATGAAGTTGTTAAAAAAAATGTGAGTTTCACATGGGGTGAGAAACAAGAAGTCTTTGTTGCCTTTAAGCATAGGTTAACTAATGCACTCATTATTGTTATGCCTAATTTTGCAAAATCTTTTGAAATTGAGTGTGAAACATCTAATGTGGGTATTGGAACTGTTTTGTTGTAGGAGGGACATTCCATTGCTTATCTTAGTGAAAAGTTAGGTCTAATTGCCCTTAACTATTCAACTTATGATAAAGAATTGTATGCATTAATTAGAACTTTAAAGACTTGACAACATTACATTTTTTACCCACGGAGTTTATCATCCATAGTGATCATGAGTCCTTAAAATACTTAAAAGGACAATGTAAGCTTAATAAGAGGCATGCTAAGTGAATAGAATTTTTAGAACAATTTCCATATGTCATCAAGTATAAAAGAGAAAAGGGAATATAGTGGATGATACCCTTTCTAGAAGACATGCATTGCTTTCTATACTTGAAACTAAATTGTTTGGTCTTGAATCTTTGAAAGACATGTATTTGAATGATGTGGACTTTGCTAAAAATTTTGTTACATGTGAAAAATTGTTTAAAAATGGTTACAATAAACATAATGGATTCTTATTTAAAGGAAATAAATTGTGTGTGCCTAAGTGTTCCGTAAAAGAGTTGCTCGTGAGTGAATCACATGAAGGGGGTTTGATAGGTCATTTTGGGGTTCAAAAGACTTTGAAAATTTTGCAAGAATATTTCTATTTGCCCAATATGAAATGTGAAGTACATAAATTTTGTGATCATTGTATTATTTGCAAACAGGCTAAATTTAAGATGAAGCCTCATAGATTATACTCTCTTTTGTCTGTACCTAAATACCCTTGGACTAACATTTCTTTGGACTTTGTTTTGAGATTGCCTAGAACAAAGAATGGAAAGGATTATGTATTTGTTATTATTGACAGGTTTTCTAAGATATCACATTTCATACTTGACAAGAAGATAGAAGATGTTTGTCACGTGGCTGACTTATTTTTCAAGGAGATAGTGAGGCTCCACAGGCTGCCTAGGAGCATTATAAGCGATAGGGATGTAAAATTCCTAAGTCACTTTTGTAGGACATTGTGGGATAAGATTGATATTAAATTATTATTTTCTACTACTTGTCACCCACAAATTGATGGTCAAACTAAGGTAGTTAATAGGACTTTAGGCACATATTGCTTAGGACTATTTTAAAGAAAAATATTAAGTCTTGGGAAGTGTGTTTGCTTCATGTTGAGTTTGCTTATAATAGGGTTGTTCACAGTACAAAAAATTGTTCACCTTTTAAAATTGTGTATGGATTTAATCCTTTAACTCCTCTTGATTTACTACCTATGCCTAACATTTTTATGTTTAAGCATCAAGAAACCCAAGCTAAAGCTGATTATGTAAAGAAATTGCATGAGCAAGTGAAGATTCAAATTGAAAAGAAGAATGAGAGTTATGTTAGGCAAGCTAACAAAGGAAGGAAGAAGGTGGTGTTCCAACTGGGTGACTGGGTTTGGGTACATATGAGGAAAGAAAGATTTCCAAAACAACGAAAATCTAAACTCCAACCTAGAGGAGATGGACCTTTCTAAGTGGTAGAGAATATCAATGATAATGCCTACAAGATTGATCTCTTAGGTGAGTATAATGTGAGTATCAGCTTCAATGTTTCTGACTTATCTTCTTTCATTGTAGATCGTAAATCTTTAGATTTGAGGACAGATCCTTTGCAAGAGGAAGGAAATGATGTGGACATAAAAGCTCAAGGCCATGAGAAGAAATATGAAGATCTAATTGAAGACTTAATTAGACTAATGATTATAGGAACAATTAGAAAGACCTAAGAAATTTTATAACAGAAGGTGACATTTTTATGGGAGACCCAACAGTCAAAGACCCAAGTAACTGAGGAGGCTAAACTGGTTACATGTGTAATGGACATGATATTTAAAATAAAAATAATTTATTTTTTTGGTAGAGTTGAGATTTGAACCTAAGATCATTAGTTTAATATTTGATTAGTTTTAATTCTTTTGGGTTTCTTTTTATTATAAACAAAGTCAAGTCCAAGAAAACCCTAAATCCTAAATTTTTATATTTATGATTGTTGAATTGAGAAAAAAGATAACAAATGATCTTTGCTAAAGTGAGAATATTTCTCTGCTAAGGTTTTTTCTTGCATCTTTGAGCTTATTAAGAATTCACCAATTCTTATGACGATCACCTTTAGGCTTATCAAACTTTGTTTGTGGCGCCTTCCTTTATTCAGATTTTCTCTATATTGTTCTCAATTCTTAATTTTCTATTTTTAATTGATTTCAAACCCTAAATCTTCTTGCATCAATTCTATTTGAAATCTTATCACCATGATTAATTCATTTTTAATATAAAAAAGTGCATGCAAAATATATATGGGTTGAGAGAAAAAGACATTTAGACTACATAGCTAGGCTAATTAAGATGTAGGCATCAGAGGAAAGACTTGACATTATAGTTAATGTCATTAGGTAAGGGATCCTATATAAAAACTTCAACTTAATTTCTCAAGGTTACAAAAGTAAAGTTTTGAATTGGTAGAGAGTTACACTGGTGGTAAGATATCTGTGAGAACTATAGTTACTACCTTTGTGAGATATGCGTTATGACATTAAAAAATGGACAATCTAACCTAGTCTAATTTGACCATCATGTAAAAATTATTGATGATTCAGCTTGATCTATATCTTTAAACAAGCCATAATTAATTATTGTGTCTATATCAAAATAATAAAAATAAATTACATTTTTAAATTATATTAATAAATTTCTTTTTCAAATATAATGATGTAATATATAAATTACAAGACAGAAGATCCATTTAATCCTAAAATAAAAGTTAAAAAATTACTATTCATTATCATTATTCATTTTTATACAATTTTATTGATCTAAAATAGTAATTAAGTTTAACCATTAGATTAATGACTAAGTAGATGTTAAAAGCTTACTCTTATATTTATTTTTAGAATAAGTGAATCTCTTATTAAATTAATTTATAATACATATATATTTTTTAATAAAATAATATTATTTTTATTATAATTTTAAAAATAATTATTATTTATAAAATAAGTCAACTCATAAACTTACGGGCTAGTTTGACCTAAGCCTCGCATAAGTCACGACCTAAATAGGTAAGGACTAACTACGTCTAATTTAATGTAGGTTACAAAATTTTTTTACCTAGTTCTAGCTTATTTATCGAGGTTTTCAAGGTAACTTATCGAGGTAAACCTATTTTAACACCTTTATATATGTTTAATAGGTAAAATGACAATCCAGAGATGTGTCAAATTGAGTAAATCAACATTATCCAGAGATATAGTTATTACTTAAGTCAAGAGTTTTATATTAATTTAATACATTATAAGATAAAAATTAGATAACAATTCAACATATCAATGTCACTAAATTTTAGGTAATCAACACAAAGTCTTGGGCAATAAATGATTAAATGAGCTACATATCCATTATAGATGTGAAATTTTGATTCTTATTAACCAAAATAATGTTATATGCTTCTCAACAAAACGAAATTTACCTTAATTGAAAATTGATTGATGTTCAATCTTAAATTTCCAACTATATTTCAAACCATGTTTGATAGTAAATTAATTTCATATAGTATAACAATTGTAAGATTAGATATAAAAAGTAAAATACATGTATAGAATCCAAACAAACAACTATTAATGTTGTGACCCAAACTAATTAAGACAAAATTATTGGGTGCATTCTCCTGCAATATTAGAAGCATAAAATTATCTCCAAAACACTATACATTAATTAGTATACAAAGATTATGATAACCAAATATTCACCACATACAATATTTATTAGTTCAACAAATAGTTTTTGAACTTCAATAACCTTAATGTTTACATTTGATATTGTCCCCTGTTGAATATAGAGGAAATAGAGTTTGAGATTAATCTCCCTTGTGTATAAACAACACAAAGGGTAATCTATTTATAATAGAGAGAGGTACAACTAAAAGAGTAACTAAAAGTAACAGAATAAACAGAAAATATTGTTTGATATTGTGGTTAACAATATCTAACAATGTCTTAATAATATCAAAGAATATCTAACACTCCTCCTAAAGTTGGAGCATACAAATCGTATGTGTCAAGCTTGTTACAAATATAATCAATTCTAGGCCCCGTAAAGACTTAGTAAAAATATCTGCTAATTGATCACTTGAGTTAACAAACTCAGTCTTGATGTCTCCAGACATAATATTTTCTCGAATGAAATGACAGTCAATCTCAATGTGTTTTGTCCTCTCATGAAAGACAAGATTAGAGCTAATATGAAGAGCAGTTTGATTGTCACACACAAGTGTCATTTGAGTGACATCTCCAAATTGTAACTCTCTAAGCAATTGCTTGAGTCAAACAAGTTCACAGACAGTTGAGGTTATAGCTCTATATTCTGCTTCTGCATTGGATCTTGCCACAACACTCTGTTTCTTACTTTTCCATGAGATCAAGTTACCACCAATGGAGACACAATATCCAGATGTAGATCTTCGATCTGAAGGAGATCCTACCTAATCAACATCTGACTAGCAAACAACTCTTGTATGATTATTAGAACCATATAACAATCCTTTTTCTAGGAGATCCTTTAATATATTTCAAGATACGAATGACTGCATTCCAATGATCTTCACATGGGGAATTAAGAAATTGGCTTACCACACTGACTGTAAAGGAAATGTTAGGACAAGTAACTATAAGATAATTCAATTTTCCAACCAATCTTCTATACTGCTCAGGATCAGGTGTAGGCTCCCTCTGATTTGGTAGAAGTTTAGTATTGGGATCCATGGGTGTATCAACAGACTTTGAACTCATCAACCCAGTTTCCTCCAAACTATCCATGGCATACTTCCTCTGAGATATAACAATACCATCATTGGACTGTGTCATCTCAATACCCAAGAAATATCTAAGTTTGTCAAGATCTTTGGTCTAAAATTGGTGACAGAGATGTTATTTCAACTGAGAGATGTCATGGTTGTCACTACTTGTAAGAATGATGTCATCAACATATACTATCAAGTAAACACATTCAGCACTCGAGTGTCGATAAAAGATAGAATGATCTGCTTCACACCGAGTCATACAAAATTGTTGAACAACATTGTTAAACTTTCCAAACCAGACCCTAGGAGACTGTTTTACGCCATATAGGGATTTGCGAAGACAACATATCATCCTAGAAGACTCCCCCTAAGCAACAAACCCAAGAGGTTGCTCCATATAGATTTCTTCTTGCAAATCACCATTGAGGAAAGCATTTTTAACATCCAGTTGATAAAGATGTCATTGTTAAAGAGTGGTCATGGAGATAAATAAACAAACAGAAGTCATCTTTGCCACGGGGGAAAAGGTATCTCCATAATCCAACCCAAAAATTTGAGTATAACATTTGGCCACAAACCAAGCTTTTAGGCGATCAATAGCACCATCAGATCCAACTTTGATAGTAAACACCCACCTGCAACCAACAACAGATTTTCCAGACAGTAACGGGACAAATTCTCAAGTTCTACTATTATAAAAAACACTTAATTCATCTACATTGGCCTCACGCCAACCAGGATGGGCTAAAGCTTCACGGACAGTTTTGGAATGGTCACAGAAGAAATAGAGAAAAGACATGTATAAAAAGATAATGACAGTCGATGATAACTCAAAGCAATATAATGGGGAGAGGAGATTACGTGTAGAACAAATACCTTTTCGGAGGGCAATAGGAATGCCAGATTCAGGTGTCAGATATGGAGGAGACAGAGTAGTTGACACTTGAGTGGAGTCACATGGTGGTGGTTGTGATTGGTTTCAGCAACTATAAACCTAAAGAGGCGGTGGCGGCTCCAGCAGTGGACAAAGGCGAAAAATTTCAAAATAACCTTAAGTTCTAAATACCATGTTGAATATAGAGGAAATAGAGTTTGAGATTAATCTCCCTTCACTGCTACAGATATGACTTTCAACGTCGGTTATATAAGGCTTTCAACGACGGTTATATAACCGACGTTGTATCAGGCGACGTTGAAAGTCTACACTTTCAACGTCGGGTATATAGAACCGACGTAGAAACGTTGAATATACACGTCACTGCATTTGGGATTTAACTACGTCGGTTATGGTAAAAACCGACGTTGATATTATCATTTTCTACGTCGGTTATTGACACAACCGACGTAGAAAGTCTTTTTTTTTTTTAAATGGCCGCTTTGTTTATACAGGGTATCCCAATGTTTATATACAATATATACCTGCAAATTTGAATACAACCCAGGCAGACAATGTACAAGATATAAACTAATTGAATGTGCATCCAAAAATAAAATTGTATCCAAAATTATAAATATGTATCCAACTACTTATCTAAAAAATACACTAACTACTAATCTAACTAATAAACTAACTAGTAAACTAACTAAACAAACTACTAAACTAACTACTAAACTAACTACTAAAGTAACTACTAAACTAATTACTAAATTAATAACTAAACTTGCCTACTTCTAACTTTAACAAACTTATCGGCTCAGGTGTTTCTAATATCGTCAATGGTCTCTATGGGCAATGCTTCGCTGTCTGAAAATACCTGTTACAAGAAAAAAGATAATTTAACAGAGTATCCAATGACACAATATTTAATTTTATTGAATTCTAAATTTAAGCAAACCTGATTCCATGTATCCTCAGTCTTGCTAACAACAATCAACCACATCCGAGTGCATAACATAATATCCGCACTCATAAGATCCTGGTTGCCTATTACACTACAAAAAATAATATATTAATTTGACATCTAAAATGATTGATATAATACATAAATATAAAATTACTTACATTAACAAAAATCCAATTTGGAGTCGTGCTTTTGCTTGTGTGTACTCCATCAATTGTATTGCAAACCTTAAATGCACTCGTGCAATACAAGATATAATGAAACAATTAAGTAACAAAACAAGTAATAATTGTTTAAATTATTATAAGAATGTGTACCTGTTTACAATGTTTTTAATATCCGCATCAGGTTTCTTGCCCAATGAGCGAGAACCAAGCCACAACGATTCCGCTTTGGGCAAACAACCAACAACCGCCAATGATTTACGCTTACATTACAAAAAGTTAGGATACATACAATACACTATAAAATTTAATGCGAATAATTTCATACGCTTAAATACTTACTGATGGAAGTAAGCACCCAAGTAAACTTTCTTCCTTGACTTCATCATCCAATTTTGGATGTATATTTGAACTTCTTCTCTCTTGTTTCTCGATTTTTGTATGGATTGGGGCTCAAAAAATCCATACACATCTTGGGTGCGTTGTTGCTCCGACAATTCATTCATCATCCTAAAGTAGCCAGTTCAATGTACATTAAATATGACGATAACTTCAAATAACATAATTAGTAAATAAAAATAAATACTTACATTGTCCAAAATTGTAACACCTGCTATGTTTAGACATCGATTGCCAACTGCTATCTCCACAACATCGGTGTGGTCAATGTAAAGGGAAAAATTCTTATTGTCTACCCCTAACTTATCAACATCCCACTTCACTTGAAAAGATTGAATATACAAGCTGTGGGACAACAAATAGTAGTTGAAAAATTGGATTTTACTGGGACATCTACTTCCTTACCTTTACTAGTATGGGAAGTAGGAACCAGTTTAGGCAAGCTGGGGTGGCTTCGAACATCCTACATAAAATAACATTGACTTGAGAAATAATAAAAAACAGTACGAGACTACATATCATAATTAACGGAAAGTATATGCAAACCTTTTTCAAAATAGGCCTGATTAGATGTCTAGGCCATGCAATGAAGGTGCTGGAGGGCCTGTCCCACTGTCATCACCTCGTACGTGGGCACAGGTACAAGAGCATAAGCATCTCGAACCTCTTCAATGACCACTTTGGCCAAGTTAGGTGCTAAAGGCACACTATGAATTGTAGAGGCCCCCTCTTCAATTGAACCAACCGCCACCAATCGTGGTTCGAGATCCATCCTCACCAACATAAAATTCACACTCGACTGATTACACAAAAATAAGACATTAATTATTAATATGCACATGAATTTTTGTCATGAAGATATCATCCACACATACCCGAGTGGTCGAGTGTCTGCAACAACAACAACAACCTCTTGATTAGTAGCAGGAAGCTCTTCATCGGCAGTATTTGGCTCAGCACTAACTACCCTTAGTGCTAACTCGTGTGGCGAGATGGAGGAGGAACATCCATAGGTGGGTGGGTAGGCTGTGTGACACCTATGGATGCTAGACTTGAACCAAATACACGCATCATCTCCTCCCGAACTCGTGCGGTAATGGGCTGGTGTCAGCGTCGGCTGTCGGCTCTTCAACCATCGCCGGTCTCGGCTTCGACTGTTAGACTCTCCTCCAACTTCGTCATCTCCTGCGGCTCAATGATGTGGTGTGGGTATGGTCCGATGATGGAGCTCCAAAATATGCTTGAATACCCACACCAGCTCCAACAGCACGAACACGCCCTGGGTGTTCCGGGCGTCCAATAGCGATAGTTAAGATATCTTCACGACCACGGGGAACGAATGTTCCCTGTGTATCTTGCTCCTCTAAAGAATCCTACAATTGAGCATTATATATTGTAAAAAAAATTTATGAATGACAAAGCATGGTTAATGAGGTTGAAAGAAACAAATTTGACTTACAATCCGCTCGAGCAATCAAGCGGGCCTCCTCCGATGTCATTTCACCGGAGGGCTTTTGGCGAGCCCTCTTCCATTTTTGATGACGCTTTGGAGGAGATGGTGGGGAAATTTCTTCCTGGCTTACACCGAGAAGAGGCTAACTCGGCTTCTCGGAGTTTAGCCTTCTCCTTCATCATGCGTTGCGTCAACAAATCATACCCCCCACGAGACGAGACGGTGGGGGCCACATTCGACCTCCGAATCTCCTTTCCTTTTATTCGCTTCTCCTGCAACATAATATCATATTACAATGTGCTAAATTAATAAGACAATATGGAAACATACCAAAGTGTTTAAATAGTAACATACCTCCCATTGTGGACCAGTCCTACTCCGACAAACTTCTTCCAAGTCTCCTCATCTATGCCATAACGCCGACAAGGAGTTAATCCTTTGCTAACGGCTTGCTCATTAAATATCCATTTCGAAGTCAATGTCGACTTGAATTGCCTCCACATTTTGGCAATAGATGACATGACTTTTCTCCTAACTTGGTCGAGTTAACAATATCGAAGTGATTACTGCAAAAACAGACAAAATAAATTAGGATAACAAAGTTTAGGATCTAACTTAACTTAACATAATTTAACGAGTTAACAAAACTAACCAAAATATCTTGCCAAATTAAATTTTTGCAAGTCTCCTCCACATAATCCCAAGATGGATGCAAAATAGATACCTAATTATGAACTTAAAACGTTAGATATCAATCCATTTACATATGCTTGACCATATATGCATAACAAGTTAAAAACTCTAAAAAATTACATACCTTTTCTCTAGCAAGAGTACCCAAGTAGGACCTAAATTGAGTGTGATGTGGCCACGATATTTTGCCAGTCTTTGGATCCACACTCACAACCAATTTATCTCCTGCCATATGACGAACGGTCAACTTTTTCAACCGTGTGGCTTGTCGAGTCCTCTTTAGAGATGGGGGGGGTGGAGATGCCAGAGGAGATGTCGCAGGAGATGCTGGAGGAGATGCTGGAGGAGATGGTGGAGGAGATGCCATTTTCCTGTTAAAAAAAAATAGTTAAGTTTTTGCATAAATTGGAATATAAACACAATTTATCACATATTTGAAATATAAACACAATTTATCACATTTTTTAAATATAAACACAAATTAGCTATGAACACATAACTTAAATAGTTAAGTTTTCCCATATGCCTTCATCATGATCTTTACGAATAACATGAACCAAGTCTTCTTGCATATCATCAATACTACTAGGCATCCATGATGGAGTGGGCATGTTAATAATATCATCTAATTCATCATCTTCTTCATGCATAACATCATTCCCTTTTGCTTGGAGTACCACTGATCATCTGTCATTACATGGATCAGTTATATAGAAAACTTGTTTTGCATGGTACGCCATTATGAATGGTTCCTCCTTATGTCCTATCTTCTTAAGGTCTATCAAAGTGAATCCCATTTCATCAGTTTGAACACCAGTATTAATATCAATCCATTTACATTTGAATATAGGAACTCTGAATTGAATGTAGTCAACCTCCCAAATCTCCTCAATCACTCCAAAGTAACTCATAGACGCCATAATTGGGTTCTTATCCTTTGAACTAGAAAAGTGCATGGATGTCGCCTCAATAGATACTCCACTATTTTGGACTGTACTTTTTTCATCTTGTAACTTTGTGTAGAATGAGTATTTGTTAATGTCATACCCAGTCCAAGTCACGACGTTCGTTTAGGACCATGTGCTAGCCATTTCAAAGTATCGGATGCATTGTCCTCGGAAAAGATTTTTATTTTAAACCAGACTAACAAAAGTATTATTATGTTCATTAACCAACCACCGCTCACTCATTTTGGGGTTGAGGGTCTTCAATATTAATTGATGAGCGAGATATGTAAGGAAGAACTTCATCTGTGTTATTTAGAATATACAAGTGTGCCCTGGTCAACTCACTAGCATTTTTTTATTGTATTTTTACCCCACGAGTGCCCTTACCATTTATTCTATGATCATGTCGTTGAGTAGGTACACCCACTTGCTAGGGCCTTTCCTAAATATTGAGAACAAAATTCTATAGCTTCTTCCGCAATATACCTTTCAACAATAGAAGCTTCGGTCTATATGGATTCTTTGTATACCCTTTGAAGATCTTCATACATCGCTCAATTGGGTACATCCACCTCAAATAAATCGGACCATACAGTCTTATCTCTCTTACAAGATGAACTATTAAGTGCACCATAATGTCAAAAAATGATGGAGGAAAATACATCTCCAATCGACATAATATAACCACAACTTCATTTTTCAACTGCTCCAATGATTTCTCATCAACTACTTTGGCACATATAGCATTGAAGAAGAAACAAAGACGCATAATTGCATGTCGTAGATTCTTTGGCAATATGTCACGTATAGCTACGGGTAAGAGTTGTTGCATAAAAACGTGACAATCATGCGACTTTAACCCAACTAGCTTCGAGATCTTTCATGGACACAAGACTCTTAATATTTGAAGAGTATCCTTGTGGCACTTTAATACTTGTGAAGACAACTGACATAAACTAGTCTTCTCCTTCTTTGACAATGTGTGACAAGATGGTGGTAAATATGTTCTCTTGCCTTCGGGTCTTGGATGTAATTACGGACGTATTCCCAATTCACATAGATCTTGACGAGCTTTGACTTCATCCTTTGTTTTTCCTTTAATGTTCAATAGTGTGCCAATGAGACTATCAAATACGTTCTTCTCCACATGCATAAAATCAATGCAATGTCTCACATCTAGATGACTCCAATATGGAAGGTTAAAGAAAATTGATCTCTTTTTCCACAAGCTTTTATCATACGATCTGTTTTTTAGTCTTTCCAAAGACAACATTAATGTTTCTAACCCGTTCATAAACTTGTTCACCGAGTTAAAGGTTGTTTGGCAATTTTATCTTCCTGCTGACCATTAAAAGCTTTCTTCAATCTTCGATATGGGTGGTTATGTGGAAGAAATTTTACGTGCCTATTATACACGATCTTTTTTCCATGCTTCAATTGTAGAAAACTTGTATCTTCCTCACAAATAGGACAAGCATGATGACCCTTGACACTATACCCACTCAAGTTTCCATATCTTTGGGAAGTCATTGATAGTACAAAATAACATTGCATGTAACTTGAAGCTCTGCTTGTTGATATGCATCAAACACATCCACTCCTTCCTCCCACAATAGCCTTAAGTCATCTATTAACGGACTTAGATAAACATCTATGTCATTACCGTATTGTCTTGGACCTGCAATCATGATGGATAACATCACGTTCTTGCGCTTGAAAATCAACCATTGTGGAAGGTTGTAAATCACTAAAAGAAGCTGGCCATGAGCTGTGATTATTGGTTCAGTTACCAAAAGGATTCATGCCGTCTGTGGCTAGTCCAAGTCTAACATTTCTTGCATCATCGCCAAAACTTGGAAATAGGCGAGTCAATTTTCTTCCACTTGTGGAGAATCGGTCGGATGACGAAGCAATCCATCACGTTTTTGTGCAATTGAATGCCATATCATATTCTTGGCATCTTCTCCATTGGCAAACAATCGCTTAAATCTTGGAATAATTGGAAGATACCATATAACTTTTGCGGGAGGTCTCTTTCTATCAATATATTCGCTATTATCATCCTTGTCTTTCAATTTGTAACGCGATACACCACATCTTGGACACTCATGTAGGCTTTCAAACTCTTTTACGTATAATACACAATCATTAGGGCAAGCATGTATCTTTTTATACTCTAAACCCATTGGACAAAGTATTTTTTTGGCTTCATACATACGATCAGGCAAGGTGTTATCGCTTGGGAGCATATCTTTCAAAACTTCTAGTAACTTCGGTGAAACTTTTATCACTCCAACCAATTTTGGCCTTCAAATTGACCAATCTCAATACAGTCGACAATCGCGTGAATGTTGTACATCCAGCATACGAGAGGTATCTCCGAATCTATCTTCAATTTATCATAGACAATGACATGTGCTTGCGAGAAAATTCTCTTGACCTACATCACGAATCATGTCTTCTATTTGATCTTTCATTGTCATATCCTCCTCTTCCTCGGCTTGTGTTACTATTGGTGTATCAATCACTTCACCATGCCATGTCCATACGATACAATTCTTCAGTATCCCATCACATAAAAGATGTTCTCGTATTGTCTCTAGTGTGTGTACTCTCCCATTAACGCAGTTAACGCATGGACAATACAATTTTCCATTAACCTTGGTGCCATTGTGTTCGGCAAATCGCAAAAATTCTTCAACTCCATTCTCATACTCTTGTGAAATACGACTTGCATTTACCCAACTTTGATCCATTTTGGAATTGGAGTCTACAAATGAGAAACCAATAAAACGATTAATACTAATAATCGTTATCTCTAATGAAATCTATACAAAAGTAGATTAATTTGTAACGAAAATTCAACAGAATTTCGTCTATTTTTTGGTCAAAACCAAATTTGTATAAATTGAAATTATAGACTTTTCATTGTTACTACCATCACTTATATAACTACATTGTTATATGTAGTTTTCAGAATTCACACTTCATGATTAATTTCTAACCAAAATCCGGCAGAGTTTCCTTTGTTTTTTTGGCAACAATTTTAAATGATACAGTGAAACCTGCCAATAAAAAGCCCCACGGGCATATTCAAGCAGTTCAAGTATAATTGTACACATCATCAATACATTGAAAAAAACTATAATATGACTAAGAATTGAATCAACAGTTAACGGCCAACAATAATATGACTAAGAATCTCTACCTATGAAATGTAGTAAGTAAAATTGTATGACTTCAACTTTTTGCCTAACAAATATAAGTGCAACAACATCGTACCGTGGGTTAAGGCAGCGATGAAGGTGCGCACCACGAGAGAAAGAGAGCGGCCTGCACCGGGGTGGAGGTGGAGGATGCGAGTGCGGCGTTAGGGTCGAGGCCGTGGTGAGCTGGAGGTGGACAATGCAATGTGGGTGGAGGCTGCGGTGGGGGTGGAGGGTGGGCGACTAGCGTCGCGGTGGGGTGGAGGTTGTGGTGGGGTGGGGTGGAGGTGGAGGCTGTGGTAGGGTGGAGGTCGAGCCTGCGGTGCGGCTGGAGTCTGCGGTGGACGATGCGGCGCCTACCGTCGCAGTGGGGTGGAAGCTGTAGTGGGGTGGAGGTGCTTCGGCGGGGGTGTCACGCGGTGCGCGATGGCGATGTGAGGGAGGGCGTCCGGAGAGTCCAAATGAGAGTGGTAGGTGGTGGCCGCGATGCTTGAGAGTAAGGGGAGATACAAAAATGGTTGCCTATTCAAATGGGAAAACGGGTTTTCCACGTCGGTTATACCCACACCCGACGTTGAAAGCCCTTGCAGAAGGGTTTTCAACGTCGGGTGAGGGCATAACCGACGTCGAAAGCCTACTTTCCACGTCGGGCATGCTAAAACGACGTAGAATGTGTCAGAATTCGACTTTCAACGTCGGTTGTTGACTAACCGACGTTGAAAGGATATTCAACGTCGGCTAAGATTTAACCGACGTTAAACAACGACGTTGAAAGTATATTTTGTAGTAGTGCTTATATATAAACCACACATAGGGTAATCTATTTATAATAGAGAGAGGTACAACTAAAAGAGTAACTGAACAATATCTAACATCATCAAAGGCAGATCAATCAGATCTTTGTATATTAATATTCCTAATGAAATTCACATTAATTGTATATAAAGACCAATGTTGAATCTCAAATACTAGCTCATTCATGATGGAGATGGCAAAAGATAGCATAGACAATGAAGATGATAGTGAGAACAAGCTTGCAACGCCAATGACAAAGAGAAGATAGTGCTGAAAAAAAAAAAGGAACTAGTGAGAGAAGAAAAAAAAAGAGAACACAACATTAACTAATTAAATTTAAATTTTTTAACCTATAATACTTACTATATCCATTATAAACTTATTACATTAATTTCCTTTAAAATTAATATAATAAGTGTTTATGATTAAATATTATAAAAATGTCATATTAACCTTTACTATATCAATTCTATTTATAATCAATACAATAATTAATTTACTATGTTGGTTCTCTTTACAACTAACATAGTAAATAATGACAGACGAATTTTTTTAGAAACTAAGGGGACCATTACCCCTCCCACAAGTTTTATAATTCCCATATGTATTTATGATTTTTGTCCGCCAAACTTCATAATCATTATAAAATTATCTCTATTTTATTTATAATATTCGGTATGCTAAACCATCATAGTAAATCGTTATTAAATGTATTTTTTACATTAGTAAAAAAGAATAAATTTTATACTGTTATGAAAAAAAAGTATGTCAGAAATAGGAATGATGAAACGGTTAGACAACCCACTTAAAAAATGACAGTGTAGTTTAGTAGTTTTAGTCAATCAATTCATTTGCCTAATATTAAAACATGACGAGGTAGGTTGGCCGGCTTTAAAAATATTTATATATTAAAATTAAAATAAAAAGATTAAAATTAAAAATGTTATATTTTTTATGATAAGTTTGAAACATGTAAATATATTATAATTTAAATTATAAATATTAATAAATTAAATTTAAATTATTGATAATAATTAATTATTTTAATATATAAGTATAATAATTTATTCTATTTATCTAATAAAAATATTATTTAATAAATAAAAATTTAAAGAATTATTTAAGTGTATATTTTTAAATAAAATTATATAAAATAAATATTATAGACTGACTCTTAATCTGTGAACCTATCCCGTCGGACCAAATAGAGCGTCCGTTTTATCATCTAATAAGAAACAAGTATTTTCTTGAAAAATATATTAAGTTATTTCTATAAATTATTTAATAGAATAAAAGTTTTGATAAAATTATCCCTCAATATCTAAATAATTGTATAGATATTCTAGTACAAATTATTTATTTTTAAAAGTAATAATTTCTAAGATTAAAAATCATCATGGTAAATATACTCTTCCTATGGTATAAAAGGAACCTGAAGAAGGAGATAATATTAAAAAAACGTTATCTTTTTATTTCAGTCCTCAGAAAGTAAAGAAAAAAAAAAACATCATTTAACGTTGCACCTTAACTCCGTCAATTACGTTATTAAATGGAGATCTATTTTTAAATCAATGTGATCAACAAATTACAGTTTTCAGGAATAATTTTGGAAATATTTGCAATTCACGGACCAAAGTGCCAATTGTTTATAATTCCAACAAAAAATTGTTCTTCAGATATCACTTTCAAAAAAAAATAATTAAAACTTGGGTTCAATGTATTAAAAACTGAGAACACAAACAAATTTAGAAATACTTAAAAAATAGTAAAAGACTTAAGTTTTGCCGAAAATGTAATTTGAAAGGGAAAGCAAACACTTCTTTTCTTCTTCACCAAGTACATAAATTTTTATTTCTTATTTATTTTTTCACTTTACCCAAATAAATCACATTAAATAAAATTTTGAAGTCCACCCTCAGAAACTGCACAATATATGACCAGGCCTTAGTCTTCCTTTTTAACTTCGAGTGTCCTGCATTTTACACTTTACTCACTCACTCCCTTGCTCGCTACTCGCTCTCTGCAACCCTGGTGGCGCGTGCGTCTCACCCGCCGCATTTTCTTTGCGCCTTTTTAACACGATCACTGGTGATTCTTTTTTTCTTATGTTGCGGATTGTCAGTTTTCTTTCTAGTACTTTCGGACATCGTCTTTGTACCAATACGATGTCGTTTTGTCTCTTGTTATGTGTTTTTGCCACATGCATTGGTTCTTGGATGATTCGGTTGGTAAAACTTGGTTACATGCTACATTTCCATGTAAAGATGATGAATTTGTTAAAACTAAAACAAGTAAGAAAGAAACAATGAAATGGGTTTGTCGTACTTGACATTTATTTTATACTCTTTGGTTTTGTTTCAGATTGTTTTCATGCTTAACCGCATTTCTGTTTTTGGTTGAATATGATGGAGTAGAGTAAAAAGAAAAGGATAGTCACAGCAATAGTTCGGGTCTTTCCAAAAGATTCAGCTATTCCAAGTTTTTGACTTTTTGCGGGGTTTCACACATCCATAATGTTTTAGGGTGAATCTTCTCTGAAAGCTCTGAATTTTCATAATGAAGTGTGTGTTTTTGAAGAATGAATTTGTCTATTTGACACTATTGTCTTCAAGGTTACAACTGAACTAAATAAATTAAAATGAGTGGATTTTAAGGAGGGATTATCTTGCTACTGTTTATCTTTATATGTGATATTACAATTACAAAATCTATACCTTTTGTCTTCTACTACCCTGTTCAAAACTATTGATGTTTGACACAGATTAAGAAATACCCGCATTTAATTTAATATCTTTTGTCGGAGTATTTGTTTGAAAATAGTAGTAATATATAGGGGTATATATATAAAAACAGTGATTGATGAAACTTGAAATTTATAAAACATAAATAGTTTTAGATTGGAGGGAGTAAAATCTGGTTGCATTTCAATTTGAATGTGTGCACTTAGCATTCAGACCATAATGGAAGTGTAGCCTGAGCATTGCAATTGTTTTTCTGGGGTCCTTTTGTGAGAGAAGCATGCTTAAATGTTAATATCAATATATAGGCTTTTTCGTTATCATGTGAAATGTTCACATAATGCCAAGCTTCATTTATCTGGAGCTATGGCTGTTGCTTGTTTTGTATATATTCCTGTAAAAACATTATCCTTTCACGCATCTTTTTGATTTTTTTTATTTTTTGGTATTAACTGAGATTCCACTTTGTGGTATTAATTGAGATTCCTCTCTTCATATGTGTTGCCCTTGCATTTGATTGTAAAAGAGTTTTCCCTTCATGCCCATCGTGGTGGTCTTCTTGTGGTATTACATTGTGATTCCTGCTTTTGTAGTAATTCAATGAAATTCCTCCCTTTAGATGGATTACCCCAGCATTTAATTCATAGCAGTCATTACAGCACCATTGCAGAGCAAATTGCGACCACATTGGTGTAGAATAGTGGCCATCTAGCTGCTACTCTTTCCATTTGCAAAACCTTGTTGATTTGGCACCTCAAATTATGTCGATTGGTGCTGCTTCTGTGTAACAGTTCAGTGTCACTGTTTTGGCAGTGCAAATTGTGGTCACTTTTGCATAGATTTGTGGCCAGCCTAGCTGTTATTCTTCTATGTACAAAACCCTGTCTCCTCAAGCAATTTCATTCGGTGCTGTTTCTCTGTGGCTTGGAATGGAGCAGTTCAGTGTCATGCTTGAATTGTGGCCACTTCCATATGAAATTGTGGCCATTCCAGCTGTTAATCCTTGAAACTTTCCATGTACAAGACCTGTTTGTTTGGCCCTGTAACGATGCCGCTGGTGCTGAATTGTCCCCTTTTATTTCATCAGAATACTAACCCAATTTCCCCACTCAGTCCTTTCAAAGGCTAAATATTACACTACTCCGATTAGTCTCTAACAATGTTTGGTGCCATTTAAGATGGTAATGTTGAGATTTGCTCCCTTTTTTTTCTCATCAAAATACAAACCCTATTTCCCTTACTAGTACTTATAAAAAGGCTAAACATTACATTGCTCTCTTTGGTGTCTTCTCTCTGAAATGCAAACCATCTGACCTAGAGCTCTCGTCTGCATTTCTGGCCCACCTGTGGCACTCCTCCCTGGTTGAGTTTCCAGCCAACCACAATCAGTGGAACTTGGGCATACTGTTCTGTGGTCTGTACACTGTTCACATCAAAGAGGTGCTATGTTCTGTTATATATATATATGTGTGTGTGTGTGTGTGTGTGTGTGTGTGTGTGTTTTGGTTTCTTTTCCATTCACTGAGCTAACCTTATGCTGCCCTTTCTTGCTACATTTTTTCTTCTTTGTTATTAACTTGAATATTTGGTTTAAAATGATGACTTTTAGTTGTGGTTATTAGTATTGTACTATTCACGATACAATTTGTGTGGTACGGTACAATTCTTCAGCGGTAATATGAATATGTGAGCTAATTGATTATGTGCCTTAATCAAACTTGAACCATGTGAATCACAAATGAATTTAGTGAATCACATCTCACACTTGAATAGTGTGAATCACAACCGGTTCTAGTAAATTGCATCCCGCACTTGAATAGTGTGAATCGCATCATGCAGACAAATCGTGTGAATTACATCTCGCACATGAATTGTGCGATTTTTTTGCAGCTGGTTGATGCACATTGCCATCCAAGTCGATCATATTGCACCTGGCCATTATGTCTGGAGCATGAGTTTTATTTATCTACTGGACCCTTTTTTATATAAAAAATTCTAATTTCTTATAATAATCAAAATATTAGAAAAAAAGCTCAATTTAGATTCATTGTAATCAAGTTTTATTTCATAATCAAATTTATATAAATATATATCTAATCAAGATATTTTGGAAACTAAAATACTGAATTATTTTGAAGCTTATATGTCACTGTTAGCTATTTAACTCCATTATGCTAGCTATTGGCCATTAATTTTTGTGTTTTTATCTCTCTTTTATATATGTGTATTATGTATTATTATTGATCATGAATCTTACTATTCACGTAACAATTCGACTCACTGTTTGGAAAAAGAAAAGTTTTTTTATTCTCAGTCTGTATCCAGATTCTACTACCATGCTTTTAATTGTTAATTATCAGTATCCGGATGCTACATAGATGTATATGAATGCGTAGTGTAAATTTCTCAATAGTGGTAATCCTACTATCTGCCATTATAGAAGATTGATTGATTCATGTAAAATCATTAGCCGTTCTATTGCATTGATCCTACATTTGCATCGTGCTGGTCTTTTTGTAGTTTTACATTGTCATTCCTCCCTCTATGCGCATTTGATCCATGGTCTTTCTGAATTATTACATTGCGATTGCCCCATTCAGTCATAGTCTATTTATTGTGTCTCCTTTTGACGTTTTGAGTTCATAATAAGAAGTGTTTATTATGTTCTTTGTTTAAGAATGTAATATTTTACTGAATGAATTTTGTGTTTGGATTTACTTGTGTCCACAGCTTTAGATAGATTAAGGCTTCTCTTCCTTAAGTTAATAATATTAGGTTTTTCCTTTTTATTGTAGTTGACGAATTATGTGATTTTTTTCTTTTCAAATTCCTTCAGTTTTAAGATTCTATTTTCACTTTATCTTTTCCATCTATTATACTTAACACACAAAAGTAATGATCCAGAACAGAGCATATTCAAATGAGTTCGAAAAGAGGGGGTGGGAGACCCAAAACCATGGTTAACAAGGATATGTCCAAAGGGAAAAGCATATCCGAATCTCAGCCAAGCATTGATCAGTTAACTCAGGGTATTGTTGACACCAAGCTAAACTCAGGAGAAGATGATGGTGATTGGGAGGTATATGCAAAGAAATCCAAGAACAGAGCTGGAAGCAGTGCTGGAAAAGCATGGGGGGGGCCAGCCCATAATTCTAATCCTAGGGCCTGGGGGAATGCAGATATGACTCAAAAGCCAGGCATGTGGAGTCATGGTGGAGTTGGAAGATCTTCTGGAAATTCCTGGCAGACACAAAATGCTAACTCTAGGAGACCAGCTGGCAGAGGAAATGGAAGACCTCAGTTGGCAACAAGTGAAAGCAATTATGTGCCTCCAAATCCTTTAATTCGGCCTCCACTTGAGCATGGCTGGAACTGGCAATCTAGACCTGGTGCAATACAGCCCAATGTAAGGGATGAAATTGCACCTGAGGACCTTGAACAGAATAATGATGATGATGATGATGATAATGATGGGGAGGAGGAGGACTCTGATGCTGTGGAAGATACTGATGATGATCTAATGAGTGATGACTATGATTCAGATGTCAGTCAAAAGAGCCATGACACACGCAAAAAGAACAAATGGTTTAGGAAGTTCTTTGCGAATTTGGATGACTTGACTGTTGAACAGATAAATGAACCAGAAAGACAGTGGCATTGTCCAGCTTGTCAAGGTGGTCCTGGAGCTATTGATTGGTACAGAGGACTGCAGCCCTTGCTGACTCATGCCAAAACAAAGGGATCAAAAAGGGTGAAGATTCACAGAGAGCTTGCTGTACTTTTGGATGAGGAATTACGCAGAAGGGGTACCTCTGTAATTCCAGCAGGGGAGACATTTGGAAAATGGAAGGGTTTGATAGAAGAGGAAAAGGATCATGAAATAGTTTGGCCTCCTATGGTTATCATTCAGAATACTAAGCTTGAACAAGATGAAAATGATAAGGTATAGCTATATATTTTTCATTGGTGTCAAATGATGAATCACTAGTAGTGTCATGTTTAATATCTTGAGCGCTTGTATCTATCGAGCATAACATTCGCAACTTTCACAAATTACTGGTTTTATATTAACTCTGAATTTTATTCTTTGAATTCAGTGGATAGGTATGGGTAACCAGGAACTTCTTGATTATTTTAGCGCATATGCTGCTGCAAAAGCACGGCACTCATATGGCCCACAGGGTCATCGTGGGATGAGTGTTTTGATATTTGAAGCCTCAGCCAGTGGCTATCTAGAGGCAGAGCGTCTCCACAAACATTTTGTAGAGCAAGGAACTGATAAAGATTCTTGGTTCAATCGCCCTACTTTATATCTCCCTGGGGGGAATCGCCAGCTTTATGGATACATGGCTACAAAAGAAGATCTTGATTTTTTCAATAGGCATAGTCAAGGTTTCATTTCCTCTTTCCTGGTTACCTTTCTTGTGCAGATTGTTAATGTCAACCAGATGCAGGTTAATTAATGGTGACAAAGTATAAGCTGACTTTTTTGTTGTCTCTTTTCATCTGAAATTATGTAGGTAAATCTAGGCTCAAGTATGACATGAGGTCATATCAGGAGATGGTTGTACACCAAATTCGCCAAATGAGTGAAGACAACCAATACCTTATCTATTTTAAGAACAAGGCTGTGAAAAAAGCTAAACACACGAAAGCTCTAGAAGAATCAATTGGTATAATGTCTGAGAAGCTGCGGAAGACAATGGAGGAAAATCGCATTGTAAGGAGGAGAACTAAAATGCAACACGAAGAGACCAAAGAAGAGGTAATACTTAAGGTTATTAATTTTATTGAAAAGTGGTACTTGTGCATATGTGCTTGCCAAATGTACTTTTAGTATATTATTTCTGTTGCCATTGAGTTGTGGTTAGGACATGCTTCGAGTTAATTGTTTTTTCGAAAAGTTTTAGCTGGAATTTATATTTTTAGTACCAGAGTGGCAAGCTAAAGTTACTGTCATATCTTTTTATCTTCCTTTATGAGATGTTTTGCATATAAAAATGTGTTTCATGTACCCATTGAACTTCTGTTTGATGTGTCAAATCAGATTATCTCTGAATAAGAGATACACTTGCACATTTGCATTTATTGACCACCTAAATGTTATGTTGTTAGTACTATATGTTTTTCCTTCCATTAAAAGTAAAATAAATCAATGAGCAATGATAGGGGTGAACTGGCCAAGATTGCATTACTTTATTCTCGATGGTTTGTTTTATAATGATGCGTAGGAAGAAAAGCACAAATCTTGTAAAGATTTGGATCTAGGTTAATTATTTTTATCTTGTTGTGGAGATTTCATACTCACCATTAACCCAGTTTTTCAGGACAAATTGATTGAATGATTTCATCCATGTTCTTGCCTTTTTGGTTTACCTTTTTTGCTAACCCTGGGCTTAACATAATTTTCAAGAAACAAAAATGTTATTTTTTTAATTCACCCTTCTCTTTTAGCTTTTGTCTTGAATGATTTCTAGGTCATCATGATATTTTGGTTTCATACATACGTTTCTCACTAATTTCTTATCAATCATGAAAGATGTATATGCAAGAGCAATTCTTCAAGGACCAGATCAAAATCATTCATGATTCAAGGGATGCAAAGGAAGAAGATTTTGAGAGGATACAACAGGAGGAACGGGAGAAAGTGAAACAGTCAAGTACTACTGGTCATGTAAATACTGAGGAATATAGACTCAAGTATGTCATTTTACATTGGACTAATGATATATTCACATCTGTAGCTAATTTATTTTAATAAATTTTATGAAAGTATTTCATAGGCGATTATGAAAGTATTCACATCTGAATAACTATAAATCTAGATTAATGCAGTACACGTGAAGAAAATTTACTGTCTTTTTGGTACAATAATAGCATGGAGGTTTGAACATAAATTTTCATGCAAACTACTACTCAAGTCCCCTGTTGACCCCAGTGGGTTAAAAAACTATATTGCCTAGTTATTTTGGACAGTGGCATGGTATGATATTTTACTATGGCTTCTGGTGAATTTGATGTAGGGTGGATGAATATCTAAAATTTGTTGAGGTCCAAGATAAAGAGATGGAGAATTTTGTTGCTGAAAAGGAGAAACTGTTGCATGCTCATGAAGTGGGTTATGCTGCAATGAAGCGGCAGCATTGGGAGGAGGAGGTGCAGCATGAGCAGAAGTTTGATGAGGAACTAGCCAAGCTCATGGAAAAGTACTCCCCTTCTGAGTCAAAGTCCAATGGTTTCTAATGTTGGGGTCTTGCGGCAGACTCATACAAACATAAACACAGCCAAACAGGTCGAAAAAATAAATAGAGTGCCCCGCATTTCCAGCGAGATTTTTACTACATTCAGTACGTTATTTCCTTTCGTAGTTGTCGACATTTTACATTTGGGTTCATGCCTGGAGTCAAGGACCTTGTTTAAATTTTAAATTGGTGTTGCATGTGGTATTGCAAATTGGAAGTTGCCACCCTGAATGGATTATGCATGTGAGTTGTTTGGATCTTTATTAGGGAGGGATTTTACAATGGATGATGCATCCCTTGGTTCTGTTAACCACTCACTGTCGTCTTTAGTTGACTATTTTTTGGGATTTTCTCCTAGATCATATACAATCTCTCAAAATATTTCTTTTTTGCCATTGATTTTTCAAAAAGATAGTTTTTCAAAATGAACAGGTAAAATTCAGCCCCTAGTTATTGACCCAATTCCCGATAGTTTGCTGTGCTGGTCAAGACTAACAAAGTTCTGTTGGGTCCCGACGTTCTGGAGTCAATCTGATTTTTTTAACTCCAAAGGGTATTCCTGCACTTAATTTTCAGGATATATGGTTCTTCTTTATACCCTAGGTAGAGATGTTCCTCTATTACATTTCAAAATAAATAAGTGTTTTATGCGACTTTTTGAAAATATAGGTGAATTGGTGCAGTTTAGATTTCCAAATGGAGGTTATGATGAGAGCATTTATGAAGTGTAGATCGTTTTTTGTTCATTTCAAAAATTTGTAGAAAAGTCACGTCATTAATTATTTAACTGAAAAACAATGTAACTGCTCCATTTCTTTTTCTTTACATATTTTAATTGTTTGAGGAAAAGCAATAATACTCTTTACTACATGGATTAATTTAACTTCATTTATATTTTCAAACATATAATAAAAATAAATGGAGAGATCACTCTCCCTCGTTTTCTCGCCTTGAATATACTCCTGTCTTTGATCAATAAAAAAAAGCATTAAAAAATTGTAATTTTATCGCGTGACTAATACATGATTCCTTGTTTCCCCCGTAAAATTTATATTTCCCCTCAAAATCGTAAAATTTACATGTAACTACCACATGAATAAGCTCTTGTTAGTTGCTTATTTTTTCTGTAAGTTACATAATTTTCGTGAAGATATATATGTTGACGACATTTAAGTCATTTTCATTGGACACAAACTTTTTCCTATTTTAGTTATACTTTTATTAAGTTATGATTTTCTAAAGAAGTTGTGTTTGAATGAAGAATTTTAAGCTTGATTTAATGCAGAATTTAGTATTAAATCGCTAATATGGTTTTCTCATCTGTTCCCAAGGTTAATATTGATTTTAAGCTTGTGTTTTTTATCAGATAATTCAAGTCATGTTGTCTTGAGGTAGGAAGCCTCATGGTCTATCTATTGCAGGTTCATGATAGTTATTAGTTACTCTGTTCCTTCTAACATTCCAATAGTTTAAACTTAGGAAAAGAGAGACAAGGGATGAACTTCTTTTATCAGGTAATTGGAACAGTGGTAGCTTTATGCCGTGTTTTTTCACAAACTGGCGTTGAATAGTAGAAGAACTCCACGTTCAAGTAGTCTAAGAATAGTTTCAAGTCATATAAACAAATGGACTAACCAATTCCAATTCAGTAGATGAGGGATCTCCAATTGAAAGGAATTAAGGAACAAATAACCAGGACAAATGGCAAAGCTACCAACAGGGATGAAATGTAGGAAATTTAAGGAGAGTGATCAGAATGAATGAAAAGCCAAATCCATTATAGTACCCCCTTCACAAACTTCAGAAACACAGGTTTACATCAGCAATCTAATAATTGGACAGCTTCCATTTCCACATAGGTACCATGCATCCTCTTCAGCAAAAAACCAAAAACTGAAAAATTGTCAATTCCAACCAAATATCTTTCTTTCGTCAATGAAGAAAAAGAAACATTGACCAAAATAATTTGGAGAACTAAAGCAAAGCAGCTCAAATCAGCAATTTACCTGAATTTTGCTGAAGATCCAGCCATTATATGATAAACCTTGTTGAAGAGGCAATCGTATGATGAAAATGAGATAAAAATTCATCCAACATATCTTAAACTGACTCGAGCAACACAGAAGCATCTTCAAGTTGCTTCATCTATGAATCGATTTTTCCTGCCCGAAGCGCCTGAGAGATTTCACTCAAACGTAGACCGACTGAATCTATCTATACACATACTATTATCTTTCTCTCTCAACCAGGTTAAGTGTGAAGGGTTTTGAATTGCAAATATAATATGTGTGATAATTTAATTATACATACTAATTAAGTGATTAACAGTGAGCACATTATCAGTTTACATTCAATAATCATATAAATGTTTGTTCAATGAAATAATGTATCTCTTACTAATTACCTTTGTCTACTTAGTTTATAAAGTGGTGATCCATACAATGGTATTTAATCCTATTGAAAGAAAAAAAAAATCTTGTCGGATTGGGTCAATAAATTTGTCTATGAGATGTGTATTCAAGATTAATCTAAAAATTCCTCGGGTTCTTTAACTTGTTGATCCAATGTATGTACAGTACTGTAAATAATGCTTCTTTGAGGGTGGGAACAGTCTCCAGCCACAAAAACATTATTTGTTCTCTCTACTTCGATCCAGCTGCATCCAGCTGGCTTTTTCAAATCTTTGTTCCTCATCATTCTTCTGACTTCCATTACCCCATCCCATCTAGCATCTGCTGCGTACAAATTTGATAATACTATGTAGTTTCCTATATTGCTAGCTTCAATTTTGAAGAGTTGGTTTGCTACGACACGCCCCAATTCTACTTCATGGTGGGTTTTGCAGGCACCAAGCAATGTCCCCCAAAGATTAGCATTAGCTTCAATTGGCAAACTGGTCACAAGAGAGTATGCTTCACTAATGCGGCCACCTCGAGCTAGGAGATCTACCACACAAGCATATTGTTCCACGGTTGGTTTCATACCATGAAGTTTCTCTATTGAATAAAATATCTTCAGTCCTTCATCTACTCGGCCAGCATGACTGCAAGCTGATAATATCGAAGTAAAGATAATATGATCTGGCTGGATACCCAACTTGAGCATATGAGAAAAAATCCGCAGTGCTTCTTCACTCATGCCATGCATAGCATACCCACCGATCATTGCAGTAAACATAACCAGATCCTTATCAGCACTTGATTGAAATATCATATATGCATGACCTATGAGGCCACATTTGGCATATGCATCTAAGAGGGCAACTTCAAGGTGAAGATCATTAAAACATGACCGAATAATATACCCATGACACTGGCTCAGCAAGTGTACTGATGCCATTTGTGTGCATACTGGAAGGAAGCTCATGATAGTCACCGTATCAGGCTTCATTCCTTGAGCTTGTAACGCATGGAACAATCTATGAGCTTGTTCAAGACAATAATTTTCTGCATATACTCGAACCATAAGATTCCATGTCGTAGAGTCAGTCTGTGACATTCCACTAAATATCATATTTGCTTCATGATGTGATCCTAAACCTACATAACCAGATATCAGTGAATTGCATGTGACCATATTCCTTTTTTCTGATAGATTCTGAAACATTTTGTTAGCATACTCCATGTTTCCACATTTGGTGTATGCATCAAGTATTGCATTCCCAACTGTTGGTGCAGTATCACTTAATAAATACCCAGTTCTAATTGAATAGTTATGTATTTCTTTAACCTTTTCTACACTCAAAAGAGAGACACAAAATCGGATTAAGGTCAGTATTGTAACTGAATCAGGTCTAATTTCGAGTTTAAGCATCCGATGTAACAAGTTGATAAATCTTGAATGATACCTCTTCTCTCCAAAGGCATCAAAAATAGAATTCCACGAAATCAAATCTTTCCTGGCTATCATAGAAAAAGTATGATATGCCTCTTCTTTATTGCCACACTTTGCATAGAAACTAACTAAAGCATTTCCAATAGCAGTATCATAAAAAAGGAAAGGATATCTGAAAGTATAAGCGTGGATTTGTTTCCCCACCTGCAAATTTTTCAATTGTGCACAAGCTGGAAGTATGCTGACCATGGTCACAGAATCTGGCAATATCGTCCCCAGAGATACTAAATTACGAAACAGATGCAGTGCTTTTAACCATTCGCCATTTGATGTATATCCTGCAACAATAGTATTCCATGTGACCAAATCCCTTGAATCCATGGTCCAAAACAAAGCTTCTGCTTCCCTCATTTGTCCAACTTTTAAGTAAAAGCTAATCAAAGCATTACAGACAGAAACATTAGCTGACAATTCAGGCCAATGCTGCACATAAGAGTGGATCTGCCTTCCACAACGGTATGCAACACTCTTATCAAATAAAGAACAAACAGGCAGAATATTTGCAATAGTCGCATAATTCGGCTGTGTAGGCCCTTTCACCATTGATCTGAACAACAAGAATGCATCCTCCACTAACCCATTCTCAGCCAAGCCTGAAATCATTGCATTCCACGAAACAACATCTTTGTAAACAATATCATCAAAGACAGCATATGCATCACGAGACACCAACCCACACTTTGCATACATTGACACGAGAGCATTTCCGCCAAGGGTGTCTTGTTCAAAACCAGACTTGATAACATAACCATGCACACACAGTCCAACATCCAGGTCCCCCAAACGAGCACAAACAGGAAGGACAGTAGCAACGGAAATAGAATTTGGCAAAGCCTCTCCACTGGAATGCATCATCTTAAACACTCTCATCACATCAGAATCACATTTGTTGGACCCTGAAAACCCAGACAAAACAATATTCCAAGTAACAGGATCACAGTGATTGAGCTTATCGAACAGCTTGAGGCAGTCATCAAGCATGCCACATTTGGCATACATGTTAAGCAATCCTTTATTGGTAACCTGGCAAAACACATGACCTTGTTTAACAACATAACTATGCAGAGCTCTGCCCAATTTGGGAGCCAAAAGGGCAGAACAAGACTTGAGAATGGCAGCAAGGACAGTGTAATCTGGCTTGAAAGCTTCGTAACCCTTTAAGGAACGGTGGAAAAGGGACAAGGCTTCTCTGTGTCTTGCATCTAAACATAAGGTCCGAACGATGGAACCCCATGTCCTGAAATCCCGTCCAAGCATAGTGTAACGTCAGACTACCGTGTGAAAATTGTATGATGTGGTCAAAGCTACGAAAAGCTCAACATCTGAGCTTTCTAGTTCCTCTCTTTTATACGGAAAAAGAAGAAGAAGGAAAATAATGTTTGTGGACATTTTCACAAATAGGGGGCGTGCAACGTGAAAAATGGCACTGATGAATTCCAAGAATGATTCTTGCAGCGTGCCTGGATGAACTTTTTAGTGCTCTAACACACGGTAGCCGCCGTTGACGATGGTTACTTCACGGGGAAAATGACAGCTGGCAGCACCATTCCATTGGTTGAATTTCTTTATTGAAATAAAAAAGTGGGAAGCACACTTTCGACAAGTGTGCTCAATGCATTTCGACAACCCAATAAAAAAAATAATAAATGAATAGTATTATTGAATAAAAAAATATTAAATGTACAGTTTTTTTATTATTAAATAATTAATTCTCTTGTCTATCTCTCCTCCTTCTCCGATTCTCATTTTTGTAGTACAGAACTTTCTCATTCCTTCCTCGACCTTTCTCACGCGGTTGTGAACTTGCCCAACTTGTCAGTCGAACTCACTCACCACCACATTGTACAATTTTTTCGGCAACATCGTCAACGTGGATCCGTTGGCATTTCAAATTTAAATATTTGTTTTTAAAATTGGGACTTTAGATAGCGGTTTCCAGAACCGTTATCTAAACCTACTAAAGAGAGCGGTCCTAGAAATAACCGCTATTAAAAGTAGATTTTAGGTAGCGGTTAACTTGAAACCGCTATTATATGATAACCTTTAAGAGCGGTCAAAGTAAGTGACACCTATATGATAGCGGTTCCACTTTAACCGCTCTTAAAAGTGAATCATATATCGCTCGAGTGAGACTAGTGTCGCTCACGCGAAACACAACCCGAGAATCCCCAATCTTAGCAGGTGGAGTCGCTCGAGCGATGTGAATTTCGCTTGACCGAATGTTGACCTGTAGCTAAACGTCGATCAAAGTTAGCTGCATAATGTAACATGGGTGACCACAGTTTGAATCGGTTATCGCTCGAGCGAGAATAGTGTCGCTCAAGCGAAACACAACCCGAGAATCCCCAATCTTAGCAGGTGGCTTCGCTCGAGCGATGTTAGTTTCGCTTGAGCGAATGTTGACCTGTGGCTAAACTTCGATCAAAGTTAGCCGCATAATGTAACATGGGTGACCACATGTTTGAATCGGATATCGCTCGAGCGAGAATAATGTCGCACAAGCGAAACACAACCCGAGAATATACAAATCTGGTCACAAACTGTTTGATCAAGTGGCACAATGAATAGGGTTAAATTTATCTACATAAAATAGGCACTTTCGTGGCTAAATTTTAGGTTAGGCTTTGTAATACGGTTCATAATGCCTCCTAAACTTGTGTTTGGTTTTGTATCTTTGCATGATGTAAGTAGGTAAACTAGTGTATTGTAATATGAATATAATTTAAAGGAGATGGTTGCTATTATATTGTTGTCAATGGTAGGAATTGTATCCTTCATCGTTTATCTAGCATGGGAGATATAAATGAAAACAGAGATGTAGTTGTCAACGAAGGCATTTTGGCCGTGTATGATGACATAGGTAGTGATGCGGATGTACAACAATGTGATGGTCCTCTCAAAGGTGTAGACCAAGAAATGATAGGTGTACATGATAACATACCCAGTAATGCAGATGTCACAAGTTTACATGAAGAAGTGTTGGTTGGCCATGATGAAGGATCTCCTGACGCAGATGTCAGGACTACAACAGAATACGACGGTTCTGTTGCATTACGTTGATGTATACTAATAATTTTTTCTTCAACATGCAGGACATAAGTGTTAATATCTACTACACAGAATATGACGAGAGCTTTTTCTGATTCAATGTCTTGTTGCCCGGATAACGTCATCAGTAGTGTAGACTATACATTCTGATTTTGTTAGAGTATATATGATAGGACATAAACGTGCAACGAGTAGTGTAGACTATACATTCTGATCTTGTAAGAGTTGTGGATGTAAATATAACAATGTAACAGCAATTGTAATTTCTTCAATGCATTTATCAGCAGTTGATGGTCCATACATTTACGTAACAATCATCGGTTGTATATTACGTCGAATGAAAGACATGTAATAAAAATCACACTGCATGATAACAGCAAACTACCTTCAAAAAAAGCGAACCTAATTGTAGACATTTCAATACATAACAAACCAATAATATTAAAATAGTACAATCTAAATTTACATTGATGTTTATATGTCTACAACAATTAAAATTCACAAGTCATTCATTATTACAATCCTTCAACTTCATGTTAACAAATTGTTCCACCAGTTCGTTGTAGATGAATTATTTTGTTAGGTTTTGTTGTAATTGTAAATGTGCAACACGATTAGTCACATAATATAACTCTGAAATTTTAGTTGTAATTTGTCAAATTTTGAATTGTTTTCTACAATTCTGTGAATATATATTGTATGCTGGCTGGATTTTGTTAGATTAATTTGAAATATACCCTGAAATTGTGGTGTATCAGGTACAAATTATGAGAAAATAAAATTGGAATTTCCAAATTATTTTTTTTTTTAAATTGAGACTTTAGATAGTGGTTCCCTGAACCGCTATCTAAACATACTAAAGAGAGCGGTTTTAGACCTAACCGCTATTATATATTCACTTTTAAGAGCGTCTAAGTATTAACCGATCTTAAAAGTGACACATATATGATAGCGGTTCCACTTTAACAGCTCTTAAAAGTGAATCAGATATCGCTCGAGCGATACTAGTGTCGCTCAAGCGAAACACAACCCGAGAATCCCCAATCTTAGCAGGTGGCGTCGCTCGAGCGATGTGAATTTCGCTTGAGTGATATTAGAAAAATCAGATAAAATGATCGATTATTTTATGTTATAATCGATTATACGTTATGATGATCGATTATAAGTGGTATATGATCGGTTATATTTTGCTAATGAAGTCAAATCCGTTATTAACAAAGTATTGGGTGTCAAGGACCTTTGGGGCTATCACCTCCTTCGTGGTCACAGTTTGGGTACTTGAAGAATTCGTTTCTGAGTGGGTGCGCTTGGAGCTTTTTCTTTTGCCAGCCATGGTTTATGTTTACGACGATTGAGATAGTCAACAGTGAACGAAAACAGAGAACCGAGAATCTGCGAGTAATTAGAACAGAACCATATATTAAACATAGACGAATCAGAGCCGGGAGAGAACGAACGTTTCTTTTGCGTGCGCCGGCGAGAGAGATGCAGAGCGAAATTATGTAAAACTATAATCGCTTAGCACAAACTATGATCGATGTTCTCCAACTATAATCGATAATTCTCAATTATAATCGGTTATCGAAAATTATGATCGATTATTATCCATTTATAGTCGATCACTTTGACATATATGACTTTAGATAGCAGTTGTTTGGCCAACCGCTATGTAAACTATATTTATTATAGCGTTCCAAGGGTCAACCGCTCTTTAAAAGTATGATATGCGGTTATAAAAAAACCGCTATCTAATATATATTTTTAAAAGCGGTTCTTATTAACCGCTATCTCAGGTCGCTCAAAACAATCGAGACTCTCGGGTTCAGTCGCGCTCAAGCGACTATATAATCGCTTGAGCGAAAGTTGAATCTTATATGTGGTGAACCAAAATTTATTAGATGGCTAACTGCGTAGGACGTTTCGTCTGTGGTTCACCAGTCGCTCAAGCGATAATGACATCGCTTGAGCGATGGAACCTTAACCAAAGGGGACCCTCGGGTTCACAGTTTCGGGCTATCACCTCCTTCGTGGTCACAGTTTGGGTACTTGAAGAAGTCACTTCTGAGTGGGTGCGCTTGGAGCTTTTTCTTTTGCCCGCCATGGTTTATGTTTACGACTATTGAGATAGTCAACAGTGAACGAAAATAGAGAACAGAGAATCTGCGAGTAATTAGAAAGCAAAGAATACATTAACCTCGATGGTTGTTGTATGCTTCTTCTTTACCATGCAAACGAAATCAAACAAGATGAACCATCAAATTAAAATTCAAAACCGAAATCAACAACCATATTAAACCCTACACCAAATGAACAGAACCCCATATTAAACATAGACGAATCAGAGCCGGGAGAGAACGAACGTTTCTTTTGCGTGCGCCGGTGAGAGAGATGCAGAGCGAAATTATGTAAAACTATAATCGCTTAGCACAAACTATGATCGATGTTCTCCAACTATAATCGATCATTCACAATAATAATCGGTTATCGAAAGTTATGATCGATTATTATGCAATTATAGTCGATCACTTTGACATATATGACTTTAGATAGCGGTTATTTGGTCAACCGCTATCTAAACTACATTTATTATAGCGTTCCAAGCGTCAACCGCTCTTTAAAAGTATGATATAAGGGAGCGGTTATAAAATAACCGCTATTATAAACATACGTTAGACAGCGGGTCACAGCTAACCGCTATCTAATATATATTTTTAAACGCGGTTCTTAGTAACCGCTATCTAAGGTCTGTGGTATGTGGTTCAATAGTCGCTCAAGCGAGGATTACATCGCTTGAGCGACGGAACCTTAACCAATGGGGACCCTCGGGTTTTGTCTCGCTCAAGCGACGGTGTACTCGCTTGAGCGAAAAAAGTGATTCTTATATGTGGTCAACCAAGTTATATTATATGGCAAACTGCGTTGGACGTTTCCTTAGGTCAACTGTAGCTCAAGCGAGAAATTCGTCGCTCGAGCGACGATACCTTCAAAAACAATGGAGACTCTCGGGGTCTGTCTCGCGCAAGCGACGTTATGATCGCTCGAGCGACAAATGATTCAAATATGTGGTGACTCATGTCATATTATGTGGCTACCTGCGTTGGACGTTACTGTTACGGCCAACACTCGCTCAAGCGATAATTCCATCGCTGGAGCAAGGTACCCTTACAAAAAATAGGGACTCTCGGGTTGTTTCTCGCTCAAGCGACGCAATTCTCGGTCGAGCGGTAAGTGATTCAAATATGTGGTTATCCATGTTACAGTATGTGGCTAAGTGCATTGGACATTTCATCTGTGGCCAAGGCTGAACTTGAATGAGACGTGACATGCAAATTTCAATTTGTTTTTTGTTAAGCGCATTCTTTACAACTATTAAGCATGAAGTTATCTGTTATGTACAAATATTAAGCATGAAGTTATCTGTTTTTTGTTAAGCACATTCTTTACAACTATTAAGCATGAAGTTATCTGTTAAGCATGAAGTTATCTATTATCTTCATCTCCATATGTTCGTAAAATATAAATCTGGTAGTAATTAAATGTATTTTGTACAACAATAGTTCTCAATATACACTCTCTGTTACATGGAGATAGTCTGCATCATCTGAATAGGGATATTGTGCAACTGGGACGATAAAACCCAATCAATAATGTAATTGTCAAAATAAAAAAAATGATACAAAAAATAGTAACCATGGTCCAAAAATCAGTGACTTGTTAATGTCATAATATTTAACATTTAAATGATCCATAACCAACTTAACAGTTATATTACATATGAATAAACTATACAACATTCATCAATAAAGATGAACAAATAATCAAATACAATATCTACATTTCTATTCCTAGATGAGGATGTTAACTCCTGATTCAATAACCATGACTTGTCGATGAAGATTTTGAGGATGAAGTACCCATCTCGCATACATATTCTTCTCGAAATTTCTGAACTTGCTCCTGTACAATATGAAGAATGTCATAATAAATTATATTCATAGTAATAAAAAACAAAACAATAATACAATGACTTTAATGTTTACCGATGTGTAATGAGGCATGCTTTTCCCATTCACTTTGCTCACACCATACCACAACTCCATATATTTTAAAACAAACAATCCACAATCATACCTGCACAATTGAATGTAGTTATTACACACATTACATACAACATTTTGCAAACAAAATTTCAACTATAATAACATACTAACATGTTTGGTTGAATTGGCAAGTCCTCCTTTGTAACCTTAACTTCTCCAAGTGGTCCTCGATGACTTTGTTTCCAACAGCGACAATAGATGTTCAAAACATTGCAACTTGTTCACAATATTACATTATTCGCCAAATAAACATAGCTCTGAATTAACTATATTACCTACGTAAACAACTTAAAACAAATATTTACTATAGCTCTATCAATTGGTTTTCGTGATCTATTATCATGGCCCAATGAATCTAATATAAACAGTTCTCCATCCTTACATTTCAGCACATAACACCACCAATGACCATTGTGTACAGTGGGAGCAAAGATCTGAAATAGAAAAAAATCTGGTTAATTGAATTTTACAAAATGTAAAATGTTTGTCATGCACATAACACCACCAATGACCATTGTGCATATTATACAAAATGTTTGTCATGCAAATACAATTCTTCATTGTAGCATTTCATCAAACACTTGTTGGACATTAATATAGCATCACAACTCAATTAACCCTAAACCCTACAGAATACTTTCATTACAAACCCAATCAACGATAAACAGAAAACAAAGCAAGAATGCGCAAATACAATTCTTCACATAAACTTCCAACCAGATATTCATACACTGTTTTTCCCCAATTATACTTTCCAAGACAAGATATATTATCTATTAACTTAAGAAATCCACAATGTGCGATACCTACTTTATTAGGGAATAAAAACTCTGACAAACCTAAAAGTATGTACAACCTACAAAAGTCATTGACATCCTTATCATTTTGACGTTTAACAAGTTCATTAAAAATCATTTCCAAAGTAACATGTTTCCCAGTAAATAGTCTCCTAGTATGACAATCAATGTTTCCTTCTACAATGTTGACATTTTCGCCTACTACACGAAGTCCTAAACCTAAACACACATCTAACAGTGTAAAGCATATTATCTCAGACCTTATATTAAATCCTCCTCTCTTTTCAACCCATCTACTTATTAATTCACTAAGCAATGTTCTACTAATTTTGACCTTTCTACCCAATGACATCAACCATTTAAATGGTGTTGCCTCAATACGACCTCTTTGCTCTGTAGTAAGAATGTTATTCACTTCACCCAAATAATTAGTCTTGCAAACATGTCGCAAATATACCTGAAAATCACATTAAATAATTATAATTATCATCAACAATATCCTATATTATATAAATAGATACAACATTCACCTTCTTAACATTTGAAGATCCATCGTCTATGCTTTCCATTTCAAACTGCAAATACATGTAACCCTATTTAATTTGAGTTCATAGTATAAAATTTATTTACTGTCATGACGTTTACTACAGGTCGAGCACATTCATACAAGTATTTCATGACAACAATATGAGTATCATCTAACAATGAATATCATAAAATTTATGTCAAAGCATATACTCATTTTCATTACTAAGGGTCAATAACATGCAGTAAGAAAAAGCCATATATCAACCCCAACATCCAATACAAAAATTTACTAATTCATAATGAACATTGTCAATTTCAATATAGAAATGTCCATGACACTACCCAATTGAAAGCTGATTACATTGTCAACATCTTCCAAAGTTGGGTTCTTGGCGACATCGGAAAGTACACCTTATCGGGTTTTTGTGCAAAAAAATATTACATGACTCTCTGCTACATCCAAACACACCAATTGAAAAGTATTCACGCCAAATTAACAGTTTAATCTACTTAACACACAAATATGAGTACCAGAATGCACCTGAAAGTGTTGCTTGCTTTAGCTTTTCCATTGCAATATAACATTCAAGACGATTGAACTGTGAAAGAGTAGCAAAGGAAAAAGATATAGCAGTGTCAACTTAGGAATAAAGTAATTATTTAAATTTATTTATGGATCCAACCCTAAGAAACAAGAAATTATACCTCCACAGGAATCATGCTTTGGAACCCGAAGCATCCTTATTTCTACTGCATTGGACTCGCCGGGATATCCGTAGGGGAGAGGACTATCCTCGCGCCGAATATGCTGCCGAGGGTGAACCGCAGAGGGATGACGGCGTGGTTGTTGACAACGGAACCATGTTGACGATGTTGCTTGGAAAAATTTACTCGTGTATTTAATATTTTTTATTCGATTGTCGAATGGATGTTTAAAATAGGTTGTAAAAATATCGGGACTCATATATAAATTAAGAAAGGTTTTAGAAATTAAAAAAAAAAAAACAATACAAAATTTATGTCAGAATGGTCAATATTGATACACTCCATATATATTTTACACTTTATTTTAATATTGATTTTATTTTTGTTTATAACTGCATCCACATTTTTAATATAAATAATCGAGAATATAACTCTCGAAAATACAACCCTTCATATATTTTATAAGAAAGATAAATTACTTAAAAATTAACTACTTAAAAATTAAACTAATTATAGATTAAATTATTTAAATATTAAACTACATAATACAAAAACTAAAACTTATAAGTACTAAAAAAATTTTAACGCACAAATCTTACTATATATATCAGAATATAAATCTTAAAAGCAGAATATAAATCTTAAAAGATTTTAAATATTAATTTAATTTTCATTAACATTTAATATTTATAAAAATAAATAAAATTAATAAATATTCAAAGGAATTACATTTATTAAAAAATAAATAATATCTAAATAAAGTATGACTTTCATTTATGATGTAATAATTACATTTGTTATTTATCTATCATAAAAAATAAAATATAATATTATTTCAAAAATTATATACCAATAATTATTATTATTTTTATTTAAATAATTTTTTAACCTAGAGATAAAAACACATCTTAATAGTCATATAAAAATAAATTTAGAAATTAAAAATTAAAAACAATAATTGGATTTAAAAATAACAAAACAAACAAGGATTTCAATAGTGGAGAGATTTATGCATTGAGATCCTAAAAGATAACTATGGTTCAATTTAAGTAGAAAAGCCAAAAACATAAAACGCTAACCTAATCACACAAAAAAATACCAAATCTTTCAAAATAAATCGAAAAAGAAACGACAATCATAACAAATAAGTCACAATCTGGTGTGATCACCACTCATTATAGTGGGAAAAAAACTCTTAAAGTATCACAGAGTTGTTGTCGTTGTCGTTGGTATTTAAATTTTCGCGTACTGAGGAAGAAAACCTGAGAGGGTTATAACTCGCTTTTTATGTGGGACTATGGCATCCAACCTTAAAAAAAATTGTAATTATTTAAAAAAAATGTGACTACATATTAGTCAGTTATTTTTTTTTTTTGTCTTCACAAGAAATTGCTGACGTTTTGATACTGGTGCTAGAATATTGGTTTAAGATGCATATATTCCAGATAAAACTAATAAGAGAATTCCAATGGCAAGAAAACTAAGCAAGGAAATCATCAAGAAATTGTAGATATCAGTCCTTGTACTGAGCCACAGTTTCATGTCCCAAATGCCCATCGTATCCCTCCCAGGCCTCCAAAAGCAAGTAACCTTGGTTTCGAAACCATCGTGAATGAGAAACTGAAGAGCTCCCCCAAAGTCAATACTGCCAGAGTGTTAAGAGCAAGAGAGAAGAACCAAGATGGTGGTTCACCATCACCGCTCATCCAATCAATCTCACTACCAGTTTTTTGGTTATGGAAGATGATCATGCTGCTTCTTCATGGCTTTAAGGCCCCGTTTTACGCAGAAATTTCCCCCATGACCACCGTCGGTGGTGTCCGCACCATCGTCGATGAAAAGCCGAAATCCAAGAGGGGTGGATCTAGAAAGAAGAGTACGTAGATTTCATCCTTCAAAATATCAGCAACACATTCTTGCCCATGATTTCTTTTTTGTTGGTTGAATTTTTCAAAAATCACATAAAATTTGTCAGTTTCATATTTTATCTACGATTCTTTCTTGTATTTTGAAATTACTACAACTATTCGTGTTAAGAAGCTCGTTGAAGATTGTGTTGTTAGAACTTTCATGGATCTATTTCAAAGAACATGACATAAGATGTTCAACCTAATTTTACTTAAGTCTTAGGTGCTTGATGATAATCAAGCATGATGAATTGTGAGTCCAGTTCTAAGTATAGAATTGTTATTAGCATGGATGTTCACTTTGTGGAAGATGAAGAATGAAATTGGGAATATAAAAAGAAGACAAATTTGGAGTTAAACCTTCTACCTCAAACACAAAATAAAATGAAGATGAAAGCTATTGCAAAATGAATTAGTGGATGATGTTCTAGTAAGAGATACCATATTGTCATCTCAAATTTATGAAAAATGCAATGTTTCTACGTGCAAACCTGCAAATTATGAAAAAGCAAAGAAATTTTCAAATTGGATGGCTACAACAAAGGAGGAGTTATCAATGATGGAGACAAATCAAAATTATATTCTTGTGGAAAACATCAAGGTAGAAAAAGTAACTAGAGTTAGGTGGGTGTTAATTAAGCTATATGTTCGCACGTCTATTAACAAACACAAGATATGACTCATGGTAGAAGGTTATGCATGTATTTTTTTGTATAAACTATTTAGACATGTTTTACCGATCGTTCGATTTGACACCTTTAGATTGGTACTTAGTGTAGTTGCTCGTAAATTTATCAACTTAATGTTAAATCAATTTTTTAAAATAGTTTCTTACAATAATAAATATATGTTGAATAATCCCAAGACTATGAAGAAAAAAGAAGAAGATAAGGTTTATTTAGTTAAAGAGATTCATTTGTAAAAAAAAAATAATCCAAGGAAATTTTGAAGAAATTCGAATTTGAAGAAGAAAAAGAAATCAACACTAATCAAAAGGAAAAGTTGTGCAAGGAAAATAGAACTGAGAAAATAGACTAAGTATATTTTAAAAGTATAATTGGGTGTTTGATATACCTTATAACTATTTAGTTTGACATCTTAAATCACTACAAGAAAAACACCAAATAGTGATCAGAATCAGATGACCGATTATATATAACCAAATCGATCACTAAATCAATGAAAAATTTAATTATTTTTATTTATTTACATTTTTATTATATCTATTATTTATTTTCCTTATCTCTTAATTATATTATATTTTTTAGAAGTTTAACTTATTATTAGGTGGTTTATTGTCATTGTCAGGATTCGAACCTGGTACCTTAGAATTGGAGGTCTGAAACTCCAACCATCTGAGCTACTAGGATCTTTTAATAATAACTTACAAATAAATTATATTTATATACAAATAAATGTATATCCGTATAAATATATAAATATAAAATCTATAAATAAAAATATATTTATATATTTTAATATACATTTAAATATTGATATATTTAAATATTGATATATTTATATCTTTATATTTTTACATATATTTATATTTTTATATATTTATATCTTCATATTTTTACATATATTTATATCTTTTCATATTTATATATAAAGATATTAGTTTTCTATACAAATAATATTATAGTATAGTATATTATACTATTAGTATAGTATACAAATAATATATTAGTATAGTATAGTATACAAATTATTAATTTTGTAATTTATATACAATGAAAATAATATAATGGTATATTAGTATAGTATAGTATATTTGTATTCTAATTTTTAATTAAATTAAAATTATGCTAATAATGTATATTAATATATGAGGGGATAATATTGATATATTTGTATATATATATATATATATATATATATATATATATATATATATATATATATTATATATTTATATATTTATATATTTATATATTGATATATTAATATATTAATATATTTATATATTTATATATTTATATATTTATATATTTATATATTTATATATTTATATATTTATATATTTATATATTTATATATTTATATATTTATATATTTATATATTTATATATTTATATATTTATATATTTATATATTTATATATTTATATATTTATATATTTATATATTTATATATTTATATATTTATATATTTATATATTTATATATTTATATATTTATATATTTATATATTTATATATTTATATATTTATATATTTATATATTTATATATTTATATATTTATATTTTGATATATTTATATATTTATTTATATCCTTATACATTTATATCTTTATATATTTATATATTTGAAAAAAAATATATTAAATTTTAAAAATAATATTATATTTTTAAAAATAAATATTAGAAAAAGATTTAAAAATGTATATAAATTATATTTACATTTACAAAATATTAAAGATATATGTTTATATCTTTACATATTTATATATATTTATATGTTTATATTTTTACATATATTTATATCTTTCCATATTTATATATAAAGATATTAGTTTTGTATACAAATAATATTATAATATAGTATATTATACTATTAGTATAGTATACAAATAATATGTTAGTATAGTATAGTATACAAATTATTAATTTTGTAATTTATATACAATGAAAATAATATAATGGTATATTGGTATAGTATATTTGTATTCTAATTTTTCTTAAATTTATTAGAAAAAGGTTTAAAAACTAGTATTATCTTAAATTTATTAAAAGTATAATTAAATCTCTATTTTCTTAATTTTTTTTTTAACTTCTCAATTCTACATTTTTGTAAATTCTATCATTATATTATCATGCTCATTATATCAAAATGTTAAATACTTTTAAATATTAAAATTAACTTTATCAAAAATTAGGAAAAAAAAATTAATCCAAAAGAGTTCAAAAATATATTATAATATTATCAATTTTGAGTTTAATTATATTGTTCATTCTCAAAGTAGAAAAATATATTGTAATTATTTTAATTTAATAAAATATAATTTAAAATTTTAATACTAAAATTAAAAGATTAAATAATAATAAATTTAATTCTTTAAATTCAGTAGCTAGAAACTAAAATTATAGTTTCTCTGTTTTAAATAATTAAAATAAATATTTAAAAATAAAAATCAAAACTAGTATTATCTTAAATTTATTAAAAGTGTAATTAAATATCTATTTTCTTAATTTTATTTGTTTCAAACTTCTCAATTCTACATTTTTGTAAGTTCTATCATTATATTATCATCCTCATCTCCTCCCATGTTCTACTTTATCTTTACAATAGTCAATATTCTTAACTAATTTATAGTTTTAATTATAATTTTTTAGTATATATTTCAGAAATTAATCAATTCTAATCTATTATTTGAAAAACTAATCAATTCTAATCAATAATTTAGAAAACTAATCGATTATAATTAATTATTTGAAAAAATTATCAAATATGATCGATCATTTCGAAAATCTAATCGATCAGAATCAGATGTCGCTCGAGCGATACTAGACTCGCTCAAGCGAAATACAACCCGAGAATGCCAATTTTGTGCAGGGGCGTTTCGCTCGAGCGAGAAGCTTGTCGCTCAAGCGAGATACGATTTAGATAGCGGTTACACAGGAACCGCTCTTAAAATCTAACTTAGATAGCGGTTAACCCTTGAACCGCTATTATATGGTTTCATTATGATCAATCGAATGCAATTATGATCGATCATAATGAAAACTTACATTAACTATTTTTTTATATTATGTTTTTAAATTTTCTATTAGAGAAAACCTTTCAGAATTCAAAATGTTAAATACTTTTAAATATTAAAATTAACTTTATCAAAAATTAGGAAAAAAATTAATCCAAAAGAGTTCAAAAATGTATTATAATATTGTCAATTTTGAGTTTAATTATATTGTTCATTCTCAAAGTAGAAAAATATATTGTAATTATTTTAATTTAATAAAATATAATTTAAATTTTTAATACTAAAATTAAAAGATTAAATAATAATAAATTTAATTCTTTAAATTCAAGTAGCTAGAAAGTAAAATTATAGTTTCTCTGTTTTAAATAATTAAAATAAATATTTAAAAATAAAAATCAAAACTAGTATTATCTTAAATTTATTAAAAGTGTAATTAAATATCTATTTTCTTAATTTTATTTGTTTCAAACTTCTCAATTCTACATTTTTGTAAGTTCTATCATTATATTATCATCCTCATCTCCTCCCATGTTCTACTTTATCTTTACAATAGTCAATATTCTTAACTAATTTATAGTTTTAATTATAATTTTTTAGTATATATTTTAGAAATTAATCAATTCTAATATATTATTTGAAAAACTAATCAATTCAAATCAATAATTTAGAAAACTAATCGATTATAATTAATTATTTGAAAAAATTATCAAATATGATCGATCATTTCGAAAATCTAATCGATCAGAATCAAATATCGCTCGAGCGACTCTAGACTCGCTCAAGCGAAATACAACCCGAGAGTACTAATTTTGTGCAGGTGCGTTTCGCTCGAGCGAGAAGGTTGTCGCTCAAGCGAGATACGATTTAGATAGCGGTTACACAGAACCGCTCTTAAAATCTCACTTAGATAGCGGTTAACCTGGAACCGCTATTATATCGTTTCAATTATGATCGATCAGAATGCAGTTATGACCGATCACAACTGTTTTAATCGATTAAATCTCGTTTCAATCGATTAAAACAATTTCTGCACAGCGTTTTAATCGATTAAAACTTATTTTTATCAGTTAAAAATTTATACACAGCGTTTTATATGATAGCGGTTTCACTAGAACCGCTCTTAAAAGAGAATTTCTAATAGCGGTTGCACCATCGCTTGAGCGAAAATAGAGTCGCTCAAGCGAAATACAACCCGAGAATGCCAATTTTGTGCAGGGGGCGTTTCGCTCGAGCGAGAAGACTGTCGCTCAAGCGAAGTACATTTTAGATAGCGGTTAACCTGGAACCGCTATTATATCGTTTCAATTATGATCGATCAGAATGCAGTTATGACCGATCAGAACTCTTTTAATCGATTAATTCTGGTTTCAATCGATTAAAACAATTTCTGCACAGCGTTTTAATCGATTAAAACTTATTTTTATCAGTTAAAATAACTTGAAAAGTTTTACAAGAAAGTTTTGCAATATTTCAATCGATTGAATCGCGAAACAATCGATTAAATGAACTTAGAAGATTTTTTGTAAAGTGTTTATTGTCGCCACAGTTGCAGGTCGCTTGGATTCAAGGTGGTTGAGGTTTGGGTTAGGGTTCGAGGTCAGCTGGGTTTGCGTTGGGTTTGACCGCACGACGACTGGAGTTTGGCTTCAGATTAGGGTTCGATGCTGCCGGAGATGGGTTTGGGCCTCAAGTTCGTCGAGTTCGTCGAGGTTGAGGCTGGGGTTGAGTTTGGAATTCGCTTGGGGATGGACAAATGAAGGGTCTAGGTTAAGCTCGAACAAGTATGCTCGCTTGCTGTCTTGTTCTCTGCTGCGAACTAGGATCGCTCGCCAACTAGGTCAGATTTGAGCAATAATTTTTGCGAACATATTACCCATATTTGGGGACAAGGGGCGAAACAACCTCTCGATCTGCTTAGTGCAGCCCAGGAATAAAAATGTCAGTTAATGCACGAAGAAGATGAAGAAGATGAAGAAATACGCGAAGAAGATGAAGAAAATTTGGGGCACGAAGATGAAATTTTCGTACCTAGGTCAGATCCTACAGCGCCAAAAAAATAAAAAATTACCTAAGAAAAACAAAAATAATTACATAAATTAAATATAGATTAATTAAAAAAATAAATTAAATAATAAAGTGACTGAAATAGTAACCGATTTTATGTGACCGAAAATTCGGTTACTATTTCGGTTACTAGACTAAAAAATAATAATTTGGTTACTGATTCGGTCACTGATAGTAACTAAATTTTTCGGTCACTGATTTCGGTTACTATTTGACATTTTTCTAGTAGTGAATGTTGTAAGCATTTTATCTTAGTTTATGCATTGTCCAAGTGAAATGTATCTCAAGATTGTAAATGACATGTCAAAGGCATGTGTAATTTTGATATCAAGTTCAAGTGGACTAAAGAATTTAAGCTAAAAGGTTTCTCGTATAGTAATTGGGTGACTCAATTGATGATACGATGAGTATCTCATAATTTTATCTTTGAAGTATTTTTCTCCTAGAGTTCAAAGAAATAAGAAATTGATGTATAATCTACCATAAAAGTTCAATTAATTGTTGTTATAGTAGATATTAACTGAGTCTTGTGGTCGAAGAAAATTTAACAAAATACACAAGTTTTTATTAACAATCAAACTAAAATAAAAATTTCCCATAATCCATAATCTTATCTTTCATTGAAAACCAAATATTTTATCATTAAGTTGTTCTTAATTACCAAAAGATGGAATTGTTGTTCTTGTTTAATACAAAATTGAAAACTAGGTTATAAATTTGTTTACCACTTGCAATCACTAAGTTTGAGCTTTTAAGATATTAGAGGTTATAGTTTCTAAATAAAGGCAAAGTGTTGAATATTTATTTTTAGATTACACGTGACATCTTTATATTATATTTTTCTATTTTAATCGTAGAATAAGTTTTCTCTAGTTTAAGTAATTATTCTTGAACTTAAACAAAAAAATCAATTAATTTTTTTTTATTGTAAGTGTTATAAATATATTGATAGTTCAAATATAAAATAATAATAATCTATTTTATTTCAATTATTCTTCCTTTTTTAATATTTTATTTCGTTTATTTGCTACTCGTCTTTATTATACAAAACAACAACTTGCAATTTTGTTCATCTACACGAATAGTAAAGTATTCATGTTTCATGTGTAACGTCATTTTTTTTTCTAATTTATTTAATTTCTCAAAAATGGGAATAATTTTTTTTACAATATTATTTCTTTATGACAATGAACTTTAAAATTGGTCATGCGTGAATAAATATATATAAATAAGGTGTCGAACATGTTCATACATAACATTCATAATCATAATACATTGTTTTTCAAAATAACTAATCCAACAAGGATCATATTATAATTACATAAAGTTGGTACCCTTAAACGATTAGAACTTAATTTAAATTTATACATCTCAAAATAAAGCAAATCCTAATCGGAAGCGAGTACCCAAAATTCCTAACTTTCTTATACAAGATCATACCCCTCCCAGAGGGCAGTATTCTTCCATACATATGTATATGATACTCAATCAAACTGTGGTTCCTCCACCATAATTGTTCCATCATTACCTGAAATATAACAGTAAGGATGAGTTTCCTTTTCTCATCACTGCAGAACACTAAACCGAAAATTTTTCCAACCTCTACAATCTAAAACCATATGTAACATTTATAGTCAAACATTTCATTTTTTTTCAATAAAGTATCCCACATAGAAATTTCAAACAATTTCCACAAATCACATTACTCAAACTAAAAACACACAATACATGTTTGTGTTTCATTCGTTCATTTTTACCACATTTGAAATGCTCATGCACCTAGGATACACTATCAAGCCCATCTTTCAATCCATGAAAGGATCACACATAAGTATATACAACTCTCACAAACATAACAAAATTACACACGAGCATAAATGACTCACAGAAGTATAGATAGTTGTCGGTTGATCTGCGCATCACAGATACAATGCTTACGCATAACGATCCCTTGGAAAAAAGGCAAAGTCAAAGAGTCAAGTCGGGAGTATAGAGCGTGGCCAAACAATGCACTCTATATTTCCCCAAGATCAATCTGATCTTCTCTTATCTCCTAAGCCCCCGGTGTATCTCCGTATCATCCACACACATATCTCGTCACTGAGTGACACCACCAACTCTTTAACAACAATATATTTGGTAGGAACAAACTCTACATCATACAGACCATATCACTATAGACATAATACCCTATTTTTAGATGACCAACATCTCTGACTTAGACTCAGCACATAGTACAAACAGCTTATAGACATGATTTCCACTAACTACCATGATTATGAATGCATTAACTATTCATAACGTTTCTTTATACCATTCTTATTAAGCTTTATTTATTTTTCATCAATTTCAAAAATTTGACAGAGTCTCCTTTGTAATTTGGACATTTCCCAATTTACAAATATATTCAAATCAAATTTATAAACACATTTTCATGCATTAAACAAGAACAATAAAAATTTGCCGAGAGTCGGACACTCTCGGACTCAGCACACATTGCGATCCATCAAATTTTCTAAACTCTTGTTATTCTAATCTTGTGTCCCAAAATGTCTCAGTACACTATCATTCTCACATCATACATACTCATAAAATAAATAATAGGTCCAGAACTAAAGTTTTGTTTACACTTCTCTAGGAAGAAAAATCTATCATAAGCATTAGAAAAGTGTAACTTTGGAAAAATTCTTTGCCATCTAAACTAACTCCAAATTCTATGAAATTTTCCAGTCCAAAATACATATATTCTAGGATTATAATAAAAATTATAATTCAAAATTTAAAGATTTCTAAGTCATTCAAAACTTTCCTCCATTTTCATATGTTTTGAAGATTCCACTATCGTGGCCTTACTCAAAGATATATTTTTATAAAATAAAATAATGGTCATAAAATTATGAAAATAAATACACTTAACATATACCTACAATCACAACTATGATAAAAAAATTCATCTCAAAAAAAACTTCAATTTCGATTTTCTATGATTTTTCAAAGTTTCTGAGCCAACATAACAATTCTGTTTCACCCAACTCAAAACATATTTACTTCCAAGATTTTTCATCGAAAATCAACTGGTCAGAAAATTTTGAAATAAATCACACACAAACTAGACATATAAAAGAACATGTAATCAAAATTTCAGAATTAAATACCAAGTAAATATTTTTACATAATTTCCCAAAGATTCTATTCACATGCAGATTCTTGTCCAATAACATCTCTCAACACATATTTCATCATCTTCCTCTAGAAAAATCCAATTTAAGTGATTTTTATGGCTAACTCTAGGTTTTAACATCCAAGGAATCCATTTCTAAACTCTAAAATATGAAAGGAGCATTGTAGAGTATCTAAATATACTAGAATAGCCATACGAAATTTTTATAAAACATTTTAATTTGGTTCCAATTAATGTAGAAGTGAGATAAATAATGGTTTAGCCTAGGGTTGATGACAAGAAGACTCTCCTTACCTCAAATGAAGCTTTCAAACAAGAAAATGGAGATCCTTAGTTCAAGAAAAGTTTGTCTCCTATAAGCATCAAAATGACTATATATTTGAGATTAAGAAGATTTTAGGAGATAATATTGAAATCCAATGCTTTAATTTCATGAATCTTACTCTTAATTGCAAAAAGGATGAACCAAGATGGTGTGGACAAGCAAAACCAAGCTTCTCTTCTTTCTCCCGTGCTCCCAAAATGGTTTCCGTAAGTGAGAAAGAAAATTGATCTTTCTCTTCTTTAAATTTAACCTCCTTTCCAAAATTATCCTCACTTACTTTTTCACTTACCAATTAAATCCTTTCATCAATGGTAAATTATATTACTAATTTTGCTTAATGATATTACTCTTATTATTATTATTACTTCATTTTAAACTCAATTGTAAATTTATCTATTTCACTCTATTAAAAATTTCATAATAATATATATATATATATATATATATATATATATATATTATTTATTAATATCTTTAAAAATTATCAAGTCTTAAAATAACTCATAATACCATTTTATTAAAGTTAATGACAAAATATTTTATTATATTAATGAAATATTTTTGGGAAATACTGGATGTTACATCACGTGCATTTAGGTCGGTGATGAAAACAACAAGTGATAGAGTAATTCCAAGGGCAAGACTCGAATTAAAAAAAAAAAGATTTATCAAACTTTTTTTACCTTTTTTATGAATGATAATGGAATATATAAAACTCTCTAAGTGTGAAACAAAAAAATTATAATGCTAATTTTTTTTCACATTTTGTTAAACTTAAGAAAGGTATAAAAACGGATTATGTTTAACGGATTTTAACCTGTTATAATATGACAAAACCCACTAGCGTCTTTAGATGGAACGGATCGATCCGTGTGGTCTGTCTAATTAATAAAAAAATAATTTTTTATTGTAATGTATTTAATATAAAGTTAAAAATTGTAAAAAGAGAATTAAAAAAAATCATTCTCCCTCATTATAGGAAACATTTTACTTATTTAGATACAAATTCTTTTCTTCTTTTCTTTTGTTACTCATCATCTTTTCCTTATTTATCCTCAGGATTGATTATTATTATTCTTATAATTTGAATTAAAGATGTAAAAATTATTTAAGGAGAAAATAATGTAAAATTTTATCAAATAAAAAAGATATAGATATTTACAATTTTTTAATATAAAAATATAAATTTTACAAATTTTAACGTTATTTATATATATTTATTATTATATAAATTTTATTATTATTCTGAATTATAATTTCTTAAAATAACGTGTTGATTTATATTATTAATTTAATATATATATATATATATATATTAATTATTAATAATAAAATGATAATTTAATTATTAAATTTATTAAAAAAATTTTAATTTAAAAATAATAATTTTTTTTTTTAATTATAGCAATCTAACTTACCAATCCCTTCTTTGACATGTAGCAAAATTTACAACTTATCATAACTATGGACCACTCCATCCGCCACATTATTGGAGAGTTGGAGGGTGAAATGCAGATTTTGCTATCCCAAAATTAAGATGATAACATATGACAATTTCATATTCATAAACCAAATTGATAGTTTTCTTGTATTAATTACCAAACAAAATAACACAGTGAAACTACATAGTTATGATCATTAATCATCTGACTTTGTGTTTAGGAGTTGCAGGCATTTTGAATACAGAGTAAAACAATGTTCTGGACTGGGAAATCAATTTCTCTCCCATGTCTTGAAGAATCTCTCCGTAGTGGTACAACATTGCTCCATTTTGAGCCAAATTCTTAGCCCTTTCTACCTCATCCTCATTATTTGAACTTGGATTCACCCTCTTCATCTTCAGAACGTACTCTCCATCGCCCACTATCTCAAATTCAACTTTCACTTCAATATCATCATCTAATAATTGTTCTTCCCCTGCCAACTTGGACACTTTCTTAGCTGATTTATAACTATCCATATTCTTCTCACCTACACAATCATAAACAAAGCAATTCACCTTTATCCATACTATGTCATATTTTTTTATCTTATTATTCTTATTTATCATATATCAAATTTTATCTTAATAAAATAATTGTATTTTAAAGGATTAAAGGAATTGATAATTTAAACTTTTATTACTTGAACTAATTGAATAAGAATTAACTTATTAAATATTTCCTTATAAACTATATATTTCATATTTTTAAATGACATCTTAAAAATGAATTAACTTATATATAATCAAATATTTGAATATAGTATTATAATAATAATGTTATAAATATTCAAATATTTGAATACAGTGTTATAATAATAATAATGTTATAAATAAAAAATGATTAAATATTTCTTTTACATACATATTTTAATATAAATATAATAAATTAAAATGTATATTTAATTAATAATAATTATAAAATTATAAATATTTATTTATATATAAAAAATAGATAGTAAAATTAATTTATTATAAATGTAATTATCTTTTTAAAAATAATATAGATTGGGGACGGGACGGGGTGGGGAACCCGAAACCCAGTGGGACGGGGATGATGACTTAATTTCTAACTTCGACGGGGATTGGGGATAGGGACGGAAATGGTTAAAAAAGTCGGGGACGGGGATCGGAACGGCAAAATCCGCCCCCACCCCTGCTCCGTTGCCATGTAAATAATAACTTTTCATATATATATATATATATATATATATATATATATCCATTTTTTCTCCTCAGAAATTTTCTTCAAAATTTCATTTTTCTGTTTTAATTATCAATTATTAGATGTTTTGAAATTCAATGTACTTAAGTTATGTTTGGCAAGAAAAAAGTAGCTGAAAAACTAGTTAACAATCAAAATATTAGTTGGTCGCTAATAGCATAATTAATTTTATATAAATTTTAATTTTATTCAATGGATAAAAATATATTTTGATGGAAATTTTATTTAATTAATTAATTTCTTGTATTCTTTTACTTATAGATAATAATTTTAATTATATTTATTTTAGTTTTAATTGTTATATTTTTTTAATATTGTATATTTACTGTAAATGTTTGCTATATCTTAAAAAATTATTTTTAAATAGTCCATGAATTAAAAGTTATAAATTTTAATGTAGTATTTCAAATATCTTGTAATATAACGTTTCAAACAATAAAATAGTATCATGGTTAAGATACAAATTATAATATAAAATCTATTTAAAAATAATAAAATTGAATAAATCTTAACGCATCATATAATAAAATAAATATTGTAAATAATAAATGATATAATAATTAAAGAATGATGTAATGTAAAATATTCAAATGATAATAATAATAAACTTTCTTCTATTAATTAACTTTTTTGAGAACAGCTACTTTTAAATAACATTAAAAAAACATTATAACCTATTTTAAAAAATATATTTACTAAACACTTCTAACTAAAATAAGTTTTCCAACTAAATAAAAAAAAATATTAAACCTAACTTAAATAGTAGTATTAATGATGTATTCATATTTTCAATGTCAGCCCATGCATAATTTCTTTTGTCCTAGAATGACAATTAAACACGTATTCGTAGGGACAGACCCATATTACCCTAAGTTTGACGAGGAAAATCTGAGTTGATCGGGGGCGGGGACGGGTTTGAATTTTCCCCACTTTAAAAAGTCGGGGCGCGGGGATGGGTAATACAATCCCCACCCCGACCCCGTCCCGACTTTATATTTAAATTTAAATTTTAAAATATTAATATTTTTAAAGTATTTCCCTTTCTGTTTCTATTACATATAAGATCATTTTTTTATATTTCACAATTTTTATTTTTCTTCTACCCACTTTTTAATTTTTTTTAATATTTTATATCAATTAATTTATTACATTATTCTCTCTTACCTTTCTGTTTTTCACATTTTCTTAATCACTCGTTATCAATTTGTTTTCTTTTTTAGTCTTTTCAACCAATTTGATGAAGACAAAGTTAATTTTTTTTCTTATCTTTTTCTAAATATTTTACATAAATCTTAGTAATAACTAATATTATTTTATTTATAATTTATATTTATTAGGTTTTATTATGTTATAATTTTTTATCTTATTAATCATATATCAAATTTTATTTTAATAAAATAATTATATTTTAAAATATTAAAAGTAATTGATAATTTAAACTTTATTACTTTAAACTAATTAAATAAGAATTAACTTATTAAATATTTTCTTATAAACTATATATTTCATATTTTTAAATTACAACTTAAAAATGAATTAATATATATATATATATATATATATATATATATAATCAAATGTTTGAATACAGTAATAATAATAATAATAATAATAATGTTATAAGTATTCAAATATTTGAATACAGTGTTATAATAATAATAATATTATAAATATTCTATATATATAAATAAAAAATAATTAAATATTTCTTTTATATACATATTTTAATATAAATATAATAAATTAAAATATATATTTAATTAATAATAATTATAAATTATAAATATTTATTTATATATAAAAAATACATAGTAAAATTAATTTATTATAAATGTAATTATTTTTTTACAAATAATATAAATCGGGGACGGGACGGGAAACCCGAAACCTAACTGGGACGGAGACTTAATTTCTAACCCCGACAGGATCAAGGACAGAGACATGCATAAAATTTAAAAACACTTCAAAGTTTTGATATTAGTTGTTGAAATATGTAGGATTTGTTGGTTTATTGTCTTTTAAAATAGTTTCTTATTTTTAATTTAAAAATTTAAAATTTGTTTAGTTCTTAAAATTATTTTTATTTTTAAATTTTTAAAAACTTAAAAAGCAAATTTACAAAAGATGTTCTTTTTTCTATTTTTATTAATGAATGATTTTAATTATTATTATTTTTATATCTACATCGATATTAAAATTATTTTTCAATTTTTATCAGGATTTTTTATATTATTTTTTTGTATATACTTTTAAAAATAAAATTATTAAAAAAATTATTTTCAAAATCAATTTTTTAAAATTATTTTCAAAAAATAAAATTCAATCAAACAAGACGTTAAAATATCATAAGGGACTAAGTTCTGAGTGGTTTTGTTAGATATGAGGTAAAATTAAAAAAAATTATAAAAAGAATTGGGATAAATTTTTTATCTTTATCAAGGTAACAAATATACTAGAGTCAAGTTTTAAAATTTAAAGATAAATTTGAGACTAAATATGATTAATATGATTTTTTAATATAATTTATTGATATTAAAATTATACATGACTAAATAATAAAATTTAATAAAAATAACAACACAAAATTAAAATATTATTGATCAAGTCAAAAAAGTTGTATTACTTGTATGCAATTATTTAAGAAAATTATAATTTCAAAAGGATATATGAAATCGTGTGAAGTTAGAATGATCCAATACACCATAAAATCATCTAATTTACTAATTTAATGAAGACATTCTCTAATTAAAACTTTTCCAAATTACTAAGACATTCCCTGTAAAAAATGTTAACTCTTCAAAACATAATCTTTATAAAACATTCTACAATTACCCTCTTCACATGTAATGACTTCTAACAATGTGGCTGCAAATTCACGTAACTAACTTTAAAATGGTTTTGTCGTCTCTGTTACACCGTAAAGTTAATCTTTTGTTTTTTTTTTCATCAAATTTCACATAGAGTTGATGACAAAAATATTTGATGTATCAACAATCAGTTATTAAAACACGTAGATTGTATTATGTAGTTAGAAAATTGGTATGTTTTTTAACATGATTGTTGTTAATAATATAAATACAGTTATTTTGTTTGAATCAGATGTTCTTTATAGCCTCATTCTTCTTCACATCGAGTTTTATCAACATTTGGAAGAGATGCATTATTATTTTAATTATACTAAAAAAAAACTTGTTTAATAGAAATATACACTACACTCATAAAAATAAATATGATTAAATTATAAAATATTTAATATGTATATTAAACATGTCTAAATTAATAATCTTAAATCAAACTATTTAAATTTTATATAAATAATAAATATAAAAATATATTATCAAAATAATATATATATATATATATATATATATATATATTTTATAAAGGATAATCCAATGATATATATCATATATTATACAAAAAATAAAAAATATACCATACCTATTCAAGCATATAGGATGTAATATTTTTTTTATGTTACAAAATTTACCATAAAAAGTATTTAATTAAGACATCTAGAATATTCTTATTAAAAAAAACAAGAGAGTAGTTCATAAAATTGGCTTGATCACAACCATCTCATCGAGCATTAGTTCATACATAAAAAAATAAAAATAAAACGCAATGCTTAAGTTAATTATGAGAAGTCAATAAATATTGTAATTCAAGATTGTCATAAATAGAATGATATAATTTATAAACTTTACCTTGACATAATCAACATTATCTTAATTATTCTTCATAAATAAAATAATATAATTTATAAACGTGTTATTATGACATAATTTAACATTATGATATAGGAATAAAATAAGATGATACAAGTTTCAATATTAATAATTTTATTAAATAGTGTGTTATATCTTAGTGTAGGAAGAAGTATTAATTTGAGACATTATTTTTTTATAATAATAATATAAGTATAAATATAAATTTCAATAAGGATATTTAAATATATTATATTTGTCGTAAAAAAAGAAAATATTTTTTCAGCTCATCAATGTAATGTAAAAATGTAATATTAGAAAGAATAAGAGAAAGGATTTAAACCAGAAATATACATAAATATCAAGAAGATTCTATATAAAAAGACCATATTATTAAATAAAAGTTCCGTGAAAACATTAAAAATCAGTATTTACTAATTACATCTCTAAACTTACACAAAAGACTCTACTAACATAACACATACCATAACAATAATATAATTTTATTTTATTAATAATTTTTTTAAATAAAAATCATTATTATATCAATCGTGCAGTAAAATATCTCCATTTGATGAAGGATTACTTTAGAATTGGGTCATTGAATTTTATTTCTATTGAAGTTGAAGATCTTCTATGCCTATATAGAGGCAGAGAATTATTTCACATTCATCGTTTTCTTGCCCAATTAAACATAGACGAACCAGAGCCGGGAGAGAACGAACGTTTCTTTTGCGTGCGCCGGCGAGAGAGACGCAGAGCGAAATTATGTAAAACTATAATCGCTTAGCACAAACTATGATCGATGTTCTCCAACTATAATCGATCATTCTCAATTATAATCGGTTATCGAAAATTATGATCGATTATTATCTAATTATGACATATATGACTTTAGATAGCGGTTATTTGGTCAACCGCTATCTAAAATACATTTATTATACCGTTCCACGGGTCAACCGCTCTTTAAAAGTATGATATAAGGGAGCGGTTATAAAAAAACCGCTATAATAAACATACGTAGACAGCGGTTTACGGCTATCTAATATATTTTTAAAAGCGGTTCTTATTAACCGCTATCTAACGTCACTCAAGCGAAAAACCCATCGCTTGAGCGAGGACACCTGGAAAAATTGGGGATTCTCGGGTTCTGTCTCGCTCAAGCGATGTTATGATCGCTTGAGCGAAAAGTGATTCTTATATGTGGTAACTCGACCAAGCGATCATATGTAATATAATCGGCCAAGTATAACTTAGTTCGACAAAACAAAATGGTCATTAATTTCCATTTGAATTTCTTATGGCAAGATGTTGATATGTAATTGTTTCTGGTGGAATTTTGATCGATTTCAATTTTTAAAGGATTTAGTTCTAACCAAATTCCAACCACGTAGATTCTTTCTACTTAGGCTAGCAAACGATTTTCAATCGAAATATGTATGAGAATCGAAAATCATGATGTTTGAAAATACTAACAACGCAACCTAATGTGCAGATTAACAATCGAAAATGTTGTTTTTTGGTATTTTGTATTTAAAGCACTCGAAGTAAAGAAAGCAATAAAGTGTCAAATCGAAAAACAGTACAGAATATTACAAAGAAATGTAAGATGCAGAAACCTCAAATTTGCATTAAGTGTAAATGACGAGGAATTGAATTTGTAGAAATGTAAATAGCAGGAAATTGAAATTGCATAAACGTTAAATGACAGGAAATCGAAATTGCATGAACGTTAAATGACAGGAAATCGAAATCGCATAAACGTTAAATGACAGGAAATCGAAATTGCATGAATGTTAAATGACAGAAAATCGAAATCGCATAAGCATTAAATGACAGAAAATTTCAAGTACGGAATTTTACATTGCAAATTGGAAATACAAAAACTTAAATTGCATGAACACAAACTGTATCAAAGTAAATTGCATGAACGTAAATTACCAGGTAAAGTAAAGAAAGCGGTAAAGACACTCAATGAAAAAGGAAATCCAGATCGCCAGAAACTTCATGATTTCGTCGTTCTCCGGTAGACTTTTCACTAGTATTTCTGTTATCTCTGCCAATTTCCCCTTCTTTTCCAGTCTTCGCTCTATTTATAGAGCACCCTTCAAGTAACCTCCCAAGAGTGGTTAATACCACTATCACCACGATCTTACGTGCCCGTTCCTTTAGTCTTACCGTTTTTAAAAACTGCACTCCACGTTCTTACGTATAAGGGAACTGCTCCTCCTTCGATTTCTGTTGCGGTTTAGAAATTGTTTCCCACGTTCCCTGTGTGTGTTAACCGCTCCCTCGATCTCGATTTCAGACATCAAGTATTTTAAATTTTGCTTTTGATTCCCTTTAATTTTGTACTATTCTAACTTCAACAATAGGCATCGAAATTTGTTTCTTCGATTCTCGATTTTGATCCTCGATGTACTTTTATCTTTGTGGTTACCAGCTTTTACCAATTTCATCGAAAATACGTTCTCGATATCTTTTACCAATCGTATGGTCTTCGATTTTTTCTTTCCTTCGTTTTTCGATCCTTTCAACGATTTCCCATTAACAAAATGCCCCCTTGGAAGAATATAAATATTTGTATTTATATTCTTTCAACATGATTCCTGCCTTTTGGAGGCCCACAATAACTTTTAGGGTTTAGGGTTTCTGGGGTTTTTTAGGGTTTACAGGGTTTTAGGGTTCTTTCTACTTTATGTCATCTATCTCGTCAGTTCTGCTGCCACACTGCACACGCCACATTAATTACCCTTCACCTCCGTCGCTTCCAATACCCCAGTTAGTTTCTAAAAACGCTTGTTAACCTCTTTACCCTTGTTTTTTACTACGAACTTCATTCACTCCTCCTTTGCACCTTCGTCTTCTACCTTTTGTCTTCATCTACTCTACCGACTACTGAAATGGCAACTTCATCCAAATCCTCTGACCTTTCCACTCCACCACTTCCCTCGGTGGCCGTTAACCTACTGGAGATTAATAGCCAAAAGTTTGCTCTAGTTCCTTTGATGGAGGAAGCTTCTCAGAAGGTCGCTGAGACGCAGGTACTCATTCCCTATACCGCTGAAAACGTTAATTATGCTTTTGGAGGTCCTGTCCGCTATTGTGGCGGATCATTTTCCTCTTCCCTTAGCCTCTCAGAGAGTAAGGCTCTTATTCACAAGTCTGAGGTGCGGATTGACTTTCTGAACATTGTATCTAGAGTATACCGAACGGGCCCTCCTCACAAAAAACCTTTGTATATTAGGTGGTTTGATAGAGTTAAGGCTAAGTTTGGGAACCATTGGAGGGCTGTAGGGATTTTTTATTTTCTGCATTTGTCTCAGTGTGATCTGTCTTTCTTGGATATGTCCATGTTTTTATCTGTTATTCATTTATGGAATAAGGACTTACATGCTTTGGAACTACCTTGCGGCCCCCTTTCACCCACCATCTTTGAAATTGCTGCTATTACCGGACTGAAACCCATAGGGGAGAAATATTTTAAGGGTGGTTTTCCTTCGGATACTTCTTTAAGGTCCAAGATTGATTGGGAATCGAAGGCGTATGGACATTTTATCGAAAAGCATTTCGTCGATGACCAATCGATAGCTGTAACTGATGAGGAACATGTAGCTTTCCTGGTGTATTGGCTATGTACTCATGTTTTCTGCCCCCGATCCATCCAAATTTCATCCCACCTTTACAACCTTGCCTATCTTCTTCACATTGGTCAACCTAGAATTTGTTTGGCCAAACTTTTGTTAGCCCATGTATATACTGCTTTTGATGAGGCTGTCGAGATTTTGAATACCCCCAGAGCTTCGGGAAATTTTTCAGGTCCCATCTAGTTTATCCAATTATGACTGAACTCGATTTTTGAAAGTATCCTCCCCCCAACCTCTACAATCCCCCCAAGTTTAAATATAGAGGGTGCTCGATTATCTTCTCGACATCCCCGCCATAAATCCGACGAGACCACCTATCGTAATTATCTCCAATTTTTGTTAGCTCAATTTCGATTTGAGTCGCATTTGGCCCCTTTTTCTGTGCATCTTGGAAAAATAAGTGACCAACTTCGAGGACCAACATGGTTTAAATCGAAATTTCCTGCTCTCACTCCGGGGCTGCAGTCCGAGTTGGTCGAAGTATGGAGCAATTATTTGACTCACGATGTGTTGGTGTCAGGTTTCCAATCAAAAGATCTCCAGTTTGTTACTTATTACCCTCAACTTTTCTCGAGGCAGTTTGGCTTAAGTCAAGCCTTACCTTTTTTCTCCCTCGATACCCCCTCTAGGTCCAAATTAAGTGAATCAACTGTTGGACGAGAGCTCGCCAAATTACTGCCAAAAGACCCGATGCACTTTTACCCTTATGTTTTTGAATTAAATTATTTATCTACTCTTGGTTTCTCAGAGTGGTGGGCCGATTAGTTTTCGAATAATCATTCTGATTTTGCCATAGTTCAACAAAAATTGACTGCTCATCCTTCTCTCATGTTGCAGGACAAGTCGAAGGCGAAGAAAGGTACACACTCCCACTATCTCCAAATATCTCGATTCGAGAATTTTTATCGAACATGTTACAACCCCTTAAAATTAGAATCGACCTTCTATGATGTTGTTATTTCCTTAGCCAACAAAACAGACATTAATCGATCGAACCACAAAATAATAAATCCTCGAGGAAAAACCCCTTTTGAAATGTATTGTCCCGATCACCTTCCCACTTTTCCTACAGCACCCTTCGGGATCGCCAAACCTCTAACTCATCCCAAATGGGTTCGAGAATTGAGATCCCTAAAAGAAACTCTTCGTCCCAAACCCAAAAACAAAGATATTTCTGTATCGAAATTGTCCTATTTCCCTTACCTAAACCTTCCTCAAATTCTTCTTCCTCCCTGGCTTGTACATATCGACCGAGTCAAGATTTTGACTCCATCACCTTTTGGTGAGACTTTGCCACCTTTTTTAGGAATATTTTAGTTTTATTTGTATTGCAAGTTAACTGTTTTCCTTTTTTCGACAGTCTCGAAATCTTCTAAGACTGTTGTCTCTGAGAAGGAGAAGGACTGGGAGTCATCCGATGAATCGGATCCATCGGCCCTCATCAGGAAACGCAAGCATTCTGCCACTGTTTCATCTTCGAAAAAAATCGAAGGTTTCTTTTCAATTTCTCATTGTCTTATTTACCCATCTTTCTATGTCTATAGCTGATTCACTTTGGATTCTCCCACATATTTCTTTGTCATTTATTTTCGATTTCTAATTTCAGAAACAAAAATCGAAGAGTCCTCGATCTGTTCAACCAACTAATGTTAATCCATTATCGACAGACTCTAATACGGTCACTAAAACGGGTCAAACAACACCCACTACTCATTCTAGTCAAGTAAGACCCCTTTTTACACACATTTTATATTCCTAGATTTCGATAAGATCCATAACATGATTTTAAATCTCGATATTTTCAGGATCGTCCATCAGCGACGATATCGACGAATGTCGATTCTCTACTTCAATCACCAACGCCTATTCCTGAGGTACAGCTCTTAAATTTTGTATATATATATATATATATATATATATATAATTTTTTTTTTTTACACATTTCCTTTTTCTAATATTTGTTTCGATTCATAACAACCTGAGGCTGTACAACATTCTTCCCCCGTACCAACACCCCTCGATCCTCCTTCCCCTGGTATCAATTTTTTCCTTTTACTGTTAAATTCTATTTCATTCTACTTTAGGATTTTTCGATTCACCCCTTCGAATTATTTTTTCTTCAGTAAATATTCCTGTAGTCCAGGATTCTCCTTCATCGGTTCTCGCAGAGCAATCGGATTCCCCCCCTTTTGCGATGCCTTCCGTTGAGTTGCTCTCGGCATCATTACCTGATATAAGCGATCCTGCTCCAGAAAATGTGCCAGAATATCGAGCTGCTATCGAAGAAGACCATTTTTCAATCCTCGATATTTTGCTGTCTGCAGAGGTCACTCCATCAAGCTCCTCTCAAACGCCCACGACTTCGATCGAAGGATCGTACCAGCTGAAACAACGCTTCAGGTCCTTCTTCTACTCCTCGCCTCTCGAAGTCCTGGTGGGGTCGCGTGACAAGAAACAATACTTCCAATAAATTATTACTTCCATCGAAGCGTTCCCGGAAGATGCTCTCCCGAGGGGTCTCGATGCGGAAGTCGTGGCAGCCACTGATTTGTTCAACAAGGCCTATGCTGTGAGGAAGAAGAAGCAATCGATCTCGACCAAATTAACTGGCATTGCTTCCTTCCAGATTGAGAAATCGAATTTGCTGAAGACTCAGAAGCTCAATTTGGAAGAGGCGTTGACGGCGCAAGCTTCGGTCGATAGCGAGATCGAACAGCTAGAGAAGAGGCTGAATCAGCTGAAGTCACAGAAGGAGTTTCTTACCTCAGAGATAGATTCGATCAAGTCCTCTGCAAAGGAAGTAACATTATCTCTGGGGCAGAGTATGGAGCGTAAGCAGAAAATGATCGCCGAAGAGAACTCGATTTCTTCCTCTTGGACACAGTTGTTAATAGATTTCGATCATCTTAAAACTCAATACTTGTCATTGTAAAACATTATTCGAATTAATTTTGAATGTTTATTTCTCTTATTCGAGGTTTATATTCTTTTAAGTATTTACCATTTATCGATAACACTCTCTCTATTATACCAATCGACGATCGAATAAGCATTACTCGATAATATCTTAATAATTTCGAAAGGTCCTTCCCAATTTGGCGACCATTTGCCATAACTCTTACATTTTTTATCTATTGGCAAAATTGTTTTCCACACCAAGTCACCTTCATTAAACGTTTTCTTTCGAACTCTTTTATTATATACTCGAGCGATTTGATTCTTTTGTAAAATCATATTGTTCAATGCTTGCAATCTTATTTCATCGAGTTCATTTAATTCATCATACATCAAGTTCCAATAATCACAACTGGGTAAATCATTTTGTTTTTGTATTCGAATTGACTCGATATTTATTTCGATGGGTAAGACAACATCGTGTCCATAAACTAACTTATATGGAGTATTTTGTAAAGAATCTTTTGGTGAATTTCGATAGGCCCACAAAATTTGCATCAACGTTTCGTGCCATGTTTTCGGTTTATTACCAACATGTTTCTTGATTAAACCAATAATTACTTTATTAATTGCTTCAACCTGCCCGTTAGCCGGGCTGAGCATAATATGGGGTTGATGCTAATAATTGAATATTTCTCAATTCGGCATATCTAACCATCTTTTTACCAGTAAAAACCGTCCCCCTATCAGTAGTGATAGACTGTGGGATCCCGAAGCGATAAACAATGTATTCTTCGACAAAATCAATTACATCTTGTTGATCGACATCTTTTAATGGAACTGCTTTTACCCATTTTGAAAAATAATCGACAGCTACGATTATATATCTATGTCCCTTCGATGATTGTGGAAAATTCTGTCCTATTAAATCAATAACCCAACCTCTAAAAGGCCAAGGTTTGATGATCGAGTGTAATTCACTAGCAGGAACCTGTTGTATAGGACTAAATTTCTGACATTCTTCACAGGATTTAGCATACTCGATACAATCTTTTAAAATCGAAGGCCAGTAATATCCTTGTCGAGTTAACGTCCATTTCATTTTCTGGCCTACCATATGGGCACCACATATTCCATTATGTACTTCAGTCATCGCTAAGTAAGCATCGTCGTTCCCTAAACATCTAAGCAATACTCCATCGATTCCTCTTTTATATAATTCATCATTTAACAAAACATATTTCACTGCTCGATATTTAATTTTCCTATCAGTTCTCCCATTTGGATTTTGCAAATAATCTATAATCGATTTTCTCCAATCTTGATCATCTAAGTCATTAATCTGTAAAATTTCGCTACTTTGAGTTAATTTTTCTTTTACTTGGATCATTTTCTGTAAATTTTCCAGGGATATCTTATACTTGGATGTAATTTGCGCTAAGTCATTGGCCTCTCGATTGAATTCTCGAGGGACATATTCGAATGTTATGTCATCGAACATTCTGCTTAAAGTCATTACTTTTTCTAGATACCCGATCAAATTGGTATTGATACACTTGTATTCTTTACGTACTTGTTTGATTACTAGTTGTGAATCACCTCTTACAATTACATGTCGGGCTTTCAACTTAATTAAAGTTTCAAGACCTGCTATCAAAGCTTCGTACTCGGCTTCATTATTTGAACAAATGGGTATAATCTCAAATGATAACTTAGTTGGGATATTACTTGGAGAAATAATAAGAATTCCTACTCCAGATTTGTCCGATGTACTCGAACCATCGAAATACATTATCCATTTACTTATCTCGATAAATAAGTTATCAGTGGAATCAACTGTATGATCAGCCATGAAATCGACAATTATTTGTCATTTTATTGATTTTAAAGATTCGAATGATAGTGAAAACTCCGTCAAAGCTAGAACCCATTTTCCTATTTGATTATGCATAATAGGTTTCGACAAAAGAAACTTCAAAATATTATTTCTGGAATAAATCATCACATCATGAGGCTTCATTACATACTTGAGTTTTGTACAAGAGAAATATAAGCACAATCCTAACTTTTCGATATCATTATATCGAATTTCAACATCATTCAAAATTCTACTTAGATAATAAATAGCACATTCAATGTCATTCTTATCTTCTTGTGCTAATAGACTGGCTATTGTTCGGTCTGATGCTGATACGTATAACTTTAATGGCTTGTCTCTCATTACTGGTATCAGAATCAGAGGATTTGCCAGCATCATTTTGATCTGCTCAAAGGCTTCTTGATGTTCCTCCTTCCATTTGAACTCTGCTTCTTTTTTCAACTTTAACAAAGACGAAAAAACATAAGTCTTACCAGCCAAGTTAGAAATAAATCGTCTCAAATAATTTATTTTTCCCAGAAATGACTGTAACTGTCTCTTAGTTTTTTGGAGCAGAAGTATCTATTATAGCTTTTGCTTTATTTTTATCGATCTCAATCCCTTTTCCATGTACTATGAATCCTAAAAATTCACCAGTAGATACACCGAAAGCACATTTCAAAGGATTCATTTTTAATCCATATTTCCTCATCCTCTCGAAAGATTTTCTCAAATTACTTAAATGTTTATGCTTTTCTTTCGATACAACAACAATATCATCTATGTAAACTTGCATAAAATCATTGATCAGATCATGGAAAATTAAATTCATTGCCCTTTGGTATGTTGCCCCAGCATTTTTCAATCCAAATGGCATCACTATCCATTCATAAGTACCTAATGCTCCTGGGCATCGAAAAGCTATTTTAGCTATGTCATTCTCGGATACAAATATTTGATTATATCTTGAATAACCATCTAAAAGACTTAACATTTCATTACCAGCTACTGCATCTATTAACATATCAGCTATTGGCATAGGATATTCATCTTTAGGAGTTGCTAAGTTTAAATCTCGATAATCAATACATACTCTCATTTTACCATTCTTTTTAATAACTGGAACAATGTTAGAAATCCAATCAACATACCTGGCAGTCCTGATGAATTTTGCTTTCAGAAGTCTCTCGATCTCTTCTTTGATCTTGCCCATCACCTCAGGTGCAAATCTTCTCGGTGCTTGTTTTACTGGCTTCCTACCTTCTATGATGGGTAGTCTATGTTCGACTAGACTTCGATCCAATCCAGGCATCTCTTCATATTCCCAAGCGAAGCAATCTTTATACTCTTTTAGTAATGAAATCATATCTTTCTTCATTTCTTTCTCGAGATATTTGCTAATATAAGTAGGTTTCCGATCCTCTATACTTCCCAAGTTAATTTCTTCTAGTGGATCTTGGGCCTCGACTTTCTTGTGATTCGATGTGAAGGATTTTTCAAAACCTAAAGGAGAATTATCATAAATACAATCAAGTATAACTTGATCGCTATTATTTTCTACTATTGTCGAGTGAATCGACTTATTTATTTCTATCTTAGTACTGCTACTGTCTTGGCTCTTCTTTTCATCTTCATATCTTCTCAATCGAGCCAAGAACTCCTCATAATCTCTATTCATTTTCACCGGCCACTTCGAGGTTGGCCCCCTCTTTGATCATGACAAATCCTTTCTTCTCATTCATTTCTAAAAAACGCTCCTCGTGCAATTTTGAGTTGAAGTCTTCGACAGTCTCGAAGGTGAATGGTTGAGTAAGCGCCAAATTCTGCAGTGCCCGACCAGCCTGAGATACAAATGTCACAAACTCATGCTAGTCGCCTGGAATCACTTCGAGATGTCCATCTCGATTCCACATAAACAACTTTTGATGAGTCGTAGAAGGTACGGCTCCCACTCCATGAATCCACTCCCAGCCAAGTAATGCATTAAAATTGGCATGTGATTGAACGACTACAAACACAGTCGGCCTCGAATAAGTGCCCACTTTTACATCTAAGGCAATCATCCCTTCTGAGCTCGATGTTTTTCCACTGAAATCGGAAATCATGATATTGTGCCTGACCAAATCTTTCAATTCGATACCAAACCTCTTCAGCATAGTGATTGGCAATATGTTCACTGCTGCACCACCATCGACAAGAACTTTATTCACCATTTGCCCTTGAATCTCGATATTCAGTAATAAAGGCTTCAGGTGGAACCTCATCTCTTCAGATGGAGGATCAATAAAAGCAGCATCTCTATGGGGTATCTCGCATGATGCTTGTGTTACCCATGTCACCTTTGGCCTTACGTCTTCGGAATAGAAGTCATCCTCTCGCTCGACATTACTTTGCTCTTGGTATTCTTTATACTCACTAACATATTCCGCGGGTAGTATCAATATTACTCCGATTTGATGTTCATCCCAGCTACCCTCATTTTTATCATCGAAAAAGTCTCTTGCATATTGGCTCCCCATTGATACATTACTCTCTTCAAAGTTCCTGTAATTATTCCAGTAAGGGATCCTTCCTCCTCTTCTCCAGGGCCTTCCTCGAAATCTCCTTTGGAATGTTGGGAATCCATTATTCGATCCTTCATCATATGAAAGTCTCTCAAAGACATCATTACCTTGAAATCTGCCCCTTCCTCCTCGAGAAGGATACATTTCTTTCCTAATCCACTGTCTCTGATTCCTACTAGTATCAGAACCGACAGATTTTTGTTGACTTTCCCCTATCGCTGCTTGGGCTGATTGATCTGCTTTGTCCCTTTTCTTTTGATTCTCGATTTTCTTCATCTGTCCTGCTCTGAAGGCTTTAGCAGCTGACTTATCGAATACTGCACTACATCGTGGACATAACGCCACATCTTCATCCTTTTCTTTCTTTCTGTTTAAAAACTCGACGAGGGAATCTCCTGATCGAGGGTAAATTTCTCTCTTGAATTCTTTCTCGAACTCACTCAGGTCGAATTTCATGTCTTCTTCAGATACGTCCATTCTGACATGCTTGGGATCAATGTCTTCAGTAACATTGACCATGCCTACAAAGGTCGAATTTGTCAATCGGACATCTTCAGCCATGTCCGTCTGAGATTCGATATATCCTACTTGAACCTCGAATGGACTTGTGTCTACTTTCATTGACATCTCCTCGAACTTCAGTCTTCCTTGGTCAATCGCATCTTGGATCGTGTTCCTGAAATGTATACAATTATTAGTCCAATGTCCATAAATATTATGGAATTTGCAGTATTTTCGACCATTCCTTTGTTTTGCAGAAGGCAATTTATGATCATCACTCAACTTAATCTGCTTATCTTTCAATAAAATATCGAAAATTTTATCGGCTTTTGTTACATCGAAAGTATACGTTCGATTTGCCATTTTGTCTTTTACTTCATTTTTCTGTAGCAATTTACAAATATATGGAGCTCCTACTTTGAGCTCTGCTATATTTACTTTCTCATCGACAGTTTCTTCAATATCAGTTTCTGTCTTGGGATCTGTCTCATACACATCATTTATATATGCTACTCTTTCTTTCTTCATGGGTTTCTCAAATTTCTTATACCTTTGTTTTTCATATTCGATTTGTTCCACTCTTCTCACTTTATCAGCTAGCTGAGCCATGTCATTCAATGGTAAATTAACCAACTTTTTCCTAATCGAGAATTCTAAACCTGCAGAGGCCATTCTGACTAATTCATATTCAGGAATTTGAGTAAAACATCTTGACTTCATCTGTCTAAATCTATTCAAATAATCGTCTATACTTTCATGATTGTATCTCTTTATATTCATTAAGTCGATGAGACTTACTTGGGTCTCCCCTCTGAAGAATTGCTCATGAAAATTTCTTTCCAATTGCAACCAAATATATATCGAATTGGGTGGCAACAAAGTAAACCAAGTGAAAGCGTTCTACCCCTTGAGGGTTCATCCTTTTCCCTGGCATGTGGTTGTACTGCATGTTATTTTGATTATACATGTTCTGAAATCCCTCATTCAGATTTCCATAAATATCATTCCTCACATGCTGATATTCGTTCCCCATATTCTGATGTTGATAATTGTGTCGATTTCTCCTTAATAAATAAGGAGGATTAATATTAGCGTTCTGGTTAATGCTCTGATTGGCATGATTTTCCATTCTCGTTTGTCGAGGTATGGCCAATGCATCCCCGATACGGGCCATTTGGTCTGCTAATATCTCAAAACTAGTAGTAGTGTTTTGAACTAATGGGTTTAGGACTGTAGTCAACTGTTGTGACAACATATTAACCATCTCAAAATTGCTTTCATCCATTTGTTGTCTAAGTACTCCTAATGAGTTACTGGAGATTCCAGTACTAGCATTTTCGATAGTATCGAAGTTGGACCGATGATAATCTCTATCGAATGTATATCTCCCATGATCCAGATTTGCTCTATGATCTATGTTTGGAGGTGTCTGTTGTGTACCTGAATTCTGGGGAGTTACTGAATTTTGAGACGCCCCTAAATTTGGAGATACTCCGAAATTTTGCAGCATACCTAGAGTTTGAAATGTACCTAAGTTTTGAGGCATTCTTAAGTTAAATCTCGAATTTCATTGTACTGGAGAAGTACCAGCCCCACTCATATTATTAAGCGAAAAATCAGGTGGTCTTACGCTCATATATGGCCCTGCATATGTTGTTATGGGGTTTCCCATAGTTTGCATATTGTGTGGTATCACAGTACTAGACCCTACTTGAGTATTTACTAATGTACCTGAACTTTGTTCATTACTCACAGGTATCGACATACCCGCGGTTGTCGATACTACAGGCATATTCCCATTATGCCCTTGCCCCCCAGTGTTTGGTGGATGTGAACCATTCAGACTGTTCAAACCCTCACTGTTACTCTGGTTATTTGGTGGATTCTGACTCATTCTTATTACTCGCCCACTCCTTAATCTCATACACTTTCGAACTAACCAATTTTGTGTTTTTTCGACACAAATGACCCCTACCTGGCGCGTCAATTTGTTTCTGGTGGAATTTTGATCGATTTCGATTTTTAAAGGATTTAGTTCTAACCAAATTCCAACCACATAGATTCTTTCTACTTAGGCTAGCAAACGATTTTCAATCGAAATATGTATGAGAATCGAAAATCATGATGTTTGAAAATACTAACAACGCAACCTAATGTGCAGATTAACAATCGAAAATGCTGTTTTTTGGTATTTTGTATTTAAAGCACTCGAAGTAAAGAAAGCAATAAAATGTCAAATCGAAAAACAGTACAGAATATTACAAAGAAATGTAAGATGCAGAAACCTCAAATTTGCATTAAGTGTAAATGACGAGGAATTGAATTTGCAGAAATGTAAATAGCAGGAAATTGAAATTGCATAAACGTTAAATGACAGGAAATCGAAATTGCATGAACGTTAAATGACAGGAAATCGAAATCGCATAAACGTTAAATGACAGGAAATCGAAATTGCATGAACGTTAAATGACAGAAAATCGAAATCGCATAAGCATTAAATGACAGAAAATTTCAAGTACGGAATTTTACATTGCAAATTGGAAATACAGAAACTTAAATTGCATGAACACAAATTGTATCAAAGTAAATTGCATGAACGTAAATTACCAGGGAAAGTAAAGAAAGCGGTAAAGACACTCAATGAAAAAGAAAATCCAGATCGCCAGAAACTTCATGATTTCGTCGTTCTCCAGTAGACTTTTCACTAGTATTTCTGTTCTCTCTGCCAATTTCCCCTTCTTTTATAGTCTTCGCTCTATTTATAGAGCATCCTTCAAGTAACCTCCCAAGAGTGGTTAATACCACTATCACCACGATCTTACGTGCCCGTTCCTTTAGTCTTACCGTTTTTAAAAACTGCACTCCACGTTCTTACGTATAAGGGAACTGCTCCTCCTTCGATTTCTGTTGCAGTTTAGAAACTGTTTCCCACGTTCCCTGTGTGTGTTAACTGCTCCCTCGATCTCGATTTCAGACATCAAGTATTTTAAATTTTGCTTTTGATTCCCTTTAATTTTGTACTATTCTAACTTCAACAATAGGCATCAAAATTTGTTTCTTCGATTCTCGATTTTGATCCTCGATGTACTTTTATCTTTGTGGTTACCAGCTTTTACCAATTTCATCGAAAATACGTTCTCAATGTCTTTTACCAATCGTATGGTCTTCGATTTTTTCTTTCCTTCGTTTTTCGATCCTTTCAACGATTTCCCACTAACAGTAATATAAAAGAAGAAATTCAGATTAAAAGAACAAGGGAAGAGAACAATATAAAGTAGCATATGGAAATTGTACAAGTGATAAGATTTATTGTAGGAAAGATGTATAGGTTTACGTATCATCTTTGTACATAACAGATAACTTCATGCTTAATAGTTGTAAAGCATGCGCTTAACAAAAAACAGATTGAAATTTGCATGTCACGTCTCATTCAAGTTCAGCCTTGGCCACAGACGAAATGTCCAATGCAGGTAGCCACATACTGTAACATGGATAACCACATATTTGAATCACTTGCCACCTATTTTTTGTAAGGGTACCTCGCTCAAGCCGTGGATTTATCGCTTGAGCTAGTGTTGGCCGTAGACGAAACGTCCAACGCAGGTAGCAACGTAATATGACACCACGTCCAACTTGGTTGACCACATATGAGAACCACTTGTCGCTCAAGCAAGTACAACCGTCGCTTGAGCGAGACAAAACCCGAGAGTCCCCTTTGTTTGAAGGCTTCGTCCCTCAAGCGATGTATTTGTCGCTTGAGCGAGTGTTGACCCAATGACGAAACGTCAAACGCAGTTAGCCAAATAATATAACTAGGTTCACCACATATTAGAATCACTTCTCGCTCAAGCGTTCGAAACCTCGCTTGAGCGAGACGGAAGCCGAGGGTCCCCATTGGTTAAGGTTCCATCGCTCAAGCGATGTCATCCTCGATTGAGCGAGGACTGACCCACAATCGAAACGTCCAACGCAGTTAGCCATATAACTCGGTTTACCACATATAAGAATCACGTTTCGCTTAAGCGATGATATCGTCGCGTGAGCGAGGCAGAACCCGAGAATCCCAATTTTTCCAGGTGTCCTCGCTCAAGCGATGTGTTTTTTGCTTGAGCGACCATAGATAGCGGGTGATAAGAACCGCTTTTAAAAGTATATATTAGATAACGGTTAGCCTTAAACCGCTTTCTAACGTATGTTTATAATAGCGGTTTTTTTATAACCGCTCCCTTATATCATGCTTTTGAAGAGCTATAATAAATGTAGTTTAGATAGCGGTTGACCAAATAACCGCTATCTCAAGTCATATATGTCAAAGTGATCGACTATAATTGGATAATAATCGATCATAATTTTCGATAACCGATTATAATTGTGAATGATCGATTATAGTTGGAGAACAACGATCATAGTTTGTGCTAAGCGATTATAGTTTTACATAATATCGCTCTGCATCTCTCTCGCCGGCGCACGCAAAAGAAACGTTCGTTCTCTCCCGGCTCTGGTTCGTCTATGTTTAATATTGGGTTCTGTTCATTTGGTTTAGGGTTTAATATGGTTGTTGATTTCGGATTTGAATTTTAATTTGATGGTTCATCTTGTTTGATTTCGTTTGCATTGTAAAGAAGAAGCATACAGCAACCATCGAGGTTAATGTATTCTTTGTTTTCTAATTACTCGCAGATTCTCTGTTCTCTGTTTTCGTTCACTGTTGACTATCTCAATAGTCGTAAACATAAACCATGGCTGGCAAAAGAAAAAGCTCCAAGCGCACCCACTCAGAAGAGACTTCTTCAAGTACCCACAACAGAATGATTGATTTTCTTGAATGGTTGTACATTAAATTTCTTTGCAATTGCATGTTAAAGACTTCCAGTTTCCCTTAGCAACTTCAATGTTTTTAGTACTTATATTTTCACATGATTTTAACAGGTTTCTTGAAACTTATATTTTAAGCTTTTATTTTTCCTCTTTTAATGTTAAATTAGGTTCCTGAGCTATTTTACCTCCCGGAGGTCCTCACAAATGAAAATTCAATTGATTTTGGCACAACACAGTTGGGAGGAAAGCTCGGTCTACTCATCGAGATTTTCTCCATTTTCTTTTTAAGAAGACATTGTAGTTACATGTATGTGCATATTAAAGCTATTTCTGCTTGTGAATTACGATTGCCATGCCAGATACTGTAAAACTTCCTGCTTGGGCTGAGAGTCCAGTTGATTTTGTGCACAAGCATAGGATGGCTCTGGAGAGCGAGTATGTATCTGCTAATTTGCATGAGTGGATTGATCTCATATTTGGGTAGGCTTTCTTCTACTTTCAGTTTCTCCCCAATCTTTTGGAGTCCAATCATACTTCAAGGCTTCTTTCTGTTTATTCATGAGTCTTAGTTTTCCTAGCATTTTCAATGTAGATATCTATAATATTCCTTTTTAAATTTCCATATGGTTATATTAAAAGGATTTAACCATGCAGGTATAAACAACAGGGCAAAGAGGCTATTGCAGCAAATAATGTTTTCTTTTACATTACCTATGAAGGGACAGTGGATATTGATAAAATATTTGACCCAGTATGTCTCTGTTCATCTTCATATTTTCAATTCATCTTGTTGTCTATGTAACATGAAATTCCAACTCCCTGAAACAAAATATGAAAATATCCTTAAATCAATTATCATATCAGAACTACCTTTGGTTGAAGGATTAAAGTACATGATAATTATAGTTTTGCTTGTCACTTGTATGTGTGATTGTTACATAATTGCTATTATACATGAACTTGACTGCTTAAGCATGATATAAACAAGGCAATCCTTGTGACCAATACAAGTTGCAGAGAAACTGAGGAAAATAGAAAAGATTAGATGCGGAAAATATCCATTTCTCTTTTTGGGTAAAAGATGAGATGGAAAAATAATCCCTTGTGCCATTACTGTCTATATGTGAACTTCTTAATGAAAGAAAGAAAGAAAGATATATTGATACTAAAAGAAAAAGAACAATCAGTAATACATGCAATTCTCTGTTACAAAGATGAGATGGAAAAATAATCCCTTGTGCCATTGCTGTCTATATGTGAACTTCTTAATGAAAGAAAGAAAGAAAGAAAGATATATTGATACTAAAAGAAAAAGAACAATCAGTAAGACATGTAATTCTCTGTTACAAACCCATTAGACAGAAAATTAGGAACTGTTTTTGTAACTAAATTACAACTGACAGAAAACATAAAAGAGTAATATACCTAACAAGAGAAATATCTCTATACCACTCCGACAAGCTCTCCAGATGGGTGAGATACATCATGTAGATCAACCACTGTGAGCTTGGATACGAGAAAAAGAAATCTTGTAGTATACAGCCGTTTAGTAAGAATATCTGCCATAAGATCATGACCTAGAATATGTTTGTTGAACAACAAGTTGTTTAGCAAGCACTCTCTCTTGAACAAAGAAAATATCATGTTCCTTATGTTTTGTCTTTGCATATAGGATGGGATTAAGAGAGAGATTAACTGCATTGAGATTATACCAATACACAATCGGAACACAATAAGGTATAGCAAATTCACTATGAAGTGTTTGAATCCAAAGAAGTTTGGTGGTGACTGAGGCAAGGCTCCAATATTCTACCTTTGTACTAGATAGCAACAACAGTTTTCTTACGAGACCTCCATGAAACTAAAGTAGGACCAAGAAAAATTGCAACTCTAGAGCTAGACCGACTCATCTAGGTCAACAGCCCAGTCTGCATCACAAAAACCTTTAATCATTATAGATTGATTAGCAATAGTTAGAATAACTTGTATACCACAATGAAGAGTACCTTTAGATATCTAAGTATTCATTTTATCGTGGTCCAATGGGATTCAAGAGGAGCTGCCATAAACTGACAGATTTTATTAACAGAAAAACATATCTCGACTTAGGTGATTGTGAGATATTGAAGAGCACCCACTACAGATCTGTAAAATGAAGGATCTAACAATAAATAAGAACCTTGTTTAGAAAGTTAAATCATAGGAGAAGAAACTGGCTTAGCCTCAAGCATGTTAGTCTTAGAAAGATCTTTAATCTATTTTGAGTCGTAAGGAGAGACCCATTGGATTGAGGACAAACTTCTATACCAAGAAAGTAATCGAGATTACTAAGCTGCTGTTTTAGAGAAAAGATCGAATCGATTTTGTGAATAAAACTCTGAAAAAAGGAGAGTTTCTTGTGGTAAACTTCTATATCAACAGAAGAATTACGAACTCTGACCTTAGTTGTCTCGCTTTCGTTCTTGTTTGACGATGAAAATAGGAATGAATCTTCTTCCAAACTTCATAAGAATAGATACACACAAGAACATGAGCAAGAATTACTATTGTAACCAAGCTAACAACATGTGATCTTGTTGTTCCCAAACAAGATAATATGAATTCACGTGATCAAGAAGATCTTGATCCAAAAAAAAAGGGAAAGAATTATCCGGGCTACAAGAAAATGATGCATAAAATGTTGAGGCCATAGCAAGAAATTATTATCATCGAGTTTCTGTAAACTATGATGAGAAACTGTGACCAGAGTTTGTGCTGGACCAAGATGAAAGAACCACTATCACTGGAAGTAGTGTGGGTTTGCAAGGGTGTTGCCCGAGTGATTACAGGTGGTGGAGGGGAAGGTGGTAGAATGGTTTTTGAAGCCATAGATCATATTTCTCTTATACCATATTAAAAGAAAGAAAGATATATTGGTACTAAAAGAAAAAGTACACTTAGTAATAAATCTAGTTATCTATTAAAATCAGTAATATATGCTAAATAGAGAATTACAAAACATAAAAGAGAAATATCTCTAACATGGGTGATATAACGCAAATTTTATGACTTAAAAAATGGAAGATTTATGCACTATTAATTTTAATGTGGAGTACATTTTTGAAAAAATACTAAAGTCATATTAAAAGCATCAGACCTCAACAAATAATTTATCCATGTTTTTGTAACTTGTTACTCCTCCTCTGCATGATAAGTAAAGGTGCAACAGCATGCCACACAAGATCAGATTGCTTATTTTGGACAAACACCATCCCAACTTCTTACTATTCCACACTTGAAGAAGAAACCGCTATCAGAAGTTCTGCATTTGCAGGTAACCTCGATTGAATTGATTTAACAGTAACACCTTTATTAATACAAGCATCTATGTTTGCTTCCCTGTCTTCTTACCCTATGTTTTTTATGGATTTCTGTAATCATCAGGCTAACTGATAATTCATGGTTTGCCATTAGCCATGCATGTATAATGGCTGTTTTTCACAATTTTGGTTTGTAATACGAAGAGAAAAAACAACTACATTTCTTTTTTACTAAATTACTCGCTATTCATGAACTCTTGCAAAAAGTACAATTGGGGATTAATGATACAAAAAATAGAACCACAGAACCCGAGAATCCCCCATTATTCCAGGTGTCCTCGCTCAAGCGATGTGTTTTTCGCTTGAGCGACATCTTAAAAATAAATATTAGATAGCGGTTAGCCGTAAACTGTTGTCTAACGTATGTTTATAATAGCGGTTTTTATATAACCGCTCCCTTATATCTAATAAATGTAGTTTAGATAGCGCTTAGGCAAATAACCGCTATCTAAGACTATAATTGGATAATATTCAATCATAATTTTCGATAACCGATTATAATTGAGAATGATCGATTATAGTTGGAGAACATCGATCATAGTTTGCGCTAAGCGATTATAGTTTTACATAATTTCGCCCTGCATCTCTCTCGCCGGCGCACGCAAAAGAAACGTTCGTTCTCTCCCGGCGTTCGTTCTCTCCCGGCTCTGGTTCGTCGATGTTTAATATTGGGTTCTGTTCATTTGGTTTAGGGTTTAATATGGTTGTTGATTTCGGTTTTGAATTTTAATTTGATGGTTTAATCGATCATACACCACTTATAATCGATCATCATAACGTTTAATCGATAATAACCTAAAATAATCGATCATTTTATCTGATATTTACAATATCGCTCAAGCGAAATTCACATCGCTCGAGCGACGCCACCTGCTAAGATTGGGATTCTCGGGGTGTGTTTCGCTTGAGCGACAAGATTATCGCTCGAGCGACATACGATTCAAACATGTGGTCACCCATGTTGCATTATGTGACTAACTTTGATCGACGTTTAGCCCCGGTCAACAACCGCTCAAGCGAAATTGACATCGCTCGAGCGACGCCACCTGCTAAGATTGGGGAATCTCGGGTTGTGTTTCGCTTGAGCGACACTGATAGCTGATTCACTTCTAAGAGCGGTCCTAAAAGTGGACATATAATAGCGGTTCCAGGTTAACCCTCTCTTTAGTAGGTTTAGATAGCGATTCTGGGAACCGCTATCTAAAGTCCCAATTAAAAAAAAATTATTTAAATTTTGAAATTCCAATTTTTTTTTTCATAATTTGTACCTGATACACCACAATTTCAGGGTATATTTCAAATTAATCTAACAAAATCCATCCAGCATACAATATATTTGTACTTGATTGTCGGGTTGTATTTCGCTTCAGCGACACTATTCTCACTTGAGCGATATCTGATTCAAACATGTGCTCACCCATGTTACATTATGCGGCTAACTTTGTTCGACGTATAGCCTACAGTCAACCACCGCTCAAGCGGGTTCTTGAGTCTTGGATCTATTTCAAAGAACATGACATAAGATGTTCAACCTAATTTTACTTAAGTCTTAGGTGCTTGATGATAATCAAGCATGATGAATTGTGAGTCCAGTTCTAAGTATAGAATTGTTATTAGCATGGATGTTCACTTTGTGGAAGATGAAGAATGGAATTGGGAATATAAAAAGAAGACAAATTTGGAGTTAAACCTTCTACCTCAAACACAAAATAAAATGAAGATGAAAGCTATTGCAAAATGAATTAGTGGATGATGTTCTAGTAAGAGATACCATATTGTCATCTCAAATTTATGAAAAATGCAATGTTTCTACGTGCAAACCTGCAAATTATGAAAAAGCAAAGAAATTTTCAAATTGGATGGCTACAACAAAGGAGGAGTTATCAATGATGGAGACAAATCAAAATTATATTCTTGTGGAAAACATCAAGGTAGAAAAGTAATTAGAGTTAGGTGGGTGTTAATTAAGCTATATGTTCGCGGGTCTATTAACAAACACAAGATATGACTCATGGTAGAAGGTTATGCATATATTTTTTTGTATAAACTATTTAGACATGTTTTACCGATCGTTCGATTTGACACCTTTAGATTGGTACTTAGTGTAGTTGCTCAGAAATTTATCAACTTAATGTTAAATCAACTTTTTAAAATAGTTTCTTACAATAATAAATATATGTTGAATAATCCCAAGACTATGAAGAAAAAAGAAGAAGATAAGGTTTATTTAGTTAAAGAGATTCATTTGTAAAAAAAAAATAATCCAAGGAAATTTTGAAGAAGAAAAAGAAATCAACACTAATCAAAAGGAAAAGTTGTGCAAGGAAAATAGAACTGAGAAAATAGACTAAGTATATTTCAAAAGTATAATTGGGTGATGTCTTCTAAGTCAAGTTACACCTTACTTAGGTCTTCAAAGCATATTGTCATTCTATAATTGTGATGTCTTCTAAGTCAAGTCAACTTTGAAGTTAAAATATTGAATCACTTCAGTTTGTTTATGTTATGTTTATGTATGACCGGATACATGAATTATATTGGCAAAGTATGACATTGGGTGGTTGTAATGTAAACGATTTGAAATCAGCCATTTGTGCAATTTATCAGATTTTATTCGTATAATAACCGTTATTAACAAGTAAGGTTCGTATCATAAACAGAAATACATATGTAAAAAAACAAAAATACAGTACAATTATATAATTGAGTCAGAAATACAGAAATGTCAGGAGTCATTAATAATTGAGGTCAGCAATACATATGTAAAAAAACATAAACAGAAATACATATGTAAACAAGTAAGGCCAGCCTTAATTATATAATTGAGTCATTAATAATGAATGTCAGGAGTTAATATATATGTAACAAATACATGGTGATAAATTACATTAACGACCAATACATGGTCACCTACACTAAATTACTACATCGCCACCTACACTAAATTAGTACATGTGCTCCTCCTCAATCTTCACCACTTTCTTCAGAGTCGGTCAAATTTTCATCATCATTATCATCGTCATCTCCTGAAGACATGCTTGTATCATCTCCTTCATTTGATGGTTCCACTTCACCTGTGTGAAAAATCAGGGTGGTCCCCAGGCCATTGGACAAGTGCACGAAACTCATCTACGGTAGGCCAAGGTACCGGACTATGCGTGCTTATAGAATATCTCGTGGAAACTTTCATTCAAACCGACTGACCCCTATGGATGGCAGCTTGTTGACTTTGAACATGTGTCATGTGCACCTCCAATCGGCGCATGTAATCAGTTAAGTCAGATTGTGGTTGTGGTTGCGAGGAGGAGGCTTCCCTTTGTTCACTTGTACGATGTGGTTGGGGCTGGGGTGCCTGTACTTGTTGCTCAAGGCGATTTACACAATATTTATCAACGAATTTCATATCAATAGGTGGCCCGATTTTGTGTGATGGGTTGACATCTACCCCATTTGCTGCACACGTGGCTGTGATCAAGGAAGGGAAACCCAAAGCCTTTGCTTGTCCGAGTCTGTGGTCCGCTTTCCTGCATCACAAAATGGTGGATCTCCTTAGAAATTAAGCCTGCCACATCAAGGGAATATCCATTCAAAATGCGGTAAACCATGTAACATCTCGCCATGTTAAGATCGGAGTCTGTGTTTGAGGGGTACAATGTTGGCTAACAAAAAAGAAGTCCAAATTTGTGTTATTGTGGTCATATTTGGCCGCAGGATCCTCAATGGTTTCCCAAGCATGATTTGTCTCATAGGTCCTCCCCGGAATACACAAAAGTTGGGCTACCGCATCATTGTCAAATTTTCTTTCTGTTAAGCCCCTCGCTCTGCGTATCCTTTCATATGTACATATTTCACCCTCATTCAATTCCATGGGACTCCCAAGAAATTCATTTATTGTGTCCCGGTCATAAGATATCCACTTTCCCCTAACCTTTGACCTTTTTTGGTGACATCCTTCTTGAGAAGGCCAAGCATTGGCATAAAATTCTTTTACCACATCGGCATCAAACTTCGACGCTGGTTCTGCAAGTATCCTCCATTTTCTTCGTGTAATCTCATTATTAAATTCAGTATATTCTCCTTCTTTTAGTTCCACTCGCCGTTCAGCGTTGAAGTTCCAACCTTGCATCATCTCATACCTCTGCTGGGTATGCTCATCTATGAAGATGTTCCTGTTGAAAACGGCAGCCAATTCACCCCTTCTAAATCTTTTCCCCCGACCTCTGGAAGAGGTAGCCACTTGTTTGTCCTTTCTTGGTCCCATCAGCAACACTTGTTTGTTAAAAAGTTTAACACAAGATAATTTGAAGATCTCAATAACTGCTAAAAAAAGATTATGCAATAAATAAGGACGAGTCCACGATATAATATACATGATGTAATACAGGACAAAAGAAGAAGAACAAACAGAATAAAGAAAAAAAAGGGAACATACCGTTCAAGCATATGATATAATATTGTAAGCAAGAATAACTATTAAAAGTTGAATGAATGTTATCGGTGTATTTCTACATTAATTTTGAAGACAACTTTTTCATCATATCAATAATATAGTGATCCTCAACGGAAATTTACATATCAATTATTACATATCAAACACGACATGCAGTAAGTAGGATGGTGTATGAGGGAAATGAAAGACTGAGGGACCTTGTGTATGGTCGTGTATGGGCCATTTAATCTCTTCACCAACATATTGATGTGTTGCGGACCCAGCCACCTAGGGTAATTCAATGTGGTCATGCATGCAACCATCTCCTTTAAATTATATTCATATTACAATACACTAGGTTACCTGCTTACATCATGCAAAGATACAAAACCAAACACAAGTTTAGGAGGCATTATGAACCGTATTACAAAGCCTAACCTAAAATTTAGCCACGAAAGTGCCTATTTTATGTAGCTAAAATTTAACCCTATTCATTGTGCCATTTGATCAAACAGTTGGTGACCAGATTTGTATATTGTAACCCAACAAGTGGAAAAAGACTTTCAACACCACTTTCATAACAAACTATTTACAAATTAAACAGACTAACGAACCAATTATTCAACAAAAAATTCATGAAAATTGTAGACTAACATGAACATAGGCACAAAACGAGAAGAATGCACTTACTTGAACCAGTAAAAATGCAGCTTAGGAAAACGATAGATAATGATAATGGAGGAGATTGATGGCGAGAAGAAGGTAACAATCAACAAATTTCTTCAACGTCGGTGCTTCTATCGCACGAGATGTGAAACAGGTGACTGTCGGCGTCGCTCACTGATTTTGCCTTTAGGTTACACGTAAGGTCCGCTTGAGCGACTTTATTGTCGCTTACATTTAATCATGACAGATAAATTAATATTATAATCTATTAGCATAATATAACCGATCATATACCACTTATAATCGATCATCATAACGTATAATCGATTATAACAAAAAATAATCGATCATTTTATCTGATTTTTCTAATATCGCTCAAGCGATATTCACATCGCTCGAGCGACGCAACCTGCTAAGATTGGGGATTCTCGGGTTGTATTTCGCTTGGGTGACACAACTATCGCTCGAGCGATATCCGATTCAAACATGTGGTCACCAATGTTACATTATGCGGCTAACTTTGATCGACGTTTAGCCCCAGGTCAACATTCGCTCAAGCGAAATTTACATCGCTCGAGCGACACCACCTGCTAAGATTGGGGATTCTCGGGTTGTGTTTCGCTTGAGCGACACTTTTTCTCGCTCGAGCGATATCCGATACACCTTTAAGAGCGGTTATAGTGGAACAGCTATTATATTAATGAAATATTAATATTCTATTTTCCATTTTAAATCTTAAAAAAAGATATATATCTTTTTTTTCTAAATTTTTTTATAATATAATAGCGGTTCCATGCTAACCGCTATCTAAAATATACTTTGAATAGCGGTTAATTCTAGAACCGCTATCTAAAGTCCCAATTTAAAAAAAAAATTATTTAAATTTTGAAATTCCAATTTTTTTTTCTCATAATTTGTACCTGATACACCACAATTTCAGGGTATATTTCAAATTAATCTAACAAAATCCAGCCAGCATACAATATATATTCACAGTATTATAGAAAACAATTCAAAATTTGACAAATTAAAACTAAAATTTTAAGATATTGGAGGTTATAGTTTCTAAATAAAGGTAAAGTGTTGAATATTTATTTTTAGATTACACGTGACATCTTTATATTATATTTTTCTATTTTAATGGTAGAATAAGTTTTCTCTAGTTTAAGTAATTATTCTTGAACTTAAAAAAAATCAATTAATTTTTTTTATTGTAAGTGTTATAAATATATTGATAGTTCAAATATAAAATAATAATAATCTATTTTATTTCAATTATTCTTCCTTTTTTAATATTTTATTTCGTTTATTTGCTACTTGCCTTTATTATACAAAACAACAAGTTGCAATACACGAATAGGAAAGTATTCATGTTTCATGTGCATTTAGGTCGGTGATGAAAACAACAAGTGATAGAGTAATTCCAAGGGCAAGACTCCGAATTAAAAAAAAAAAAGATTTATCAAACTTTTTTTACCTTTTTTTATGAATGATAATGGAATATATAAAACTCTCTGAGTGTGAAACAAAAAAATTATAATGCTAATTTTTTTTCACATTTTGTTAAACTTAAGAAAGGTATCAAAAATGGATTATATTTAACGGATTTTAACCTCGTTATAATATGACAAAATCCACTAGCGTCTTTAGATGGAACGGATCGATCTGTGTGGTCTGTCTAATTAATAAAAAAATATTTTTTTATTGTAATGTATTTAATATAAAGTTAAAATTTGTAAAAAGAGAATTAAAAAAATCATTCTCCCTCATTACAAGAAACATTTTAATTATTTAGATACAAATTCTTTTCTTCTTTTCTTTTGTTACTCGTCATCTTTTCCATATTTATCCTCGGGATTGATTATTATTATTCTTATAATTTGAATTAAAGATGTAAAAATTATTTAAGGAGAAAATAATGTAAAATTTATCAAATAAAAAAGATATATATATTTACAATTTTTTAATATAAAAATATAAATTTTACAAATTTTAACGTTATTTATATATATTTATTATTATATAAATTTTATTATTATTCTGAATTATAATTTCTTAAAATAACGTATTGATTTATATTATTAATTTAATATATATATATATATATATTTTTTTTAATTATTAATAATAAAATGATAATTTTATTATTAAATTTATTAAAAATTTTAATTTAAAAATAATAATTTTTTTTTTAATTTTAGCAAACTAACTTACCAATCCCTTCTTTAACACGTAACAAAATTTACAACTTATCATAACTATGGACCACTCCATCCACATTATTGGAGAGTTGGAGGGTGAAATGCAGATTTTGCTATCCCAAAATTAAGATGATAACATATGACAATTTCATATTCATAAACCAAATTGATAGTTTTCTTGTATTAATTACCAAACAAAATAACACAGTGAAACTACATAGTTATGATCATTAATCATCTGACTTTGTTTTAGGAGTTGCAAGCATTTTGAATACAGAGTAAAGCAATGTTCTGGATTGGGAAATCAATTTCTCTCCCATGTCTTGAAGAATCTCTCCGTAATGGTACAACATTGCTCCATTTGAGCCAAATTCTTAGCCCTTTCTACCTCATCCTCATTATTTGAACTTGGATTCACCCTCTTCATCTTCAGAACGTACCCTCCATCGCCCACTATCTCAAATTCAACTTTCACTTCAATATCATCATCTAATAATTGTTCTTCCCCTACCAACTTGGACACTTTCTTAGCTGATTTATAACTATCCATATTCTTCTCACCTACACAATCATAAACAAAGCAATTCACCTTTATCCATACTATGTCATATTTTTTTATCTTATTATTCTTATTTATCATATATCAAATTTTATCTTAATAAAATAATTGTATTTTAAAGGATTAAAGGAATTGATAATTTAAACTTTTATTACTTCGAACTAATTGAATAAGAATTAACTTATTAAATATTTCCTTATAAACTATATATTTCATATTTTTAAATGATATCTTAAAAATGAATTAACTTATATATAATCAAATATTTGAATATAGTATTATAATAATAATGTTATAAATATTCAAATATTTGAATACGAGTGTTATAATAATAATAATGTTATAAATAAAAAATGATTAAATATTTCTTTTACATACATATTTTAATATAAATATAATAAATTAAAATGTATATTTAATTAATAATAATTATAAAATTATAAATATTTATTTATATATAAAAAATAGATAGTAAAATTAATTTATTATAAATGTAATTTACTTTTTGAAAATAATATAGATTGGGGACGGGACGGGGTGGGAAACCCGAAACCCAGCGGGGACGGGGATGATGACTTAATTTCTAACTCCGACGGGGATTGGGGACGGGGACGAAAATGGTTAAAAAAGTCGGGGACGGGGATCGGAGAGGCAAAATCTGCCCCCACCCCTGCTCCGTTGTCATGTAAATAATAACTTTTCACACACACACACACATATATATATATATATATATATATATATATATATATATCCATTTTTTCTCCTCATAAATTTTCTTCAAAATTTCATTTTTCTGTTTTAATTATCATTTATTAGATGTTTTGAAATTCAATGTACTTAAGTTATGTTTGGCAAGAAAAAGTAGCTGAAAAACTAGTCAACAATCAAAATATTAGTTGGTCCCTAATAGCATAATTAATTTTATATAAATTTTAATTTTATTCAATGGATAAAAATATATTTTGATGGAAATTTTATTTAATTAAATAATTTCTTGTATTCTTTTACTTATAGATAATAATTTTAATTATATTTATTTTAGTTTTAATTGTTATATTTTTTTTAATATTGTATATTTACTGTAAATGTTTGCTATATCTTAAAAAATTATTTTTAAATAGTCCATGAATTAAAAGTTATAAATTTTAATGTAGTATTTCAAATATCTTGTAATATAACGTTTCAAACAATAAAATAGTATCATGGTTAAGATACAAATTATAATATAAAATCTATTTAAAAATAATAAAATTGAATAAATCTTAACGCATCATATAATAAAATAAATATTGTAAATAATAAATGATATAATAATTAAAGAATGATGTAATGTAAAATATTCAAATAATAATAATAATAAACTTTCTTCTATTAATTAACTTTTTTGAGAACAGTTACTTTTAAATAACATTAAAAAAACATTATAACCTATTTTAAAAAATATATTTACTAAACACTTCTAACTAAAATAAGTTTTCCAACTAAATAAAAAAAATATTAAACCTAACTTAAATAGTAGTATTAATGATGTATTCATATTTTCAATGTCAGTCCATGCATAATTTCTTTTGTCCTAGAATGACAATTAAACACGTATTCGTAGGGACAGACCCATATTACCCTAAGTTTGACGAGGAAAATCCGAGTTGACCGGGGCGGGAGCGGGGACGGGTTTGGATTTTCCCCACTTTAAAAAGTCGGGGCGGGGATGGGTAATACAATCACCACCACGACCCCGTCCCGACTTTATATTTAAATTTAAATTTTAAAATATTAATATTTTTAAAGTATTTCCCTTTCTGTTTCTATTACATATAAGATCATTTTTTTATATATCACAATTTTTATTTTTCTTCTACCCACTTTTTAATTTTTTTTAATATTTTATATCAATTAATTTATTACATTATTCTCTCTTACCTTTCTGGTTTTCACATTTTCTTAATCACTGTTATCAATTTGTTTTCTTTTTTAGTCTTTTCAACCAATTTGATGAAGACAAAGTTAATTTTTTTTCTTATCTTTTTCTAAATATTTTACATAAATCTTAGTAATAACTAATATTATAGGTATAAAAGATTTTACATAAATCTTAGTAAATAACTAATCTTAGTAATAATTTAAAGGTCATCCAAGAATAAGGTATAAAAGTTTTATGGTCAAAACACCGTGGACGACTAATTCAAGGAAAAGAAAAAGGCGACATAAGTGTTGTGTAGATGAATTATTTTGTTAGGTTTTGTTGTAATTGTAATTTATATTTGATGCAGACCTTTATGATGTAATTTTTGTGGCCTGTGATAATGTTATATTGTACATGACTTTTTATCTCATAGTGATAGCATTGTATCTTCCTCCGATGTGTTGTTCGACTGATCTTGTATGTTTATGTGCATTTAATGATATATAGTCAAGTGGTTAAGCATATAATGTGGGCTATACAAATTTAGCACATAATTAACACACAAATGTCATGTTCAGTTAAGCACATTCTGTTAGATTAATTTGAAATACACACAAATCACTTAAATTTGATTTTTCTAGAGGAAGATGATGAAATATGTGTTGAGAGATGTTATTGGACAAGAATCTGCATGTGAATAGAATCTTTGGGAAATTATGTAAAAATATTTACTTGGTATTTAATTCTGAAATTTTGATTACATGTTCCTTTATATGTCTAGTTTGTGTGTGATTTATTTCAAAATTTTCTGACCAGTTTATTTTCGATGAAAAATTTTGGAAGTAAATATGTTTTGAGTTGGGTGAAACAGAATTGTTATGTTCGCTCAGTAACTTTGAAAAATCATAGAAAGTCGAAATTGAAGTTTTTTGAGATGAATTTTTTTATCATAGTTGTGATTGTAGGTATATGTTAAGTGTATTTATTTTCATAATTTTATTACCATTATTTTATTTTATAAAAATATATCTTTGAGTAATGCCACTGATAGTGGAATCTTCAAAATGTATGAAAATGGAGGAAAGTTTTGAATGACTTAGAAATCTTTAAATTTTGAATTATAATTTTTATTATAATCCTAAAATATATCTATTTTGGACTGGAAAATTTCATAGAATTTGGAGTTAGTTTAGATGGCAAAGAATTTTTCCAAAGTTACACTTTTCTAATGCTTATGATAGATTTTTCTTCCTAGAGAAGTGTAAACAAAACTTTAGTTCTGGACCTATTATTTATTTTATGAGTATGTATGATGTGAGAATGATAGTGTAATGAGACATTTTGGGACACAAGATTAGAATAACAAGAGTTTAGAAAATTTGATGGATCGCAATGTGTGCTGAGTCCGAGAGTGTCCGACTCTCGGCAAATTTTTATTGTTCTTGTTTGATGCAGGAAAATGTGTTTATAAATTTGATTTGAATGTATTTGTAAATTGGGAAATGTCCAAATTACAAAGGAGACTCTGTCAAATTTTTGAAATTGATGAAAAATAAATAAAGCTTAATAAGAATGGTATAAAGAAACGTTATGAATAGTTAATGCATTCATAATCATGGTAGTTAGTGGAAATCATGTCTATAAGTTGTTTGTACTATGTGCTGAGTCTAAGTCAGAGATGTTGGTCATCTAAAAATAGGGTATTACGTCTATAGTGATATGGTCTGTATGATGTAAAGTTTGTTCCTACCAAATATATTATTGTTAAAGAGTTGGTGGTGTCACTCAGTGACGAGATATGTGTGTGGATGGCACGGAGATACACCGGGGGCTTAGGAGATAAGAGAAGATCAGATTGATCTTGGGGAAATATAGAGTGCATATTGTTTGGCCACACTCTATACTCCCTACTTGACTCTTTGACTTTGCCTTTTTGCCAAGGGATCGTTATGCGTAAGCATTGTATCTGTGATGCGCAGATCAACCGGCAACTATCTATACTTCTGTGAGCCATTTATGCTCGTGTGTAATTTTGTTATGTTTGTGAGAGTTGTCTGTACTTATGTGTGATCCTTTCATGGATTGAAAGATGGGATTGATAGTGTATCCTAGGTGCATGAGCATTTCAAATGTGGCAAAAATGAACGAATGAAACACAAACATGTATTGTGTGTTTTTAGTTTGAGTAATGTGATTTGTGGGAATTGTTTGAAATTTCTGTGTGGGATACTTTATTGAAAAAAAATGAAATGTTTGACTATAAATGTTACATATGGTTTTAGATTGTAGAGGTTGGAAAAGTTTTCGGTTTAGTGTTCTGGAGTGATGAGAAAAGGAAACCCATCCTTACTGTTATATTTCAGGTAATGATGGAACAATTGTGGTGGAGGAACCACAGTTTGATTGAGTATCATATACATATGTATGGAAGAAGGCTGCCCTCCGGGAGGGGTATGATCTTGTATAAGAAAGTTAGGAATTTTGGGTACCTGCTCTGGTTAGGATTTGCTTTATTTTGAGATGTATAAATTTAAATTAAGTTCTAATCGTTTAAGGGTACCAACTTTATGTAATTATAATATGATCCTTGTTGGATTAGTTATTTTGAAAAACAATGTATTATGAATGTTATGTATGAACATGTTCGACACCTTATTTATATATATTTATTCACGCATGACCAATTTTAAAGTTCATTGTCATAAAGAAATAATATTGGAAAAAAAAATTATTCCCATTTTTGAGAAATTAAATAAATTAGAAAAAAAAATGATGTTACACTCAGCGACTTTTTTTCATAAATAATACTGTTTTCAAAAATATTTTCCAAAATAGCACCTCTGCAACTTTATTTACACAACTAGCACTGTTTACTGTTCACATAATAAAATAATCGATCATTTTTATATTATGATCGATCATTTCGCGTAATGAACTCTCGCTCAAGCGAAGAAAACCTTTGCTTGAGCGAGTAAATCTGTAACAAAGGGGTAATCTCGGGTAAATTCTCGCTCAAGCGAAGAAACTCTTCGCTTGAGCGATAAAATCTGTAACGAAGGGGTAATTCTCGCTCAAGCGACGGATATTTTCGCTTGAGCGAAAAGTGAATCCTGACTTGTGTGGTAACTCAGCATTGGATTCTTTACTTGTGTGCATCAGAAAGACAAGGGAATCCTGACTTCGGTGGCTGACTCAGCATTGTAAATAGTTGCAGGTTTCCTCGCTCAAGCGATGGTTTTCTCGCTTGAGCGCAAATTGCCCAAGCTAAACGTCCAACGCAGTTAGCCACATAATGCAACTTGGGTCACCACATATTTCAATCACTTATCGCTCAAGCGAAAATACTCGTCGCTTGAGCGAGAAGAACCCCGAGAGTCCCCCTTGCTTGAAGGCTTCATCGCTCAAGCGATGACTTTGTCGCTTGAGCGAGTGTTGACCGAATGATGAAACGTCAAACGCAGTTAGCCAAATAATATAACTTGGTTCACCACATATTAGAATCACTTGTCGCTCAAGCGTTCATAACGTCGCTTGAGCGAGACAGAACCCGAGAACCACCCATTATTCCAGGTGTCCTCGCTCAAGCGATGTGTTTTTCGCTTGAGTCACCTTAGATAGCAGTTGATAAGAACCGCTTTTAAAAATATATATTAGATAGCGGTTAGGCTTGAACCGCTTTCTAATGCAGTAGTTTAGATAGCGGTTGGCCAAATAACCGCTATCTAAAGTCATATATGATCGACTATAATTGGATAATAATCGATCATACTTTTCGCTCAAGCGAAAATATCCATCGCTTGAGCGAGAATTACCCCTTCGTTACAGATTTTATCGCTCAAGCGAAGAGTTTCTTCGCTTGAGCGAGAATTTACCCGAGATTACCCCTTTGTTACAGATTTACTCGCTCAAGCGAAGGTTTTCTTCGCTTGAGCGAGAGTTCATTACGCGAAATGATCGATCATAATATAAAAATGATCGATTATTTTATTATGTGAACAGTAAACAGTGCTAGTTGTGTAAATAAAGTTGCAGAGGTGCTATTTTGGAAAATATTTTTGAAAACAGTATTATTTATGAAAAAAAGTCACACTCAGCATCATTTATAACATTTAGCACTCCACTGTAGGAAAAAAATCATCATAAATATTGATTCCACTTTAGTTCCATATTATTTAACTCATGACACAATTAACTGAATCTCTCAATTTTATCATAACTTCAGGTACGTAAGTTCTTGTGGAATTAATATATATTAAGTATATCAAGTGAATCTTTTGATATTTTGATCCTCAATTGCACTATTGTGTTTTAGATAAATGAATATTCTGAGGTTTTTATCCTCAATTACGATATCTTATTATTTCTTATTTGATGTTTCTTAGTTTTAGAACCATTTAGTCACCACACTTATATCATGTTTGAGACTCACTTGCAATCTTATAATACCCAACTAAAACATCAATTATAATTGAAGTATTAATAGTTGGTACATATAACTTAGTCACTATATTTTGAGTTAATAAATAAATGATATTTGATTGACTAAGTTTTGTAAATGAATTATCTTTTCAATATCTAACTCACATTCATTATTCATGAGGATCAACATGAAATAATGATAATTCATTTTAACTAATATTTCAACAATTTATCCCCCTTAATGTTAAAAAACTTATTCATCAAATTCACAATTGAGAGATTGAGTCATAAAATAACATTTGACCAATAGTTCAAAATCCTTTATTGTTAATGGAATTCATATCCAACCTATCTTTTCAGTCTTCTATGATAAATCATTAAAATTCACTTTGGGGGTGTAATTAGTACACACCCAACAAAAATCTCTCTAATGGGAAATATTTTATTGATGACCTAAAATCAATTATAAAAGAGGAGTATCTTACATGTATAACCCCCAAGTAGTGATTTGAAAATTTAATCTCATGAGTCATAATTTTACAATTAATTTTAAACACTTAGATGAGTTTACAAATCTATTTTGTGTATGAATATAAGTTACAAGATGTTCAACATTAACACCGTAATCATTAAAAATATGAGATGTAGTTTCACAATCATTATACAATAATATTTTTATTAATTTGAAAATGAGCTTTTATCAAATTAATTAAGCTAACAATTTCACAAACTTTTGTGAATAGATAAAATAAATGTATGATCGTCTAATTGATGTATCAAATTAAAATCACAAAATATACGAATGATCCACATAGTGGCAATACTTGTTCACAAATATCATCTTATATCAATTCCAAAAATATAATAGATTTATTCTTTCTTTTTTAACTTTCTAATGATGTTATTATCATTAACTTTCTTTGTATACATATATACATAATAAATTATTGGACTTAAAGAAGCTTTTGGTTCTTAAGTGAGTGTACAAATTAATTTATAAATATTCTTTGAATCATAATAGACTTGTGTTGATTTATCATTCCTGCCAAATAACAAATTCACTTTGATACATGAACTTTTGGTTTAACATGACATGTACTTCAACTGTATTATGTATATAATAATTTAAATATTTCTTTCCTTAATTATATTAATGTGCATGAAAGGATCTTAAAACATATTTTATTAGATATAAGATAAATATACACAAGTGAGATATAATCATTTAAACAACATTTGAAGAACATTAAACTAAATTCATATAAATTGTGAAAGTATATTTCCTATATTATTTTGATTCCCTGAGTTAAGTTAATCAAAATAGTTAACAATAATTATAGAAATAACTTATCATCAATATTTTGAAAACTGAACTAATCACTGAACCGATGAAACACTTGGGTTTAGTGTAACGTCATTTTTTTTTTTCTAATTTATTTAATTTCTCAAAAATGGGAATACATTTTTTTTTTACAATATTATTTCTTTATGATAATGAACTTTAAAATTGGTCATGCGTGAATAAATATATATAAATAAGGTGTCGAACATGTTCATACATAACATTCATAATCATAATACATTGTTTTTCAAAATAAATAATCCAACAAGGATCATATTATAATTACATAAAGTTGGTATCCTTAAACAATTAGAACTTAATTTAAATTTATACATCTCAAAATAAAGCAAATTCTAATCAGAGCAGGTACCCAAAATTCCTAACTTTCTTATACAAGATCATACCCCTCCCGAAGGGCAGCATTCTTCCATACATATGTATATGATACTCAATCAAACTGTGGTTCCTCCACCACAATTGTTCCATCATTACCTGAAATATAACAGTAAGGATGAGTTTCCTTTTCTCATCACTCCAGAACACTAAACCGAAAATTTTTCCAACCTCTACAATCTAAAACCATATGTAATATTTATAGTCAAACATTTCATTTTTTTTCAATAAAGTATCCCACACAGAAATTTCAAACAATTTCCACAAATCACATTACTCAAACTAAAAACACACAATACATGTTTGTGTTTCATTCGTTCATTTTTGCCACATTTGAAATGCTCATGCACCTAGGATACACTATCAATCCCATCTTTCAATCCATGAAAGGATCACACATAAGTACAGACAACTCTCACAAACATAACAAAATTACACACGAGCATAAATGGCTCACAGAAGTATAGATAGTTGCCGGTTGATCTGCGCATCACAGATACAATGCTTATGCATAACGATCCTTTGGCAAAAAGGCAAAGTCAAAGAGTCAAGTCGAGAGTATAGAGCGTGGCCAAACAATGCACTCTATATTTCCCCAAGATCAATCTGATCTTCTCTTATCTCCTAAGCCCCGGTGTATCTCCGTACCATCCACACACATATCTCGTCACCGAGTGACACCACCAACTCTTTAACAACAATATATTTGGTAGGAACAAACTCTACATCATACGAGACCATATCACTATAGACATAATACCCTATTTTTAGATGACCAACATCTCTCGACTTAGACTCAAGCACATAGTACAAACAACTTATAGACATGATTTCCACTAACTACCATGATTATGAATGCATTAACTATTCATAACGTTTCTTTATACCATTCTTATTAAGCTTTATTTATTTTTCATCAATTTCAAAAATTTGACAGAGTCTCCTTTGTAATTTGGACATTTCCCAATTTACAAATACATTCAAATCAAATTTATAAACACATTTTCCTGCATCAAATAAGAACAATAAAAATTTGCCGAGAGTCGGACACTCTCGGACTCAGCACACATTGCGATCCATCAAATTTTCTAAACTCTTGTTATTCTAATCTTGTGTCCCAAAATGTCTCATTACACTATCATTCTCACATCATACATACTCATAAAATAAATAATAGGTCTAGAACTAAAGTTTTGTTTACACTTCTCTAGGAAGAAAAATCTATCATAAGCATTAGAAAAGTGTAACTTTGGAAAAATTCTTTGCCATCTAAACTAACTCCAAATTCTATGAAATTTTCCAGTCCAAAATACATATATTCTAGGATTATAATAAAAATTATAATTCAAAATTTAAAGATTTCTAAGTCATTCAAAACTTTCCTCCATTTTCATACGTTTTGAAGATTCCACTATCAGGGCATTACTCAAAGATATATTTTTATAAAATAAAATAATGGTCATAAAATTATGAAAATAAATACACTTAACATATACCTACAATCACAACTATGATAAAAAAATTCATCTCAAAAAACTTCAATTTCGATTTTCTATGATTTTTCAAAGTTGCTGAGTGAACATAACAATTCTGTTTCACCCAACTCAAAACATATTTACTTCCAAGATTTTTCATCGAAAATCAACTGGTCAGAAAATTTTGAAATAAATCACGCACAAACTAGACATATAAAAGAACATGTAATCAAAATTTCAGAATTAAATACCAAGTAAATATTTTTACATAATTTCCCAAAGATTCTATTCACATGCAGATTCTTGTCCAATAACATCTCTCAACACATATTTCATCATCTTCCTCTAGAAAAATCCAATTTAAGTGATTTTTATGGCTAACTCTAGGTTTTAACATCCAAGAAATCCATTTCTAAACTCTAAAATATGAAAGGAGCATTGTAGAGTATCTAAATATACTAGAATAGCCATACGAAATTTTTATAAAACATTTTAATTTGGTTCCAATTAATGTAGAAGTGAGATAAATGATGGTTTAGCCTAGGGTTGATGACAAGAAGACTCTCTTTACCTCAAATGAAGCTTTCAAACAAGAAAATGGATATCCTTAGTTCAAGAAAAGTTTGTCTCCTATAAGCATCAAAATGACTATATATTTGAGATTAAGAAGATTTTAGGAGATAATATTGAAATCCAATGCTTTAATTTCATGAATCTTACTCTTAATTGCAAAAAGGATGAACCAAGATGGTGTGGGCAAGTAAAACCAAACTTCTCTTCTTCCTCCCGTGCTCCCAAAATGGTTTCCGTAAGTGAGAAAGAAAATTGATCTTTCTTTTCTTTAAATTTAACCTCCTTTCCAAAATTACCCTCACTTACTTTTTCACTTACCAATTAAATCCTTTCATCAATGGTAAATTATATTACTAATTTTGCTTAATGATATTACTCTTATTATTATTATTACTTCATTTTAAACTCAATTGTAAATTTATCTATTTCACTCTATTAAAAATTTCATAATATATATATATATATTATTTATTAATATCTTTAAAAATTATCAAGTTTTAAAATAACTCATAATACCATTTTATTAAAGTTAATGACAAAATATTTTATTATATTAATGAAATATTTTTGGGAAATACTTGGATGTTACATTTAGGATTTAAAGGTTTAATCGAGGTTCAATTAAAGTCTATTAGGGATGTCAAAATAGGCTTAACCCGACAAACCAATTCAAAATACTCAAGAAATATGTCGGGTTAGGCAAAAAAATTGTGACCTAAATTGAATCAAGCTTATTTTCGCCCTATCTATTTAGGTAAGCTAGCCCGTAAGTTTATGGGTAGTCCCAAATAATATTATTTTATTAAAAAAAATATATATTATAAATTAATTTGACAGATATTTACTTATTATAAGAATAAATATTATATTAAATCTCTAATAATTTATTTCAAGTTTTTAAATCTTATTTTAAGATTTAACGAATGCATTTTCTTATAATTTATATATTGAATCATTATATCTTAAAAAACTATTTTCATTAATAAAATTTAAAATTTTAAAATATTTTTTATTTTAAATATTTTTTTAATTAATTAATTTTGTATAGATATATCAATATATATATTTTTAATTCAATCATACCAAAATTGGTTTGTTAGCCCGTGGGCCTAAGATAGGATCAAGTTTAACTAAACTTTTTTGCCCATTTTAAAATATAAGTCGATTCGACTATCGAACTTTTTATTGTCTCGTAGGACATACTTATCTAGGCTACCCATTTTCACAACTCTAGGTCTAACCAAATTTAATAAAATAACATTTTTATAATATAACAAGTATATAATAAGTTCATTAGTAATATTTTTTATATAAAATGGAAAAATAATAAAAGTTACTATTATGATCACCCTAAGTTATGATGAAGGTTAAAAATATAAAATATATTAGAAAATGTAAAATGAATAATTGTTAAAATAAGATTAAAGCATGATAAACTAACTATTATTTAAAGTTGACATAACTATTATGAGATAAAAAATAAAAAACAAAAGAAAAATATATTATATTTTTTTTTAAATTATATTAACAAGTTTTGATCTTATTTTTTATTGTTTTACCAAAACTAATTCAACCCCAAAACCTAGCCGATTTTACGGATTTTTATAGTTTTATCATGATTTAATTAAAATATTATTATTTAGAAACAACAAACTTATTTCCAGATCGGTTCCTAATTAGATTAGCTGAACCAATCAATACCATCCTATTTTTAAAACATTGCTCGTCATTGACTATGTAATAATATCAATTTCAAAGAATAATTCAAAACTTGATAAATTTAATTAGATTTAAGAGAATAAAATATATTTTTAAGTTCAAATTTTGCATAATCTAGTGACAATATATGTTTCAAATTTTGTTTATATTAACTTCTCATAGGATAAAAAACTTATGAGAATTATGTATAGTTGTATGACTAGTACTAGTCATTCTAAAATAATATTAAAATATTACGAAGAAAATGTATATTTATAATATAATTATTCTTTTACAATAAATATATATATATTATAATAAAATATTTTAAAACAGTAAAAATAAGTTTTACTAAACATAACACATTTATAGTAAAAAATGATTTTAAGTATAAAAATATATTCTAATAATAAATCATATTTAATTAAATTAAAACATAAAATAAAAATAATTGAAAAATAATTAATACATTTAATGCAGTTGATTACCATAATTAAATATGATTATAAATTAATTTAAAATATTTTGAATTCAAATAAACTTAAACAAATAATTCAATAATATTAAAGCATTAAGAACATGAAATATTATTTTAGGCATAAGTATATAAAATATATTTTTTTAATAAAAATATATTTTTTTAATGTTCTTGTTACCAATTACATAATCAATTATTCCATATGATAAAATACAATATGTCACAAATATTAATATGAATATCATTAATTTAACCATAATTATAATTATCATACTCATAATCATACATATGATCATTAATTAGATTCATAATTCTCAAAAGCAAAATTTATATCACCATGACAAGAATCACCATACTCATAAGTAAAAATTATATTATCATAATTAGAATCATAATCTTATAACCAAAAATATTTTTCTCTTTTATTTTTTAAGTGTTTTCCATATTAATATTTCAACAAAATATTTTTGGTGTATAATAAATAAGATATCAATAATCTTTATCACCACAATGATAATTCATCTTGTTTATTACTCTTTTTCATTTTTTTATCATTTTATCTCACTTTTTGATATTGTTTCCTAGAAAATTCATTTATAAAATTGTTTACCATCATATTAGTTAACATTGAAGATCACATTCAATTTCACAACCATAACCATAATCACACAGTATGAATAAAATATTTTTATAATTACTTTTGGCAATGGAACATAATAATAAAATATCTATCACATTTAATTTTGGAAATTAAATTAGTATACTTATAAGAATGAAATATATTAATAAAAATATTTTTCACATTCACTTCTGAAAATGAAACAAAACAAATCTTAAGAGTCTTATGAACCTATTTACTTTATAAATTTCAAGTGATAAAAGATTTAACATTATCATAAGTATCACATAATACCATTTCTGTATTTATTTTATTTAATATAATGTCATAATAATATGTTATTATTATTTGATATAAAAAATAAAAAATTAAATTTTGATTGTATGAATTAAAATTAAAAAACAATTGTAATTGTTTAAAAAAAGATAATAAATTTTTGTTATAGTGATAATAAATAATTAAGCATGTTTAGATGCATAAAAAATGTGTTTAAAGGTGTTACTCGTATCAAATTATGTTGGATGAGTTATATGTGATAAGAGTTTTAAATTCTAAAAGGTTTTTAATATATTTAACATTATTAATTAAGCATATTAAGTAAGAATGGGTAATTTACGTACGATTAAATATTTACATAATACATAAACTTAATCATATAAGACAAAGTAATTCTTATAATGTAAATAAAACAAATACTTTTATATGTTATTAAAAAACAAGATTGGTGAAATATATGAAAAACATTGCATAATGATAATTTACTTTCATCTCACTTAACTTACAAAATCTTCCTCCAAGTTAAGAAAGGATTCTAATTTTTTACCTCTCTCTTCTCTCTAAACGTGTTGATTGATTTATATATTTTTTTCATTTTCAGCCTTTTCTTAATGTTAATAAATGTAGTTTTTCTCTTCTTGTGCTCTTTTAACCAACAATTTTTCTAAGGTGAATGTGCATAAGTATAATTGAAAAAAAAAATTCAATTAAGTTAATACCTTCTAAAGTTACTTAGCATTTGTCGCACAATAAATATTAAAAAATAAAATAAATATATTAAACCCTTTTTATTTGAATATCTAAAATATAACTTATCATATTTATATTTAAGTATTAGTTCATAAAAGATAAATGATTCATAGTTAACTCCCTTAACCTACCTACTTTAATATTTTAACAGAAAAAAAATTAAAAATGATAAGGTGAGTTTAGTTAACCTATAAGCTTAAATATATTTACAGAATCTATTTTATTAATAATATATTTAAAAATAAAAGTGACTTAAATAAAAATTTTATAAATTTATTTATCCAATCATAACGGTCTATTATTTATATATAAAAAAATAATAAAAAATAAATTCGTCTTACATAATATTTTTATTTTTCTCTTTTCTTATCTATTTTTTTTTTAATTTTTTCCATATTTATTTTCTTTTCTATCTCATTTAATGTTTATTTTATTTTTTATATCTCTTTTTTATATATATTTTTTTTCCATCTTTATTTTTTTCTTCTATCTCATTTAATGTTTATTTTATTTTTTATCTCTCTCTTTTTTTTTCTTCTCTCACTATATGTTTTTTATTTAAAAATAATAGATTGAAATTTGATAAAATTAGTCATTTATCATTTATGAAAAAATAAAAATATTTTAATTATTTAAAATATTATATTTGAAAAAATATATTATATGATAAATTTAATAACTAGATTAAAAAGATAAATATTTATTTTAAAGGGACTTTTAATATATTTTTTAAAATTATTTAATCTTATTATTCATCTTACTCACTAGATTGAATTATTAAATAAAAATATATTTATTTCATAAATATTTAATATTTTTTAATTAGATGAAGAATTGATTTATATTATTATAAATAAAATATGTATATCATTATAAATAAAATTAACATTATGGTAAAATAATTTTAAGTTAATTATTTAAATTATTATAAATAAAATTATTTATTATCATAATAAATAAAATTATTTATCGTCATTATAATTTTAATTAATTAATTGATTTTTTTAATTTTAGTGTTAAAGATTTATAAAAAATTATTTTAACATATTTTCATTAATGTAATTTTAATTAAAAAGGACAAGTGAGAGAGAGGAGAAAAAAAAGTAAAATAGAAATGAGAAAAATAACATGTGAATGAAAAAGAGAAAAAAATAAAAAATTATGAGAATAGAAAGAAAAATTATATGAAGAATAAATAAGTATATCTTATCAAATACTCTATCTGTAAAACTATAAAAGCCTCAATATACTATTAAAAATAGAAAAAGAATACTAGAGTTATTGTTTTGGAAAATAACACTTAAAATGTGTTATAAACTGATGCTAAAAAATATATTTGTATTATATTTTATGATAAGGATTGTGAAATTAGATATATTGGTAAAGAATTAAACTTAATTTGATGGTTAAGATAAATTAATATAATTCTATGTACTTATTTGTTGTTTTTTCAAAAATATGTTTTACATAATCATGTTTTTTTTTTCATATAATAAGTTTTTAGTCAAAACAAAAGTTAAAACCACAACTCACCCCTTGTTATTTTTGCTCTAGAATGAATGATGCAAAAGTTAAAACTGGAAAATTAATCGATGGTAAAAGGTTATTGAAATATTTTTTAAATAATATTTATTTGATAAAATTATACATTAATTGGTTTATACATATAAAATGTTAGTTATGAAAAGTGTATGCGAAATACACACAAATAAATGTTGGTATATTAATATTCAGTTTATTTTGATTTTGATTTTATCGAACTTACTTAGCTAATTTTACATCCACAATATTTAGAAATTTCATTAATTATGTGTGTATTCTAATATCATATGTAACAATGTAGTTAATACGTCATAAAAGAAATAAAACAATTATAATATATGATAAAACAGTGGATGATAAATTTGCTGATATTATAATAATTGAATGATAAAAATATATAATTAAGTGAATATTATTTTATGCCAAATTTAAAAATAATTATTTATTTGACGTTATTGTTAAACCAATTATTTTCTAACCTTTTTTTTTAATTGTAATATAATTAGCAAAGCTGGTTAGTGTAACTGTAATTTGCATAAAGAGGGGGTGGAGAAGATTGCGTGGCCACCCAGTGCTAAATAATTCCTTTTTTCCTTTTCCCCTTTACCAATACGTATCTCATCACATACCGTCTTACTCGAAGTATCACTTTCCAAATCTTCGATTCCATCACTGATATTTTTTCTCTTCTATCTTTCTTTCCCTTTCTCTCCCTCCGCCGAAGATGGCGCCGCCTGCGGCAGCAGTTGAAGGCGGCCAAGCACCGCAAGGGAGGCAGCAACAGCCGCAAGGAGGGTTTGGCCTCACTGGAATCATACGCATGGTCGTTTTCTGGTACTTCGCTTCCAAATTTTTCTCTCCCAAAAAACCTACCGAGCCTTCCGCTCTTATCTCCAATCTCTTTCAGAAAGCACAGCCCCTGGTACTCTCCCTCTCTCTATCTCTCTCGCATATACACGCGTACATACACTCACTTTCACATCTACTAACTCTACCTCTATTACATGATCTCACTTCGATTTTTTTATTATTATTATTATTATTTCTCTAAATTTGTTTATCTAGAAGTGACGGTGATTTCGATGATACTTTAAGGTAACGATTTGTGATTCAGTGGAATTTCAATTTCCTTGTCGAGTAGTGTGATGAAAAGTTATGTAGCTTTGTTTTCGATCAGAATTCTCAATACATAACTTGTACTAAAAATCGAAAAGAGTTTGTCGTGTAACTATCTTACTGGTCTGTCTTCTGATGTTGGTGCAAGCTGCAAAGGCTTTTCTAGGTAGTGTTGCTTTTTGTTTTTGTGCTTAATTAGGTTGTTTTCTGGATGCTATTTTTTTTTTTTCAGGATATGTGGGTTTATCTTTCCGAGCACGAGAAGTTCAACGACTTTGGTGCTGAAAGTTCACTTGTATGGCACGAAACCAATATTCCATATGCTGTTTGGGGACCTGAGAGTACCAGGACTCTTACTTTGGACTATAATCCGTCGGAGGTATAAAAAATTGGAAATTAAAACGCTACTGCTAGCTATGCCTGGCTAATTTCCATTGGTTTTTGAAGAAAGTTTAAAGTAGTTCCCGTAATTTATGGTTTCTTATTCTACTTTCAGTCTTTGAAGCATAATGGGAGTTTATATGCCCATGTTTTCTTTGCACACTCTGGCTTTTCGCCTGACCCAAGTGATCCAGAATACCAGCATCAGGCAGCATTTGGAAGGACACATCGTATTTTTTTTTTTTAACTTCTTATTGATATTTGAGTATTAAATATGTTTAAAAAAAGTGGTTTACAGGTTTCTTTATTTTTGTTGGTCTCAGCTGTTGTGACGTACTTGCCCAAGTCAAAAGCAGATAAGAAGAAAAGTCTGTTGGGAAGTTCGCCAGATTCTAGTGAGGCTCAAGTGACATCCAAGGTTTGTTATTGCTCGCATATTTTTACAATTAGTTTGATGTGAAACTGTTATGATGGTACTTTGGCTTGAGTTCAAGATTTGGCTAAGTATGTTTACGTGGAACTACTTGCACCAATTCATATATTTTATTTTCTTACTTAGTTTGGTTTCAATCATGTTGTCTGTTTTTTGATTGGTTAGTGTTTAGTGCTTTCCGTCATGACATTTTACTTACTGGTTTCATGGGTGATCTCAATATTGTTTTCTTTTGGTTTCGTTAGGTAAATGATGAACCTGAAGATGATGAAGATTCTAAGGATGATGGTCCCGTGGAGTGGGTTTCATATTGGAAACCAAATATAACAATTAACTTAGTTGCTGACTTCACTCAGTATGTTTCTCGGAATTCTTATTTTTTTTTTTTGGCACATTTTTTATCTATAAATTCTTCCTTTTGCCTGACATAAATAACAATTAACTTAATTGCTGACTTCACCAAGTATGTTTCTTGGAATTCATTTATTTTTTTGGCACATTTTTTAACTATAAATTCTGCCTTTTGCCGGACATAATTTTATGTTCTCTGATTATTATTATGGGAAGGAAGTGTTGTGCAGGAGTTGAAAGAGATTGTCAAATAAATTGGCCTTCTTTGAATTGGAATTTAGTTTTGCATGAGGTAGTATAAGAGGGATGGTTATAAATAGTTATGCGTTGTACATGGAATGAAAATTCATTTTTAGGGAATCTGGCTGTTGAATGGGAACTTAGCAAAATTTAATGTGGAAGATTTAGTTGGTTAACCATTAGTTCGTCCATCCAATCTTCAAAACTAAAGAACATTATATTCTCATACGAAATCAGAAAACTGATTTCTTTCAATTTTTGGACATCGAATCTACATCTTTTGAGTTAAACCCTATATTTTTATGACCCATGGCTCTGCTGCCGTCAATCTTTCATGTCTAGACAATACATCTTAACTCATCAACTTCAATTTGTCTTTCTGTTTGATCTCAAATCATCAACATGCAAATCATCAACATTCACAGTAGTTAATAGCAGGAAATTGTACTGCCATAGCAGTGATGCAGAGCTAAGAAGACCCTGTCTGCTTTAAGTTCTCTGTCACATTGGATTTTTTCTTTGTAGTAGGGATCGTAGCGTTTCAAGCACAGAATCACACTTGAGATGTCATAGATGAAATACCTGCTTTGTCCACTCTTTTACTCTTTTATGGCAAAGGAATGATTTTACAGTTAGAAACCCTTCATCCATAAAAATATCCAGCTGCTCAAGCATTTTCCAATCCAGTCTTTTGACTGGGCTTTGCTCTGTTACCTCTGTTTCACACAACTTAGTCATTCCCTGCTTCTCTGTATTTTGTGTAGCTCTCAATTTTTTTGACGAGAGATATCATGCATTGTGTTTTTTTTCGTCCTTATTCTCCTTGACTTGTGTTGTTTTTGACTTGTTAGTTATGTCTTAAATTTATGGTGATTGTATGTCTAGACTATGAATCTTGGTTATTGTTGAAAGAGAGAAAAATAAATGCAAGAGAGGCTTAAAACTGAGTATGAACTACACAACAGAGTCCATTTTATATAATCTGACTACAATACAAATGATTATAGGAAATTCATTCCTGTATATGATGTGATACATGTATAAATCATACTCTAATAAGTCTAATTCTAATCAGATATCCCTATAATTATGAATATCTTCATTAAATAAGGAAACAAATCTTAAAATATATAAGAATAATAAGCCCCTAGAGATCATGTAGGATACTCTAAAATACTAAGATCATGGTTATCGAATCGTTTTTATAATTTTTTTGAATCGTGAATCAAATCTTATCATGATTCATGATAAATAAAATATGATATTTTTAAGTAAAAATAAGTGATAAAAAAACATTAAAAAGTGTTATAATAACAAATAATATTATAATAATAATAACAAAAAGTAATTATATATTAATTTAAATTGTAACTTTAATCTAAAATAATATAAAATAAATGGTGTCGTGCAGTTTGAAACAATTGCAGTCCAGTCCATGTAAAAAAAAAATATCACGGCACATTCTAGAGGATTATATGGTTTCTCACCTTTTTTTTTTCTCTCACTGTAGAGCTTCCTTCTCACGTGTCACCTTTTTCTTTTCACATTAGAGTTTCCTTCTCACGGGCCTTTTATTCTGCAGCTCCTTCTAATCTTTCTTTTTACTGTAGCATCCTTCCTTCTTCTCACTGCAACTCCTTTCTTCTCACCATGCAGCGCACCCTCTGCACAGACCACTGTGGCACCTTCTTCTTTCTTCTCACTGGATCGTTGTTGGGTCTTTTTTTCCTCACCGCTACTGTTTTTTTTTTCTCACTGCAGCATTTTTTTTACTCACTGATGCCTCTGCACACCTCCACCATTTCTCAATATATAGCAAGTTTAGTTGCTTTGGCTCACTTGATCGCTTCATTTTTCTCGGTCGCTTCGTTTCACTATGTCAATTCGGTTATTTTGCTTACCTATTGATTTCTTTTAAACACACCTTCTAGTATCGTGAGCGATAGAGTTGAATTGTGAATCCTACCATTCAACTTTGATTCATCCTATTCAACCTTTGATTCAAAGCATAAAACGATATATTTAATAAATTCTACCATCGGGGATGATTTTCGAAATGCATCGCGATTCGAATTGTACGATTCGTGCGATTCTAACTACCATGACTTAGATAATGTCAACAAATATTTATCAAATTTCAAACAATTATTAGTGATGATTTAGAATTATCTATCTTGTAGCCATCATAGTTACCAATTGTCCTCTATTGTGCCATGATCACGTGGTGGTGGAGCAGCCACCACCTCCCCAGTAAGTCGCCATGAAGGAGCTCCTCAAGGTAGCAACTGTTGTACCACCATCCACTGCTGAAATTGCAGTCGAAAGTGGGTTTTGCTGCGACTCCAGCATTTAGGCAGTTGGATTTAAAAGTACCCTGAAACCAATTTCATTTCAGGGAGGTGACAACTTGTAAAATCATGTTTATTAAATTCGAGCCTTTCTGCTAGTCAATCTCCTGAGTACCTGCGGCATCTTTTCTTTCCTATCTACATTTCTGAAAGGAGGGGGAGGAATGTAAAGTTTGATAGGATGGGAGAAAAAAATAGGGTTTTTCACATCTGTTGGTGTTGGGCCTGCACTCACAACTGGCCCACTTTCTACCCCAATCAGACTGCTACTGGAATTTTTTTTATTAATCTTAAATTATATATTATTACTAAACTAGTATGATTTATTCTTTTCGAACGTTTAAAAATATCAGTACGTGATTATATGTTTAAAATATTATTTGTTAGATATATAACATAATTGTAGATTATATTCCCGCTGAATATATGTTATTGGCAAAACTGATGGATGTTTTGTTCTATTAACAAGGTTATTAAAAATGTCACTTAGTAATAATAATATGAGTAAAACTGTGGACTTAAATAGAATTGGTATAATAATAAAATACTGTAATTATTACAAGTATTTGTATAAATAGAAAGTGTTGTTATTAAATAGAACAATAAAGCATAATATATGATAAAATAAATTAAAAATAAGAGGAATAAAAATTATAATAAATTAAATAATAGTGATAAAAACGAAATAAACATATATATAAATTAATGAGCTAAAAAAAATAATAATCAAAATTCCAAATAATATAGTAATAAGAAACTTATACATATAATAAGTACAGAGAATATAAAATACCACTATTATATAACATAAACTATGTATACGTATAAAACTTAAAATTAAAAAAATAATGCATATTAAAAAAGTTCATAATAGGTAAAAAAAAAAAAAAGAAGAAAGAATAGCGGTCATCCTGCTGTAGCATTTTTGGTAAGTGGCTCTCTGCACTGCCATGGATTACTATGGTCTCCATAATATTTTTAGTATTGTGGTCATCACTAGCATTTTTAGAATTAACCCATCTTTGCCTTTATATAGGAATGATAAATATTCTTGTTGGTATGTCTCTGCACTCTCATATAGCCTTTGTTGACAGTGAGGGCTAGAGATGAAATTGGAATGCAAAATGGTGAATCTTAGTGGGAGAGTTTTCAGTGTTTAGTTCTGTCCTCTCTTTCTAGTTGTCAGTTTTTGGTTGTTGGGCAGGTGTTTGATGTTTGTATTTCAAGACTGTAACATTGTGAAGTAATACCATAGAATCCTCTCCATGGTTTTGATGGGTTGGTCCACGTTAAACTTACTAAACGAATACCCTAATGTGTTTTTGGTTATTAAACTCGTATTATGGGTCATCATGACATTGTTTTCCCAACGTGATCAAAATGTTGATGGGGCAAGCCTGTTTCAACAGCACTATATGAGCCTGTATTTATATCAATGAAATTATGCTTAATTATATATTAGTTGTATATTGAATTGAAACAAGTCTGTGAGTTGACTGGTTTTGTAAACTAGACAGAAAGATATACTGACCCCTGTCCTAATACATATTTTGGAACTTCTACGGAAATTATCATTATTTGTTTATGTTGTGTATCGTGTGATACCAATTCCATTAAGAACTGGTGTGCTGTTACAAATTTGTACTGATGACCATAAAATATACTTATTTTGATTCTGTACCCTTTTTTGCAAGCTTATTTGCTTCATGGCATGTATGTTGTTGGCACAGATAGCAATTGTATATTATGTTCAAATGTTTGTGTCAAACTAGCTAGCACACTGGTTTGAGGGGGCACTAGGACAGAAATTTTTAGGGGTGGGGGCAGAAATTTTTTGAAAGATTAAGGGCTTGTTTGTTTGCTGTTTTTAAAAACAATTTCCAGTTTTTAACTTTTTAAAAACTAAGAAAACATATTTGATGGAACAGTTTTCATTTCAAGTGTTATCAAATAAGTTTTTTTCCATCTTATTTTCAAAATGGACCTCTAAAACTGTTTTCAAAAACTAAAAAACAAAAGTAAATCAAACAAGTCATAAATATAAAAAAAATAAAAACATAAGTAAAATGTGTAACTTTTTAAAGTTTGGAGGAGCTATCACTCCCATAGTGTAGATGTGGTTTCATCTATAATTCTTTAAGCTCGACAGTTATATGTTGTCCAAACTGTTCTCAAACTAAGCTAGTGAACTTTCTTAATCGACATTTCCTTATACAAACTATGGTAGTAAAAAACTTATAAAATCTTGCTTCTAGATTTGTCTGTACTTGGGCAATTTAATTGATGTATATTCTTTATTGATGGCGCTAATTGTTGTAATATACTTTTCCTTTTTGCAGGTACCCAAAAACAGGCGTGGCGCCAAACATTGCACCATGTATCCTTGTCATTTACATTGTTTTCTTTTATTTATTTCCTTTTTATTATTCTTCTTGGCATTGGTTTCTGGATTTCATTAAACATAGTATGTTCACATTATGTGAGATTAATATTGAATCGCGGAGAACAAAGAGATGGCAAGGCTTTATGCAATTGAATACTTTTTGTGTCATTTCACTTTCAGTAATGTCTTATTTTGACCTTTCTCTTACTTTTTGAATTTCAAATTTCTTGTTTAACCTTTCAATATATTGACAGAGTTACTGGTGTATTCATGCAAGTTAGCTGACTATATGTTTATACATCTAGTTTCTTTAACTTGGTGTTCCCAGACTTGAACATCGATCCTTTTACTGGGAACTACTATCCAATTGTTTATTTCAATGAGTTCTGGTTACTCAGGGATAAGTTAATACCTTTGAATGAGACAGTGACTGAATTACGACTTAACCTGGAGGTTGGTCCCATTAGTATGACAAAGTGGCAGTTATTCCTGCAGATTGACCAGTCATTCCAGATTCATCGTAATTATGGAAGCATGCTTGAGGGTGAAGCTGATGAACTCAAGGTTTGTAGTTTTAGAAAATTCTCACTAATATATAATTATCTATTTATATTAGATTGAACTTATTTTATGTAACACTCAACTTGAGTACTTGGATACTATGTTGAATTATGGATTGTTTGAACTCTGTGACCTAGTTTTTATTTTCTTCTTTTCTCTGCCTCCTTATCTATGAACTTGACTTTACATTTTTTATAGTTGGGATATCTTGTTATATATTTCTTGAACCATTGTCCTCTGTGGTTGTAATGACTAGCTGCATTATGTTCAACTGCTCAAGTACTGTTTAATAATATATGACATCGAAATAAAATGTTGATGAACATAGCTTTTTTGGTGTCTTGGAAGACATTTTAATAAGGATATTATTTGGTCCTTGTACAAGACCCAGTTTACATACCTCTGATTTTCTATGATTTGATACTTAGTTATATGCTCATTAAAAGACATTTCTGTTTCTGATGATTTTCTCAAAGTATAAGTGTGTGTTTGGTTCTGCTGATGTGGAAAAAATAATAGCTTATTTTTGCAAGTATCCTGAAAGAGCTTTTGAAAAATAAATAATTATTTGGATATATGACATCAATTTTTTTAATAATTTGTATGCATTATCTTAGTCCCTTCATTTGATATTTAAACAAAACTTGGCTTTGGAAATCATCAACTATTTTTTCCCTTTTCTATTTGAACTATATGTTATTTAAATCCACAGGCACATCTTTCTTGAATCTTGATGTTAATCTCTATCATTGAAACATCTTATCCTGAGTGTTGTCCTTTATTTCTTTGTGTTTCGAGTTTTGCTTTTTCTTCTGTAATGTTTTGGCTTCTCATTGTTATATGTTCCTAAACAAATTACAGTCTTCTGTTAAAAAGTACACCTATCTTTCGATACTTATGATGAAAATAGTGATTAAAATTTCAAATTAGAATTTAGAAATGGTGGGAATTGTTGAGTTCCTCCATATTGAGGTTCCCATGAATTGTAAGTTGCGACACTGTTGGAGTTATTCTTTGACTTAACTCAAGAAAAGTTCTACATTCATCTGGGGGATACCAATCTTAATTTCCTTGCAAATATATAGAGTAATTAATTTCGGTTGTTGGAAGAGAGCTCCTTACCACATACAAGTGGAGCATGTGAGGAATGAGGCATCCAAACCTGTCCAATTCAATTCTAAGCATTGAGCGTCACCTGCAGTGCAGAGTGGTGTTTGAGTGTCAAGTGAGGGTTTATCATTCCTAGTTTAGTGGGGGACCTAGATTTGTTGGGTGATACACAACATAGGATGGGTTTTGAAGTACTTAAAAAAAAACTTCTGATCTTATTTTAAGATAGTGTTTGTGTATAAGTATACTAGTGCAGATGACATGTCATGAACCATCATTTAAACATCTGAAGTTGTTTTTGAAAATATATGAATTGATTTATGTTCATCTCTTAACTCACTCCTTCACACAAGAGCCCATTGGAATGAAGCATCGATGATGCATGGGCCCACATGGCCACATATCTTTATGAAATTTATTTGAAGAATGCGGGTGGTAAGGCTCTAATTCTTAACCACTTGGGCATAAATGTTATAATATCATGAGTTAACAATCCTAAAAGTTTGAGATTTATGGTGAAAACACATGATTCATGTTTGATTACTTGTGTTTTTGCTTTTGTGTTTGTTACCCAGCATTAACCATTTGCATGTGCAATTTTTCATTGCATCTTAATATTTCCTACCAGCCATTCACCTCACCTCCATGTTGTCCCTTAGCAGCTTGGGATTTCAACCATAAAGCACTGCTTGTTTATATACTGTATATTAATGCTCTTAAAGATTTTAAAATGGAATTTCAAAATGTAAAAAAAAATCCTTTGTTGTGCATGTGTCTCACCGTATGAATTGTCAAGTGTCTTGTTTTTATAATTGGCTAATATTTGATTTTGATAATTGTATCAGAGGGTATTCTTGGAAGGAAATCCTTATCTTTTGGCAATAACCATGGTTGTTTCTCTTCTTCATTCAGTCTTCGACTTCTTGGCTTTCAAAAATGGTAAGTGTATTGTCCAGCAATCTTTAAGAAAGCACCTCCAATAAGAAAAGTCATGTGGATTTTGTTAGAGGCGTAGATTTCCATCTAATAATTTTCTTTCTACCCAGACATCCAGTTTTGGAATAAAAATAAATCTATGGAAGGACTTTCTGCAAAGACGGTTGTCGTGAGCTTTGTTTGTCAGCTTATTATCTTCCTTTATCTGCTTGACAACGACACCTCTTGGATGATTCTTGCTAGCTCTGGAATTGGTTGCGTTATTGAGTTCTGGAAAATTGGAAAAGCCATGCGCATAGAGGTTTTTTTTTTTTTGTGATCTCTTGGCATTTTAATATTCATATGCTCACATGTTTTGATCGATGTAGTTTTTGAATTTTTATTATAAAACATGGTTCCTGAGATAATGGTTAATGTTTGGAATCTTGCCCCTCTTCAATGCCATGTACACTTTGTACTGTTTCCATATGCAGAACATCTGCTGAGACCTTTCATGTTCACAGATATTGTTTATTTTTACACAGAATTCATGTTAGATTTACATTCCAGCTTTGTCTACTACATGTTCTGCTGTTCCTTGATTATTTTTATTGACATCTGCAATCTATAATTTATTTTTTCCCAGATTGATAGGACAGGAAGGATACCTATGTTGAAGCTTCGGGATCGAGATTCTTATGTCCGAAATAAGACAAAGGAATATGATGATATTGCAATCAAGTATTTATGCTATGTTCTGTTTCTCCTTGTTGCTGGCTTTTCTGTTTACTCACTTATGTATGAGCGTCATAAGAGCTGGTATTCTTGGATTCTGTCTTCTCTCACAAGTTGTGTATACATGTTTGGTAAGCACCCTCCTAAATTGGCTATGCTATGCTATGATTGTGTTTTTATTGATACTACCATGTATTAAATTAAACAGAAGTGCTTTGACTCTGATAAATTTTGTTTTAATTTTCCTAACCATTGTGGTTTGTGCTTCCCTAGCAAGATTGTACCGAATGGCTGAATCACAAGTTCTCCAATGGTTGTGTTAATCTCAATCGCTGCTAGCAAAGCAGAGATTTTGTGAATGAGTTGAAAAGTTAAACCTTAATGAAAAGAGTACTTTTACATTTGTTTGAGTTAAACCTTATCTTGCAGTAAGCATGATTGTATCTCTAAGTTTAAAAATAAATTAGAAATGAAATTATAATACTTATTCTCATTCTTATCATCATTATACTGTCTTTTTGCCAAATAGAATAAATATGAAATTCACCTATCGGAAATAATGCTATTTTTTCTTGGAAGCATTTTTATTTTTCTTTTGTTGAATAAAAAAGATCAACAATCTCTCAGTTCTTACGTTGTCTTTTTTACCTACCTTTTCTTGTGGTCAATAAACAACATGCTATTTTTCGTAACGAAGTATTTAGCGTGGATGTTGAAGTGGACATGTGTGAGAATTCTAACCAAAACAAACAGTCATGCACTTAACCAATTTCAATGCTCATTATTCTGATAATTAAATTAACGATTATTTTAAACTTCGTAATGTTTACACTCTATGATGGAAAACTGTTGCAGGTTTTATTATGATGTGCCCTCAATTGTTCATCAACTACAAGCTCAAATCTGTTGCTCATCTACCTTGGAGGCAAATGACTTACAAGTTTCTCAACACTATAATTGATGACCTTTTTGCCTTTGTCATTAAAATGCCAACACTCCATCGCCTTTCTGTCTTCCGTGATGGTAAGATTACAATCATGACCACCTGCTATTCTGCACAATTGCTTCAGAAACTAAGCATAGCCTCGTATTAACAAAGGAGGTGGTCTAAAGACCAGATAGTAGAATAAACGTGGATAAAAATCTTTATTACTTCTCAGAATTAGGAAGCTAGATGCTACTAGGCCAATAAAGCCCATGACATTTGACATCTGAATGTTCTATAGTGGAAGCTTTGTCTTTTAATTTTTTTTATATATAATGATGAGTTTGAATCGCAGTCTATCTGAGAGCTAATAAACTTATATTTGACCTTCATGGTTGTGCATTAGCAAGATGAGGGTTAAACTTTGTTTCTTTGAGAAGGATGCCAGAAGAAAAGTGTTCCTTCTCCATCAGAGTTTTGAAGCCGATATATTCTTCGGTTTTAGAGAAGGGGAAGTTATCTTAACTTGCATCCACGAACCTTCATGACTGCCACATAGCTGAAATGAAAACCATTCTAGCCCTTTGTTCCATATTTTACAAATTTGAATTCCCTTTATGAAACAGTATTCTAATTGTGATTTTTTCCTGAAGATTAGGCAGTTTGCAAGTATGTCAGTTCATCAAATGACTTTTATTAATTTCTTCTTTTGTCCCTTCCTTGCAGATCTTATCTTCCTCATATACTTGTACCAGAGGTGGATTTATCCAGTGGACAAGAAACGTGTAAACGAATTTGGTTTTGGAGGTGAGGATGATCAGGCTGTGGCAGAGACAGACGCTGCAAAGGAAGAAGAGAAGAAAACTAATTGAATTGGTTTTCTCTCAACAATATGAGAAAATTTTACAGTAGATACTTGATACTGTAGAATTCAACGGGGATCAATTTGTTTTTCTCCCCCTTTTGTTACACATTTGCTTTTAGAATTTTGTTTAAAGAAAGCTTTAGTTTGCCCTTGCCTACTGAAATTTTAATAGGACCAAAGGATCGCAGGTATTTTAATCGCCGAGACCTTCATGGACTATAATGGTCTTGCAGCTTTTAGTTTACCCCTCTGTACTTTTCTTTATTTTCAAATGTCTTTATTTTTATGATAGATGACCCTTTTATGTATTATTTAATTCCACCCATATATATTTTTAACTAATTTTTCCTTGGTTTTGATTTATTTGTATTGTAATTTGTTTTGAGCATTTTTACATCTAAAACCAAATTCAATCTCGACTGTTTGCTTTATACTTCAACACGTTTTGGATATTAAGTAGCTCCATTGATTTGTAGTTGCAAGCAAGGTTGTGCGCTGTCTGTGTTGTGTGGTACCTACGGTATGCTTGGCTTATAGCAACAACACGTTGATACATACGTAGCAATAGTTGTCATATGCTTGATGACATGCTACCTAGCAAATCGATTTACTTTTTAAGGTAGGCCATATTGGGTTGAGTTGTAAGATGGGTAGCTTCATTGACCAAGTTCAATTCAGTAGGCAAAAATTTGTTAGCATTGCTATAATGCCCTATCTTCACCACGGAGATCTTTAATTACATTTTGAACGGAAGTCATGCGGGTATTAATGCCTTTTGATCTTTCATAATAAGAATAAGTCTTGAAACCATGTAGTCTTATTAACAGTACTCTACAGTCATATACTCTTTATCCCTTTTGAATATGTAGGTAAGGAAAATTACTACTTACATATGGACAATACAAACATATTTATGTTCATCGATAAGACTACAATATAATGCTAACATACCTACATATATTTTTCATTTTTTTCATTATGTGATTTAATATTACTACTTTATAAGTACGCAATTGTTATTTAAAAAAAAAAATCTAGTTTTGTTCATCTTTCGTTTTTCTTATTTTATTTCACTGGCGAGTTTTATAGTTGTTTCTCTTTTGTCTTGTAGATTTTTCCCTTTACTTGTTATTTGTCGATTTATCCTAATACTTCCTTCTTCTACGTCGAGTTCTCCTCATCCATCCTTTACATCGTCTCATAGAAGCATTTCGCTTTGGTTTTGGAGCAAGTGACGGTGTCCTTTTTCATGAGGGTAAGTTTACGATTTTTTTTTTTTGACATAGCACAGTTGGGAAAAATTTTCCCCAGCATACTGTGCTTTATATTTACAGAATTTTTTCTTAGGTCTGACCATCACAACATTAAAATATCTAAATTTTTCTAATCATGTATCTGTTTAGTTTTATTTTAATTAATGTTCATCTAATTATGTGTATTTCGTTTATAATTTTTTTTTAATTTTCATTTTATCTTTAAATAAATATTCAAATATCTTAAAATTCATTTTACCATTAGGTACTTTACTTTTTTTTCTAAATTTTATTATATTATATTATTAAAATATATATCTACAACTATTAATACAAATAATTAGATAATTAAATGCAAAAAAAAATCCTCTTTAAATTTAATAATTAAATACAAAAAAAATCTCTTTTATATTTAAATAATTAAATACAATAAAATTCATAAAATTTATTGAAATATCTTATTTATAAAATTACAACTAATTATATTATCTTTTTATAACAATTTCAAAAAAGCTAGAAAATTATTTTTTTACTTATCAAATTATTAACTATCCAAAATAATAATGTTTTAAAATTTTTGCTACTTAGTTTCTTTTAAATAAATTATTATTACTAAATAAAAATATATTTCTCAATTTTAATTATACATTAAACAATCATAAATTTAATCTTTTATTCAAATAATTTCCCTTAAATAATCTTGTTCTTTATTTTTATTTTTTTCTCCTAATTTATTTTTAAATGAATTACTGTTACTACATAACAATATATTTCTCAATTTTAATTTTACATTAAGCTAACATAATTTTAATTTTTATTTAAATAATTTCCCTTAAATTATTCCATTCTTTATTTTTATTTTACTAATTGTCCACTACTTACTTATTTTTAAATAAATTTTTATTAATAAATAAAATTATATTCCTCAATCTTAATTTTAATTTTACATTAAACCTCCATAAATTTAAACTTCACTTCAAATAATTTCCCTTATATCATCTTTTTATTTGTATGGTTGTTTTTTTTACTCCAAGCTTATCAGTGAATAAATTATTATTACTAAATAAATATATATTTTCCAATTTTAAATTTAGATAAAGCAATCATAATTATAAAATATTAGTCCCATAATATTTCTTATGCTATTTCTCGTATTTCATTAAAAAAAATTATAAAACCGACTAAAAAATAAGTTTTCTAAGAACAAAATTCCAACTTATATTCCGAGAAGATTAAGAGCAATTGAAGGTCATAATTTAGGTTCTCAATAACCGAATTCTGAGCATGACAAAAAAAAGTATGATATCTCTGTAATATAATGCACAATATGCTTCGAGAGAAATAAAAAAATAAAAAAATCCTAAGTCAGTGATTTCAAGAGGTTGCGTGGTATGATGTTAATTGTTCACCCACGATAAAAATAATAAGATTAAAATGCCTATATATAACATAATAAATTAACATTACATAAAAATACCTATAATAAATATTTTTTATGCTATATATAGGTTGAGTATTTTTTTTCATATTTTTTTTCTAATATTATATATGCCATTATCATTTCTATTTAGGTTATTATATTATATATTATATATTATATTTTGCATTAAAAAAAAATGTTATTGGAGGCCCAACAATCCAAAATAGCAATAGAGAGGTGTGAAAAACATACAACTCCTAATATGACCCAACCCAGGAGAAGAGAAAGGAAGAGGGAGAAGGGGAAGGAGAAAGTCGATACCCCAAACGGAGCAACTCCAACACAGATCTGTAGGGGGCGATAGAAGAGCGCAACGCCAACAACCAAAGTGGACAGAAACTTGCAGGAGAGAATCAGTGAACCACGGATTTGTTACCCAGGTGCGTTCTGCATAAATGGTCTGAGTTTACAATGATATTGTGTATATATACATGTATAAATATAATCTTAAATGTAAAACTCTAGAATATATATATATATATATATATATATAAATGTCAGATTAATGCTTTACCGGCAAAAAATTTCTGCCCTGGTCAGAAAACTGCTTTTATGCTAGTAATTAGGGGAACTTCCGGCTAAAGAGGAACACAATTAAATCTAAGAATACTGAGTTAGTGATCCAGGGAATTTAAGTTAAATAGTTCCCATTTAAGCATGCTCCTTGCCCTTCGCTTCTGATGGTTTGCAAATACCCCGTTTGGACGTTCAAATTCTAAGAAACTATTGACAGTATGATTAGCTGTTGTTTAGTTTTGTGGTTGATCAAGCCATGTAGGTACCAGCTACTTAAAGAGTGAAAAAGTGAGAAAAGAGCTTAAGAGATTAATCATCTCTTAGCTGATCCATGTTATTTATAGAAGAAAATTACATCAGATTTACGCAATGTACAAGGAAAAGACTATAGCTAGGTTTCTAATGCTAATAAGTAAAAATAGCTTTATACCGCAGACAACTTAACCTATCTAAACAAGTTAAGCTATGCTATCAAGGGAAACTATTCTAACACAGCCGAACAGATAGCTTTATGGTCACTTTTTAATTTTGTTAATACATTATTATACATCTACAACTACCTGATTTTGCTCACTAGGAGAAAAATACCTACCATTAAATATGATGAGAAGCAATTCACCCCATCTGTACAGAAAGGATAAAAAACTTCCACACCCTATGCAATATTTATGGACTGATTGTATCCCTCCCATAAGGACAAGAGACTCATATTCCAAGACCATACAATCCTACTAAATGAAACCTGCCAAGACCAAAACAAGCCACCCCTACAAGAAATAAAGGAATTCTAAAAATTGGGCATATCCAAAGAACATTTTCTAGATCTAATAACCCAATGCCAAATAATCAGTAAAAAGCATAAGCCCAAATTTGTTATATTATCCGATGTGTAATATGCCAATCCGCCCTGAATTGGTTATTCCTGAATGAGTTATGAAAGGCGAAGCGGACATACCTTGTCTCTCTACATTAGGTCAAGAACACACCATGTTTTCACATCATCTTAACCTTTCATGTAATTTTAGTTTTGACAAACTTGACAAAACGTCTAGTGTATATTCTAAAGCTTTTAATATTACAATATTAGGAAATGTTAGACTTGTATATGTCTACTGGATAAATGGATTTAGTAGTAGAATGAGTGGATGATGATGCAGTTTGAATTTTGATATACACAAATAAACCTAAAGATTTATCATATTTAAAAAGACCCAGATAGTATCATAAAAGAGGCGGGTGGAAGGATAAATAGAACAAAAAATTTACTTTTGCTGCCTGCAATAACAGAAAACAACTGTATTTTAGTGTATGCCAACAATGGTATGTTCTCCTGATAAACATAGTTTATAAAGAGAGGAGAACTAAAAGAGAAAGAGTGAATAAGTGTTGGATATATAGTTGGAGAAAAAACAAACACAATATGGAAGGAATGGCCTTGCACCTTGACTAATATTGTCATTAAGAAGATTCAGATTTTAGCTAAAGCATGGTCCCTCAGGTCGTGGAGACAGGGATAACCATTCTTAGGATCAGGAAGAGAAATGGACAACCCTATGCCGATCAACTAATGAAATATTGTGGCTTTTTGGCAATATTACACTATTCAGTGTGAGAAATACAAAAAAGAAATTTGTAGTAGTTTAATATTGGGGTAGTATGGTTGTCCATCTACTTCAAGCATTAGCCCCAACTATAAAGCAAAGACAAAAAATAAGTGATGGTTAAGGGTACGCATATCATCACTTACCTACAGTGCCATAGCTCCCAAATGTTGCAGCAAATTCTGACAACTTATAATAGCTCCAGTAGAAACCCTTCTCGCACTGGCCAAAATGAACCATTTGCTTCAGCCTTCCATCCAACCTCCTTGAGAACTGTTTAGTTATTGATCATAGTTGGTTGCCAATGTTGTTTTGTTTGTTGCTTTATAAATTACTCTAAAGTCTAACCCTCTGAGGAGGGACTAATAGTTTGGAAAATTATGATTATAAACTCTCTGGTTATGCTAATGAGTTGAATATAAGATACTTTGTTTTTATTTGAACTTTGATTGAATGTATGAAATTTTATTATTGTTACCGACTATGCATACGGGGTAGTCATCTCTCTGAGTCATAGGTGATCATTATACTGTCTGGTTGTTGGGATATGCTAAAGAGCGCTCTTTGGAATTAGGATGGATATAAACTTTCTTCTTTTGTCTTTTTTACATATTCGCTACTTATGATCAAGTGCCTAGCTCTGTGTATCTGTATAACGATGCCTCTTTTCCTATTATGTTTTCATTTAGTAGTTGTTGCTTAGTAAGTGTCCTTCCTATTTTTGGGTTTTTGTTGTAATCTGTTTTGTATTTCATCAGAACGAGTTCATCTTTACCTTCAGAAACTAAATTTTTACATCTTCAGCCTTTTACTTTTATCCAGATTTTTTCTTCATCATTACCTTAATTACAAATGCAGTTGGAATATGCTATACATTACGCTTTAAAATAATACAAAAAAAAAAAAACTTGAGAAACATATAAAAATTGTCAAAATAACTTAATTTGATTATTAAACATTAACATTATTTCATATTCTTAGTTGAACGAAGATTGAAGGGGAGTAAAACAGGAAGATAAACAACCTGCAGAATTACTCAATCAAGGCCCCATAAACTTACTATTGTTGTCTCTCAAATCTCTTGAACTTTAAGAGAACAGTCATGGACAGACGCACAAACACCACCAGGCCACTAGCGTTGTCTTCCTCTTCCATCACTACCACCACCACCATTACAATTGAGAACTCTGAGTCATCAAGCTCTTCATCTCAGCATGAACAACAGCAACCAGAAGTCCTTTTCCTCCCCCTCAATCGCAAGAAGAAAAAAGTCAGTTGGAAAGAGGGGACTGTAGACAATGAGTTCATGGAGAAGAAGAGTTCCAAGAAGTGCTGTATCTTCCATAAAGAGAAGCCCTTTGATGAAGATGACAGCGATGAAGATGATCTTCACTCTGATGAACACCCTCAAAATAGTGGATTTTGCTGTAAGAATCATGATGAAGCAGGCCCAAGCAGCTAGGGAACTGATTGAGCTGTGAGCGGTGACTAATGAACCTTGAAGGTATACAAGTCAAAAATAAAATCATGACATTGGAACTAGCAGGAGGGGTCTTCAGTTTAAATTTGTGTTACAAATAATTGGCCTAGATTAGTTTGAAAATAGTCTCACTAATTTTTGTCATAATTGCAGTGTTTAAAGAGTAAAAATAATAAATTCTACTAGTAAAGTGTGATAATGAAATGTTGTCATAGTATTGCATGTGATTTTATATTAATATATATTTCTTAATTATGTCCTAAGAATAATGATTGGTAAAGTTACAAGTGTTATTTATATCATTTAATTGTTTTTAGAAGTAGCAGTGTTTTAAGCAAAGGACACTGAAGATGTCCATAAATTTCTTATAATTTTTATGACTTAGGGAAACAATTCAAAGTAGATTAGATTTTCTTTTTGAATATTCAAAATATAATAGATAGGATATGTTGAAGAGGATTAATATTGAAAAAGCAATGGAGGTTTGTGACCTGTCTTGGTTTCTTGTGGGGATAGAATCTCAGTTCGGTACTTTCACAAAATCAAATTGTTGCCCATTCTTTAAAATGATTTGCTATTGCACTATCATTAGTATTATTGCGCCATTGTAATACATACGTGAGAGAAGTTGTGATGCTATTCTTACTACCACCAAAAAACCATGTTTTGGTCCAACAGAAAATATGGGAAGAGGCAACAAGAAAGAAAAGAGAAGTGATTCTGAAAGACTCATTTCCAGAACAGCAGTAGCTTAAAGGGTTAAAAATGATTAAATAGAATTTAGGAAAAGTATAACTACTAATAATATATATATATATATATATATATATATATATATATATATATGCACATTAATTTTTTGCTTTAGTGTTTATTACTTTGAAAATCTGTCTTACTAAAAATCATTCAAGGAAAACTCAATGACACAAAACCATACCAATGGGAATAAAAGTGCATAATATATTTATTTCTCCTCAAGTAGATAATTATATTAAAAGCCTTGAAAGGAATGAATAGAAAAGAACAAAATAAAAATGAAATAGAGTGAAATAAATTGAGTGGTTGAAATGAAATAGAATGGAAAGAAGAAGAAAATAGAGACAAATTTTTTTAAGTTTTTGATGATTTATTTATTTACCTCTTTTAAACTTATTTTCAGAAAAAATATTTAATTATTTAAATAAATCTTAATACTTTATTCATAAATAGACTTGTCTATTTTCTATGTACGGAAATCGGTTCTAAAAAATCGAATTCTTAGTGAAAATAGATTTAAGTGACATTCAAAAGGTAGTCAGAATTTTATTTGTGGGAGATCAAATTTTAAATTGCAGTGTTTTTTTTTTTTCGTTTTGGGTATATATATATATATATATATATATATATATATATATATATATATATATATATATATATATATATATATAATTTTATTGGAGTACAAATATGTAAGGAATTAACTTAATTAGAAACCATATATACTAAAGAATAATTAGAGAATCATTTTCTACATCGTGAGCCAAATATGGACTATTATTCATATTTGTCAATATATGCATAATCTTTCTAGTCATGAATCGACTTTTGTATATTAGTCCATATAAATAATTCAATCTTCTTTTATATTTGTTTATGTTAGTTGCTTAGGTGTATAACTAGTGTTTTTTTTTTTTTTTCTAGTGTTTGATCATTTAGGCAATATCAATTGGGTGAACAACTTTTGGTTTTGAATTCGAACTAAAAGTCAATAATTAATTTCAGTTGTTTGTTTATGGTCTAAGTAATATTTTTAAATAGTCAATTGAAAGATAATGTACTTTGAATTCCCATTATTTAGGGTTACAACGTGTATAAGTAATACTAAAATCAATTGGACTTTCTATGATAATCACATATTAGACAAGATCACCAATTTATCAAGTCTCTATGCTAGGTCCTTAATTTTCACCTCATTGAATGCAATGTTAACAATTTTTAATGGTGTTAAAAACAAGAAAAATATACCCAAAATAGTCCAAAAATAACAAATTGAAACATTACAAAAATTCTCAATTGAGTGATTTGTATGGTTTTATCTACCCTCATGGTACCATCATTTTGTCACTTCCCACCCTAGGTCTTTAGTTTTCACACTAACCAATTTATATGTATTTATTTGTAGTCCATTGTTAAAAAGAAGAAAAAAAAAACATAAAGAATAATAACAAAATGAACAATTAATAAAATTGGTTCATAACTTTGTCACTTAAAAATGCCAATACTTATAACATGACACAAACATGAAACATACAAAATACATCATCTCAACTTTGAAAATAAAGCACATAAAAATAGTAACTTATTGCTACAAACTTTGTTACATAACATTAAGAGATTGATTCATAACTTTGTTAAATAAAAATGGCAAATTTATAACATGACACAAAATGTAAAACAAACAAACTATAGTGCCTCAACTTTGAAAATAAATTATATAAAAATAGAAATTTATTACAACAAACTTATGAAATAATCAAGCTCAGGTCCACATCTTGAATTTAAACACTTTCTTGCAAGCTGAAATCAATTTGTAAGGACTCTACCTTTATCATATCAACAACCAATTTTATCGATAGATATTAAGGAAATTGTAAATATCACTGTATCATGTCCTCGACATTGATTCTTATTGGCACAATGTCTTGTACAGTAGGATCTTTGAGCTTAAGTTTGAGCATAAAAGAATGTTAAAGCACCCTGAACCGAATGTTAAAGCACCTTGAATCGAATGTTTCAAATATGAAGGAAACCCAAAATGGGAAACACATAAAAGAATGATTATTCTCATAAGTAACGTGTGCCCATAATAAATTATTATATAAAGTTCTTCAATGTGAACCATTTTCTTTATATTCACTTGTCTCTTACTTCACTTTATGAGGACACTCGAATAGAAGGGAAACAATTTAGGGTTAGGTTTTAAGAATTGATTTTATTGGAAATAGAAAACAGAAAAAATAAAGGATACTGTAGGCGCCACAAATAAGAATATTTGATAAGCCAAGAAGGATCGCCACAAGAATCGAATAATTCTTGATAAGATCAAGTGATGCAAGGAAGAACCCTAGTAGAGCAACAACTCACAAAGTAATCTGAATATTACGTACGTTCATTTGGAATTCCCAAATGTTTAATACAACTTAAGTTTATGAGTTTGTCTCATTGCAGGAAATAAAAATAAATTAAAATCCTAATATCCTAAGCAAAGTTAAGTTACCCAGATGGTTTAGTGAAGACATTATAAGCTTTGGGTCTTGGGTTCAAATCCCCACTGTAGTAAATAAAATAATAATAATAATAAAAACTAAATCTTTTAGTTGGACCTCCTAGCTCTCCAAACATTTTATGCATGTGATAGGTCTAGACTCCTCCATGTTTGGATATTTTATTAGTTGGGCCTTTAGCAAATTGGTCACTTTGTATTGCAATGCCTCTTGTGTTTTTCTGAGTCTGCCTCTTGTCATAGGTCTACCTAAATCTTGGATTGGATCTTGGTCTTGATCCTTCTCGTTATGGGCTTGGGCCTTTATGTCCACATCATTCCCTCCTTCTTGGGCAACATTTGTCCTCAAATCTATGAATTCATCTCCTGCATCAAAAGGAGTCAAGTCAGCAACATTAAAAGAAGAACTTACATTATACTCTTCTGGTAGATCAATCTTATAAGCATTATCATTGATCTTCTCTAAGACTTGGAATGGCCCATCTCCTCTAGGTTGAAGTTTAGACTTTCTTTGTTCAGGAAACCTTTCCTTTCTCATGTGTACCCAAACCCAATCACCAGGTTGGAACACCACCTTTTTCCTACCCTTGTTAGCTTGTCTCGTGTAGCTCTCATTCTTCTTTTCAATTTGAGCTTTTACTTGCTCATGCAGCTTCTTCACATATTCTGCTTTAGCCTGTGCTTCCTTATGCTTAAACATAGAAATGTTAGGCAAAGACAACAAATCAAGAGGAGTCAAAGGATTAAATCCATACACAATCTCAAATGGTGAACAATTAGTGGTGCTATGGATAACCCGATTATAAGCAAACTCAACATGTGGTAAACATGCTTCCCAAGTCTTAAGATTTTTCTTTAAAATAGTCCTAAGCAATGTGCCTAAAGTCCTGTTGACTACCTCAGTTTGACCATCAGTTTGTGGGTGACAAGTAGTAGAAAACAATAATTTAGTATCAATCTTACCCCACAAGGTCCTCCAAAAGTGACTAAGGAATTTTAAATCCTTATCACTCATAATGCTCCTCGGCAACCCATGTAGCCTTACTACTTCCTTGAAAAACAAATCAGACACATGGCAAGCATCATCTACCTTCTTGCAAGGTATGAAATGTGCCATCTTAGAAAACCTATCAACAACAACAAACACATAAATCCTTTCCATTCTTTGTTTTAGGCAGCCCTAAAATAAAGTCCATAGAAATGTCAGTCCAAGGATATTCAGGAACAAGTAAAGGAGTATACAACCCATGAGGCTTAACCTTAGATTTAGCCTTTTTACACACAATGCAGTGATCACAAAACTTATTCACATCACGTTTCATATGAGGCCAAAAGAAATACTCTTGCAAAATTTCTAAAGTCTTTTGAACCCCAAAATGACCCATCAAACCCCCTTCATGTGATTCACTCATAAGCAACTCTCTAATGGAACACTTAGGCACACATAATTTATTTGCTTTAAACAAGAATCCATTATGCCTAAAGTAACCATTTTTAGAAAACCTTTCACATGCAGCAAAAGTTTCAGCAAAATCCACATCATTCACATACATGTCTTTCAAAGATTCAAGACCAAACAATTTAGTTTCAAGCATAGAAAGTAATGCATGTCTCCTAGAAAGTGCATCAGCTACTACATTCCCTTTTCCCTTTTTATGCTTGAAGACATATGAAAATTGCTCCAAGAACTCAACCCATTTGACATGCCTCTTATTTAACTTACCTTGTCGCTTTAAGTATTTTAGAGATTCATGATCACTATGAATTACAAACTCTTTTGGTAAAAGGTAATGCTGCCAAGTTTGTAAAGCACGCACTAAGGCATACACTTCCTTATCATAGGTGGGATAGTTTAGGGCACCCTCATTCAACTTCTCACTAAAATAAGCAATTGGATGACCTTCTTGTAGCAAAACAGCCCCAATACCCACATTAGATGCATCACATTTAATTTCAAAAGATTTTGCAAAATTTGGTAATGCAAGGATGGGGGCATTAGATGGTTTGTGCTTAAGTTCAGAAAATGCCTTTTCTTGTTTTTCACCCCATTTAAACCCAACATGCTTTTTGACTATTTCATTAAGAGGTGCAGCCAAAGTACTAAAGTCTTTAACAAACCTTCTATAGAAACTAGCTAACCCATGAAAACTTCTCACTTCACTCACATTCTTAGGGGTAGGCCACTCTTGGATGGCTCTAATCTTTTCCTCATCAACTTGTACCCCTTTAGAACTCACAACAAATCCAAGAACACAACATGATCAGTGCAAAAGGTACATTTTTCAAGATTAGCAAATAATTTTTCCTTCCTAAGCACATTCATGACAGCACGCAAATGTTCAACATGCAAATCAAAATTAGTGTTATATATCAGAATATCATCAAAATACACCACTACACATTTGCCTAAAAACTCTTTCAAGACATGGTTCATCAATCTCATAAAAGTGCTTGGAGCATTAGTTAACCCAAAGGGCATAACTAGCCACTCATACAACCCATATTTAGTTTTAAAAGCTGTTTTCCACTCATCTCCTTCTCTAATTCTAATTTGATGATATCCACTTTTCAAGTCAATTTTAGAGAAGATACAAGCACCATACAATTCATCCAATAAGTAATCTAACCTAGGAATGGGATGTCTATACTTTACCGTGATGTTATTGATAGCTCTACAATCTGTGCACATCCTCCAAGTTCCATCTTTCTTAGGGACTAGAATGACTGGGACTGCACATAGACTCAAGCTTTCTTTAACCCACCCATTTTGCATTAATTCTTCAACTTTCTTTTGAATCTCCTTGGTTTCTTGGGGATTGCTTCGATAGGCTGGTCTATTAGGCAATGAAGATCCTGGAATAAGGTCAATTTGATGCTTAATACCCCTAAGAGGGGGTAGACCTATAGGCACTTATTTGGGAAAAACATCTTCAAAATCCTGTAACAAAGAAGAAAACTCTTTTGGAAGAGAGTTAGTAAAACATGGACTATTTGATTTACTTTCTTTACTCAAAAGTAAAAGTATTGGCTTTCTCAATTGCATAGCTCTTTTGACTTCTTTTTCTTTTATAAATAGATTTGATTTTTTTTTTCTCTCTTTCTCTTTTTCTTCCTCTTTTTCCTTTTTCTTTTCACTCTCTTTTTCTTTTCTCTCTCTTTTTCTTTTCTTTCTTCTTTTCTTTTCTTTCTCATTTTCAGTTGATCCTCACTAACTTCTCTTGGAACCAAAGGTGCAAGAGTAGTTTTGCGGTCTTTATGCATAAAAGAGAACTTATTAGTGAAACCATCATGCATAACTCCCTTATCATACTGCCATGGTCTCCCAAGAAGTAAATGACAAGCCTCCATAGGCACCACATCACACAAAACAGAATCTTCATATTTCCCTATTGAAAAACCCACTTCAACTTGCCTATTCATAGTCATCTCGCCATCTTCACTAAGTCATTGAAGTATATAAGGTCGCGGGTGTGGCTTAGTCTCCAAATTCATTTTTGAAACCAACCGTGAACTAGCCACATTAGTGCAACTCCCACCATCAATGATCAAAGAGCACAACTTCCCTTGAATGAGGCACCTTGCATGAAAAATATTTTCTCTTTGACAATCATCCAATTCAACTGATTGACTACCCAACATCCTTTTAATCATGAACAGATCTCTTTCTAACTCTCTTTCATCTTCATGCTCATTTTCATCACTAGATGAAGAATCTGAAGAAGATTCACTAATTATTTCTCCATCCTCCTTAAGTAACATAGTCTTCTAAGTGGGACATTGAGAAGCTATGTGACATCTTCCCAAACATTTGAAGCACTTAACCTCACTACTCCTTGTTTTCTTAAGTGCCTCATCAGACTTATTTTGATTTTTATGAGCTATAACATTGGAATTGCTTGTTGAAGATCCTCCCTCCTTCTTATTTTTGTCCTTCCAACTAGGAGAGTGAAAATTAGATGAACTCCTCCTCATGACACCCTTTCTCTTCAATTGTTGTTCCACCTTGGAAGCTTGATGTACTAAATCCTCCAACTCAACATAATTTTGCAGCTCCACAACATCCCTTATATCACTATTTAGCCCATGTAGGAATCGGGCCATAGTAGCCTCCCGTGCCTCCATAACATTAGCCCTAATCATGGAAACCTCCATCTCTTTGTAATATTCATCAACACCTCTACTATCTTGTATGAGTCTTTGGAGCTTGTTGTGAAGATCTCTTTGATAATGAGAAGGAACAAATCTTCTTCTCATCAACCTCTTCATTTCTTCCCAACTTTCCACCAAGGGTTCTTCATATCTCACCCTTTCCCTTTGTAATTGGTTCCACCAAATGAGAGCATAATCAGTGAATTCCATGGCTGCCACCCTCATCTTTTTATCTTCTGTGTAATTATGGCATGCAAACAGTTGCTCAATTTTTATTTCTCACTCCAAATATGCTTCTGGATCCCTCTTTCCTTGAAAAGAGGGTATGTTCAGCTTTACTCCTTCAATTCTGTTATCTCTAACATCACCTTCATTATTTCTCCTTCTCCTCCTTCTACCTCCACCATCATCATCATTTCCTTGATTTTCTAGTTGTTCAATTCTCCCATACAACTCCTCGGTATGTTCTATCAACATTCTTTGCATTTGGGTTGTAATGACATCAATCAATAATCTATTGTCATCCCCTAGAGGAGGGATACCACCACCACCTGTACCTGCCATCTTTCAAGTAAAAAAATAAAGGACCAAACAAATGAAGTAATAGGACATCACCACTCTTCTCACGTGTTTGCACTCAAAGATGTACCACTTGTGTTTACTCTCAATTTGACTTTTGTATAATATGCACTTTTGCCTTTTTTCACTCGTTCTCTGACTTATGGTTCTTACAAGAATCAAACAATCTAAAGTTCAAGAATCACTTTCAACTGTAGCAATCACAAGGAATAAAACAGAATTGTAGTACCAACAAAGAACAAGTAGCAAAGAACAATTTACTACTAACAACAAGCAAGACAAATCTAAATTGTATGGAAAAACAAAGATTAGACAAAGATGCTTGACACTTAGGAATTTTATCAAACAGCTAATGTGCACTAATATTTAAAGGAAGAACAACTACCACATATATATATAATTTTTTTTTCTGATTCTTTTCTTCTTTTGATTCTTTTCCTTTTTTTATTCTTTTCTTTTTTTGATTCTTTTCCTTTTTTGATTCTTTTCCTTTTTTGATTCTTTTCTTTTTTTTTTGTTCTTTTCCTTTTTTTGTTCTTTTCTGCAGAAAACTAATTTCAAACACAACTTTGATATATATATATATATATATATATATATATATATATATAAATGAAATTCAATATCAAAATTGCATAAACAACAATTTTTTTTGAACAAGTACACGTAAACAGTGACAAATGAATAGTAAACGTGAACAATATAATGAACAGTACGTGAACAGTGACAATGAACAGTAACGTGAACAATGACAATGAACAGTACCCGTGAACATTAACAATGAACAGTACGTAACGTGAACAGTGATAATGAACAGTGCGATGAATAGTACCGCTTTTGAACCCTGCTCTGAATACCAAATGACGACACTCGAATAGAAGGGAAACAATTTAGGGTTAGGTTTTAAGAATTGATTTTATTGGAAATAGAAAACAGAAAAAATAAAGGATACCGTAGGCGCCAGAAATAAGAATATTTCATAAGCCAAGAAGGATCGCCACAAGAATCGAATAATTCTTGATAAGATCAAGTGATGCAAGGAAGAACCCTAGCAGAGCAATAACTCACAAAGTAATCTGAATATTACGTACTTTCATTCGGAATTCCCAAATGTTTAATACAACTTAAGTTTATGAGTTTGTCTCATTGCAGGAAATAAAGAAAAATTAAAATCCTAATATCCCAAGCAAAGTTAAGTTACCCAGATGGTTCAGTGAAGGCATTATAAGCTTTGGGTCTGGGGTTCAAATCCCCACTGTAGCAAATAAAATAATAATAATAATAAAAACTAAATCTTTTAGTTGGGCCTCCTAGCTCTCCAAACATTCTATGCATGTGATAGGTCTAGACTCCTCCATGTTTAGATATTTTATTAGTTGGATCTTTAGCAAATTGGTCACTTTGTATTGCAATGTCTCTTGTGTTTTTCTGAGTCTGGCTCTTGTCATAGGTCCACCTAAGTCTTGGATTGGATCTTGGTCTTGATCCTTCTCGTTATGGGCTTGGGCCTTTATGTCCACATCACTTTATAATGAAAATTCTTCAATGGTTTAATGCAACTTATAGTTATGCACTATGTCATCACCTCAGTCAACATGTTTACTAAAGGACAACTTGATGATCCCTACCTGTCACTAGGTTCACATGCACTGAAAAGTGCTTGCATTTTTTTGACATGTGTTTGTCATGTCTTCACCTCGGTCAACATGTTTATTAGAAGGCATCTTGAATTGCACAATGTTCCTGACATGTCCTTTTACTCAGTTCGCATGCACTACAAAGTGCATGGACACTTTTGAACACGCGTGTAGCCTTAGTCAACGTGTTTTCCAAATAACATCTTGACTGACACGGTGTCCCTGACTTGTCTACTCACTCGATCTATGTGCACTACATAACACATGCACATTTTAGGATACACATGTCCCACATCATTACCTCGGTCAACATGTTTGTTAGGGAGCATATTAACTAATACAATGTCCTTGACCTGTCTGCTCACATCAACATACATTGTAGAGTATATGTATATTTTTGAACACTTGTATGTCACGTCATCATTTGACCATATTAAATTTGGTGGTTATAACTTGATCGTATTAATTTTGGTTTGTATGACTTAATTGTATTAAATTTAGTGGTTATTAATTGACAAATCCAATCTCTTATAAAATACTGAAGGAAGAGCCTTTTTAAATCTTACAAACATTTCTCACTTTGTAACCTTATCCTATCAAATTCTCTCACCCATTCTCTCAAAACTATCACCCACTCATTTAAGTTCTATATCCTAAAATCATGTATTTTAAATTATTATTGTTCATTGTGATGGTGTCATGAATGACACCGATATTAAAGGTGTCACTTCAAATCACTACTACCGAAGATTCTTTCCATTAAGAAAAGAATGACCATGTAAAGATTGAAGAAGTTTATTGAATTGTTATAGAAAGGACCACACTAAAGGTTGATCAACATCACTACCACGTCTTATTTTTAATAAGAGCATCATATTCATCATCCATGACCATTTTTCAATTGGGAACACGAAGAGTCACAACTGGGTTACGAGGTAATAGAGACCGAGTAACGGAAGTGGCTAAGCCATATTCATCATCATATTTCTTGTTTATCTTAAAAATGCCCATTTGGCTTCTTGTGACCATACGAGGTGGTGGGATGAGAATATGAGAGGAAGGTACAATTTGGTCCGCTGGTGTGGAGATAAGAGAAGAGGATGGGCTAAGGGAAGGAGAGACGGGTGGTGTTTGTAGACCCCAAATCTTGCCCGGCCTCAGAATAAAGTCAGAAAGCGTCCTATTTGAAGACGGCCGAAGCTTAATAAGTCATTAGGAGAGACTATTAGGCTCCCGTACCAAGATAGGAAGGTTTTTTGGCCCGAAAATAAAGTTTCTCGCCCTGAAGGGACGAGACCGCCATCTGGAAGGACCAGACCGCCGTCTCGTCTCAACGCCACGACGAGACGGCCGTCTCGATTGTCCATACGGCGGTCTCGTCTCCTGCAAAGGTCGAGACGGCGGTCTGGATTTTCCAGACGGCGGTCTCGATTCCTGCCTAGTCGAGACGGCGGTCTGGATTATCCAGACGGCGGTCTCGACCCTCTGCCATGAACGAGACGGCGGTCTCGACCCTGTCAGAGGAAACGACGGTCTCGACCTGTCAGGCGCGAAAAACTATAAATAGGGGTCCTCCCCCCCTCATTTCCACACAGAAACAACATAGCTCTCCCTTCTCTCTAGACTTTCTCTCTCTAAGAATCCCTCCGAGGCATTTCTGGAGTTTTTGAGTGTCTCTAGGCATAAACTGAGCGTTCTAAATCTTCTTTAGAATCCCTCCGAGGCATTTCCGGAGTTTCTGAGAGTTGTAGAGTGAAGGGTTGCCAAAACGCACCCTCTCTTTAAAGAAATATAAAAGCTTGCTTTGGAGGTGCATATTCTCCCTCTCTATTTTTATTATTACCGTTTAAATTACGCAATAAGAGCTAGGGCCATGTAGTCATAAACTTAAATTCCGCATAATAAAAGGGTAAAAGCACAATTTTCCAGTTTAATTATTTATTCAAGATAGTCGGCCTATCATAGGGAACCCGAAAGGGGCGTCGTAAAGGAATTAACACTTCCTTTACACGTAACTAACTCCCTTACCCAACTCTGGTTCTAATGACCAAAGTTGGTTTTTGAAAACCAACGCTTTTTTTAAACCCCTTTTCCGATGTTTACGATAAAAATATCGGTGGCGACTCCATAGAACCCAAATCAAATAAATCCCTGGGTTAGCCCGGTTATCGGACAACCTAGGGATACTTTCGAAAACATCGCCCCTAGGTTAGCCCAGTTATCGGACAACCTAAAGGCGTTGTAACCACCAATAAAAAAACGCGAAAATAAAGAGGGTCGAAAAAACTATCGCGTCGCTCCGACCGCCTCCTTTTTTATGGCGGCGACAGATGGCGACTCCACTGGGGAAGCCTAGAGAGTTGATCCCATTTAGTGATGGGCTGACTTAAAAATAATTAAACCAAGAAAATAGCGCTTTTACCCTGCCTTGTATTATAACATGCTTTATTGCTTGGCTTTCAAATAACTGTTGCTTGTTTATACTTACGCAATTGATTGAAATATAAACTGCACACAAACCCTTGCACACTACAGTTCCCCCTATACCCGGGGGCAAGTGAGATAACCATAGGGAGTGGGTGGCAGGTACGGTTCGCTGTAGTTAGGGCCTTGTGCCCACCAGTGTGATCGGAAACCACCACTCAAGGTGATAACCTTCCTCTTTTTGCAACAAGACCGACTCTGGCCTTAGTGCTGAGCATGGTTGGACGGCTGGAGAGTGGGGACCCTATAATGGGGGCACCTTGGGGGCCTTAGCCTGGTGAGAACAGTTAGAACTAACCCTCGCCAATGCACTTTTCTGCAGGAAAACCCTACCTCGTGATAAAAACGAATTCTCACATGTTCGTGGATGACCGAATTGTGTGTGCATATGTTTGTTGCATTTGTCTGTTGCATTGCATAAACAAACAACAAAACAAAAAATCACGAAAAAAAATAAATATTTTCACGAATAAACCCCCTTATCTCGGACAGTCTGCCTTTTAGCTAGCCTGATTTCAGGTTCTTTGTAAGCTAAGTAGCCACGCAGTTCCGACAGAAGAGATAAGGGACGTTAAATATTCTTTCGCATAAAGCCATATTTTTATCTCGGATAGTCTCGCCTTTTAGCTAGCCTGGTTTCGCATTTTTGTAAGCTAAGTAGCCACGCAATCCGACGTGAAGAGATAAAAGGCTATAAAATAAAATAATAAAAATCCAAAATAAATAAAATAATAATAACAAAATCAAAGCATTTATAACAATAATTTTGACAAAGTCGTATCATTCATATTACATCATGTCATAAGTGGAAAAACTAAGAGAGAAAATGAATGCATAAGGAAAGTATGCATACGCATCATTTTAATAAACCCCTAAAAAATGGGTCTTAGAGGCGTTTTTTGGGAAAATTACTGGGCCAAATCGCCTTCGGCAATTTGCACCTTGGTTCTTCACCCTTTTATCTTTGTTTTGACATGTTGTGCGTCCAAATTGGACAACCCAGTCAAAAGTTATGCCACTTTGAACATCTGCTGCCCTTTTGTACTGGTGCATGCATACATACATTCATTCTAGGGGGCACTAGATATTCCTAAGACAAAGACGAAAGAGGCCCAAGTGCGCTTGTAATCTTCCATAAGGAAGAGATAAGTGTGTTAAGGCATATGGTGACCTTCATAAGGAAAGAACCATTCTGCCGAAGTGGGTATGACACTCCGCAAAGCATAAACTTTAAGGATGATGTCAAAGCCATTGTCTTAAGGCATATCTATCCCACACCAATAATTCATTTTTAATAAAAACCCTAATTCATGTGCATTCTAGAAAGCGGCTGGTATTCTTCATGCCCTCATCCGCATACAAAAAAAACACAAAATCCCAAACACTATCATACATCATGTTAGAAAATAAAACATGATAATGTTTAGGAAAAAACAAACACTTGCATACATGCATCCACTAAACTTCATCCTCATAACATGCATCTAATAATAGACAGTTGAAGAAAGTGGACATTCCTCAATACTATGAAAAGAGGATCAGGGCATTTCGCCTGCCATGCACGGGAAGTCAAAAAGAAACTAAATAGAAATATTTACCCGCCCATGGGTTCATTTAGGCTTCTCCGCTTTCAAAAAAAAATGTACTTCGAAACATTGCATTAAGGAATGTACACTATCTAGATGAAATAAATAAAATTGTTTGTCTCAACCGTAAATTGCATTCATAAATTGCATTCATTCTCGCTTTAATAAGATAATAAAAAGAAAGGATTAGTCGATGTGCTTTCCACGAATCGAAGAGCAAACCTTTTGTCGTCAAGTTATCTCCAACGGTTGATCCGCCTAAGAAGGATAATAAGCCTCAACCGTTGGGTATCCGAGTTAATAAGGAAGAGGGGGCAAGAATGTCGTTACATTCGTTCACCCCATACATCAAATAAAGTTGTATCATTGAGATACGCAGAAACACCGCCCATCAATGAAGATATCTCCAGCATAGCCAACATTCGGGGGAAGAATTGGAAGTGAAACAATCTACACCCCCAGGAGCTATAAGACAATGCTCCCAAGAATAAAGGAAAAATAAAAAGACCGAAGGAAACATAATCCAAAGAGGAAATTGAAGAGACTTTGGATTCACGACGCTGAGGCAATTCTTTCAACACTCCGCTAAAGAGACAAACTCAGGGTAGGCGACAAGCTAGTCATAGTTTGAGCTAGAGACGACATTCGGATCAGCAAGTCGTTTGCCCTACCTTGAATGGATGCGGCTGAAGAGGACCTTTGAAATATCTTTTTCCAATATGAAAAGACTTCCCCAACAATATGACGGTGACCCACATGATGAGAAAATATGGATATCTCCCAAACCAAGGGCTCATTAGAAACTCTCAAGGAATAAGGAAGCCACCAGATTTTAAAGACAATCCTTTGAAGCATTACCCTACAAAGGATCAAGTTGCACAGAGAAAAGGGAAGTCTCCCCTCCGCACCTTGAATCAGATTTTCCCATATAGAGGGGTTCAAGGGTCAAAAGCAACTTTAGTCATTAGGTGTTCTCCTTCTGATTCTTAGGGTTTGTAAATCCAATGACTATTAGAGATTACTCCTCGGGGCTAGCCCGACCCCCGAGCATTGTAGGGCACATATTTCCCTATTAATTACAAAGAATGTCATTTTTACTATCTGCTTCTCTTCTTGCTATTCATGTCTAAACCTCATTAATAACCATGTTTAAGCAAACGTTTTCAAAATACGTCAAAGTAATCAAATTGCGCCATTGACCAAAGTAAAAGTCAAATCCATCACTACTGATTGACTAGAAACACAAAATAAAGTTTTACCTCGTCATAAATAAAGTCGTGTTTCACCAATGTTGTACAAAAAGAAAACAAAAATCAAAAGAAGCCCATAAAAGCCAAAGGCCAAAAAAGTGAGGGCAAGATACCCGGTAGGAAACCCACCAAAGGGGGCTACGCAAAAGTTAGGGTAAACCCGCTAGGAAACCCGAACAACCATAAAGGGTAGCCTAGGCAAAAACTAGGGTTACAAAGTAAAGTCCACTAGGTTTCCCAAAGCAACAAAAAAAGAAACCTAGACAAAAGTTAAGACAAAACAAAACACAACATCCTAGACTGAAAACTCAAAGGGCAGACTAGGGAAGTCAATCAGTCATAACAAGCGCCATAGAATAAGACGCCACTCCATAAACAAAACGTTTGTCTAAAACTAGCCTAAACACTCTAACCAACCTTGGCTAGCCATGCTTACAAAAACCATTTTTGTCAAAATAAAACAATTCTAAAACACAAGCCTTTGAATTAAATATCCTCTTCCTTCTTTTCTCTTGACCCTTACCACTACGACATTCTAGTAATTAGTAGGGAAATATGGAGATAGTAATCAATAAGAGGATCGACATCCCCAAGGAAAGGGAGGGGCGCACTAACATGGCAAGTTGCTCTACAATTAGTACAATCATTCTTCGGTCATGAAAAAAATCGAGACGACAAAATTGGTACAGCCTATCCCTGTCGACGAAAATACATAACATCGGAAGCTCATCAGAAGCTACAGCACATTGGTTAATCCTTTTGAAAAATTAATTGAAATAGTATTATAGGATGCATATCGCCAACATTGCATGCATATGATAGGCTCCTATCTCTCAAAAAAAAGAAGAGAAAGAAAAAATGACAATAAAAAGAATAATGCCTGCTAGGAGATTCTTAGGCAAAAGTTAGGGTAGCCTGCTAGATCGAAAACTCGCAAAGGGCGGTCTAGGCAAAAGTTAGGGCATTCATAAAAAAGGAAAAAACCCGCTAAGATATCCTAGGCAAAAATTAAGGCAGCCCGCTAGACCGAAAACCCCAAAAGGGCGGTCTAGGCAAAAGATAGGGCTAAACCAAAAAATGAATAAAAGAGAGGGGTCCTTCATCATAATCATGAGAGTCCAGCAGGAGAATGCCAGTCACTTTTCCAGATGCATCAATCAAAAAGAAAAGATTGCATTTAAAGCATCCACACACAAGTAGACGCACAAAACGACTTTGTCAAGGTAAAAAATAAAAAATCACTTCAAATAAAAAACAAAAAAAAAAAAGCATTCATGCATATAAGGAGAATAGCTCCATGTTTGTGATTGAAAACAGGATCACTAAGACTGAGTCTCCAAATAAAGCCTTCAAGAAAATGGAGTAAGTTGTCAATCAAGCGACTCATCAAAATAAGAGCTTCCAAAAATCAAGAGCTCCAACTACCATCCTTCTACCCAGAAAAGAAGGCACAAGAAAGTAATAAGTCTCCAAACATTGCTCTCCCTCAAGAAAGAAGAGCGAGTTGTCAACAGAAGCTTCCAGAAGCCAAAGCTCCAATCATCACCCAATAAAAGAGGGCACAATCATCAAGACATCATAAAAGAAAAGTCGACGGAAAGGCTTAGTCATCCCCAAGAGGATCCCTTCCTACTCCGAAGGCAACACAAAAAGAATTACCCCATGGCTCAGCACCGCCATCACATGAGTCATCGAGAACACTCACCCAAAGTCTCCTCCACACTCCCCAATGAAGAATAAAGGCTTCAAGAGCCCATCATCATTAACAGTCAAAAGAGTCCAAACCATCAAGGGCTCAACAAAAAGAAAGAAGAGAAAAGAAGAGAAAAGAAAACCCTTGCATCCCCAGCAGATGTCCAAAAAGGCCATGATAGAGAGGGCCGAATAAAAATCCTCAAGTAGATCTCCAAAAAAAATCTACAAAAAAGAATCAGAAATTCCCATTCTCCAGTAGAATAAGAGCTTTACAAGGTCAACTCACATCAACATTAACCAAGGAGCCAGGACTCCATCCCAGAAAAAATCAGATCCCCAGGAAGTCAACTAATTCCCTGGTGGATCACTAAAGAAAGAAAATTTCATCCCTAGTGGACCTCCCCAAAAAAAGAAGGGAAAAAGCCAGCGTAATAAAAAGAGACTAAAAAGTAAAAAGGCTTACGCATTATCCCGAAAAGCCAAATTTCAAATCGCGATAAAAAAGAGGTAAATCGCGGAAAAAGGCAAAATCAAATGAAAATCCTTGCTCCCTAAGTGGGTCACCTCAGGAAAAGAAATAATCAAAAAAGGAATTGGAAATTCCATTCCTTCGACAAAATAAGAGCACCACAAAAGCCAGCTCGCACCCACATCAATTAAGGGGTCAAAACTCCATTCCCTCAGGGGGCAAATCAAAATCAGATCCCCGGGAAGGCAATCAATTCCCCGGTGGATCACCAAAAAAAGAAAAATCATCTCCAGTGAGCCTACGACAAAGGCAAATTCCAAACCCACATCCTTAGAAGAGTCATTTGCCTAGGCGTAGGCAAGATCTGGCGAGCAAGAGCCAATTTCCCCAGAAAGGGACATCAACCTATTCGGAGGCAAGCAAGTATAAAGTCCTCACCACTAATGAAACATCCGCCTACTCGGAGGCACGAGAAAAAAAAAAAAAAACAAACTCCATTTCCCCGGAGAAATAAGAGCTTGAAGAAACCAGCTCTCATCAACACCAAACAAGGAGTCACAACCCCATTCCCCAAAAGGCGACCAAAATTAGATCCCCAAGGAGTCAACCAATTCCCTAGTAGATCACCAAAAAAACTTACCCAGACAGCCTACTGCAAAGGCAAAACTTCAAACGCATATCCTCAGAAAGCTACTTGCCTAACATGGATATCCCTAGTGGAACGCATAGGCAAAACCTTGCAAGCAAAAAAGCAACATTAGCCTATTCAGAGGCAAAGAAAACAACAAGTATAAAGTCTTCACCTCCAAACGGAACATCTGCCTACTCAGAGGCATTACCAAAAACTCAATGGATATCCGCCTACTCAAGAGGCGTCACCAAGATCAACAAATCCCCAGAGGATTCCTGCCTACCTAAGAGGCACTTATCAAAAAAAAAAAAAATTCCCAACAACCAGCAAAGTCGGATGACCACCACAAAAGATCAAAAACAAAGAATTCCCAGCAATCAACAAGCTGGACGAACACCAACAGAATCCCCGGCACAGACCGGACGACAATTCCCAGAAAAGACAAAAAGCAAAGACAGAACACATCTCAACAACGGCGCATGATCAGAATCAGTAAGCCGCCACCATTGTCAAAGGATCAGCTACCGCAAGAAGGGGCATCCAAAGGCACATAACCAGACGGGGGTTCATACTCGTCAGCCAAGGGATCAGCTACCGCGTCGAAGGAGCATCCCAAGGTTTCACGCCGGCGCATGGTCAGAATCAGTAAGCCGCCACCACGGCCAAAGGATCGGCTATCGCAAGATGGAGCATCCGGAGGCTTAACCACCGGATGGGGGTGCGTACTCATCGGGCCTTACGAAGAGGGCTTACCGGACGGGGTTCATACTCGTCAAACACCGGATGGGGGTGTGTACTCATCGGGCCTTACGAAGGGGGCTTACCGGGCGGGGGTTCATACTCGTCAAACCGGATGAGGGTTCGTTCTCATCGCCGAAGGGGTCAGCTACCGCGTCAAAGGAGCATCCCGGAGGCGCACAACACATCTCCCCGGAAGGTCATCCGCCACAAAGACGGAGTATCCGAAGGGAAACCGGCAAGAGGGTCAACTCCTTTACCCTCCAGTCGATCACCTCAGCACAAAAGGCTAGCAGTCGACTGGTCGGGAAAAGGGGGGGCAGCTGTAGACCCCAAATCTTGTCCGGCCTCAGAATAAAGTCAGAAAGCGTCCTATTTGAAGACGGTCGAAGCTTAACAAGTCATTAGGAGAGACTATTAGGCTCCCGTACCAAGATAGGAAGGTTTTTTGGCCCGAAAATAAAGTTTCTCGCCCTGAAGGGACGAGACCGCCATCTGGAAGGACCAGACCGCCGTCTCGTCTCAACGCCAGGACGAGACGGTCGTCTCGATTGTCCATACGGCGGTCTCGTCTCCTGCAAAGGTCGAGACGGCGGTCTGGATTATCCAGACGGCGGTCTCGACCCTCTGCCATGAACGAGACGGCGGTCTGGACTTTCCAGACGGCGGTCTCGACCCTGTCAGAGGAAACGGCGGTCTCGACCTGTCATGCGCGAAAAACTATAAATAGGGGTCCTCCCCCCTCATTTCCACACAGAAACAACATAGCTCTCCCTTCTCTCTAGACTTTCTCTCTCTAAGAATCCCTCCGAGGCATTTTCGGAGTTTCTGAGTGTCTCTAGGCATAAACTGAGCGTTCTAAATCTTCTTTAGAATCCCTCCGAGGCATTTCCGGAGTTTCTGAGAGTTGTAGAGTGAAGGGTTGCCAAAACGCACCCTCTCTTTAAAGAAATATAAAAGCTTGCTTTGGAGGTGCATATTCTCCCTCTCTATTTTTATTATTACCGTTTAAATTACGCAATAAGAGCTAGGGCCATGTAGTCATAAACTTAAATTCCGCATAATAAAAGGGTAAAAGCGCAATTTTCCAGTTTAATTATTTATTCAAGATAGTTGGCCTATCATAGGGAACCCGAAAGGGGCGTCGTAAAGGAATTAACACTTCCTTTACACGTAACTAACTCCCTTACCCAACTCTGGTTCTAATGACCAAAGTTGGTTTTCGAAAACCAACGCTTTTTTTAAACCCCTTTTCCGATGTTTACGGTAAAAATATCGATGGCGACTCCATAGAACCCAAATCAAATAAATCCCTGGGTTAGCCCGGTTATCGGACAACCCAGGGATACTTTCGAAAACCTCGCCCCTAGGTTAGCCCGGTTATCGGACAACCTAAAGGCGTTGTAACCACCAATAAAAAAACGTGAAAATAAAGAGGGTCGAAAAAATCATCGCGTCGCTCCGACCGCCTCCTTTTTTACGGCGGCGACAGTGTTGAAGGGAAGTGTGGGCTGGCGGTGTCTGGGCTCACAAGATATGGGCTAGTAGGGGGGTGGGTTTGTGTTTCAGGGTGGTCCGTGTGAGGAGCAGACACATTTGGAGATTTATTGTGAAGGTGATGCATTGTATAGACACTCATATCATCACACAAGAAATCATAAGCAGTAGAAGAAGGGGAATACAATTTCTGAAATGGGAAAACATGCTCATCAAATAAGACGTGACGAAAAATTATAATTTTACTATAAGATAAATCATAACACTTGTAGCCACGATGATGCGAAGGGTAACCCAAAAATACACATGGGGTAGATCGAGGTTGTAATTTATTGATTGTGGTGGATGGAAAGAGAGGATAACATAGACACCAAAGCACCCTAATGTGAGAATATGAGGGATCCCGTTGGTATAGAATTTGAAGAGGAGAAGTGTTTCTCAAAACCTTACTTGGAAGTATATTAAGAAGATATGTAGTCATTTGTAATGCATGATGCCAAAAGAAAGAAGGAAGAAAGGCATGAGCAAGAAGAGTACAAGACATATTATTGATAGTCCAAATTTTTCTTTCGGCTTTCCCATTTTAAGGTGAGGTATGGGGGCAAGAAAAACGGAAAGACATACCATTAGTTTTACACAAGTCCCAAAAAGGTCCATTGTCAAACTCCCTCCCATTATCACATTGGAAATTTTTTATATGACGTTCAAATTGAGTGAGAATGTGGGCTCGAAAAGCTAAGAATTTCTCAAATACATCATACTTTCTAGCCAACAAAAAAGTCCATAAATAATTAGAATAATCATCCAAAAATAAAACATAATATTGATGTCCCATTGAACCCAAAATAGGAGATGTCCAAATATCACTATGAATAATATCAAAAGGCATAGACGTAATCGTAGAAGAGGAAACAAATGACAACTTAATATGTTTTCTAAAAACACAAGATTGACTTAGACTAGACTTAGAAAGACGATTACAATAAATTTTTTTATTTTTTCAAAGAACATCTAAAATAGAAACACCCAAATGACCCAACCGATCATGCCAAAGCTTAAGAAAAATGGTGGCAAATGTTGAAGGATGATTTTGATTGTTGATAGGAGTAGTAAGAGGGTAAAGATCACTCTGGCTATCACATCTCAATATTGGCAACCCTGTCTAAAAATCCTTCATAGAAAAACCAAAAGGATCAAATTCCACGATCACAGAGTTATCAGTAATGAACTTTCTAATCGAAATAAGATTTTTGATAATTTTGGGAGCATGTAGAATTTGTGAGAGATAGGGAAGGATTAGGGGAAGGCAAGCAAGTATTCTCATAGCCATGAATAGGGATAGTATGATCACTACAAATAATAATGCCAGGATGATTGCTCAAATTAAAATAAGACGAGAAATTATCATTGAAAGATGTCATGTGAGAGGTAGCTTCGGTGTCCATGTACTATGATGGATCAGGGGGACTTAGAGACATAGTATGCATAACCGCTTTAATATTTGTAGGAACATCAAAAGTGGATGCCCATTCTGAGAGGCCATGTAAGCCTGTTGTGGACGTGACCTAAGAACGTTCGGTTATTGTTGTTGTCTCTATGGTGCAAGACCCCATGCCCACCCCTGGTTTGGATATGGGCATGGAGAAGCCCATTGAGGAATCCAACCCCAAGGTGGGTAATTCAGCCAAGGTGAAGACTCCCATTGTGACTGCTATTATGGACTCTCGCCAAACTATTGTTGACCACTACTGTTGCCCCCTGTACGACCAGATTTTCCATCGCCAGACTCGCAACCACCGTCATCAGATTTTTTTTTCTAGAATTCTTGTGATATCCAGACGGCTTCCCACAGTGCTGCTGCTGGTATAGCTGGTCCGAATGCGAGGAATTTGAATAATAAACAGATTGGGAAGCAACCACCATTGCCAACTCCGATCCCGTGGCAGCTCCTTTGCCAATCCAACTTCCTCAAGTGTGAGCATTGATCGAGCCTGATAAAACGAAGGTAGGGGATCACTCTGCCGAATTAACGTCCCTACACCGCAATATGCACTTGTGAGACCTAAAACAAGTTGAATGACGAGGTGGCTCTCCGACACCTGTGCTCCAACATTTTTCAACTGATCAGTAAGGGACTTGATACGTTGACAATATGTCGAAACATTCGGAAAATTCTCCATCTTAGTAGTGGAGAATTCGACCTTAAGGGTTACCACATGGGAATGTTTGTTGTCTTGGAAAATATCTCTCAATCTATTCCAAGCATCCATGGTCGTGGCATCGGGTTCAATAATTATATGCAACAGATCATTGGAGATGGTTGCATAAAGCCAGGAAAGAACCATAGCATCAAGAGTCGACCATAATTCTTTTTCATCCTCAGTCACAGGTACCTTCTCATTGTCATTGGCAGGAGGAATAATGTGATGAAGGACCTTATGAGAACATGCGATAATTTTAAAAACTTCCGCCCATGTAGAGTATTGGACATTCCCCATCTCAAGAGTGATGGAAATATGGTTCTGTATATTGGAAACCTTAAGAGCTGGATGGAAAGAACTCTTATTATCCGTCATGATGGTGAGAAGAAAAATAGATGAAGGGAAACGAAGAAGAACAAGAGTAATTGACCTAAAAATCTGATATCATAAAAGAATATTTTTCTCAATTGATCTCATTCACTTACTTGGAATAAATATAATATACAAGTCGTAATCTTAGAAAACTAATTAAGTAACTAATAATATCATGCATATATTTAGGAAACTAATTATAAACTAAATATATGTTTACCTAAAATATAATAACAAAATATATTTACATATATCTTAATAGGTGTCACTTCAAATCACTACCACCAAAGATTCTTTCCATTAGGAAAAGAATGACCATGTAAAGATTGAAGAAATTCATTGAATTGTTATAGAGAGAACCACACCAAAGGTCGATCAACATTCACTCTTGCTACGATTGAGAATTAATCTAATGGTATGTAAGTACATTGTTAGTGAGCTAACCAATGACGATACCAATAAAATGTTTGACATTTTCAAATCTGAGATATTTTCAATTAATATTGAGTTATTCATTCTATTTCAATCTCATTTATCTCGCCCCGAAATCATATTATTTCTTTCTTCACCTTCATATCAACCTCAACCATCATACCACTTTCAATATGAATCCTCTTATCATTTTTCACCATCATACAACCCACAAAATAATCCTTTACATTATGGTTCATGGGAATCAAACTTAGAAGCATACACACAACTTCTTAGAGGGTCAACCCAACTAACCCAACCATGGAAGAACATGACATTATAGGTCTTCCATCCGAAAGTTTTGATATTTTAGGAGTGATGTCTTTGTTGCTAGTGCAGATGAAGAAGGCAATGACAAACCAAAACCAAAACTAAACATCTAACCAGCCTAATTAACCTATAACCCACCATAACAATATTCAATTTCAATAGACCATAAATAACCTTAACCTAGAATTTGGTCATGTTTTGATTGAGATACACTTATCTACCTCTTAGAACATTATTCATTGGTCAATGCTTCAATACAAATCAATATGTCCAAGAAGCAATAAAAAAATTTCACATCATCCACCATCACACATATAATGTGTAAATTTCAAGTCAATTTAGGGAAGTAGTGCAATATGTTTATGCAAAGTGTGACTAAAGGTACAAAGTAATATTGTGGACTAGAAAATAATATTGGTAAATAGTGAAATTGAAAGGCATCCACATATGTGTTTCTATGTGAATCTCTCAAGATCATAACAAGTTAGGGTCGCATCTTATTTCTCAAATAGTCTAGGAGATTGTGGATACTGGTTGTTCAACCCCTATCTCAACAATAATTATCTATATGAAATCCACCCAAAGATAGACAGTTACATATGAGAAGCCATGACTAGACAAGTAATTAGCCATTAAGAAACTACATGGCAATTGGGAGGAGTCATACAACAAGATGTTCCATTTTCTTAAAATATAGAAGATAAACATTCATCCCGCATACCAAAGATAACAACTTGTTGAGGACCCTGTCTTCTTCAAAAGAGTGTTTTGGTCATTCAAACCTTGTATCAATGGTATTTAGTACTATAAGTCATTGGTGCAAGTGGACAAAATATTTCTAAATAGAAAATATAGAGGAACATTGTTAGTTGTAGTAACACAAGATATGCACAACAATATACTTTCAATAACCTTCACTATAGTGGAGGGGAAACAACTAATGTTTAGTCCTTCTTTTTGAGGAATCTCAGGAGATATGTCACCCAACAACCAGTATTTTGTCGCATTTGTAATTGTCACGATTTTATATGAAGTGGTTACTTAAGATAGGGAAATGATTGAGCGAAAACAATTTTATGCATGTGTACTATTTTAACACATTGCACAAAATTTCATAAGGAGGTTCAAAGAATCCCCTTAAGAAGGATGTTGTGAATATGGGTAAGTTGTATTCTTTTCTAAACTCATTAATTTGATGTAGTACTTAAGTAACTATTTACTTATCAATCTTCATTTGTTTTAAACAACATATGAAATTATTGAACTCATATTTTTTCTACTATTACAACATAGGTAGAAATAAATATTTGGAGACAGTACAATGGTTGGACCAAATCCTGTCTTGAATAAAATAAGGAATCCTCCTTAGTGACGTCAACTTACATCCATTGCAATAAGTTCTTCACTAAAATAGTTAGGGAGGTGGTCGTCATAATTGTTGTTGGACGCATATACTCATAACTTTGCAAAGTACATTAATCTTATATATACCTTACCATAAGTTGCTAAAATCTATAGCAAATTGTTCGAATAACTAAGAAAAGAATATTATTGGTATGAGTGTTAAAATAGACTTAACTTGATGGTCGATCCAAAAGACCTGAGAAATAAGCCAGATTAAATAAAAAAAATTGTGGTTTAAATTGAATCAAACCTATTTTGGTCGAACCTATTTAAGTAATGACTTACATGAGCTTAGGCCTAGTTAGCCTATAGGCTTATAGACTGATCCGTTTTATAGAATAATAATTATTTTTTAAATAAAAATAAAAGTAATATTATTTTATTAAAAATTATATATGAATTACAAGTTAATTTGACAAAGGATTCACTTTGTTCTAAGAGTAAATATCATAGTAATTCTCTAACAACCACTTATTTCAAAATCTAATGATTAAGATTAATTATTATTTTATATTAATAAATTACTTAAAAAATATATTATAATAATTGAATGAATACATTCTTTAATAATTTATAGATTAAGTCATTATATCTTAAATCAAAACTAATTTTATTAATATAATTTAAGTTTTAAAAATATATTTTATATTTTTATTTAAATATCTTTTTAATTAATTATTTTGGAATAAATATGTTAATATTTCTTTATTTTAAATTTAATTAGACCAAATTTATCTCTTTAGCCAGGTTGGTCGGTCTAACATAAGATTATGTTAAGTTAAAAATTTTGATCTATTTTAAAATATAGGTTGAATTTGATCATTAATTTTTTGTTACTTACTCCGTAGGACTAGGCTAGGCTAGACCGAAGTTAGGTCAACCATTTTGACAACTCTAATTATTTATCATCTTCTCACAATTTTTTAAGTCCAAATTTAGAAATAGAAAATCCAAATTCAAAAATAGAAATAACTTCAAAAGTTCATGGACCATCCTCATAATATTTAGTAAATAAATTTTCAATCATATATTCTTTTTTACTCTAATATTTATATATGAAACACCTTAATAATATTAATATAAAAATATAAAACAAGTTTAAATAATTAAAGAGTATTAATAATATTAATATAAAACAATATTAAATAACTTTATTACTTATTTATATATATAATTCTTTTTAAAAAATTATTTTCCTTTTTTTACTTATCTCATATTTATTTTACAATAAAATTAATGATTTATTAAATAAATTATATATATATATATATATATATATAAGGTAAAACAAAAGAAGTAAAAAACATTCCTAAAAAACTAAATTCTGACTGCTAAAAACTAAATTCTGATTGCTACACCTATGACGCGTCTTTATTCTGGCCGTGCATGATAAACATCTTTATTGTGATAAATAAAATTTTGGATATCTATTTAAATAATTGATTATTATTTTAATATTTTTTTGGAAATTTTTTTCCTATTTTTCTATTATTTACTTTTTTTTCATCATAACATATTAGATTTTGTGTTGAATAATGTAATTTGGTAATTAAGATTAGATAATCGATGGTGTAATTTTTATAGTGAAAACCAGTTTCGGTTATCATTAAAAGAATAATATTTTTTTAGAACCTCCGCGAAATAATTATTTATAGTAAATAATTTGTTTGTGATTTATCGAAAATTTACAAATAATAAATGAATATATTTTATAAAATAAATAAAATAAGCTGAAAATTTCTAATATAATGAAGTTAACTATATTCCCATGTTCGAAGAGCAATATGTTACAGGTAAATTAATAATCTCATATAACAATACTGAAATATTTATAATTCTTAACCAGATAATTTTTAATTAAACTACTTATATTAGTAATTAGATATTTGCATTTTATGTATAAGAACGAGTGAGTATTAATTATAATTCGTAACTTGTAATAAATTAGTATTAATCTTAAAAATACTCCTTGAATTGAATAAGATATTCTCAGGAGGGGACCGGGTTGCAATTCAGAAAAACCCACCAGAATTAATTAAAAGGGCCAATTTTTATTATTATTATGATAATATAATTAAAATGGAGGATGGAAAGTCAAAAGGGTGGGCATGAGCATCCAGTAAAACTGGAATTTTGGGATATAAATTAAAGAAAGAAAATGAATAATTGGATTGGGAGAGAGTGAAAATGGACTTGGAAGCAGTGAAGAGGTACTTGGAGAAGGGAGTGGGAACATCATCGGAGGTTGATGGGTTGCCACCCAGGTTTCTCGAACCCTTAATCATGAACTCCCTTAAGGTTGATCTCATCGAACCTGGTCGCCTCGTCTGTTCTATGAAGATACCACAACGTTTACTCGTCCGTGCACTCGCTCACGCCTTTTTTCTTCTTTTTTTTTTCTTTTTAAAAATTTTTCCTTTTTAATTGTTTTGTTGGTTTTTGTTTGCTTAGAATGCTGGCAATTCGTTGCACGGTGGCGCCACCGCTGCGCTGGTGGATATTGTGGGGTCCGCCGCGATTCCCACAGTTGGATACGCAGGTTCCAATACGGGGGTTTCCGTCGAGATTAATGTTTCCTACTTGGATGCTGCCTATGCCGATGTATCTCACTAACTATCTTTCTCTTTTGATTCATTGTCTGTGATTTGTTATAGTGATCCATTTACATGATAGATTGGTTTTTGTTCTTTGATTTCTCTGTCGAATGTAAATTCTCTTGTGGTGAATGAATCTCGAGAGTGAGAAGAACATTAGTTTAGTATGTATTCTTCTAATAGTTTTGAATTTCGGAGACTTTGATACTGATGACCTTAACTCAAGTTCTAGACTTGGCCACCTTAACTTCTTCTCCCAAGGGTTGGGATTGTTTTGTTTATTGAATTTTGTACCCAATAACTATTCAATGATGAACAGAAAAATAAAAATCTTTATTTCTGTGTTTTCTATGTTATAGTAGGTGGGGGGATGGGGGATGGTGGTGTGTATTGGAGAATTTGATTGGTTGACATGACATGTTCTTTGATTGATGATTTTATCCATACTACTGCTTTCATGTTTTGACATGATAGTATTAACAACAATCTGATTGATTAAACATATATTTGGAGGAGTGGAATGTAAGGAGTTGTTCTAATGCTTTCTGATAATGGATGCAATGCAAGAAGTATTTTTACTGCAATAATAATACTTTTGCATCGTAATGTTAGGAGGAGATTGAGATCGACGCCAGGACTCTGCGTGTAGGGAAGGCTGTTGCTGTTATAAGCGTAGAGTTTAAGAAGAAAAAAACTGGCAAAATTTTTGCCCAGGGGCGTCATACAAAATTTCTTCCTCCATCCAGCAAAATGTGAAGGATCAACTATGCACCCCAATAAATGGTTCAATTTCAATGTTGTCTCACCCTTATACAGAAAATAGATCTCGCTGTACTTCTGATTAAGTTTCCTCCATGTCATCCAGTAACTTCATTGCCTTGAATTTTCTGTACCAGCTCTTATTGTTGTACAGAGGCAATTCCTTGTTGTTAAATGATGATGCCATGTATTCTCGAAGTTGTTCTCTGTCTTTTGATTTTGAATTTTATCAATTATATGTATGTTTGACCTCTGGAATATAATTTTTACTTAAATCTTCAACTAATGATGGATTTCTAAATATTGGTTTTGATATCTTCTGAACCCCTTGGCCGATCTTATCAGAATTAGTGAGAGAAGGCTCGTTTTTTATTGGCCATCTCAGCAGTTGTATTCCACTTCTATTGCACTCCTTGTCTTTGCAACAGTTGTTTCCAATACAAGTAGCTCTTGCTAAGTTCACTCATCTGTGAAGAGACACCAGTTAATGAAATAGACATTTTCTTGTCATTGTTCTCACTCTTGTTTTCAGGTTCTAAAGCATAAATTTTTAATTGATTCTCATCCTAGCCACTCTTATCTCATCATGCTACGTGGAAAAGGTAAAGTGAAAATATAAAGCCGACCAATTATTTTCCGTTTGTAACCCATACTAGTACTGAAAGTCATTTCTGAACGATAGGTGGGATTCATTTATAAATGCAAGTTTTGGTCAGGCTACTCAATTTGTCCATAATAGTTACCAAAGTTTTCCTTGTCTAAATTTCATCACCAAGTAGTGTTGTTATTAAAGGTACAATGATTTAACTGGACCCATGTCCTACAATTCCCAGGGCATCTCTGAAATTGAGCGTGCTCCTCATGGTTCGCCTGCCGATTCCTCCATTGCCCTTTCTCATCATGGCAGCAAATTCCCCATAATCTATCTGTCCATCCTTCACAACAAATATTCCATTAACCCAACGAACAGGTTGCCAACTTTATAATCTAGTGTTGCAGAAACTTATGCCAATTACAAACAAGCTCTAGATTGCAAGCAAGAATACTTACGTTGTCTTCATTCGTTGACAATTTCATCGATATGGACATCCTCCAAACCAAAATCCTTACATCTCATCAATGGTTACGTAACCACTTCCATCTTTGTCAAAATAGGAGAAAGCTGACACCAGATTTTCCTCTATCACCAACTTATTTAAGTGGACCAAAGCAGCGATGAATTCACCTTAGTCAAGTGTCCCACTATTATCAGTATCTGCCTGTAACATGCAAGATTATAGATCTTGCTCAACAATTAATTATTGAAGGCAAAACAGCACAGATAACAAAAATAGGCTTAATCCATGAACGGAGACAAATGGTCTTACTGCATCCACAAGAACCTTGATTTCAGACTCCATTGGTTCAGATCCTACCCGCTTTAAGCCTTCTTTTAGCTCATCAAATGTTATAGTTCCACCTTTATCTGCATCAACCATCTTGAATGACTCCTTCAGACCACCAATTTCTTCCTATTTTTTCCTGAGAGCCTCTCCGCAATAACCTAGAAGTAAAGTATACAAATTCTAAATTTGACAGTATTAAGATTGACAAGCAGAAGACTAGCACTTCCAACTCCCATTCAAGATGAATTTCTGATAAAGTTCCAAAATCGAGCCATTAAGGATAAATTGAAGCATGTTACAGCAAATTGGCATTGATAAGAAAAAATCAATAAAAATGTGGACATAAAGAAACAGTTTTAGCAAATAATCATGCCAATTGTAAAACAAGGTCGTGTTCCTTCAGAACTGAAGCTCTGCACCCTTATATTCTAATTTTAAGGCTAATGCACAATATATATATATATATATATATATATATATATATATATATATATATATATATATATATATATATATATTGAAGCTGCCTTTGGTCCATATAGAAAACTCAGAAGATGATGGAGTTCATAACAGAAAACCAAAACTAACAGAAATCCAGCAGCATTTGTATTCGGGTTTTGTGTTCATATAAAAATATTCAGCAAGGATTAATAAGAATCAAAAGTAGAAATCGGCCTTGATATCAATAAAAACAAATGACAACTGCTGACAAAAGACAATAGGACAGAGTGTGGCTGTTCTACTTCATCCGAATAGCGATTCCTGGTTCTAATGTATGAATAAATGCCCTTGGTCTTGCCTTGGCGCTAAGAATAGTCAAGACCCTGAAAAAGTTATATATATATATATATCGAGAGAGAGAGAGAGAGAGAGAGAGAGAGAGAGAGAGAAAATCACTTCACAAAAATATTTTTAATAAATTTGTTAGCGTTTAAATAAATAAATTAATTGTTAGTTATTATCGTAATATTCTCTCTCAATCCAAATCATTCTTAATAATTTGCTCTCTATATAATAAATATAATTAAAAAGACAATGATAATTAATACAATCTTAACTTTTATAAATAATATATATTTATAAACAAATTTTTCTTTATCAAAATGTCAAATATTTTGAAATAGTGACTGAACTTCAAAAAAAATTGAGGTAGCCCAAAATAATCAAAGAAAAAATATTCTTAAAATAATTAATTATAAATGTTTTTCTATCAATTCTTCTTTCCATGAGGAGCATACTAAATCAAAAAAATAAAAATTAAAAAGATTTATACTAGTGTTGTACCGTAAAATAAAATTATGGCAACTCATACATCACATAAAAATGCCAAAATTTGAAGAAAATAAGGTACATATAAATATTAATTCTTGTTATGACACTAGTTGCACTACATTACTCTGCATGATAAATCTCTTTTTACACCAAAAGCCCAGCATAAAAAAGATAAAACAAGAAAGATCAAATAACACTACGAAAATTAAAATATTGAGTGTTAAATTATAAACTATCAAGAAGGTAATAACACTCGTCATGAGTAATGTTATATATCTCTCATTAAACCCACTAAACCCATTAAAAACAATAAGATCAAATCCATTTTTATATATCTCTCAAAACATATAAGATTCTGATTTCAATTCAACAAAAAATAGAATTGCACATTTTGTATTTTTGGGATTAAACTACAATCTGTGTCTAATAGCACTTGGAATAAGATTTATAAAGTTAGTGAAACTTCATTTACAGCATGCATGACTACTCAAACCAGCAATGGCTGCTTTTACAGAAAAGAATAATAAGTATTCTTATGTATCATCTAATGGCAATCTCAACAGGTTAAAATGCATCTTCTCAAACTACATATGTACTTTTATGATACATGGATGGACATGGCTCACACGGTATTCCAAAGCTGTCAACTTAAAACTAAGTTGTGCTCACAAGACATAGCAAGCATTATTTTAACCTTGCGAGAATTGATCCTAGGATTACTAGGTCAACCTCTGTCCCAGGGTAAGCGTTACAACCAGTACTAGTAGGCCAACAGGCTTGACTTTACATATAGTATATTTGTTATATAGAAGCACAAAGAAAACACCAAGCTATAATTAGCTACATTAGAACATTGTAAAATATGAATCCTGTATTTCTGCTTCGAACCAGCAATAAGCAGCGGGAAATAGATTGATCCAAATTAAAACAATGACTCCTCATCAATCAAGGGAGAGCTCAAATTTTGTTAAAACCAGAGCCATTGTTAACGCACACAATGATTTCACCTCCTGGTCAAATTGAGCGTCTTCACATCATCCTTAAATACGACCTCAATAACAATAACTGAGGCAATAACTAACCTTGAATTGATCTCATTCACGAGTAAACAACACAACCAACTCCGATTCTAACATTTCCCTAGATTGCAATAAGCACGAAACCCCAATCATGAATCAATTAGATCGGAACTTAACCTGGCTTATAAAACATAGACAAGCCAAAATACGTGGTTTTGAGCTTCGCATCTTCCTCTACAGTGTCGAAGGGAAAGTTCTCAGACTAGAGGTCCGTGTGCATGACACCAAGCTTAAATTGATCCAAGAGCAGCACAGATGCATCTTCAAGTTGCTTCACTAATGAATAGATTTTTCCTGCCCAAATCCCTGAGAAACTTAACTGAAACGTCTTTGTTGCCATCAAATTCGGACCAACGGAAACTATGTTTCTCACTCGAGCCAATCTGAATTCAAACACATACTTTTATCTCTCTCTATATACATGTTAATTAATTAATAGTGAATACATTGTCACTTCAAATTCAATAATCATATAAATGTTTGTTCAATGAAATAATTTATCTATTACAAATTAGGTTAGTCTACTCAGTTATAACGTGGTGAAGCATACAAGTATTTTTAATCCTATTGAAAGAAAAAATAATTTCTTGGCGGGTTGGGTCAATAAATACGTCAGTGATATGTCTTCACAATGCCATAACACATATCCAAGATTATGCTAAAACTCCACGCGATCGTTAACTAGTTGATTCCATGAATGTAGTGTACTGTAGAGAATGCTTCTTTGAGGGTGGGAACAGTCTCCAGCCACAAAAATGTTACTTGTTCTCTCTACTTCTATCCATCTACATCCAGCTGGCTTTTTCAAATCTTTGTTCCTCATCATTCTTCTGACTTCCATTACCCCATCCCATCTAGCATCTGCTGCGTACAAATTTGATATACTATATAGTTTCCTATGTTGTTAGCTTCAATTTTGAACAGTTGATTGCTACAACACACCCCAATTCTACTTCATGGTGGGTTTTGCAGGCACCAAGCAATGTCCCCCAAAGATTAGCATTAGCTTCAATTGGCAAACTGGTCACAAGAGAATATGCTTCACTAATGCCGCCACCACGAGCTAGGAGACCTACCACACAAGCATACTGCTCCACAGTAGGTTTCATACCATGAAATTTCTCTATTGAATAAAATATGTTCAGTCTTTCATCTACTCGACCAGCATGAACACAAGCAGATAATATGGAAGTAAAGATAATATGATCTGGCTGGATTCCGAACATGAGCATATGAGAAAAAATCTTCAGTGCTTCTTCACTCATACCATGCATAGCATACCCGCCAATCATAGCAGTAAACATAACCAGATCCTTATCGACACTCAATTTAAATATCGTGTATGCATGACCTATGAGGCCACATTTGGCATATGCATCGAAGAGGGCAGCTTCAAGGTGAAGATCCTTAAAACAAGACCAATAAATACCCATGACATTGGCTCAGCAAGTGTACTGAGGCCATTTGTGTGCAGACTGGAAGAAGGCTCATGATAGTGATCATATCGGGCCTCATCCCTCGGGCATGTAACATGTGGAACAATCTATGAGCTAGTTCAGGACAATCATTTTCTGTAAATACTCTAACCATAAGATTCCATGTGGTAAGGTCAGTCTCAGACATTCCACTAAATATTATATTTGCGTCATGATGTGATCCTAAACCTACATAACCGGATATCAGTAAATTGCATGTGACCAGATTCCTTGTTTCTGATAGATTCTGAAACACTTTGTTAGCATACTCCATGTTTCCACATTTGAAGTATGCATCAAGTATTGCATTCCCAACTGTTGCTGCAGTAACACTTAACAAAGATCCAGTTCTAATTGAATAATTATGTATTTCTTTAACCTTTTCTACTCTCAAAAGAGAGACACAAAATCGGATTATGGTCAGTATTGTAACTGAATCAGGTCTAATTCCGAGTTTAAGCATCCAATTTAACAAATTGATAAATCTTGAATGATGTCTCTTCTCTCCAAAGGCACCAAACATAGAATTCCGTAAAATCAAATCTTTCCTCAATATCATAAAAAAAAGTATGATATGCTTCTTCTGTATAGCCACATTTTGCATGAAACTAACTAAAGCATTTCCAACAGAAGTATCATAAAAAAGGAAAGGATGTCTGACAGTATAAGCATGGATTTGTTTCCCTACCTGCAAATTTTTCAATTGTGCACAAGCTAGAAGTATGCTGACCATGGTCACAGAATCTGGCAATAACGTCTCTAGAGATACTAAATTACCCAACAGATGCAATGCTTTTAACCATTCACCATTTGATGTATATCCTCCAACAATAGCATTCCATGTGACCAATTCCCTTGAATCCATAGTCCAAAACAAAGCTTCTGTTCCCTCCTTTATCCAAATTTTACGTAGAAGCTAATCAAGGCATTACACACAAAAACATCAGCTGACAATTCAGGCCACTGCTGCACTTAAGAGTGGATCTGCCTGCCACACCGGTATGCAACACTCTTATCATAGGAAGCACAAACAGGCAGAATATTTGCAACAGTCGCATAATTCGACTTCGTAGGCCCTTTCACCAATGAACTGAACAACAAGAATGCATCCTCCACTAATTCACTCTCAACTAAGCCCGCAATCATTGCACTCCACAAAACAACATCTTTGTGAACAATATCTTCAAAGACAGCATATGCATCACGAGACACCACCCCACACTTTGCATACATTGACACGAGAGCATTTCCACCAAGGGTGTCTTGTTGAAAACCAGACTTGAAAACATAACCATGCACACACAGTCCAGCATCCAGGTCCCCTAAACGAGCACAAACAGGAAGGACAATAGCAACGGAAATTGAATTCGGCATAGCCTCTCCACTGGAATGCATCATCTTAAACACTCTCATCACATCAGAATCACATTTGTTGGACCCTGAAAACCCAGACAAAACAATATTCCAAGTAACAGGATCACAGTGATTGAGTTCATCAAACAGCCTGAGGCAGTCATCAAGCATGCCACACTTGATATACATGTTGAGCAACCCTTGATTGGTAACCTGGCAAAAAACATGACCTTGTTTAACAACATAACTATGCAGAGATGTCCCCAATTTGGGAGCCAAAAGGGCAGAACAAGACTTGAGAATGGCAGCAAGGACAGTGTAATCTGGCTTGAAAGCCTCATAACCCTTTAAACAGCGGTGAAAAAGGGACAAGGCGTCGCTGTGTCTTGCATCTAAACACAAGCTCCGAACGATGGAACCCCATGTGCTGAAATCCCGTCCAAGCATAGTGTAATGTCAGACTACCGTGTGAAAATTGTATGATGTGTTCAAAGCTACGAAAAGCTCAACATCTGAGCTTTCTAGTTCCTCTATTTTGCACGGAAAAAGGAGAAGAAGGAAAATATGTCTGTTGGCATTTTCACAAACAGGGGGCGTGCAACGTGAATAATGGCAGTAATGAATTGAAGGAAATCGTCGCATCCTGCACATGAATCGTGTGAATCGCATCCTGCACATGAATCGTGTGAATTGTTTCTCACATATGAACCATTCGATTCATCGTGTTGCGCCTGGCCGTTATGGCTGCAGCGATGACTTCACAACCCAACCCTTAAACAACAGTGTTTTGTATTTTTATTTTAATTTTTAAGTGAAGAGAAAAAAAAAAAAAATAGTGTACAAGAAGAAATTTGAGAATATTATCACCAAAATAAAATGTCTGTGTAACGAGGACGTGGATCCATATAACATAATTTCCATCCAGAAATTCCTTACAAAAAAAAAATGTACCATTAGATATGTCCTATGTGCCTCCTTATCATTTAAACTGAATAACTCGATTTTTCATGAGAATGGTGCAATTATTTTTAGCAATTACCTACGCATTATCATATTTAATAGTGTAATTTCTCTTTTTTTTTTAATTTTAAGAAAGAATACTACGTAATATGATTATAATATAAATATACCTAATATTTTAATAATTATTATATTATATTAATAATAATATTTTTTATATTATTAATAAATTCCTTTTTCTTTTTCTCATTCACCGCATCCATCGATTAAATGTTTTTTGTTTTTTATCTATATCTATTTAATTTAGTGGGACAAGGCTCGTTTTTTATTAGCCATCTCAGCAGTTGTATTCCGCTTCCATTGCACTCCATGTCTATTTGCAACACTTGTTTCCAATGAACAAGTAGCTCTTGCAAAATTCACTCATCTGTGAATGAAATAGACATTTGCTTGTCATTGTTCTCACTCTTGTTTTCAGGTTCTAAAGCATAAAATCTTATTGATCCTCATTGTAGCCACTATTATCTCATCTTGCTACGTGTGGAAAAGGTAAAGTGAAAATACAAAGCCGACCAATTCTTTTCCTTTTCTAAACAACGCACGTACTGAAGCTCGTTTTTGAACCATGGGTCTATTCATTCATAAATTCAAGCTTTGGTCAGGCTACTCAAGATGCCCATAATAGTTACCAAAGTTTTCCTTGTTCAAAATTTCATCACCAACTAGTTATTAAAGGTACAACGATTTAATCGGACCCATGTTCTACAATGCCCAGGGCATCTCTAAAATTGAGCGTGCTCCTCATGGTTCGCCTGCCGATTCCTCCATTGCCCTTTCTCATCATGGCAGCAAATTCCCCATAATCTATCTGTCCATCCTGCACAACAAATATTCCATTCATCCAACCAACATGTTGCCAACTTTATAATCAAGTGTTTCAGACACTAATGTCAATTACAGACAAGCTCTAGATTGCAAGCAAGAATACTTACGTTGTCTTGATCAATTTCCTTGACAATTTCATCAATATGGACATCCTCCAAACCAAAATCCTTACAAGCCTGTTGTATCTCGTCAATGGTTATGTAACCACTTCCATCTTTGTCAAAATAGGAGAAAGCTGACATCAGATTTTCCTCTCTCTCCAACTTATTTAAGTGGACCGTAGCAGCAATGAATTCACCATAGTCAATCGTCCCACTATTATCAATATCTGCCTGTAACATCCAAGATTATAGATCTTGTTCAACAGTTAATTATTGAAGGCAAAACAGAAAAAACAACACAAAATTGATTAATCAAAGAACAAAAACAAATGGTCTTACTGCATCCATAAGATCCTTGATTTCAGACTCCATTAGTTCAGATCCTACCCGCTTTAAGCCTTCTTTTAGCTCGTCAAATGTTATAGTTCCGCTGTTATCTGCATCAATCATCTTGAATAACTCCTTCAGACCACCAATTTCTTCCTCAGACAGCCTTTCCGCAATAACCTAGAAGTAAAGTATACAAAATTGAAAACTTCACAGTATTAGGATTTGACATGCACAAGCCTATAGGAAACGGATCACTCTCAACTTCTCATTCAACACGAGTTTCTGATATTGTTCCAAAATCAAGCCATTCAGGCTTTCCAGATGATCAGGAAGCAACACCTTGCTATCACTTTAGCCAGTTATGGAACTTGAATAAAAAAAAATTGACGGAACCCAAAATAATAAAAGAAAAAAATATTCTTAAAATAATTAATTATAAATATTTTCCTATCAAATTCATCTTTCCATCAGATGCAGACTAAATAAATAAAAAATTTAAAAATTGAAACGATGTATGTAGGAAAAAAAATAAAATAATTACAACACATACAATATAAAAATGCCAAAATTTGAAGAAAATAGTATATATACAAATATTAGTTCTTGTTATGACACTAGTTGGACTACATTACTCTGCAGAAGATATCTCTTATTACACTAAATGCCCAGAACCAAAAAGAGAAAAAAAAAAATGAAAGATCAAATAGCACTACGAAAAATAAATATTGCGTGTTATATTATAAACTATCATTAGAAAAACTCGTTATATAGTATTTTCATAAAAATATAACAAATTTTTTTAAGTAATCACATAACATTAAATCGTATGTTCCTCTGTATTTATTTCTTTCACAACTATAAAAATTACACTTACTAAATACATCTACACCGAATATGATCAAATTACATTATGGTAACTCCAAAAGTTTTACAACATCTTTAATTATAATCTAATAGTATTATTTATATAATCAATTTAGTAATTTAAGTTACAGAATTTCATCTTCAATCATAAGATAAAATGATCCATTGCCAAGATCTCACTATGCTTCATTGCAAATGAAAATATCCATGGCCACGATGAGATAGTCATGATATTGTGAATTTTAATTAGTAAATTAAAAACTTAAAGCAAGCTATTCTCTAAAATTAGAAGTTAAGACAAATTATTTATAACATTAAAATAATAATAATAATAATAATAATAATAATGGATATCCATAATTTATAGAAAATGGCGGCATTCATTCATCTCTCCCTGCATAGTAACTCATTTTTATAATTTTCAAAAAGTTTGGGATTCTACCAAAAATGCATATAATTACCATTTCATGCTACAAGACACGACTGGGTATTCATAAGAGAATAAATTGTTTTTTAATGGTCAGCACTCAGCACACAGAAATCATTAGAGCCTATTAAAAAGGATTGCAGCCTTACACGCAAAGCCATCTTTTTAAGTTTATTCATTGCAGAGAACTGCTTCAGGCGTGATAAAACAGCAGAATCAAGAGGCTTATCTGGTGCAATGTTGTCATCAACAATCCATGGGTGACCTGACACAGAAAACCACACAAGTGCCACAAGTTTGAACCCCTCTCAATAGTTCTGCAAAATATTCATACAAATCATGCTAGATGCTTGCTCAATATAAAAGTTAAATAGACTCACAGAGTAATTTGTGAGCTGTAAGCCTTGTTTTTGGATTCCGATCAAGCATTTTTCTAATCAGATCCTTGGCACTGTCTGAAATACTGGGCCATGGCTCGGACTGGAAATCAAGTCTTCCTAGCAAAATCTGTCGGAAAATCCCCTGCTCAGTTTCTGGAGGTGACAAAATTTGCAGTAAGTATCAGTGATGATGAAGGATACACTTGAAGAAAACAATAACATGCCTACATCTACAAGTGATAATTTAACGTGCAAGTGAGTCATATAACTACCAGCCCAAAATGGTGGCACCCCACTTAATAAGATATACAAAATGACACCAGCACTCCAAACATCTGATTCAGGTCCATAATGCTTACGCAAGACCTCTGGTGCAACATAGTATGGGCTTCCAACAACGTCACAAAAGGTCTCACCTGAAAAGCACATCACAGTGTTAAGCATTCATAACATGGAAGGATTTCCACATGATCTGCTAATGAATGAAATGAAGGACGGTGGAAAATTCAACCTGTAACTACAAGACTGGACTGCATAACTTCAGATTTAATTTTGAACATTCACTATTAAAAGTCACCAGGACAAAAAAAAGTTTTACATTAAAAAATATTTAAATATATACGGTGCAAAGAAAAAGAAAAAGAATATATTTATATATATATATATATATATATAGAGAGAGAGAGAGAGAGAGAGAGAAAGGTTCTACATTAAACCCAATAGTTCATGTCTTACATATGACAGAAATAGGTCATTCACTATGCTTGTTTCAGTTTAGTACCCACTTGCTTTTTCATTTAGGCCAAGATCATTTCTAATATGGTATCAAAAGTTTGATGCTTACTTTCCCCATTCATCTAACACAAAGATGAATTTCGCACAGGGTAGGTAGGTGTGCCTGTGCAATATCCATGCTTCAACACCAAAGTGTTCGTGTGAGAGAGGATGTTATTGGTGTAATAAAATCACTCAACCCTCTTCACCTAAAAGCTTAAGCGTTCGGGATGGCTGGTTTTCGAAACAGTGACAAAGAAACTTTATTCCCTAGTGTTAGGAATCCAAGTGTGATTCTAAATCTCACATTGCGTAAGAATAAGAATTGTTACGTAGTGTCAATCCTTATGTGGGTTGGGCTCAAGTCTCATTGATATTATATCTCCCCAGTAAATCCCCTCGAAAGATCCAACAAGTGGTATCAGAATTGAAGGTTGATCGGCAGTAGGTCAGAGTGGTCTTTGTATCAAAAGTCTTCCTGACAAAGTGGGTCAGGTAAGCGTATCTCGTTAGAGTGAACGGCGGTACATGGAAGGACTAGAGTGAACGGCGGTACATGGAAGGGTTATTAGTGTGTTCGAGGGAATATACCAATGTGGAGGAATTCACACTTGAGGGGGAGATTGTTAGGAAATACAAGTGTAAGTCTAAGTCCCACGTTATGTAAGAATAAGAAAGTTGAACAACATATAAGAAAGTATGACCCATAACTCAATGTCTTAAGATTTTGGGTTGAGAGTGGTGTCAATCCCTTATGTGGGTTGGACCCATGTTTCATTGATGTTGTCTCTCCCAGGTAAATCTCCCTCCAAAGACCCAACACCTAAGGAGTAAAGGGCTCTTCGTGCATGAGAGATTGTGTTACAGATATAATACTAAATCATACGTCATTGAAAAGCTTTGAGATATAGCCTATTGCCTTTCTGGCTACATCTCCATTGAACCCAATAAAAATCAAATCCATTTTTATATAACTCTCAACATAAAAGATTGTGATTTCAATTCAAACTATGACACAAAAAATAAAATTAATCACATTTTGTATTTTGGGATTAAACAACAATCTGTCTCTAATATGACGTGGAATTTTCAAGTCATCCACTTGGAATCAGATTTAAAAAATTAGTGAAACTTCATTTACAGTATGTATTACTACTCAAACCAACAATTGCTGCTTTTACAGAAAAGAATACTAAATAGTCTTATATTATCATTTAGTGGCAATCTCAACAGGTTAAAATGCAAATTCTCAAATTTACATAGGTATTTTTTTGGTCCGTGGATGGAGATGGTTTCACATGGTATCCCAAAGCTAACAACTTAAAACTAATTTGAGCTCACAGGACACGGCTTCCGTTGACCACACATTATTTTAACATTGTGAGAATTGACCGTGGGATTACTAGGTCAACCTGTGTCCCAGGGTAGGCCTTACAACCAGTAGGCCAACAGGCCTGACTTTACATATAGTATAGTTGTTATGTAAGAGCACATAGCAAAACCCCAAGCTAGAATTAGCTACAGTAAAACCTTCTAAAATATGAATCCTCTATTTCTGCTTCAGACCAGCAATAAGCCGCGGGAAATAGATCGATCCAAATCAAAACAATGAATCAACATCAACCAAGGGAAAGATCAACAAATCGACAAGAAGCAAAAAATTAGTTCAAATTTTGTTCAAGTGCTTATTGAGGGTAAAACCAGAGTTATTGTTAATGCACACAAATGATTTCACTTCCAGGTTCAATTGAAAGCATTCACATTCATCCTTAAAAACGACCCGAATAGCAATAACTAATCTTAAATTGATCGCATTCAAAAGTAAAAAACACAACCAACTCCGATTCTAACATTTCCCAAGATCGCAACAAGCACCAAACCAGAACCATGAATCAATCAGATCGGAACCTAACCTGGCTTATAAAACACAGACAAGCCAAAATCGGTGGTTTTGAGCTTCGCATCTTCCTCAACAGTGTCGAAGAGAAAGTTCTCAGGTTTGAGGTCCCTATGCATGACTCCAAGCGAGTGACAAGCCTCGACAACCTCAACAATGGTCTTAATGAGCTTTGCGGCCTGGCGCTCACTGTAGTGACCCTTCTGAACGATCCTGTCGAAGAGCTCGCCGCCCTCGCAGAGCTCCATGACGAGGTGGACGGAGGAGGAGTCCTCGTAGGTGCCGTGGATCCTGACGACGTTGGGGTGTTCAGAGAGGTGGTGCATTATCTGAATCTCCCTCCAAACGTCGTCGTAGTCCTCCTTGCAGAGAAGCTTGCGCTTGGGGATTGACTTGCAGGCGAAGGTGCGGCCCGTGGCGTTGTGCGTGCAGAGGAAGGTGGTGCCAAATTGGCCCTGGCCCAGCTTCCGGCCCAGCGTGTACACCTCGCGCAGGTTCTCCGTAGCGTACGGGAGGACCCACGCGGGCTTCGGTGCGGCCGCGGGAGGGCCCGTTTGGGACTTCGACATTGCTAAGACTGTGCGTCTGTGTCGGGGAGAGACGGAGTCAGAGTGAGAAAAAGAGAAACCAACGAAGAAAAGAAGACCCGGTAAAAATTGAAAATAAACTAAAACAATTAGTGTGTGCTTTGTCCTGTCACTTCAAGTCTTGCGAGTTAAGATACGCTACGCTCGTGTTTTTATACTACTTCTTTGTCAGAACTCACCAACTTTCAGGTCTGAGGAAAATATAAAATACACTATTATTTTTATTTTTATTTTTTCTTCTTCTTCTTTTGATACCTGACGTATTTACCTTAATTATCTTGATTAATATAAAATATAAAATGTGTATTTTAAGTTTGTATTTATGCTTTTATGATTTTTTATTGTTTTTCTAAAGAAAAAAATATTATAATTGGTTTGTTGATTTTAATAAATACTTAAAATTCACCAAAATTTTTAAAACTAATTAACATGGAATATTTTATGTGATATAAAAATTAAAAGTTTTATCCATTAAATTAAAAAAATATATAAATAGAAAATTTAAATTATTTTAATTTTTTTCATTAAATCACTATTTTTTATAATTTTTTTTTAGATTTTTCTCTAACTTTATTATTTCTCAGTTTTTTAAAATCTAAGTATATCTTATAGTTTTTAGACCTATCATACTTTTAGATAAAGTACAATTTTCTTTATCTAATTTTAAAATATTTATACAAATTATGATATGATTTAGATGTGGTTTAAGGTTATTGCATGTGGACTTTGTGGGATAAAGATGAATATTAGTTAGTTTATGAATATTATGATATGTTCAATTTGTTAATTGGAGTTTTCTAAAAGCAGGATTTAACTTTATGTGAGTTTATGATGTTTTAGAATATTTGAATCAAAAGTTGTAAAATTAAATAAAAGAAATTAATAGTAAATTCCTTAACACTCTGGAATAAATGACTTTGTCACATTGTTTGAGTTGCAAGAAATTAATTGTTGATGTTATAATATAAATTGTAATTGTATGTGTTGACTTAGATTAGTGATATGGTAAAGAATGTGCGGAATGTTAGGGTAGGATAATTATATTTAAACTAAGTATAACATGCTTTAAAAATTGTGTAATAAAGGCTCATAGGATTGTGTATGGTGCTTGAAAACTAGTTTGTGATATATTTGTGTAGGTTTGTTTATCTATATATTTTGTTTAAATGACAATTTATCGCTTAAGCAAAATATATAAGGGTTATTTTCGAGAGTATTTTTGTTCAAAGGATAAAATTCTTTCTCAAGCAAAAATGGTTCTTAATGAGAGACTTGTTTCATTTTCATTTTCACTCAATCGAAAAATATTGTGCTCAAGCGAAAAATTACTAGTGAAATGAGGTTTGTTCATGATGTATTTTCGTTCAAACGAAAATTATCACTTAAGCAAAAGTTTCGCATAAAACGCCAAAAAATAAGGTGGTTTTCTGGGAAATTTCCACCTATACGAAAATTATTTGTTTTAAAACTTAAAAATGATGAATTTTGGAAATATAATATAATTTGGTTGATGGGTTGAGTATATATGACTTAAGATGTTAAAATATTTGTTGTGAACTGTAAATATTGTATTATGAGAGTTACTAAGTGATGTCCTCATATATATCATGTAATGTATATGAATATTGTTTTGGGACTTGAAGAGATATTATGACTCTATTGGTCATTAGAATAACATGCATAAAAGAATTAGGTGAGAGTTGAAAAAAGGATATTAAAAAAATTATATATTAATAAATTATTTAGAAATTCACTTTAATTATATGCAAGTGTATTTATCCTATTGAATACTTTATGTTAAACATTTGGAGAGAGGTAATATACTAAGTACATCTAATTTAATATTTAATTTTCTAAGTATTTATGTAATATAATAATGGAATTTGATATATGAATCCTTATGTTTGAATTATGTTTTTTTATAATATATTTTAAAATTTAAATGTTTTAGCTTATCTTTAGCATTATTGTTTTAAATTATATTATTTTATAACATATTAAAATTTAAATGCTTATTTTGAGCTATTAGCATTATTGTTAGTGTTGTTTTTAAACTTTGACATTCATAGGTGATACACGGGAATAAAAAAATACAAGTGTTAAGTCTCTCTAGAACTAAAATATAGATAAACAAATTTATTTACTTATATTTTAGATTTAAAAGATTTTATATAAAATATATTTTTTCTTATAAAGAAAGAATTTATAATTTTAGCAATCTATATCTATGAAAATTATATATTAATATTTATCCTTGAAATACGAGATATTCATTCCTTCTTATACATTTAAAATTGTGAGTGTAATTTTTCTGAAGATATATTTTCATAACCTTCTAAAAATAAGAATATTTATTTATTCTCATATTTAAAAAATGAAATAAGATTATGAACAAAATATCATCCTATGTTAGTATATACTGCATTATAAAATTAATTGTGAGATTATGAAGATTATATATTTTTCCTTAACTCAGTTAAAAGTTAAGTTACAGAATCATATTTATTATACCATGATGATGATATATCACTATTTTTCATGCGAATATGGTATATACATGTGTTGTATATTATATATTAAGGGTGGGTTGAACACAGGTAAGAAATTATATATTTTTAAAAAATTCATTTTATTTGTAGGTTTTGTTAAGATAAAGTCAAGTATTGAACATCATTAGTATTCAGCAATGTTCTATTTCTATGCACAAAAATTCAAATTAGTTATTTAACATTTAAATTTCTTCTACAAAAAATTAACACATACCAATAAATAAAAAATATTGAGTTATAGACTCCATTTTTTAAAGAATTTCATGAAATTAAAAACAATAGTATTATGTAACCTGAATATTAATATGTTTAACATGTAAAAAGATGAAAAAGTGGGTCCATGAGGGAAAATTACATTAAATATAAAAGATAATAGAATTTGAAAGGTTGAGAAAAAATAACACACAAAACACTGGAATATGTGATGCAGTGGTCTTTCGTCAGTATTTTTTAAATTATTTATTTTCAGTTTAAAATATTATTATTGAAATTTTTGTCTCTGGAAAAATTAACACTTTTTTTTTGTCTTCTATAATAATGATAATGGTATCTAATACCTTTTTTTATTAATCTTCTTTTAGTTTTAGTTTTTTTTTAAGTACACTTTTTGTCTTGTAGTTTCTGTTAAACACACCACGGATCTCTTTGTTACTGTTTATTTATTTATTTTTGCCTAAAAGGAGAGTAAATTAAAAATATTTTAAGTTAAAATTGTTAATAAAATATAAAAATAAATAAAAGACTAATGGTACGAGATGATTCGATAATAAAAATATTTCTATGAATAGCTTGTTTAAAAAAATATAAAAATGAGGTATCAAATGATGAAATCATTATTTTTTTTAAAAGGACTAAACACTTAGTTAAGTCTAATATAATTTAAAGCCATTAACTATAACATTAGACGCATAATTTCCTTAACCAGTAAAAATTATAGGAATAAAAGTTTTCCGGAAAAAAAATATGAGATTTCTAAAATTATTATAAATTGTTTTACTTAAAGAAAATAATATTTTTTTACCGGTTGAAGTTTGTAACATCCCTATATAACTTACACTAAAAATATAAAACTAAATCATACAAAATATAAATATTTATAATATTTGAATCAAAAATTAAAAAAAAAATACCATCCTTACATAAAAATTTATATACATATTTTAATCAAAATATCTAAATATAAAATTTTTATTATTCTCCCTTAACAACTTAAAATGTTGAAACTGATCATCCGACACATTTTTTGTTCACGTGTTGTCATGATGGTAGCAGTTCAAATAAAAAATTATTATATAATTCTATTATGTAAAGATATAAACAAGAAATCGAGTAACTCATTTTCAACCTATAAACTACCTACACTTATAAACATGACAAAGATACTTATTATATTGTTGGTTACTGAATTTGACTAAAAAATCTATAGTTTTTATATCATTTTTGTTAAGTAAATATCTTAAATTTAAGTACATTCTTGTCACTTATTAGACATAATTATTTTGTTCACATTATAAACTAAAAAACTCATTCAATTCTTAGTACCATTTATATTTCTTTGATCAACTTGAGTATTACTAAAATTAAGATATCATTTTCAAAATTATAAATTCAATATATTTATTTTTTTCATTCAAACTAGGGATGACAATTAAACCCGTACTCGTAGAAACCGACTCATCCTTGTCCCGAGTTTGACAAGAAAAACTCGAGTTGACCGGGGTGGCTTCGAGTTTTCCTCGTTTTAAAAAGTCGAAGGCGGGAGCGAGGATGAGTAATGCAATCTCCATCCCGACCCCGACTACGTCTCCGCCCGACTTTATATTTAAATTTTAAAATATTAATATTTTAAAAGTATTTCTTTTTCTTTTTCTATTACATATAAAGTCATTTTTTTATATTTCACCAATTTTTTTTCTTCTACCCACTTTTTAATTTTTTTGTCTTTTTTAATCTTTTATATCAATTAATTTATTACATTATTCTTTCTCTTACCTTTCAGTTTTTCACATTTCCCTAATATCTCCCATTAATTTTTTTTTCAATCTTTTCAACCAATTTGATGAATACAAAGTTTATTTTTTTATTCTTTATCCTTTTCTAAATATTTTACATAAATTTTAGTAGTAACTAATATTATTTTATTTATAATTTATATTTATTAGGTTTTATTATGTCATATTTTTTATCTTATTATTCTTATTTATCATTTTATCTTAATAAAATAATTGTATTTTAAAGGATTAAAGGAATTGATAATTTAAACTTGTATTACTTCGAACTAATTGAATAAGAATTAACTTATTAAACATTTCCTTATAAATTATATCTTTCATATTTTTAAATGACAACTTAAAAATGTATTAATTTATATATAAAATCAAATGTTTGAATACAATATTATAATAATAATGTTATAAATATTCAAATATTTGAATACAGTGTTACAATAATAATAATGTTATAAATAAAAAATAATAAAATATTTCTTTTACATACATATTTTAATATAAATATAATAAATTAAAATATATATTTAATTAATAATTATTATAATTATAAATATTTATTTATATATAAAAAATAGATAGTAAAATTAATTTATTATAAATGTAATTATCTTTTTAAAAATAATATAGATCGGGGACAGGACTGGAAACTCGAAACCCAACGAGGACGAGGAACGAGGATGGAGACTTAATTTCTAACCTCGGGGGATTGGAGACGGAGACGGGGATGGTTAAAAAAGTCTGGGAGGCAAAACCCGCCCCCGCCCCACCCCGTTGCCATGCCACCGTATTAACTTGCATTAATACATTATAGACATAAATTATATATGAAGATATCTTGTGATATTTCTCATATTATAATAAAATACTTTTTTATACATATAATAACACTCAACACACCATATTTCATGTTCATGGTATATACAATCTAACATCCTAAGTCATACATACATATATATATATATATATATATATATATATATATATATATATATATATATATATATATATATATATATATATCATTTTTTACATTACTTTTTTTGCCTACTCTTTTGGTTACAACTTTTTATGTATATGTCTTTTTTGACTAATTATTTTTTTCATTAGATTCCTTATTTTTAATATTTCAATTTGTATATATGAATATTTAATTTGGATTTCAAAGCTATTTTTTATAATTTTTAAAAGTTCAAATTAAAAAAAATACATCAAACTTTAGAGAAATTTCACTTGAGCTGGGGAAAATTTTCTCACTTGAATAACACCCACTATCATTTTGGCGAAAATATACTAAAAATAAGTCTCATTTCAATGAGCATTTTTTGTTTGAGCGAAAATACTCTAAGAAGTCTTTTCTTTATTGCATATTTTCACTTGAGCAATGAGTTATCGCTTAGAAAGAAAATATGCAGGTATCATACATGTGAAATAAACCTTAAACCAATTTACGGACACCAAACACAATTCTTTAAGATTTTTATCACACAATTTCTTTCTAAATACATGTCATACCTAATCAAAATATAGTTGTTGTACCCTAATATTTTACACACATCCTTTCTTACATAATTATTCCAAATCAACTCATTTAAACACAATTTAAGATATAATATAAATAATGAAATTCACACTTGAATTCCTACAAATCAAACAATATGGTCAAATCATTATCATAGTTAAGATCATCTGTCCTAGGGTGTTAAAGAATTTATTATTACTTCTCTTACCTTTCAATTTCTCTTATTAAGAAAAAGTCTTAAAAATTTTCAAATTTAGAAGAAGTCAAATTCTACCCATAAAAAAGTTCAACAAATAACTTAAATATATTACAACGTTCTTGTGCTAGTAAAAATTTATTTTTACCTTACATGCATGCACCCCAAACTCCACATGTAAATCCCTCAATTTCACATGCAAATACTATAAGATTAAGTAAAAAGAAACTTGCTCCATTGAAAATTCTAATAAGCTAAATTACATCATTAGATTCTAGGAGTACTATGTTGTGCTTGAATTAAAAAAATAAGAAAAAAAAGATCCAAATTTTTGTTTGGAGAGATAGTGATTTTAAAATAATAAAATTTAAATTATTTTATTTATTGTTTATAATTATTTTTAATTAGCCACATTATAATCATAATAAATATAAATGATTTGTTTTGTAAAATCTGCAGACTTACAAGTTAAATAATTTAATTAAAGGTGTGCGAGAAAATTAGCTAGAGTTGTATTGATACATGTAAAATGATATATATATATATATATATATATATATATATGAAAATTATTTTTAACAATTTATTACATTATAAATTAGGATAATAATTATTAAATTTTATATCATAAAAGAGGGTTGGAAAAGTCAAACCAATCTTTTTGTTTTGTGATTTTTTACCGTTATATAGCTTTGTTACCATTAGTTAAAAGTTATTTCTGTTTTGTGTATATAAATAGTTTTTCTTGTGTAGACTAAAGTGTAATGCTTTACATAGAATGAAGAATTATTAGGTTTTGTCTCATTCATGTGTTCCATACACTATTTTGACCCAGACTTCAATATAGTATCTAGAGCATAGGTTCGTCTGTGGTGTAGGAAGGAATGTTTGCTGTAAAAAATGTGGAGAGGAGTGCATAAGTTGTGAAGTGTAGCACAATATTTAAGAATACTAAGAAAGGGTGTAGGTATCAAAATATGTGCAATATTCCTGAAGTATTTCAGAATTAAGATGGCTACAATTGGGAGCATTGTTCAGGGTGCACTCCCAGTGTTCGATGGAAAGGGTTTTAATGATTGGAAAATCAAAGTAGTTGCAATTTTTTGTTTCCAAGACGTGGCTGAAGTGGTAATGAATAGGTTTGAAGAACCTGGAGTTAAAGCCACATATGAAGAAAAAAGAAGGTACAAGAACCTTCAGAAGCTTGACAGTAAAGCAAGATTTCTTATGTACCAGTGTGTTGGGCCAAAAATATTCAACAAGATCTCTAAAGCCAAAATTGCAAAGGAATGTTGGGATATCTTGGTGAAGACGTACGGTGATGATGATAAAAACAAAAAGGTCAAGAGACAGACATTGAGAAGACAATTTGAGTGTATTTGCATGGATGAAGATGACACCATCTCTGAATACTTTGATAAAGTTCAAGAGATTGTGAATGCGTTGAAGGCCTGCAGAGACGAAATTACTGATCAACAGGTGGTTGCGAAGATTTTGAGGACACTACCACAAAGGTTTGATCACATAGTTGTGACAACTGAAGAGACAAAAGATCTTGATGAGATGGAGTTAGAGGTGTTGCAACACACACTAGAAGCACATGAACATAGGTTGAATGAAAGAAGGCAGGTTTAGGAGTAAGCTCTCCAAGCCAGAGTCTCTCAAAAGGGCAAAGAAAAAAGTTTCAAAGGGGAGAAACGATTTTTTAACAAAAGAAGTCAAGAAGAGAAGCCTGAAGGTGATTTCAGAACCAAGAAAGAAGGCCAGAAACAAGTAAAGGATGAGAAGGAATGAAGGTTTGATAAAAAGAAAATGAAGTGCCATAATTTCCAGAAACCTGGTCACTTTGCTCGCAAATGTTGGTATGGTGAAGGGGTGAACAATAGACAAAAAAACCAAGTTAATTTGGCCAAGGATGAGGTGGCTGCTTCCTCATATCCAGATGTTGTAATGTTGATGGCCAAGAAGGATACTGCGTGTGCAGATGAACAATCTTCATGGTATCTAGACTCTAGATGCTCCACACACATGACAGGCAGAAGAGATTGGTTCATCAAGATTGATGATACTTCCCATGACAAAGTGAGATTTGTAGACGATAGTAGCCTAAAATTCGAAGGAGTTGGTCGTGTAGTGTTGAGAGATTCAGAAGATAGAGAAGTTGTCATTAATGATGTGTTGTATGTTCCAAGTTTAAAAACTAACCTGTTGAGTCTTGGACAACTAATGCAAAAGGGTTTTATAATGGAAATGAAAGAAAACCGGCTGAGCGTGTTTGACAGTAAGAAGAAGTTGGTACTTTCATGTAAATCTGTCCGGAAATAGAACATTTTAGGTAGCTATGAACACTCCGAGGCACCAGTGCTTTGCCACTGCAATAGATAAAGATGAGTGGTTATGGCACAATAGGTTTGGACACCTAAATTTCCAACACCTGCATCAACTGAGTCAGAAGAGAATTGTTGTTGGGTTACCAGGAATGAAGATTCCAAAGGAGGTATGCAAGGAATGTATACAATGCAAGCAGACCAGACCAAAATTCAAGAAATTTGTCTCAACCAAAGCAACTGAAAAACTAGGCATGATTTACTCTAATGTGTGCGGGCCAATGCAGGTCAAAACACCAGGTGGAAGCAGATATATAGTAACCTTTGTAGATGATCTCACTAGAAAGATGTGGACCTATCCGATAAAGAGAAAGAATGAGGTGCTATCAGTGTTTGAAAAATTCAAGAAACAAGTAGAAAGACAGAGCGGGTGTAAGTTGAAAGTGTTGAGAACTGATGGAGGAGTTGAGTATACCTCAACTGAATTTGCTAGTTTTTGTAAAAATGAAGGGATTTTTCATGAGCTAACACCTCTATACACTCCTTAACACAATGGAGCAACATAGAGGAGAAATTAAACTCTTCTTAATATGATCAGGTGTATGCTCAAAAGTAAGCAAATGTCACAATATTTCTAGGGTGAGGCAACATGTGTAGCTACTTACGTGCTAAACATATCTCCTACAAAGAGGTTGGAAATGATTACACCTGAAGAAGCATGGTTAGGAGTGAAGTCGGATGTGACACATTTTCGGGTGTTTGGATCACTTTTCTACAAGCAAGTCCCTGAACAACTAAGAAAGGAGTTAGATGATAGGAGTACTCCGCAAATTTTGATAGGATACCATGAAACAAGCAGCTACAAAATGTATGATCATGTCCTAAAACACGTGGCAGTAAGCAGGGATGTTTATGTTGATGAATCATCAAATTGGGACTGGGCAGACAACACAAAGGATAAAAGCACACCGCATATGGTTATTGGACAAAATGAAAATACATCAGATAAAGACGAGCGTGTTGAACAAACCATGAGGAAATCTGGAAGAACTTCACAGTTTCCCTCCTATCTTTGAGACTATGATGTGTCTCATGCTACAACTGTTACCTCGGATGGAAATCTAGTGCACTTTGCATTGATAGCAGAAAAAGAACATATTTCTTTCGAAGAAGCCGCAAGGGATGGACATTAATGGAGAGCAATGGAGGAGGAGATTGATTCCATGAAAAGGAATCAAACCTGGGAATTAGTAGAACTTCCACCACAAAAAGAAACGTATAACACTCAAGTGGGTGTATAAAGTCAAGGTGAATACAAATGGTGAAGCAGTGTGACACAAGGCTAGACTTGTGGCCAAAGAATTTCTGCAGAAGGTTGGTATATATTATGGTGAAGTTTATGCTCCAGTGGCCAAAGTTGAAACCGTAAGGTTGGTGGTAGCAAAAGCAATGAGTGAGAACTGGAGTTTACATCAATTGGATGTAAAATCTGCATTTCTGAATGGACCTTTGCAAGAGGAGGTTTATGTTCAACAACCAATTGGTTTTGTGAATGAAGTGGAGAAGCATAAAGTGTATAATTCGAGATGAATGATCTGGGAAGACTGCATTACTTTCTCGGTATTGAATTTACTAAAACTCAAAATGGTATGGTGATGCATCAGGCAAAGTATGCTCAGGACCTATTGAAGAAGTTTAACATGCAGCAGAACAATTCTGCAACAACTCCAGCAGAGACAAGTTTGAAGCTGGAAAATAACCAGGAAGAAGAGAGTGTTGATCCCACTATGTATCGTAGCATGGTTGCTAGTTTGAGGTACTTGTGTAATACAAGACCTAACATCAGTTTTAATGTTGGGGTAGTCAGCATGTTCATGCAAGATCCAAAGGTATCTCATCTTCTGGTAGTAAAACGCGTAATGAGATATATACATGAAACAAAAAACTATGGAGTTTTGTTGACAGGAGGAAGTGAAGAAATGGTGGGTTATTGTGATGTTGATTAGTGTGGTGATAAAGTGGAAAGAAAGAGCACTGCTGGATACATTTTTTTTTCTTGGAAAGGCATCAATCTCATGGAACTCTTCCAAGGAACTAGTAGTGGCTATCTCATCTTGTGAAGCTGAATAGATTTCTGCATTAGAGGTTTCATGCCAAGCAAGTTGGTTGAATACACTGATGAAGGAGATAGGAATCAAGTTGAAATGCAAACCAAAGTTGCTTATTGATAACAAATATGCCATAGACCTTGAGAAACACCCAACCTCTCATGGTAGAAGTAAACATATTGAGACAATACTTCATTTCATCATGGAGCAAGTCTCAAATGAAAGGCTGATTGTGGAACACTACAGAACGAAAGCTCAAGTGACTGATATTTTTACAAAAGCATCGAAGAGGGAGAGATTTAAGATGTTATGGGAATGGCTTGGAGTTGTTGATATATCAAGTTTGGTTTGAAGATGAGTGTTGGAAAAGTCAAATCTACCTTTTTGTTTTGTGGGTTTTTATCATTACATAGTTTTGTTACCATTAGTTAAAAGCTATTTTTGTTTTGTATAGATAAATAGTTTTTCTTGTGTAGACTAAACTGAATTTATTTACTTAGAATAAATAGTTTTGTCTCATTCATGTGTTCCATACACTATTTTGACCCAGATTTAATGAATGGTAGGTGCAGAATTCAATAAAGAGTAATGGAAATTATGATTTTTTTTTCTTCCGCACCAAAATTTATAATTTAATTAACTAAAATATGTACGGTTTAAAATTGTTTTTTGATTAAAAAAATTTAATATATTTATAATTTTATCTAGAAATTTTTAATAAACTTTTGACAAGAGATAGTGGTTCTGCTGTACACTGGAATTATTAATTTGCACAAGTGGAGATGCATTGCTTTGTGAGTAATGTATATAATAAAGTAAATACTTATACATAGTTTTCCAAATATAAATAGGTTACATGGTATTTTTGTTAACTTTTTTTTTTAAACAATACTAGTATTAATTTCTAATTGATTATCAGTTTACACCTCTTCACAGTAACTATATGTAAAAATTAAATTGATGGAGATTTTTTTGTTGAATGAAGTTGATAAGATATCATATCTCCATTTTTGTGTGCATGAATGAATCTAAACAATAATATATGATAATTGTACACACATAAATCAAATGCATTATATTTATATTTCTGCATTATATTTACATATAAATTTCTTTAGTTATGTGATTAGTACTTTTTAACCGTCTAATTATTCCCTATGATCATACATTTGACTCAACTTTTTGTTCCATGGAAGATAACATACAAGTAACATATTTTAGTGCTACATATATTCACTAATTTATTTTGTTGATAGTTTTTTATTAGTTTTATTGAGCATATTTCAAATATAACAATTGTTTTAAATATTAAATATTAATTTTATATATAAAATTATTAAAATTACGTATTTTCAAAAAATAATAAATTGAATTTATCAATTTAAAAATACAAAAAATAGTAAAGATAGATTAAAAAAAGAAAATCGTATACCAAAAATATTTTTCCATAAATTTGATATGCGCATTTAAGGTAAGATATGAATTCTTTAATATGGCTTTTAAAACATTCGAATTAAAAATTTATTTATATATATTAATTAAGTAAGTAGTCTATAATTATTTGGAGTTAGATGCACTGGGAAAGGTCTATAGTCAATTGAAGAGGGTACTTATTTTAAAATCAAAGAAGAAATTTATTGAGTCTTTTCCAATTTATTTTCAACTTATTGTAGTACAGAAAATAAGGTAGGTATGTTTTTAGTTAAGGAACATGATCCAAGGATGAAAGGACGAGTGACCTACCCTTTTAGTACTTTAGATTATTAAATTAGAAATAACTGATGAAAATAACAAACTCTTTTATGTTATCTTTTGAATGAATAAATTATATATAAGATAGATAAACCTATTATAAATCCGACAAATTAGATTTTCATATAAAAATTAAATCTCTATTTTTTATTATTTTATATATATAAAAATAGATTTACTTATTTTAAAAATGAAAATATGATTTATTTATTGTTTTTAATTTAATTATTATAATAAATTATCATATTAAATATGTTAAAAAATATTAAAGAGCGAAGAGGAAGAAATTTGGATTGAACAGATCTTATAAATATTTCAAATCTCATCACCTTTTAATTAAGAGATAAAAATTATGGTTGAGCTTAGAAACCATCCCTGAATTTGGGCTGATGTGGGCCTTGGGTTACATCTTTAACATAGGTGGTTTTCATTTAATAGCTTTTTGGGACGGGAATTTGGCATATTCAGTGTATCAAACTCCGATGTCGCTTTCAAGATACAGTCATAGGATCTTAAATTGTCCAAGTCACACCTATTCTTCATTTTTATTAATTCTTATTGCAAAATTATGATTTCCATTTATTTTAATATAATATTTGTTCTGTTCATTAAAAAAACTGTCTTGGTCTCATAATATTATTTTAGTTATGTTTAAATAATAAAATAATGACAAAGAGAATTTTAAATTGGATAATATTTCATTAGTAAGAATGAATTATTTTTGTTTTAAGACATAATATTAATGTTCATCATTTTCGTTTTTAGACATAATATTGACATTCATAACAGGACTGAGAATAAAATCTTATTTTATTCATACTCATTTGTCTTGGGCATCGAGAATAAAGTCTTATTCTATTCATATCTCTTTGCTTCTTAGCTGAAGGTTTATTCTCTAATATACTCATGAGTCTCATATCGTTTAGGAATTAAGGTCAAAAGTAGTTTATATATCATCTTCTTTTAATCTATCGAAATATATTTTAAAGATAAAACTGGGATGAATTACAATTTCAAAACGAATAATATCTCATACATACTCTAACAATATTATAATAACAAACATAAGATCAAAATATCTCTGTTTCTTAATGAAATAATATTATGTTAAGAAAATTTAATTTACACTTGATTAAACCAATAACATAGATTTAATTTAACTAATTTTATCTCTAGTTTTATTTTAAATAAATTTTAATGTTAAAGTTGCATAATTATCATCTCATATATAAGTTTCTCACTCTATATTTTATTTTTTATTTTTATTTTTTCTTAGTCTAAGTTTCTCTGAGTTTATTTTTCATTAATGTGGACCATAGTTTCCATTATCATTAATAAGTTACAAATATCTATTTGGGTTTATTTTTAATCACCGATATATATGTTCAAGTTTAAATTGTACTACCAACCTACTTTCTAAATTAATTGTAATTTCCTTAATAAGGTAAGGAGGAAAAATATGAAAATAATATAGTTTATTTGGCAAGATAAAAACTTAGAACAAATTTTTTTTTAAAATGATGAAATTTGGGTTAATTTTTATTTATTTCTATGCATTTTTGTTTCAATAAAATACTCTTAATCTATACTAGAATTTTTATTATTTATGTAACTAATTTATTTCTATCTATTTCTCTTATTTCTACCAAACAAAGAAATAAATGAGTTTTTCATTCATCCTAATAATATTTATCAATAGTTCACTGTGTTTTTTAAGAAAAAAACGATAGTATATGGTGTATTACAGTTTTGATAAACTAAGAATTTTCTCGTAATTGAAAGTGGTGATATTCATGTAAGATATTGCAAATCGCAATACAAAACATAGAATATAATTAAAATAAATTTTAGAATGCACAAAATTGAGATATAAATTTTAAAATTGATTTAATCTAATTAAAATCAAATTTGTGTATAAATTTTAATGAAATTAACTATAAAATTATATATTTATAAATGATTATAGGTCAAAGTTATATACTCTTAATGAAATAATTTATTATCTAGATTTAGAAGATTTATTGAGCTTTTAAGTGTATACTTTTGAAGTGTTTTGATATATAAAGAAGAGGAGAGAGAAACCAATTGCATAAGTTTAAGGTTTAAGATCATAAATATATATAAAAGTTATAACATTTTGAGAGATCATGGCACCCCTCAATTTTTAAGAAGATGTGACACTAGAGATATTTATTCTTGTTTAACTCGATAGACATGACAACAAGACGAGACAGAGCAACAATAGATTTTGGGTCTCCCGCCTTCGTTCTCGACTTTTTTAACCATCCCCGTCGATATGAAAAATTAAATATTCATTTTCGTCAATTTTAAATTTCTTCATCCTTACTTCTTTGTTCTATATTATTTCTAAAAATATAATTATATTTATAATAAATTAATTTTAACATTTTTATGTATTATTTTAATATATCAAAAAATATTTATAATTTATAATTATTATTAATTAAGTATATATTTTGATTTATTACGTCATATTAAAATATGTATATGTGAAAAAATATTTAATCATCCTTTTCTTTATAAGAATATAATACTTATAATATTGTAATTATTATATATTATAACATTTTATTCAAACATCTAATTACATGTATAATTGTTATTTTAGAATATTAGTAAATATGAAATATATAAGATATAAAAAAATATTTAATAAGTTAATTCTTATTTAATTAGTGTAAAATAATAAAATTTTAACTATCAAATGTTTTTAATCTTTCAAAATTCAATTACTTAATAAAGATAAAATTTGATATATAACAAATAGAAATAACAAAATTCAAAAAGTATGATATAACAAAACCTAATAAAAATAAATTAGAAAAAAATAATAGAATGTATTATTAAGATTGATGTAAAATATTAAGAGAGATATAAAAGAAAAAAATTATTAACTTTGTATATATCAAATTGGTTGAAGAGATTGAAAAAACCAAAATGATTAAAGAGATTATGGATATCTAAAGGAGTGAAAGGTAAGAGAAAGAGAATTATTAGGTATTTTTTTTAGGAGGACTAATAATAGTAAGATTTTCACAAATTAGACATGAACCAACCATACAAAAGAATATGACACCACCTTCAACAAAAAATCTTAAGACATTAGATTATGGGTCTTTCTCACTAATGACTTACTCAATTTTTCTATTTCTATCTAATGTGGACTTCAACTCACATTTAAATTCTCAATAATCTCTCGTTCAAATGTGATTTCCTTTCACATTGGTACACCTCCCCTAAAGCAAAAACATTTCTTAACCGTGAATATCTAGTAGTGACCTTAATTGATGTTAAAAATTAAATATTCATAAATTAATTTTAACATTTTTTATGTATTATTTGTATATATAAATAAATGTTTATAATTTTATATTTTTTAATTATTATTAATTAAATATATACTTTAATTTATTATATTTACATTAAAATATGTATGTAAAAAAACATTTAATATTTTTTATTTATACGAGTATAAAATACTTATAACATTGTAATTATTATATATTATAACATTTTATTCAAACATATATAAGTTAATTATTTTTTTAAGTTGTTATTTTAAAATATTAGTAAATATGAAATATATAATATATAAAAAATATTTAATAAATTAATTCTTATGTAATTAGTACAAAATAATATAATTTTAAGTATCAAATATTTTTAATCTTTCAAAATACTATTGATTTATTAAGATAAAATTTGATATATGATAAATATAAATAATAAAATTCAAAATATGACATAACAAAACCTAATAAAGGTAAATTAGAAATAAATAATAGTATGTATTATTAAGATTGATGTAGAATATTAAGAGAAAAATATAAAAAAAAACTTTGTATATGTTAATTGGTTGAAGAGATTAAAAAAATCAAGATGATTAAAGAGATTAAGGATATGTAAAGCAAGGAAAGATAAGAGAAAAATAATTGTTAAGTATTTTCGAGGGAGATTAACAACAGGGAGATTTTCACAAATGTGGCATAAGCCAACCATAGAAGAGAATATGACACCACCTTCAAATCAAAACCTTAAAGCATTATGTTACGAGTCTTTTTCACTAATAAGTTACTCAACTTTCCAATTTTTATCTAATGTGGGACTTCAACTCGCACTTGAATTCTTAATAATTTTTTACTCAAGTGTGATTTCTTTTCACATTGGTACACCTCCCCCTCAAGCAAAAACATTTCTTAACCGTGAATACCCAGTAGTGACCTTACTTGTACCGTTGTTTAACTTAACGAGACTCACTTGCTTGAAATACTTATCAAAAACACTTTCGACACAAGGATCTTTCACTACTCTAATCATTCTCAACTGAGTCGGTCAGTAGACGAACTAGACTCCTATACCACTCTTATAGGGAAAACAACACAACAACACAAAATAGCAAAGTATGCCATGAAAATAATTTTCCTAAACTTATAAGAATCTGTGAGGAGAAACAACAATAGAAAATAACAATAGGAACACCAATATTTTGAGCGTGAAAAACCTCTCAATATGAGAAATAAAAACCCACGGGCATAAGTTAGTCAATCAAGTTCCACTAAAATAAAAAAATATGAGTACAAAAGAGTCAAATCAAAATGTATAAATAAGTGTATACAAGTAGTCAATATATCAACAATGCGAGACTAATATCTCTAATCACATATTTTTAATTGACGATCTCAACGGTCAAAACAAATAAACTGTAATACTTTCTTAATGTAGTGCTCCTGTGATAACAAAATCTTCTTTTCACTTTTATCATGTGAGATACTTATCCCAATAATATTTTTAGCAGCTCCCATGTTTTTCATGATAAATGAATTGCCCAATTACTTCTTTAACCTGTCAATTGTGAAAATATTTTTCCTAATAATAAGTATGTCATCAACATATAACAACATCCTAAACTATAAAATCTAAACTTAATAAAGGTAAATTAGAAATAAATAATGTTATGTATTATAAAGAATGATGTAGAATATCAAGAGAAAGATATAACAAAAAGAAAAAATAACTTTGTATATGTAAAATTGGTTGAAGAGATTGAAAAAACTAGAATGATTAAAAAGCTTAAGGATATGTAAAGGAGTGAAAAGTAAGAAAAAAAAAATTGTAATGATATGATTAGTTGAAGAGATTGAAAAGACAAAAGATTGAAAAATGAGTATGAAAAAAAGTAAAAAGTGTGAAATATAGAAGAAATGACTTAATATATAATGTGAGAAAGAAAATAAAATACTTTAAAAATAATATTTTAGGGTTTAGGTTTAAATAAAAAGTGAGGTCTGGGATGAGAACAAGGTAGGGATTGCATTACCCATCCTCGTCCTTGCTCCCAAATTTTTAAAGGGGTAAAATCCCAAACTCAATTTTTTATCGTCAAACTCGGGACAAGAATGGATTGGTTCCTATGAGTGCGAATTTAGTTGTCATCCCCACCTCTATGGGTTCCAAGTTCGATATTGTGAGGCTGATGACGATGAATCTCACTAAGAACTTACACAATGACTCCTTCTTCTCTTGTTTGATGTTCTGAAGTCATTGAATCGATTGAACGAGGTTGTCTCATCACGAACCAAGCTCTAAGTCTACTCGCTAAGTTATCGAAAGAAATTATCGATTTATTGGGATCATATTACCATTGAAGGACGACACCTTTAAGTGTAGTAAGGAATATTCTACATTTGATAGAGTCTTTGTCCAAATATACCCCAACATTGGTGATGTATGATCAAATATGCTCATCGGGATTTGTTGTCCCATTATAAGAATTAATGGGAGGTGACATTTAATGTTGAGGGAGAGGTTCATCTAGTGTATTGAATACGAAAGGATGCACATACCTTACATATTGTGTGATTATCCAAGTGAATATAACGAATATATACATTTTTTTTGTCTTTTTTTTAGTCCTCGTGCTCTCTCTTATCACTGTTTGCTGGTGCTCAAAAGGTGAGATTCCACATTGGTTATTGTCTTTGGTTTGTCTTCAAAATGTTTATTTCAATCATAATGAATGACTTTCTTAAGTTGATGATGTAAGACTTTCATTTTTTCTTGGTATTGCTTTCGAGTAACATTTTATAGTTTATTTGCCGCTAGAGTTCTACAATGCATGTCTTAATGTTGTTGATGATAGTGAATGATTTCATTTGTGGTAGAAAAGTGCTAGTTTAGACTATAGATAATAATGTGAAAGGAGTTTTACTTTATCCTATAATGAACGTCAAATGTTCTTACTTAGATTTAGAAGACTAACAAAACTTTGTGAGTATCCTTCGAAGCATTCTAATATATGTAGAAGAGGAGGGTGGAGTCACTCGCAAAAACTCTCGGATGCCTAAGCTAATAATTGAGTAGTAACGAGTAATAAAAGAAACATTACACTTTAAATATATTTGAGTTTAATTACTGAAGAATCACAAATATTTATCTTATTTTATCTGATATCAACTTATTATCTCGATCAAATATAACTCTCTAAGAATCATAAAATATTTATCTTTATTCTAATAGACATGACCTTATGTCCTAGTAGAATATTTCTAGTTAACTAGTTAATTTAATAAAAAAGATTACATATAATTAAAAATATTAAAGATGAAAAATTAATAAAAAATATTTTTAAATACGTTTTCACAATCAAAATATATATAATCAATAAACTTAAAATCTCCTTTTTGTACTTTTATTTTATAATTAAGAAATTATAATTTATAAGCATACAACTCTGAGAAATATATTAATATTTTATGACTAGACATGAACAAATAGTTTAATATAATATTTTAAAAATAATATTATAAGAAATACTCTACCTTTCCAATTAAAATGAAAACAATGTATAAAAAGTTTACACAAATTATAATATATGCGTGTGTGTGATAAGTTACAGGTAAATATCTTAAAAAATATTTAATTGTAAATTATATTCTAACATTTCAAAAATACTTAATCATATTATTTCTTAAGTTTTAATATTTATTTTTTATGACTATGAAGATAAAATAGATATTTAGAATTAATTTGTAATATTTAGTTAGTTAGACCGAAGGATTTGAAAACCTTAAACCCTGAACGGAACACGCAAGAGCATAGTTAGGAACCGTTGCAGAGCGCAAGGCATGTGTACCCTCGCACCCGATATCGTCGCCGTCCGCGGCTACGAACTACGCCTCATTCGTTGCACCCTCAGTCCTTCACCGCCGTCGGATTCTCGCCACGAACGAGAATCCCTGGATGGCCTCATCAACAACCTCTTGAACTACATCGAGCGCGGCAGCTACGTCGAAGCACTCACCTCCGAACCCTCATCCACCGTCTTCCAATTCGGCGGCCATGAATCGCTTCCACTCGACGCCGCCGACCGAATCTACTCCGAGTTGGTCCACCGAGCCGAGTCCTTCATCGCGGACGCCGCCTCCAACGCCGCCGAACAACGTCGCAGGGCCGTAATTGTGATGTGCATCGCCGTTGCCGCATTTCTAGGTTTCACTCAAGCAAACTTCACGGGGTGGAATTTCATTCGCCATTTTCTCTTCTCTTATTATTTTTTTTTTTTTTTGAATTAGAAAATGAAACCGTTTCTACTATAGGCCTCTGAAAGAAGCAGAGCTACCGAAATGTCCACTGAGTTTGGATAGTAGTGATGAATGGGAGAATTGGGCGCGGAATCAGCTTATGTCTGCTGGTTCTGACTTGCTTGGGAAGTTCTCGAATCTTCAGGTACTCGTGTCATGCATTCGCTTAACCACATGGCTCAGCTCAAGTTGATAATTTGTAACGTGTCGTTGCTTTTCTTTTTCTAGTATATAGTTTTTGCCAAGATGTTGCTTATGCGGTTGAAGGATTTATGCGTTGAGATTGGAAGCCTGTCGTGGTGGCTTGCGAGGGTTTTGCTTCTTCAACAGAGAGTTTTGGATGGACGGTCTTCGTCCTTGTCTGATCTCTTGCATGTCTATATGAGTGAGTCTTTGCAGAAATTCGGCACTTCAGAACTAGTTCAGAGTTATTGGGAAGATGGTTTACGAGATGGAGAGAGCTTGGATATTGCCTCCATACTTCATTTAGAGGCTGGCATTATGGAATATAGATATGGACGAGTTGACTCTTGCAGGTTAGTTAATAAGAACACTGAACCGTGAATTGTCCCGATGGTATGCTTCAATATGGTAACCTATCAGAAGGTGATCTTTAATGATGATTGGGTAATCTTTAATGTGCAATTGGAAAAACTATGTTCTTCATGCTGGGAGAACAGCGATATCCCCGAATAAAAATAATTGCATTACTTTGTGATGTTAATTTTGGTAGTTCCTTTACTTTCATGGGGAAAGGGAGTTGGGCAAGTTGTAATTACCTTTTCACGCGTTATGTGTGCTTGCATTGCATAAACTGGTGCATCTTTGTATTCTTACATTTATTTATCTTCAACACAAAGAAATTTCTAGATATAAAGTTGGGTGACATGTTCATCTAGCCTATCTTCCTTCTTTTTTAGTTGGGTTGGGGAACTTGACGAGAGGTTTTTGATTTACAAAAATTCCATCTTGTTTTTACCTTATGTCATGTTTTTTATTGTTTTCGTAGGAAATGATGATAAGTTGTTTTCATAATTTCCCATACAATATTTTTAAACACGGGAAAGGTAATGAAATAAGGTGATCATTTTGTAATTAAAATCAAAACAGGTAATAAATGAAATCAGAAACACTTTATGAAGTCGAACAGCTCCTAAGTATGTTGTAAGGAGGTATTTTTGGAGAATACTATCTATTAGTTGAAACATTTTTTTTTTATTCTCCTGTGGTATCTTTCTATGATGAAGTACACTGCCCTATCAGGATGCATTTTGAGTTAGCTGAGATGGCAGCTGGGCTTCAGCTTTCAGTTACTGGGGTACTCGGTTTCCGTACTTTACATCAGGTAAACATAGTAAACTGCATGATATTTAACATTTGTCATGATACTTATCTTTTAATATGTAACCTTTGGATATAGGCAGAACCAAAGGCACAGATGGTACTTGTTACAAACACAAATACATCAAATGTGGATAACTGTTCCTTAAAGGGTACTGGTATCCAAACACCTGATTCCAACAATGGTGAAGATAACTGGAATTTGCATCAGTGTGAAACCTCTGAAGTATCTGACATACTTAGAATACCAAAGTTGTTAGAGAACGATGACTCTAAAACTAAGCCAGAAGGCATGGAAAATGGTGCCCCTGTTAGTCCAAATTTAACAGCAATACAACAAGCTGTAATTCTGGCATATTGTGTTCTAATAGAGAAGAGCTCTCGACATGATGAATTGCAGCGTAGGTTACCTAAATTTATACATTCATATATGTCTAGCATTTGTATACTCACAAATATGAATCCCCCCTTTTTTTTTTATTTATCAATCTTCCAATTTTCAATCTATTTCTGCTATGTCAATATGTATTTTGGTTGACCTTGACGTAACTACTTTTCTTCAAGGTGACTTATGTAATTGTGCAATTGTATCCAATTTCTTTTGCTAATTTTGTTCATACTGGTGTGTTTGTGTCGTGGTATCATTGTATTTTCCCAAGAATCATGTTCCTTGGAATGTTATACCTAGGAATAATGTTCCTATCAAAATGTTTGGTTCATATTTAATAATTTTAAAAAGAATTAAATTTTATTTAATTTTAGAATTAAAAATAAAAAGGAAAAAGAATCTTAGTCGGGAAAATTAGATTAAATGAAATATGATTTTATTATTTTTCATACAAAGAGATCATACAAGATATATACAGGAGACCTAAGTTATTTTAGGAAATATAATAACTCTATTTTATTCTAGGATCCCTTGATTTATAGGATTGTTCCTAATTGTTCAAATTTGTACAAATTACAAGGAAATATACAAATTTTCTAATTTATTCTTTCTTAAAATACTATTTGATTTCCCACACTCCCCCTCAAGCTGGTAAATAGGTGTTTTCCATTCCCAGCTTGGATACAATTTTCTCAAAATTGTGGCAGCCCAGTCCCTTGGTAAAAATGTCTGCAATTTGGTCTTTAGAGGACACATATGGAGTGCATATCAAGCCATTATCAAGCTTTTCTTTGATGAAGTGTCTGTCTACTTCAATATGCTTTGTTCTATCATACTGCACTGGGTTGTGGGCTATGCTGATTGCTGACTTATTATCACAATAGAGTTTCATAGGTTCTTCCCATTTTATCCTCAAGTCTTCTAAGATGATTTTAAGCCATAGCAACTCACATATACCTTGTGCCATGGTTTGGAATTCCGCTTCAGCACTGGACCGAGCCATTATACCCTGTTTTTTGCTTCTCCAAGTCACAAGATTTCCTCCAAGAAAGGTGCAACATCCTGTAGTTGACCTCCTATCCATAATTGACCCTGCATAATCAACATCAGTATAGGCTTCAAACTTCACATTATCATTCCTTTTGAATAGAATCCCTCTTCCTGGAGTTTCTTTAAGGTACTGTAAAATTTTGTGGGCAACTTGTAAATGGGTCTCCTTTGGGCTATGCATAAATTGACTAATTAAACTCACTGCATAGGCAATATCTGGCCTGGTATGCGACAAATATATAAGTCTACCTACTAATCGCTGGTACATATCTTTTTCAACAGCAACATCTGGGGTACTAGCAGACTACCTTGAGCAAATCAGTGATGTATTTCTGCTGGGATATAAATATCCCTTTCTTGGAGTGGGCAACTTCAATTCCCAAAAAATATTTTAGTTTTCCCAAGGTTTTGATCTTAAATTCCTTGCCTAAGCATTGACTCAACAATTGGTGCTCTTCTTTATTATCTTCAGTTAATATTATGTCATCCACATACACCAATAATATTGTTACTCCCCCTAACTTGGAATGCTTAAAGAACAAAGTATGGTCTCCTTGGCTTTGTTTGTAACCCATACCTGTCATAACTTTAGTAAACCTGCCAAACCATGCAGGGGGGACTGTTTTAGCTCATATAATGCCTTTTTCAACTTGCAAATAGTGTTGGCAGCAACATCTCTACCATATCCCAGAGGTATCTCCATATAAATTTTTTCTTCAAGGTCTCCATGTAGGAAAACATTCTTAACATCAAATTGTTCCAAGTTCCAACTATAATTGGCAACAAGGGACAATATCACCCTAACTGTGTTCATTTTGGCAACCGGAGCAAAGGTCTCCAAATAATCAACTCCATAGGTTTGGGTGAACCCTTTGGTAACTAGTCTTGCCTTATATCTCTCAATTGATCTATCAACCTTGTATTTCACTGTATAGACCCACTTACATCCAACTTGTCTCTTTCCTATTGGTAAGGTGACTAACTTCCAGGTGTTATTCTTCTCCAATGCCTCCATCTCTACATCTATGGCTTGTCTCCATTTTCTGTCAGACAATGCCTTAGATAGGGTATTAGGTAGAAGTGTAGTGTTTAGGTTTACTAGGAAGGTTTTATGGATAGGAGAGAAATTTATAAAGGACAGGTAATTTGAGAGAGGGTAGAGTGGCTGTTTGGTGCATTTTCTTGTCCCTTTTCTAATGGCAATTGGGAGGTCAAGATCATTTTGGGTTTGAACTTCAACCTGCACAGCTGGAGAAAAAATTGTTACCTCTTTTTATGGAGTCGAGTTGGATTCTTGAACATGGCTTGATCCTGGAATGACCTTCGTCTTCCTTGAGTACACTAGCTTCTTACCAAATTTTCTAGCTTCAACACAGCTGGTCAAGGAAATATCCAAATCAATCATTTAATAACCTTAAAAGATGCTCTCCATATCCCAAAGTTGTCCATCAACCTAGTTTCTATACAAAAACTTATAAAGGATTTGTCATGTAAAGTTATTTTTTTCAAAGATCATTGTGTATTTCAGGACAAAGATTCGAGGAGAATGATTGGACATGCTAGAGAATGGAATGGCCTTTATTATCTTGAAGATTCAAGTTTGTCCAACAAGAACAGAATTTATCACTCCTTCATATCTGAATCCTTGATGACCAACAGATAACAAATCATGTTTTATCATTGTTGGTTGGGACATCCCTCTTTTGGAGTGATCAAAATTATGTTTCCTTCTTTGTTTACCAAGTTAGATGTTGAGAGTCTTCATTGTGAGGTGTGTGAACTTGCTAAGCACAAGCGTGTATCTTTTCCAAAAAGTAATAAAATTAGCAATTTCCCTTTTTATCTTGTTCATACTGATGCATGGAGACCTTCTAATGTTCCAAATGTGTCTGGTGCTCGATGGTTTGTCACCTTTATAGATGATTGTACAAGAGTCACTTAGGTTTTCGTACTTAAACAAAAATCAGAAGTCAGTTTTGTCTTCCTAAACTTCCACTCATTGATAAAAAAGCAGTTTGGTGTTAATACTAAGAGGCTTAGGTCAGATAATGCCATAAATTACTTCAATCATGTCCTTAATTCTTTTTGTCAAAAAGAAGGTATAATTCATGAGTCCTCTTGTGTCAAAACACCACAGCAGAATGGGGTCGCAGAGAGGAAAAATGGACATCTATTAAATCAGACTCGGGTATTGTTGTTCCAATAAAGTCTTCAAAAAATTTCTGGGGGGAAGTTGTCCTTACAGCAACACACCTTATCAATAGACTACCCTATAGAGTCTTAGGATTAAAAAGCCCTATGGAAGCTTTGTCATCTTTCTATCCAAACCTGTCTACTACAAATAATCTTAAACCAAGAGTTTTTGGGTGCATCTCATATGTCCATATTCATAGTACAAACAGGAGGAAACTTGATCCTAGAGCCTTAAAGTGTGTCTTTGTTGGTTACTCATCCACTTAGAAAGGGTATAAATGCTACCACCCCCCATCCAAAAAATTATTTTGTATCTAGGGATGTTACTTTCAATGAACAAGAGGGCTATTTCCATCACCTTATCTTCAGGGAGAGAGTTTCAGGGAAGATAAGGAAAGTAGTAATTATGGTTTTCCCATTCTTCCAGACTTGATATTTGAACCTAAACGAGATCAAACTGAAGCTGTAACAAGTGAGACAAGTCAAGGAAGTGAAGTTGATCTAAAAGAAAGTGGAAACTTACCTGGGTATGTCAAAGAACACACACTTGTAGTTTTTTTTCAGCTTACTAAGAAATGTTCTCACCCTTTCTATCTCCTCTTGGTTAAGATGGATAACAACTTCTGGATTATTTCCTTCATTTGTTTCAGCAGCAACATAAACTTGTCTTCCTTTCCTTGACATTATAGCAAGAAGGTGCGATATAGCGAGCAATGCAGTCAGTCGTCTTAGGGTTTATAATGCGCAGACGAGCTTCCTAGATCGGAAGCTCGATACTATTTGGAAAATTAGATTAAATAAAATTTGATTTTATTATTTTTCATACAAAGAGATCATACAAGATATATACAGGAAATCTAAGCTATTTAGGAAATATAATAACTTTATTTTATTATAGGATTCCTTGATTTATGAAATTGTTCCTAATTGTTCAAATCTGTACAAATTACAAAGAAATATACAATTTCCTAATTTATTGGAATGAAGATATCATGGATATATTTTCATAATCATCTAAAAAACGTAGAAATATAATTTCCCATCTTCACATCCCGGGAATGAAAACAGATGTGAAATAAATACCCCTTTAGTTTTAGGATTCAATCACTTATGGGTGTATTTCCATTTCTCCTCTCCTTTTACTTAGAGCTAAGCTAATTACATTTAGTTTTGTATTCTAAAATCCACTTGTTTTCCTGGAAAGAGGATAAAATAAAATGTTTATGAGCCACCTAATAGTTCACCCAATTGATGGCTTGTCACTTGGTTTCAGGATGGGATATGGCACCTTACATCGAGGCAATTGATTCCCAGCATTTGTTTTACTTCACTGTAAGTAGAGTAAATCTGTAGCTTATATATGTTTAAACGTTAGGCTTTTCTGTATGGCAACTTTGTTGGTGCACAAGGTGTTTATTTTCCTTAGTGTTCTGCTTAATCTGTATAGTTTGTAGACCATTGCAAGCATTTGATATTTTCCTCTTTCATGCTTTAGATACGATGTTTATGTGATAATTTACGAATTCGGTGGGAGTCATCTCGTAGCCGAACCAAGGAACGTGCCTTAATGATGATGGATAACTTGGTATGTGCTATATTTTGGTTAGCATGTTAACTTTGGAATTATAAAAGTATATTGCTTGACTCTTTATTTTCCTATATGTCTATTGCAATGAAAGGCTGTCATATTTTTGTGACAAAAATACATATAAGTTATTAAATAACCAGTAACTAAGAATTGACGACCTCCAAATTTTAAGCATAAATCAACAAAATGTTGTCAAGAAGTTGATGGTGTGCTAGGACAACTATATTACTGGATCTTCCCATGGAAATTCACCATGAAAGAATTAGAAGTGGAAAAATAAATACTCTTTTTCGACATCAAGATGTAAAATAAAATTAATATTACCAAATTGAGTATGAAATATGATTCATAAGTTTTGAACAATAGCTAACAATTCAAAATGATTTTCTTTGAAAATAACATTACACATAATGATAAAACATAAATGAAGTTACAAAATATTTATAACCCTAGAATTGACATGACTTGGGCCCAAATATTTGAATGATCAATTCCAATAGCGAATTCTAAACCAACAAGTGACCTTCGGATTTTGGACTTATTTGAGAACCAATCTGTGGGCCTCTTCATGAGGGGACTCATGGCAAGCAATCAATGATAGGGTCATGAACATCTTTTCATGTGGAATCAGTAATGATGGAGTCCAGGAATTAGAATCGGCTAATTTTGTGCTAACAACTGCAGTAAGGGCACAGGAATGGAGGTCCTAGAACTAAAACTTGAAGAAAACTGCTTTGACAATCTTGAAAAGTTTAAGAGACTTGCTAGATTTGTGAAATTGTGGAGTAAACTTTACTTTACAGATGCCTAGAATATACATACATCAAAGAATTGATTAAATGTGATATTTACAAAAATAATAAATAGCAAGAAAAACATCTTTGGTTAGAGAATGATAAATCTGAAAACTAGACAAATCTAAACCAAATCAAACTGGGAAATTCGGATTGGTTGGGTTAAATTGAAAGAATTGCAAGTTTGATCAATTTGGATCAGATCTTGATTTTGAAAACCCAGAACAATCTAATCAACACAATTACATAGTATCTTTTGTTTTTATTGATCTTTAGGGTATGTTTGATACAGGAAATTTTCAGTTTAAGTTAAAATTTACAGCAGTAAAAATATTACGTTACTTTTATTAGATCATATATATATCATGGTAAATAATTAAAGCTTTTGGTAAAAAATACTAAGTTTTTCTTTGATGTCAAGAAATTGATATAAATATTCCCAAGAATTTTTATGGTTAACAAAACAAATTCTAATCATTCCTTGGAATCATGATTCCCTGTCATGAAAAAGTTTTTCTTTGGAGTTTCGAGCTTTATAGCCCAGTTATTAGATTTTATTCATCATAATCTCACTTTATTCACACTTAATAATTGTTAAGGTTCTAACATAAAACCAATGGACAATAGGTAGAGTAGTCTAGCAATTATTTAAACCATATTACATAACATGAGATATGCGATGTGAGATTCCCAACATGCCTCCAACGAAACCTTAGGACTAGACAAAGGGTACTTTTGACCCACAACTAAAGGGTAACTTTTGGCCAAGACAATAATAAGAAAAAAGTTAGGTTTTGGCTCTGATACCATGTTAAGGTTCCAACATAGAACCACTTGACAATATGTGGAGTAGCCTATAAGGTATTTAAACCATACCACATAATATAAGGCAGGCCATACGAGACTTCCAACAATGAAAAATTAATTAATTTGTTTTTTTAATTATTAGTTTCATAATAAATCTGATTACTTTATCTGAATGAACAAAGTTGATCATAGTCAGATTTGTTTGGTTCAAGTTGGGTGACTTGAACTAGGAAAATCAAGTCCTAGAATACTAGGGACTGTAAAATCAAGAGTGACCTGAAAACCCTATTTAAATTCTATATTTCGTCCTAAAGCTACAACAACTATTGTTTTTTTCTTGTTTGTTCTATGATATAGGATTTAAGTAGGAAAGAGAAGAAACAGAAAGACAAGAAGAAAAAAACAGAGGGTAGAGAGAGATGAGATACAGAGAGATTAGAGAACTGTTTGCTGCATTTCTTTATTTGTTCATTCTGTCTAAAATATACAACAACCATGCTTTATAGGCAGCTACCCAACAACTATAAAATACTACTAGCAGTAGCTGATTGACAATCTGGCAATATTTTGCTATTTATATTTATATAACATCCTACTACATATTCCATTCATTTAGGGTGTGTTTGGATAAACAACTTAATTAAGCACTTACTCAATAAACTCTTGCACAAATTCTTCACATGAGAGCTTATTATATAAATTTGACGGTTTTCATAAACCAAATAAGCTCCACATAAGCTCTTCTAAATGTCTCAATCCTTTCTTATGCATGAATGTTTTCAATTTGAAAGAGACTAATGCATAACTTGTATAACATTTACACCTAAGAAGCACCTTCTAAAGATTCAATAAGGTTAATTATGTCTAATATTATATATTAAATATATTACTTCATAGTTTTTGATATCCTTCTACATTTAAACTTTTTTTTAATCAAGCTATGATGAGTGACTTGTTTGTTTTGATTTGCTTATTGTACTTGTTAAAATTATAATACATTTTTTGCAGGTTAAACATATTTATGAATCGTCTCCATCGATAGCAGAAAGAATTGCTTTCAGTTATGCTGTTTATATGCCTAGTATTCCTGCACTAAGGAAGTAAAAACACCTGCTTTGTAAGCCTTTTATATGTTTTTGCTTCATTAAAATCAGATGGCTCTTTAACTTTCTTATTACTTTCTTGATATTCCAATTTCAGGGAATATGCATTACTTTTGGTGCGATGCGGTTTGATAGGGGAGGCAATGAAGGAATTTGAAGATTTAGAATTATGGGATAATCTTATATATTGCTACAGGTATAATAAAAGTAAAATGAATAAAGCAGTGATTTTCTCCCCCCCTCACTATTCACCTTTCATTAGCAACGATGTTCATTTGATATTTGATTTGGAAAATAGTCTGTTGGAGAAGAAAGCAAGTGCTGTTGAACTTATCAGAAAACGTCTCTCAGAAAAACCAAATGATCCCAGATTATGGTATGTTGCTTTGGCTTGCTTATCTTGTATGTGTTGAGACATGTTGTTTTTCTATCTTTTTGTATTCTCTCTGTATGTTCCTTAGACTAGGGTTAAAGGTTTGGGTTGAGGTCCATATCCTCTCTGTTGTATCTCCTTTATCTATAAATACAATGTATAAGTGCCTTTAGACATTGTATTGAAACCCTAAATAAGTTTCTCAAATTGGTATTAGAGCGGATATGATTGATTTTCGGTCATCACTATCATCTCCAGCCACCATGCGCCGCTGTTCGCTGCTGACCACTGTCTTAGTTTGGTCAGGTGTACATAGGGTTTGGTGCACCTTGAACAACGAGACCCACCCCCCACCAATTGCTCTTTCATCTGCATGTGTCGCACGTGCCGCCCTCCAGTGGCCTGAATGAAGGTCAATTACCACCGGCACCCTCTGAGTCTAGTAGTGCCCTTATTTTTCTGTTTTGAGAACTTTGGAAGTTAGGTCACATGGGTACCCTATTGGTTAGACTTGATATTCAAAGACTGAGAAAAAGTGTTTTTAGAGGGCTTGAAGAACCCCTCTCATAGTTCTGTATTTATATAGATAAAAACTGATACAATAGGGGGATTACATTAAATGCACAGTCCTAGATTACTCCTCAGAACTAGGTGCAGAGATTATCTAACACTCAACCCCCTGCAGAGATTATCTAACACTCAACCTCCTACCTTAGGTATAATGATTACATATATTTTCTAATCTATTCCAACACTCCCCCTCAAGCTGGAGCATACAAGTTGTATGTACCAAGCTTGGAACAAATGAACTCAATCCGAGGTCCCCTTAAGGACTTGGTAAACACATCTGCGAGTTGGTCATTTGATCCAACAAACTCGGTACATATTTCTTTTGTCAACAACTTTTCACGAACAAAGTGACAATCAATTTCTATATGTTTAGTTCTCTCGTGAAATACGGGATTTGATGCAATGTGGAGTGCAGCTTGATTATCACAATACATCTTCATAGTCTGGATATCACAGAAGTTAAGCTCTTGAATGAACTGCTTTACCCATATAAGTTCACAAGTTAGTGACGCCATTGCCCTATATTCGGCTTCAGCTGTCGATCGAGCCACTACATTCTGTTTCTTACTTTTCCATGAAATAATGTTTCCTCCAAGGAAGACACAATATCCAGTGGTAGACCGTCTATCAACAGGTGAACCTGCCCAATCTGCATCACAGTACCCAGTGACCTGAATGCTTCCTTTATCTTCATATAACAATCCTTGTCCGGGAGCCTTTTTAAGGTACCTTAGAATGCGAATGATAGCATTCCAATGACCAGCACATGGAGTCTGCATGAACTGACTAACCACTCCAACAGCAAAAGATAGATCAGGCCTTGTAATAGTGAGATAAATCAGTTTTCCGACCAGCCTCCTATATCTCTCTGGATCAGAGAATACTTCACCTTCTTCTGTTGTTAATTTCTTATTTGGGTCCATAGGACTCTCTACAGGTTTACAGTCAATCATACCTGTTTCTTGTAATATATCAAGAGCATATTTTCTCTGAGAGATTACAACTCCATCTTTTGATTGAGCTACTTCAATGCCCAAGAAGTATTTTAGGCTTCCCAAATCCTTGGTTTGAAAATGTCTGCACAAGTACTCCTTCAGTTGAGATATTCCAATAGTATCATTTCCTGTAATGACTATATCATCAACATATACTATTAAGTAAACACATTTACCCAGAGATGTATGACAATAAAAGACTGAATGATCTGCTTCACTGCGTCTTAGCCCAAATTTTTGAACAATGGAGCTAAATTTTCCAAACCAAGCACGTGGTGATTGCTTGAGGCCATATAGAGAACGATGCAATTTGCATACTAGTTCGAGACTCCCCCGAGCAACAAACCCAGGAGGTTGCTCCATGTAAATTTCGTCCTCAAGATCACCATGTAGGAAGGCATTTTTGATATCTAATTGATGAAGTGGCCGGTGACGAATGGCGACCATTGCGAAGAACAGACGAATAGTGGTCATCTTGGCCACGGAGAGAAAGTGTCACAATAATCAAGGCCATAAACCCGAGTGTACCCTTTTGCAACTAACCGAGCCTTGAGCCGATCAACTGCACCATCGGGGCCGATTTTAACAAGATATACCCAGCGGCAACCAACCGCCTTTTGCCCGGTGGAAGGGGAACGAGCTCCCAAGTAGCATTATGGTCAAGAGCCCGCATTTCGCAATCATGGCTTGTCGCCATCCGGGGTGATCAAGTGCTTCTTCCACATTTCTCGGAATAGCAATAGAAGATACCGAGGATAAAAGGGAACAATAGGAAGGCGACAACCGGTGATAGCTAAGAAAATTATAAATAGGATGTGGGTTTCGAGTGGAACGAGTACCTTTTCTCGGAGCAATGGGCCATCCCGAATCACCTCCACCAGGAGTCATGGTAGGAAGCGATGTTGGAGAAGAATCTAAAGTGGGGGATTCACCCTCGTCTTGGAGAACGAGGACTAGCCATCGGGGTCCTATGATTGACAACATCAATTTGAGGGGAGGATGGTTCGGGAAGACTTGGATCACTACGGAGATCGATAGAGACATTGGAAATATTAGACTCAACTACTTGGAATGGGAAGAACTCTGTCGTATGACATGAACATCTTGAACAGAAGGAGAAAAGTAAGGAGTCTGTTCAAAAAATGTAACATTGGCGGACATGTAGTACTTCTTGGTTTCGGGAGAGTAACACCGATACCCTTTTTGAAGGCGGGAATAGCCCAAGAAGACACATTTGATAGCACGAGCGGAAAGCTTGTCTAACCCGGGAGACATATCATGAATAAAACATACACAACCAAAAACTCGAGGAGATGTGTGAAAGAGAGGATTATTTGGAAATAGAATGGAGAAAGGGATCTTATTACCGAGAGAGGAAGATGGCATCCTGTTAATAAGAAAACATGCGGTTAAGATGGCATCCCCCGAGTGATGGACAGGAATATGAGCACCCGAGCAAAGAGTACGTGCGGTTTCAACCAAATGTCTATTTTTTCTTTACTGCTATACCATTTTGTTGTGGTGTATGAGGACAGGTGGACTGATGCAATATTCCATGTGAACTCAAAATAGTAAAAAAGGTGGATGAGAAGTACTCTTTAGCATTGTCGCTTCTTAAAATTTTGATTACTTGACTGAATTGATTCTTGATTTCATTCAAAAAGGATGTAAAGATGGGTAACAATTCAGAGCGATCTTTCATAAGATAAACCCAAGTACATCGTGAATATTCATCAATGAATGTAACAAAATACCGAAAACCAAAAGATGAGATGCGACTGGGTCCCCAAATATCAGAATGGATAATAGAGAAACTGGAAGTACACTGTGATTGAGACCGTTTAGGAAAGGTAGATCTAACATGTTTCCCTAGCTGACATGACTCACATTCTAAGGTCTGGAGACCACTAAGTTCAGGACACATTCTTTTTAATTTTGACAAATGAGGATGGCCAAGCCGATCATGTAACATTTTAGGGCTCGGAGTAGCAACACAGGACACACGTGGACGAGGACCAAAAAGGTATAATCCTCCGGCTTCATATCCTTCTCCAATCTGTCTCCCCGAACCACGCTCCTGTATAACAAAAGATTTGTTATCGAAGGTTATTGAACAATTTAAGGTTTTGGTTAACTGACTTAAGGAAATCAAATTGAAAGGACAATTAGGAATAAAAAGGACAGATTTTAGGCTTATGGAAGGAGATAAAGAAACTTGGCCCACTCCCTTTGAGGAAGCTTTAGAGCCATCTCGCAAGGGTTATGAAATGTTGTTTTTCTTGAAAGGAAATGGTTGAGAACAAGGAGGTATTACCGGATATATGATCGAAGCACCGAGTCAATTACCCATGAATTTTGACCCTCCACAGATTGAGAAATGCAAGCGGTTGATGTCTTGGCAGTTTGAGAGGTATGTGCCAAGCTATTAGACTTTAACCGTAGATACTCTTGGTATTCGTCCTTAGTGAACTTGGAGTTGACGGTTTCGGCCTTGGAGACATTGGCGGTTTTGGGAGGAAAACCATGCAAGGAGTAGCGAGTTCTCCCGTGTATGACCCATCCTCTTACGAGTAGGGGCATTGGGGACGTCCTCGACCTCCACGTCCTCCTCCGGTGCCACGTCCTCCTCTTCCTCGTGTGGCAACCATGGCGGATGGTTCTACTAGAGCCGAGCTTCCGAGTCTCGGACATTGGTACACGAATCGGACGTGTGATAAGGGTATCCATGGAAGGGACTTCATAAGTGGTCGGAAGTTGATCTCCGATATGGTTAAAGTCGGGATGTATTGCGCGAAGGATCATCACCATGTAATACTTGTCAAGCTTCTTTTTCATTTCATCTAAGGAATCGACTTCCAAGAACATCTTGAGTTCTTCCACGGTCGATCGGGCGTCATTCATAAAGGACACCATATCATGATCTGTCATTTTTAGAGATGCCGGCTTATTTGCGGAATCGTAGAGACGTTGAATATCATTGGCATAAATGGTTTGAGCTTTCTTCCAAAAGGAGTGACAAGTTTTGAAGGCTCTAAGCGACATCAAAAGTCTTGGTTCCACCGATTGCCACAATAGAGCACATAGCCGAAAATCTGCTCGTTTCCACTGTTCGGCTTTTTCTTCGGCACATGGCTTCAGTCTTTTTCAAGGTGGTCGTGATGCCCCTGACCGAGAAACCACATTTCGACGGTAGCGGACCAAGATAGATAATTTTGTTCGTTTAGTTTTTCGGAAGTAATGGAGGGGCTTCCGGAGAATGAAATTGCAGCCATTTATGATCAAGAGGACAAAGACCGAGTGAGGAGGGGGCGAAAAACGAGCAAGAAGTCCGAAAGCCCAAGAGTGATTTTCGCAAGGGTGACTACTGGACTTCACCGAAATAAAGAGGCGGCGCGTGGCGGAGAACGAGCTTCCGGGACCGACGGGGTTGGCTGTCGCACGGCGAGACGATTCAGATCCGGTGGTCACCGGCGAAAACTGGACGATCGGAGGCGGTGGCCGGAGGCAGCCGGCGGCGGACGGTGGCCGGAGGTGGACGGTGGCCGGAGTCGGACGGTGGCCGAGTCGGACGGTGGCCGGCGACGAGCAGCGGCAAAAACGAGTGCCGGATACTACAGAAACGAGCGAGCGGGATCGACCCGCTCCGATACCAACTTGATATTCAAAGAGCGAGAAAAGTGTTTTTAGAGGGCTTGAAGAACCCCTCTCATAGTTACGTATTTATATAGATAAAAGCGATACAATAGGGAGATTACATTAAATGCACGAGTCCTAGATTACTCCTCAGAACTAGGTGCAGAGATTATCTAACACTCAACCCCCTGCAGAGATTATCTAACACTCAACCTCCTACCTTAGGTATAATGATTACATATATTTTCTAATCTATTCCAACAGTTAGATTTATCTTTCATCTTTGTTTCAGATAAATGACTTCATCTAATGCTTTTTTTTTTGTTTGTTATTCCCACCATAACCAGTGCCAAACTCAACTGAAAAAATTATCTATCCTAGTGTCCATCAGTTGAACTATGGTTTCTAGGTCAGGGGGTATCATGACCATCTAGAGAAAGATGTGAACTCAGTTTCTGCCTTAGGGAGATCTTAGTGGGAGAAAATTGACTTCCAGTTTTGTGTGCAATCTTAAGACAGTCTATGAAACCTGAGGTTCTTGAGCTTCCTAGGTCATTTAAAACCTGCCTTTCCTTTTGGAAAAAGGCTTAAGACAGTTTTGCTAACTGTATTCAGCATCTCTTTGATGCAATTCAAAGAGTGACGTCTCTCAAACAGACAAATCATGACATGATGTCTCGCATTGCAAAAGCTAGGGCTGCTGTGGAGGTATTAAAAAGGTTTATTGTGCCAAATACCTTAGAGGAGTTAAACTCCAAACTGGATAAGTTGTATATGGTCCTAATTTTGAGGAGTTTGCACTCTCTGATTTTGATCATGTACGTGATCAAATCTTAGCTAGTGATCAGGTTCCGTCAAAGGATAATCTTGTCACGAGGCTAATTTGAGCTCCCAATCTTATGACAGATGAGAATCAGGTGGAGACAGTTGAAACTTCAGCTATGGTTGCTCCTCGTGGACGAGGAGGAGGAGGTAACAGTCGAGGAGGATGTGAGAGTACAAAGGGTCGTCTTCAATGTTCCTATTGCAAGAAGATGGGGCATACACAAGAAAATTGATATTCCTTACACGGTTTTCTTGACAGGAATACCACTACCCATGTTTCTAAGTCTGAAATACCGGATATGAAAATCTCAGATGAGGATTATCAAGAGTTTTTGAAGTTCAAATCAGAAAAATTCAACTGTCAGGGTCAATCTTCTTCCTTGTCTAGTATTTCAACAACATGCATTTCTCAATCTGTGGAAGGTAAAAACCCATGGATTCTTGATTTAGGTGCATTTGATCATATATCTGGTAACAATTTCTCATTTTCCTTCATGTCCTATCCTAAAATTCCTCATCTGATTACTGTGGCTAATGGATCTAAAGTAAAGTCACAAGGAATTGGCCATGTTCCTTTAATCCCTTATTTGAATTTAAATTTTGTTCTTTTCATTCCTATTGACCCTTATAACTTGATTTTTCTAAGTCAATTGACTTGTTCTCTGAATTGTTTTGTAACTTTTAATTTAAATTTTTTTGTTATTTAGGAACTTGATACGAGTTGTATGATTGGAGAAGGACATGAATCATGTGGTCTGTACTATCTAAATCCAAGTCCTTCGGTGTCATGTCTTGTTTCTCATGCTCCTAAACATTTGCATGATCGTCTGGGTCACCCTAGTTTACCAAAGTTGAAAGTGATGGCTTCTAATCTCAAACATCTTTGGCGTTTAGAATGTGAATCTTGCCAATTAGGAAAACATGTTAGGTCTACCTTTCCTAAATACTCTGAAACTCGATGTAATTTTTCTTTTTCAAATATTAATTAATTTGGCTTCCACTATTTTGTAACCTTTATTGATGAATTTTCCAGATGTACTTAGGTTTATTTAATGAAAGACAGATATGAAATTTGTCCATTTTTGTGTCCTTCAATAAAATTAAAAATCAATTGGGAAGATAATTAAAGTTTTCATAAGTGATAATGCCAAAGAATATTTTTCACCCTCCTTCTCTTCTTTTTTTATCTTCCCAAGACATTTTACATCAGTCAACTTGTCCTCACACTTCACAGCAAAATGGTATTGCAGAAAGGAAAAATAGGCATCTTATTGAGACTACACGCTCTCTAATGTTGAATACCCATGTTTTTGTTCATTATTGGGGAGATGCAGTTCCCACTGCTTGTTTTCTGATCAATCACATGCCATCTTCTTCTCTTCAAAATCAAATTCCTCATTCCCTTATCTTTCTAGATGATCCACTTTATCATGTATCTTCTCATGTATTTGGTTGTGCCTGTTTTGTACATAATGTCTCTCAAAGTCTTGATAAGTTAAGTGCTAAAGCCATTAAATATGTCTACTTGGGGTACTCTCGCCTCCAAAAAAGGTACAAATATTATTCTCTATCCACCAAAAGGTATTACATGTCTGCTGATGTCACCTTTTTCGAAGAAACATCCTTCTTTTCTTCCCCTATGGAGGATGGTTCCTCTATTCAAAATGTTCTTCCTATACCCTCATGTGATCCACTTATAATACTTGATCCTTCACCAATTCAACCTACAAGTCTCAATGATTTTGCTCCTCTTTTTACATATCACTGCAGGACCCCACCTACACCTTTACCAGATTCTACAGATATTCAGGACCTTCTCCATTAGCTTCTCATACCATGGATCCTTCAACCTCCTCTCCCATTTATGATTCTGGATGACCTATTGCACTCAGAAAAGGAATTCGTTCCTCTCGGAATCCTTTTCCTATTTATAACTTTTTAAGTTATCATCATTTATCTCCTTCCTATTCCTCTTTTGTTGTTTCTTTGGCTGACATCACTATTTCTAATACTGTCCATGAGGCTCTTGATTACCATGGATGACAACAAGTCATGATTGATGAAATGCAGACTCTTGAGTACAATGGCACTTTGGAGCTTGTTCCTCTTCCTCCTGGCAAAAGGGCTGTGGGCCGTAGGTGGGTCTATGATCATAGTGGATCGTCTTAAAGCTTGTCTAGTAGATAAAGGCTACACTCAAATTTATGGCCTCGACTACTGGGATACCTTCTCTCCAATAGCTAAGATTTCCACTATTCGTCTTTTTTTTGCTATGGCTGTTATTCATCATTGATCCCTTCACTAATTAGACATTAAAAATGCCTTTCTTCATGGTGACCTTGAGGAAAAGATTTATATGGAGCAACCTCTTGGCTTTGTTGCTCAGGGGGAGTCTGGTTTAGCGTGCAAGCTACATCAATCTCTTTATGGCTTGAAGCAGTCACCCCGAGCTTGGTTTGGAAAATTCAGTCATGTTGTACAGTTGTTTGACTTGAAAAGGAGTGAAGTAGATCACTTAGTGTTTTATTGTCATTCCTCTTCAGGCATTTGTGTATCTTATGGTTTATGTTGATGATATTGTTATTACAGGCAGTGATTATACTAAGATCAGTCAACTGAAAAATCATCTTTTTGCTCACTTCCACACCAAAGATCTTGGTCAATTATTTTCTTGGTATTGAAGTGGTTCAGTCAAAGGAAGATGTGATCATCTTTCAAAGGAAGTATGCCCTTGATATTCTAAAGAAGACAAATTTAACAAATTGTAAACCCATTGATACCCCAATGGACTCTCATCAGAAATTGGTGGGAAATAAAGGAGAAAAGTTGTCGGACCCAGAAAGATACAGGAGGTTGGTTGGTAAACTCATTTATCTTACTATTACCCGACCTGATCTTTCTTATGCAATTGGAGTAGTTAGCCAATTTATGCAAAATCCTTGTATTGATCATTGGAATGCCTTGATTCGCATTTTGAGATATGTTAAAGGGCTCCAGGACAAGGATTGTTATATGAAGATAAGGATAATACTCAAATTCTAGGTTATTATGATGTAGATTGGGCTGGTTGACCCATTGATAGAAGATCTACTAATGGGTATTGTATCTTCTTTGGAGTGAATTTGATTTTTTGGAAGAGTAAAAAGCAAAGTGTTGCTCGATCTAGTGCAGAAGCTAAGTATAGATGTATGACACTTACTACATGTGAACTTATGTGGATGAAACAACTCCTTCAAGAATTCAAATTCTGTGATAATGGGCAGATGAATTTGTTTTGTGATAATTAGAAAACTCTCCATATTGCCTCCAATCCAATCTTTCATGAAAGAACAAAACATATTGAGATTGATTGTCACTTTGTTAGAGAAAAGTTAGTGTCTAAGAAATTTGTAACTGAATTTGTAAGCTCCAATGAACAATTGGTATACATTTTAACTAAATCTTTGAGAGGTCCTAGGATTCAGTTCATTTGTTCCAAGCTTGGTGCATATAATCTATATGCTCCAACTTGAGGGAGAGTGTTGAGGCCCATATCCTCTCTGTTGTATCTCTTTTATCTATAAATAGAATGTAACATGCCTTTAGACACTGTATTGAAATCCTAAATAAGTTTCTCAAGTGTATACTCATAATTGGATTGTAAATAAGCTTGGTGCATATAATCTATATGCTCCAACTTGAGGGGGAGTGTTGAGGCCCATATCCTCTCTATTGTATCTCTTTTATCTATAAATAGAATGTAACATGCCTTTAGACACTGTATTGAAATCCTAAATAAGTTTCTCAAGTGTATGCTCATAATTGGATTGTAATTGCTTTTGAACAACAACTACTCTGATATTTTAACTAAATCCTTGAGAGGTCCTAGGATTCAGTTCATTTGTTCCAAGCTTGGTGCATACAATCTATATGCTCCAGCTTGAGGGGGAGTGTTGAGGCCCATATCTTCTTTATTGTATCTCCTTTATCTATAAATAGAATGTAACACGTCTTTAGACACTGTATTGAAACCCTAAATAAGTTTCTCAAGTGTATGCTCATAATTGGATTTGTAATTGCCTCCAATCCAGTCTTTCATAAAAGAACAAAGCATATTGAGATTGATTGTCACTTTGTTAGAGAAAAGTTAGTGTCTAAGGAACTTGTAACTGAATTTGTAAGCTCCAATGAGCAATTGACAGACATTTTAACTAAATTCTTGAGAGGTCCTAGGATTCAGTTCATTTGTTCCAAGTTTGGTGCATACAATCTATATGCTCCAGCTTGAGAGGAAGTGTTGAGGCCCATATCTTCTCTGTTGTATCTCCTTTATCTATAAATAGAATGTAACACACCTTTAGACACTGTATTGAAACCTTAAATAAGTTTCTCAAGTGTATGCTCATAATTGGATTGTAATTGCTTTTGAACAACAACTACTCTGATAATTTCTCCAACAAATGCTGCCTCATATTCATACATAGTGTCAATTAAAATTTATCATGTTACAAATGAAGTCTGCTCTGAAAGTGTTCTATTAGAATTGTTGATTATTGTGACAGGATTTTATCACGGAAGGAGCTAACTTTATGTATGCCCTGTCCTTTTTGATAAGCCAGAAAATTTTCGCTGAGGCCAATTCTTGTTATATTGTTATTTTATTTTTCCATTTACTTAGTTGATGATAAAATCAGCAATGATGGATGAATAACACGTTAACTTACTGCATGTCCAATGTAAAAATGAAATATCAATATTATAGAAGATTACTTTGCATAATCTTTTTCACTCATGATAAAAATTATCTAGGTGCTCCCTGGGTGACACTACTGCTAATGATGCATACTATGAAAAAGCTCTGGAAGTTTCAAACAATAGATCTGTTAGGGCAAAGGTGTGGCTGTTTATATATTCATTTTCTACACATACCTGTTTGCCTTCTTCTTATTCACTTCTATCATATTAAAAAAAATTAGGCTTACATTTTTCTTCCTTAACTGATTTGTTTTTCTCTGATTGGCAGTGTTCTCTGGCTCGTAGTGCGTATCACAGAGGAGACTATATGACATCTAAAATTTTGTGGTGTGTGACACGTCTTGATACTTTAAGCAGCATTGTCATTGTCGTCATTAATGCATAAAATTTGTTGTTTCCACTGTAATGTTATTTTGAAAGGTTTGTTAAATATTATAGTTTTTTGTTCATCAGGGAGTCTGCAATGTCAATGAATTCTATGTATCCTGATGGTTGGTTTTCATTTGGGGCTGCTGCGTTGAAGGTAATGATGAACACCATGCTTTATTATTATTTATATGCTTTTGCATTGTTGGATTTGCAATAAAATGTACAACTATTTTATTGAGAAAAAAAGTACAAATTCTCCTTGCAGGGAAAGTCTGAATACCCATAATGAAAGTCTGAATACAATTTTTATTATAACTCTTTCATCCACACTTTTAGTTTTATTGAAACCCTAATTCCTTAGTGATAAGAGCCTAAACCTTAAAAAAAAATTAAACTAAAAATTAATCCCTTAGTTCTTTTTGACATAAGGTTTGTTTCAAGAGCAAGTGTTATATGGATGACCAAGGCACCAAATATTATTCCTAATAGTAAACCCCGTGGTCATCCCACCTTGGGCTTATAGTTTTCAAAACATTTTCCAATAGAATAAAACTTAAATAAGTATAGATGATCAAGCCATTCAAACATGAATCATAAATGAAGATCACAAGAGCATGAGAAGAAATATAAATTGAAATACAAAGAAAGCTACATAGAATCAAGGTTCCTTACATCCAACCCCAATGAATGGGAGACTCCAGGACATTTGGAGCACAAAAAATGAGCAATAAAATGTAAAGCTTGAAGTTGGATGTCCCTCGAATGCAATCCATGTCCAGACCATGCACCCACAACTCCTAACAATGCCAAAAGTTCCTTCCCTTGTAGCAAAATCTTCTTTTTATCCTATATCCCATGGTCCTTAAAGTGAACTTTCCCTAAGTGAATTTGGTGTCTTGCTAAGCGAAAATGACATGGCAAGTTTGAAGTTTGAGGTTTTTGCTTAGCATATCATCATCTTGCCAAGTGTATCCAAAAGCTGAAGCTTTTTTTATTTCACGTGCCTCATGCTGAGCAAACTAACCCCCTGCTGAGCAAGACTTCATAGAATTGACTTCCCCTTTCTTAGATTTCAAGCTTGCATTTCTCCAAAAAAATGTGAGAAAGTGAGTAGTAACCTATTTAACTATGAACATTAGTAATTTGGCTATCAAAATATAATAATTCACAAAATTGAGGATAAATCATTACATTAGTGTGAATAAAGAGGTTAGACAAGTATGATAATGTAAGTAATCACCAGACTTATCAAGCAACAAAACTAATATTAGGGGAGCTTTGGTCATTTGAACAGGTAGGTGAATGCATGTTGAATAGGATAAGGTTTAATGTTCCGATAGTTAATCGCTGGAAGTGGCGTCTGTAATTATGCGTACATAGATTACCAATTGTAGGGCTGTGTACAATTGGGTACGCAGTTATGTATGGCATTACCTGATTGGTTTGCTGGTTAGGCACTGAACAACCACCAATGCCCATTTTTGCCAAAAGCTAATGTAGATTTGTCCCCGTCTGTTTTGTTTTTCTCATTTTGCATTCTTTAGTATGACAAGCTTACTGGCAAAGTTTTACAGGCGCAGGATAAAGAAAAGGCCCTGGATGCATTTACTCGTGCTGTTCAACTTGACCCTGAAAATGGGGAAGCTTGGAATAACATCGCTTGCTTGTAAGGAGTTCTTTCTTGTATTAAAACAAACAGGAAATAATTTAGTTCGTTTCAGTGTATAAACCGTTTTTGTTTCAAGCCCTAACATCTAATTGTTTAAAAGTATCTTTTCTGTTTTGGTTCCATCTGTATTCAGGCTAGATAGATAAAGTCATCCTGTCCATTCCTTGTTAGGTTTAAATTTGAGATCTCCAGTTAGTAGTATTTGCTTGCTTAACCATTGAGGTGTCTAGTGGCACAGAAGTATCTTCATACCTTTGTATAAACTGGATCAAAATTGTTTTCACTCAGTTTGACATTCTAATGATTGATTTTAGAAGCTCTCACATTTTTTTTAACCTTGGTGTCGCTTTTGTGAGGACAATTAGCAAAGCAGTGTCCGGTCCATAATAATTAATATCAATAATAAAAATCATTCATGTGTTATTGAATTTTGGTTTTAGTTTTTTCCTATGTTTTACCTAATATGCAGGCTTATGATCAAGAAAAAGAGCAAGGAGGCCTTCATTGCATTTAAAGAAGCCTTGAAATTCAAGTTCCGTATTTATCCCTTCCGTTAAACTCTTTGCACCATAATCATTCATGCATAGATGCTCACATACATACAACAATGTATATTTGTTCATAATCATTTGGAAAACCCTTTAAATTCAAGTTTAGTATGGATCCTTCTAGTAGATTTCCTTTGCATCATGCATATGCTATCATGGACAGATCAATACACACATGCAATATATGTATTGGCTCGAATGAATGCAAAGCCTCTTGGAATAAATAGTAACACAATGATATTTGGTAGCACAGACGAAACAGCTGGAGAATGTGGGAAACGTACGGCCTTGTTGCTGTTGACATTGGCAATATCAGTCAGGTATATGCTGTTTTTGGTTTCTCCTTGTTGGTCGAAATAAGTATGATACGCATTGCTCTTACTTGCTTGAAGTAAGCATGGCAGTTAGGCGGGTGGTGGGTTCCTCCCCAAATCATGTCCCCGACTTCCTTAATCATCCTCGATCATGACCCCAAACCTTACTATGGTTAGAAATTAAAAATTAAGTTTCTATTTCCATTTCTAAAAAATTAATTATACCAAATTGTAATAAATTAATTTCAACATTATTCTTACTTATGTATTGTTTTTTATATATAAATATATATTTGTAATTTTTCAACTTTTAAATTGTTATTATTGATTGAATATATATTTTAATATATTATATTTATATTAAAATATGTATGTAATAAAATATTTGGTCATTTTTTTCTTGATATGGATATATAATACCCACAAAATTGTTATTGTTATTATTATTATTATTATTATTATTATTATTATTATTATTATTATTATTATCATCATTATTATTATATACTATAACACTCTACTTAAACCTTTGATTACATGTTAAAGTTAATTATTTTTTAGGTTTGTCACTTTAAAATGTTAATAATTATGAAATATATAGTTTATAAGAAAATATTTATTAAGTTAATTCTTGTTTAATTGTGCAAAATAATAAAAATTTTAAATATTAATCCTTCAAAATACAATTATTTAACTAAGATAAAATTTGATATGTGGTAAATAAGAAAAATAAAACCCAGAAAACATGTCATAATAAAATCTAATAAAGACAAATTAGAAATAAAGTGGTATTATGTATTACTAAGATTGATGCACTATTTATAGAAAAATAAAAAAGCAAAAAATTATTTTTATGCATGTACCAAACTGGTTGAAGAGATTGAAAAAATCAAATTGGTTGAAAAGATTAAGAAAATGTAAAGGAGCAAATGGTGAGAGAAAGAGAAGAGTGTTAAACAAGTTAAAAAGATTGTAAAAGGCAAAAAGGGTGAACAGTGGATGAGAGAAAAATGAATAGTGTGGAATATAGAAGAAACGACACCTGTGCAATGTGGGAAAGAAAGATATCTAAGAGGATTAATATTTTAGAGTTTAGATTTAAATACAAAGCCTTGTCAGGGACAAGAATAAGAGAGGGCGGGGACTGCATATGTCATCTGCACCCTCGCCCCCACCCCTGATTTGTCAAAGTGAGAAAGTCCGCACCAGTACATGATCAACTTGGTTTTTCCTGTCAACCTCACGAGGGGCCAGATTGGCCCTGACAGATGTGAGTTTGATTTTGATTGTCATACCTAACTTGAAGTAATAGAATGATGATGGAAGATAGTTTTTCTTTTGCAATTTTATCCCCTTTCCTGCATGCTATGTCCTTAGGCTATGTTCGGATTGATTGAAAAAAATTAAATGCATTAATTGCCTTGTCTGGATTATTTAAAAATGCATGAAGTAATAGCCTAATGAAATGGTCTATTCCATTCAATCCCTAACCTATGGGGTCCTGTGATGGAGCTAACTTTTGTTCAAATTATATTCCATTCCATTCGGCAATTGTTAATTTTAAAGTAGCAATTAATTTTAATGTTTAACATGACTTAATTTTCAAGTGCGTTGTACCAAGAAATGACTCTAGAGGCATAACTTCTTTTGTTTGTTCATTGATTCGTTTGATATATTCTTTTAGGCACTTGAAGCTGTCCAGATGATTTTAGACATGACCAATAATAAGGTAGTAGCTTATGAGTTATTGGAAAGAATCACAATGGAGGTGGAAAAGCGGGTTGCTACAAATAATGCGCCGCCTTTGATAACTGATAAGAAGCCTAAAACAGATCAATTCTGCATTGTCGATTCGGGATCAGAATGCCAAGAGCAAGTATCTGTTGCAGGAGGATCACGTGAAACTGAACAATTATTATTATTACTTGGAAAAGTTTTACAGCAGGTACTCAATTCTTTCAAGATTCTGTTTTCTTATACCCCGTCTAGTTAATCAAGTGATTGATGAACAAACCCCATTTCATCCCCATCCATTGGTAATGTAGCCAAAGTGGTTTATGTGCTTAACTGTAAATAGCATCAAACTATTAATACTGCCAGTGACGGAATTAGAGTGCAATCGAGTATTGTTTGCTCTGCAAGTAAAGGTTAATATTTGATAATCTGGTCCAGATAGTTAAAAGTGGGAGTGGATGTGGACCTGATATCTGGGGCTTATATGCCAAATGGCACAGAATTAATGCAGATCTCACTATGTGTTCTGAAGCCCTATTAAAGCAGGTTAGGTCACTCCAGGTAAGTCTATTTTCTTATCTTGAAATACTCCTCCATTCCATTTTTAGTTGTTGGATTTATAGAAGATTTTGGTTTCCATTTATCTATCTTTTTCAAAGTTCAAGATAACAATGACTTTTTTATTAATTATATCCGTATTGTCTACCTAATCTTTAATCATCTCTCTCTCTCTCTATCTATCTATCTATATATATATATATATATATATATATATATATATATATATGCAGTTATTATAATGTAAAAATAAAAAAGGAATAATAGAAAACTTCATAACTATTTTATTAGGATAAAAATGATCACATTTCTTAATTTCTACATTAAAACCTTTAAAGACAATAAAAAGAAATAGAGATTGTACTTAAATTAAATTTCTGTTAGATCATACAAAGTTTCTTTCTTCATTTATTGACAAATTATTTTACAAATATAACTATAAAGAAAGAATAGTGTTGATTTGGATTACGGTGTTGATACACACGAGTAAGATTTGTAGACCGATGTTTGACATTGCTACAACCATAGTCAGATTTGCAAAATCTCACATGCAGTGCTTTTGTTCGTTGATGCGATGTTTCTGCAATTTGAACAAAATTGGGAATGCAGCAGCAATGTTTTTATTTATTGATTGAGAGCAATTAGACCTGCCAGTCATTTGAATGCAACTACCTTTCATCTTTTAATTTTTGACTTATATGCTAGCTCTCTGAAATCCTTTATACATTTAAGTGATTGTATTCTTTCAGGGATCTGATACATGGAAGGATCCACATCGCTTCAAAAAGTTTGCAAAAGCATCTTTGGAGCTTTGCCAGGTGTACGGGGAAATTTTTTCATCTGGTGGTAGTATTAAACAATTGTCTACGGCTGAGATGCACTTGAAGAATGTGATCAGACAGGTGAGATAATTTTTTGTCAAGTTGTTAAGGGTTGAACAAAGTCAAGAAACATTACGTTCTTCGCTTACGTGTATAAATCTATTTAGTTTGCTTGTCTTGCTTGTCTTGCTCATCCCGTAAAAAATTATAATTCATAATGTATACAATTTGTTACTTCTATGCTCAGGCTGAGACCTTTTCCGATACCGAAGAGTTCAGGGATCTTCAGGCTTGCTATGATGAAGTGAAAATTAAACTCCAATCGGACTCAATGCGTGGTTAAAATCTTGTTGAAGGGTATTATTTGATTTACCATGCCAGTTCTAACCCAATGGTTTGACCACGTGTCATCTTATTGGAGGTGATAGCTTCTAAATTTTCATCCACAGGAAATGTCAAGAAGGATGCTTTCAGAATCCAGAATATGACAAATATTGAAAACATCACCGATTGGAATATGTATGTTAAGCATTATTTTTTGTCATCCCACGCATCGCTTGGTCAAATTACATCGTTTACATGGACCTACCCTGATTGCTATATTTTAATTATTTGTTTTGTTTTGGTATGATTTAATAAACACATTTAGAATTATGATAATTTTTTTTTTTTTTAAATCACCCAGTAGATGATTTGTCTTTTGTTCATATACAGTATGGACCAAGGGTACAAATTAATTTTAACTAAAATTATAATTAAAGCTTAAATTTGTGACCAAAGCTAAAGCTTATCAGTCTTGGTTCTTGAATGTTTCTTAAAATAATATTGATAACGTCATATGTTAATATTTAATTACAAATAATGCATATTAAATTTGTTTATTTTTATAATTAAAAGTCTCAATAGGAATTTAATTTGACATTTCATATTAATTTTACCTTACATATATAATTAAAAGGTTTTCTATTGGGTTTTATTATACTGTCTTTGCGTTCATACTTGTGAGAATCAAATACGAAATCTTTTACAACACATTCTTCCTCTACAGTGTTCTGTTCATTTTAATATGAACTATTTAAATGTTCATACTTGTGAGAATCAAATACGAAATCTTTTACAACACATTCTTCCTGTACAGTGATCTGTTCATTTTAATATGAACTATTTAAATGTTCATACTTGTGAGAATCAAATACGAAATCTTTTACAACACATTCTTCCTGTACAGTGATCTGTTCATTTTAATATGAACTATTTAAATATACATACGATGCATACTTAACTATTTTACACAAACAAATTATTTTGTTAACTATTTTTTATTTATAACTTATGAAATATATATCTTTTATCCATTTAAATTAACTTTTAAATTTTGATTTTCATAATTTAATATACTTGTAATGAAAGTATATAACATTAAAAAATAAATTTAATTCTATCACAATTAGACTTTCTAACACGCGTGTCTATCAAGATGAAGGCCAGTGTGGGAAATATAGCTGTCTCCACGTGATGAAACAGATTTATGACACTGAGATCATTTTGGTTTTAAACAATGGTTAATATTTCAAATTTTTTTCTTTTATAATTTCCGTTGTCTTTTCCTAAATTTACCCTTTTTTTTTCACCCTATCTCTCTTCCTCAATGGCGCACTCCGGCTACTGTCCATCCCTCTGCTTCATTTCTACTCTGCTCGTCAACCACAACAATGAAACAAATACCCAAGCCTTTTTACTCCTCTTCAGAACCATATATCTCTGGAATTAGACATAATGCAATTTTGAGGATAGCAGACAAGTATGAAATTCATTGTCAGTAACAAGGACATAACAAAACCAAAAGCATTTTTAGACGGTAATTGGATTGAAAACGATTGCAATGTACTACAACTTAAGCATACATCTTAGTAATATAGTTTTATTTAAATTTATACTGCACAAAATATCTTAGGGTAATTTGATTCTATAGTTTCTAGAATTAGTTTTAAGTGATTTAACCGATTTTGTTTTTACAAAATGACATATAATATAATGAAAAATTAACAAAAATTAGCTATATTGATTCTTTATCCTTAAACGGTTTTCATAGAGATATATGTAAAATACAGAGATTTTCTTACATCCACTATACTTTTCTTCATTGGGGCATAGAATGAACACAGGAGAGAGCAAAGGCATAATAACATTAATGATAGACATCCACAAGATATAGTAGAAATTCTATATATAAATATGGCAATTTGTTCACAAATAAGTACAGGTTCTACAAAAGATAGTTCCAGCTAATACGTTAAATAACCCTATCTAAAAGAACTATATACTAAACGAGCTCATAATCTTACCCAACACTTCGACAGAACAACCAAATTCAATTCCACTGAAGACCTACCTTAAGTCATAACCAAGTATACTGTAAAAGGCCAGTCAGTCAGACATATCAACAATTTGCAGCTCAGCCAGCAGGGGAGACTCAACCTCTTCTGTGAACTTAGTGGTTGGCATACATTTTCATGATCAGATTGTTAATGCTGTACAATATCTAAACTCTACCAGTTTTAAGAGTAACAAAGAAAAACATGAACGAGAAGGCAGTTATAATCCTATCCTAGCTTCGATACTTTATAGTTCTACTTCAATGCCAGCATGCCATATACTGTATTTGATACCTCCATCAGCTGCTGTTCCATTTTTTCTTTCCATTTGTATAAATCCATAAACATTTCCTGTGAGAAAACATTATATAAATATTGAAGACATTGTGCTAAAATAAATAAAAACTTAAAACAAACAACAAACACGGTCACCATCACCTGAAACATAATCAATGAGTTGTCAAGGTCTGACTTTGAATTAACAGTTGTAGAAGAATCGGGGGTCACATTAGGTTGATCTTCTAGTTTAACAGGTTCCAGCTCCAGCACATCACTAATTATTATGAGGGGCAAAAATGAGGAATACTAGAACAAAAGTAATAATATTTTCCCCTTCTTGGTCTTCCCCTCAAAGGAGTGGAAGGGGAGGGATTATTAATGAATTTGACTTACCTTTTCTTAGTCAGTTCTTCATAGGGTAGCTGTGTTGGTATGGCTGTGTTGGGATCTTCAGGTATAACCTCTTGGGGAACATTAAGTAGCTCTGGATTTCCAATCCAAGTTGCAAATGCATCTTCCTGAATATTATCTAGGTTGGTGCTTTCAATCCAATCTTTCCACCTCTCTGAAGGAGGACTAAAAGTTGTACACTCCCTGGATGCTTGAAGATCATTCAATTTATTAGTTATTTCCACAAGTTGTTGCTCAACTTTAGTTTTCCAAATCATCAATTCACCATACCTCCCCTGTCAATATATAGAAGTACAGTGAGCCAGTGGTCACATCTTCAGCATCATCAATAGCAATAGCCTTATCTCATAGTAGATGAGATCGACGATATGATTTATTAGAAACATAGGGCTTAGTTGAAAACTAAATTATCATGAATATCATTTCACCATGAGATCCCTTTACATAATTTCCTCTTGTGCTTTCTCTACCCCTTTAGGCAAGGCTAAAACCTTGTGAGCTAGAGATAACTTAAGTGAACAAATCAACCAACAAAAAGATAAATATTCAATATAACATGAACTCCCATTGAATTTTAAAAGGATTAAAAGGTTATGGCAATATACTTCCTAGATACCTGCACACTCTTCAAAGAAGTAATAATTTCAGTCAGGCGATGGTCAGTCATAGCTTTCCACTTCACAAAATCCTTGTATGTATCCTGCCATAGCAGTTCAACACAAAAAATCACAAAGTGCAGTAAGAGACAGCAAACCATTGAATTAATAAATTATTCAACATTCACCTCCATATTAATATCACTTTTCTCCTCCTTAACAGAAATGAGCTCAAACATATCTCTGCAAATATAAACAAAATCATCAAAGAAAATAAAATAGTATTCATACAAAATTATTTAAATATTCAGCTTCCGAGTTCAATACTTCTTCATTTGTGCCAATTCTGTTTTAAGCTGTTTCAATTCACTAGATGAATCAGTATTCTGAGAGGGTGTACTGCCTGCCCTAAACGTAGATGGTGGTATCCAGTAAGGGTCCTGCACCCCAGCCTCCTGGCGCACCTTCTCCAAGTCAGCACTCTCTAGCCAATACTCCATGATTCCATTGGTGTTGAACCATCTTCGGAATCGCTCAGTACCTCCAGGTGCCACTTTACCATCAATGTGCTTCAGCAAGTGGTCTAAAAGTCCAGTATCTCCAATGTGTTTCCGGGCAGCCAATCTTAGTGCAGGTCGGGTTATTGGGTTTTCAAATGTGGCCCCTTCGGACTTTAGCACCTCCCACATGTTTTGCTCAGCCAACTGATACCTACATTACATGATATTACATCATTATATATTTGGTAGAAACAAGGAAGGTAACACAAAGAATCACATATAGTCTTTACCTCTCAGCTGACCATCTGTCCCTACTTTCATTCTTCTTTTTTTTAAGCTTGCTAATGCATTTCTTCCCAGATGACTCTTCTTTCACCTCTTTAAGCTGACTAAGGCTAAGGCGTTTCCTTTTCTTAATTTCTGGCACAAACACAGGTTCAGCTTTGACAAGTTTTTCTTCTTCATCATTTGATTCATCTCCCTTAGAAGTATCAGAAGGAGTTCCATCTTCCTCATGACCAATAAACATGACTCGATGATGAGCACCCCATGGTTCCATTCCTTCAGCTCTGAGTCCTGCTTGTCCTCACAATTTCTGTACACTCCAGAAGAAGCACATAAGGATCATGAGTGCAATCAACCACAATATATACACATGAAAAATTTAAGAAAACAATCAAATGCATGGCGAGAATTCCTTCAGATGACAGGTTAATTTAATTGAATATTCCACATTATATGAATCATTCATAGTGCAACATGACATCATGAATAACAAGCTAAACAACAAATGAGTATAAACAATTTCGTACAGCATTAACATGCTGTTCTTATTATATCCAAAAGCAGTAAAGCCACAGACAGCAATTCCTAGATGTCATCTGAGGCATTAACAGAGGGCCCCCAGAACACAGCAAGAAAAAGAACTTAGTTTGCTATTGGTGGAAGTAACCAAGACCTAATATGTACTGTACCACAAAATTATTCAATCATTTTAGACTTGGGTAAATTAATAATTTTCAAAAATGATTAAATCAGGTTACAAAAATCGAAGCAATTTCACCTCAAGATCTTTCTTGCTAAAGAACCATTAAATCCCCCCAATATGAACATTACCCACATTAATTCTTGAACTGCCAATACAAATCATGTTCGCAGTCAAAGTTCATGATAACGAAGCAAGTGGGAAACTTAAACTTACCCAAATAGTTCATAGTTAAAATACCCCACCAAAAGTTCTATATATAAAGAAATTCTCACTTTCGAACATTGGACACACACGATTACACAAAACAGCTATTCCAACTGTTACATTACATACCACAAGACAAAATACGGTTAACAAACCCTACAATCAAGATCCCGAACTATAATTGCCTTCACCCAGTAACCCTAACACCTAAATGGGTCACTGAAACCCAAACTAAAACTAAATGTTTAATCTTAGCAAAACACATTGGCATCAGAAGCAAATCTTAGAACGCAAAACCCACATAAAACCCTCAATAAAATCGGTAAAACCCGTCCGATTCCTGAACAATGCGATAGTATTAGGGCAACGGAAAAAGAAACCCCCAATTCAGAAGAAAGACGACGAAAAACCTAAGAATAGTTGGAGCGAAGCGCGAATTGAGAAAAAAAAGGTAAAAGAAAGAAAGAAATAGAAGAAATCATGGAAGCTTACCAATGGGTGTATAAACGAAAGGTTGAAGCGCTAAAAAGAGAGTGTGACCAAATGAAACGATACCAAGGAAAACCCAAACCAAACCCGTGCCTGCCGCTTCAAATAACGTTATTTTACTCTTAGGTGTGGTGTTGTGTGGCGTGTGGTTTTAACTTTTTTATTTTATTTTCTCTCTCGTAAAATTCTCAAGCTAAACCCTAACCCCCAAAACCCTCAAATCATTAATCGCTAATCATAAAATTTTTGTTTTTAATCAGAATTCTTGGCCTCGGTCATTTCAAACAATGCCGTGCAGTTTTATTGGAAATTCCACCTTGCTTCTGTACTCCTTTCACTTTGAAGCTCTCTTTTAGGAGTTATATAGAGTAATCTAATAACGATTTCTAATTAACAACAAAATGATTTTTTCTATAAATATTTATAATTAAACACAATCTACATTTACGAAAAGTTTATTTGCATATATTTTTAATGAACTGTCAGCTTCTTATTTAAGGATGGATACTTTATCACTTAAAGTGATTGAATTATTAAGTCATTATTAATTTTACTTACATAGTAGTATTCTTCTAAAAACATTATCTTTTTCTTAACAGTTAATAAAGTAAAACATTTGATCATTATGAGCAGAGAAATGGACACTAATGAGAAATTAACTAAACATTATAAAGTGAATAAAGTTTTCTTAGAGCTTTTTATAACTTTTTCTTATCTTATGTATTAATAATATAATCATGTTAATATAAGGGAGAACATTTTATGATAAGATATAATAACATTTGCATTAAAACTGATATAATATAAGCTACAGTAACATCTCAAAAAATACGAGAAGAAATATTATATTAATTCTCTCTTGAACTGATGTAGTATCTTTTCTTAAAAAAATTTCACCCCTTTCCTTTACTCACTTCATTCCTGCAATGTTGCACTTAGTCTCAATGTATGATGTTATCCTTGCTACATTGTGTCACCATCGTTGTTGTTGTCCTTACGAGTTTAGGCATCTACTACTGTACCACACCCTCACCGTTTGACACCACCATTCCTTGTTTATGTCGCCACAGTACTATGTCACATTTGTTGTATCACTGCATCACCTATCATCATGCAATGAAACTGCATCACCATAATGTCACACCCATCTTGTTTGCCATCATCCATCATGTCATCCACCACAACGTTTGTCATCCACCACAACGTTGCTTACCATGTTCTACCTATTTGCCACCCACCATCTTTTTTGAGGTATTATTCACTCTATTTTTCGTCTCTATTTAAGTTGTGATGCTTGACATTGTAATAATTGTTTGTTAAGTTGCAACTTTAGATTTAATGTAAAATTAAAGATTAGAGATTTAATTTTGATTTGGGGATTTAATTTAGAATTAGGAACTTAGTATGCAATTAGGGATTTAATTTCAAATTAGGAATTACGGATTTAATATTAAATTATGGATTAGGGATTTAATTTAGAATTAGAGATTTAATACAATTAGGGATTCAGGATTTAATTTACAATTATTATAAATGTAATTATGTATAAAATAAGTTATTATGAATGTCATTATGTAGTTATGGATAGAAGTTGGATAAATTCAAATTGAATAAGTGAGGAATATGATAATGACGTTGAAGAATTTATAAAGTTTGTTGAATGGTCCAAAGTTGTAGATAAATAATGGATGATTTTTTTGTCCATGTGTTAATTGTTTGAATGGGAGACAACGAAGTTGAATTAATATGGGAGCATCTTCTCTATTCTGGTTTCTTATGAAATTATACAACCTGTACTTTGTATGCTAAATTACTAAACATTCCAAGCATGTCTAAATGTGAATATTCTGATATGAATGTCAATGATAATATAGAGGAAATGATTTGTGATGTTAGACAAAAATCTTTTCACCAAGTTCATGTGTATGAAACCTTGAAAACTGATTTAGAAATGCCTTTATATTCGGGTTGTACACATTTCACACGTTTATCAATAATATTACGATTGACAACTTGCCTTACTAGTTATGCATGAAGCAAAAATATATGATGTTATCTATAATGATATCAGGACCAAGACAACTAGAAAATGACATAGATGTGTATCTTGCTCCATTGGTAGAAGACTTAAAATTGTTTTGGGAGGAAGGAGTTAATTAATATCTTTGATGCATATCTTAAGGATAATTTTATGTTGTGTGCTTTATTGTTTTGTAGCATTAACGACTTTTTAGCATATGAAAATTTGAGTAGTTATAGTGTTATGCATGTCTTATATGTGAAGAAGGAACAATCCATAATTTTGTATAAAACTATTAACCTAAAATCTCCTATAAATCCTCCTAATTTATTACAAGAAATCAAAATAATTGTGAATTAATCAGAATTAATTCATAGAGATCATAATCTTCATAGTCTGTTGACCATAATTTGAATTTCGTCTGCAATATTTGTAATTCCCTCTCTCAAATTGGTGCATGAAGATTGCAAATGCTCAACTTGTCAAACAGGGAAGAAAATTGTGCATGCCCTAAAGTTTTGGTAAATATGTCTGCAAGTTGTGCATGAGTGGGAACATAAAATAATTATATCCATGAAGTATCTCATTAGAAACAAAATGACAGTCTACTTCAATATGTTTGGTGTGTTAATGAAATACAAGGTTCTTAGCCATGTGTAAAGTAGCTTGACTAATCACAATAGAGACACACATGGACGTGGAATGAGCAATACCAAGGTTAGAGAGAATGCTTTTTACCCATTTTAGTTCACATGTCATAGTAGCCATTGAACGATATTCTACTTCAGTTGAGGAATGTATTACTGTATGTTGTTTCTTTGTCTTCCAAGAAATAAGAGAATTTCCCAAGAAAATAACCCAACTTATAAGAGGGCATGCTACCTAATTTGCATCACACCATCCATAAAGTTTCATATCGCTAGAACTGTCTAATATAATCTCTTATCTAGGATTTTCTTTTAGATATCAAATAACACAAAGAGCAGCTTCCCAATGTTCCATGTGTGTCTGTTGCATAAATTGTGAAAGAATATGCACACGATATACCAATTCAAGTCGAGTAAAACATAAATAAATCATTCGATCAACCAAACGTCTATATTGACCGGGATTAGAAAGAAATCCATCTTTAGCGAGAACATGATGATGATTTTGTTCCATTGGTGTAGACATAGGCTTTGCTCCAAGTAGTCTAGTTTCACTGATTATGTCTAAAGCATATTTTCTTTTACATAAAAATGACAGCATGTGATCTAGCCACCTCTAATCCTAAGAAATATTTCAATTTTCTCAAATCTTTCATTTGAAAATATTTGCTCAATCAATCTTTGAAACATTGGATAACTTCATGATTGATTCCACATATGATTAGATCATCAACATAAACTAAGATGTTAAATTGCAATGAACCATTTTGCAGAGTAAATAATGAATAATCAAAAAGAGATTGTTTAAATCCATATTATTTCATGGCATCGGTTAATTTGGAAAACCAACATCCAAGAGCTTGTTTTAAATTGTATAGGGACTTTTAAAGACGACACATTTGGTTTGAATTATGAGAGCAAAAGCCAGGGGGTAACTTCATGTACACTTCTTCTTTAAGATCAACATGCAAGAAAACGTTATGAATATCCATTTGATGAAGTTCCCAATTTTTGAAGATATTAAAGATGTTACTGCTATAGTCCTTATGGCCACAAATGAGGTTCAATTAGTCAGACAGACACTTCATACATTCATTGCATTGCCTACACATATAATTCAACCCATTTATAAGAAAAATAAGACATGTAATAAAGTTTAATTTTATGAATATATGTCTTATGTATATTGAAGTTTGTCATGGTGTTAAGTAGGATACTGTGATGCGAAAGCAAACCATGACACCTGGTATTAGACCATAACAATATTCTAATGCACTAATGGAATTGATTGGAGTTTCACAAAGTTTATATCAACCTTCGTATGCGATACTATGGGATGTAACACTTTTTGGTATGGACAATAATAATGTACCTTTGTACATAACCATGCACGACACATTTGAAATAATACAGGATAACACAATGTTGAACATTATTGTCATACAGTTATGGATGATGGACGTATATTCTAACTTTAAATTTCATTCCACTTGTTTAATATGAAATGGTACATGATATTATGTTTATATTAACAATATAAGTAAGTGAATCAATTAATTGTGAATAAGGGGAATGCTAATTTGTATGGCTTCTTTAAGCCTCACAAAACTCTAGAAATAGAAAAATGGAATGTCAAACTTATGTCCAATAGTGAATTCAAGGCGCTCAGAAGACCATTTGACTCCATATATTAATGTGTCAATACAATATATATTTGTTACATATTTAATATAATAATATATTATTACTAATAAATCTTTTATTTAATTAATTATGATGAATAATATTGTTGTGTGGTTTTAGTATTATTTTAATTATTTCTTTTGTATTTTATCAAAGTATTATAAATTATTAATTACTAATTTTCATTTTATACAGTATTATGGATGTGTACAATGTCTTAGATAATAGATCCACTTCATCATTGCATAATCTATTATGAATTTATCCTAAGGTATAATTATACATTAAATTATTTATAACATGTTTTATAGTTTATAAATAATAATAATTGATAAATTAGTGTAATAAGTACCAATGAAGGTATGAGTGTGGATACTATGTCATGCATTGGATGTGAATATGAATTCATGGGACCATGTGATAATTACTTTAAATTATTTACTGTATTATGTGATTTCAAATATAACACATATAGTATATTTGTTATAGATTTTTGCAGACAAGGAGTGAGTGGATTATGCCACCATTGAAGAAATTAGACAAGAGTGGACTAAGTTTTTTTTTAAGTATTAGGAATAGTGGTGCACTAGTGTAGTTTTCATAGGGCAATTATGGACATAATTATTAGTATTTTTTTACTTTTTCTAGATGACACTAAATATGAATTGTATTGTGTTATATTGTATATGAACTGTCTGACTATTTCTTTCATCAATTTGAATTTATAGGTTCAGAATGATAACTAGCCATGCAACTTAAAAAAAATCTCATACTACATCGAATTTGGTCATAACCGATACAATATCTCTCCCTCTTTCTACCCATTTTTGTTTACTGGAACGTATTTTACATGAAACTGATGTTATATATCACTTTTCTACATCAGTTCTACAACAAATATAGAAAGTGGAATACTTTTTATATCGGTGATACCTATATCGATTAAGGAACCAATATATAAGGTATAAATATGTTTCCTATATTGGTAAGTCATTTTATAGATTGTAATTGAATATTATAAAAAAATATAATAAAAGATAATCAAATTGTTATACAATTATCAACTTATATATTTATAATGATTTATTTATAAGATATTTAAGTTGTACATTGAGTATATTAAATTCGAGTAAGTAAAGCAGATTTTAAGGTGGATAAGTTATTTAGCTTAATTATTTTTTTGTGAATGATGAAAAAGATTTTAAATAATTGAGATATAATTTGACCTGACACTCAAAATTGAAGTAGCTTAACCTAATGCAAATTATTATTTATAATGTAATGTTTGATAATAACATTTTTAAACAAGTTTATCAAACAATAACCCAATATGTTATAATTTATATGTAATAATTTCTAACACAATATTGAATGCTTTTAGTAAGATATTTTTAAATATAGAAATTATAAGATTTTGGAAATTTCCAACCTTCCATTTCTTAATGGTTGTCTTACACCATGATGTCTTTTGAAAAATAGGTGAAAATGCACGACATTTGAAAATTTAAGTGTATTGTTTCATTTGAAAATTTAACTAGGGTGGTATGCCCATTCCATTACCATTCTTTTATTATTTGCACACCTGCACTTGTTTAAGGATTCACGTTATGTTTTGAACCTTCTCTATTCTAAGGATATCAAATCTATTTTCAATCCCTTTCACACTTCTAATGAGCATTTTAGGTATACTGTTCACCTCCTTCTTGTGTATGGTTTTATCTTTTTAAATTGTGTCTGAATCAAGTGACTCCCTTATGACGATCATTCCTTGGTTGGTAAGGTCTTTGGCACTAGGGATGAGTCCCCAATGAAGAGAGTCAAAATTACTCTTTTTATAATGATAGTGATAGTACTAATGTTGTTTTTATATTTTGATTAGGGTAGCCACTGTGAATGTTTCTTCTAATATCCAAGGCATGGAGAAGATAGACTATTTTGTTGTTATTCTTGAAAATGTAGTTGTAAGAGAGGTTCTTACTAATGAAAGGCCTCTTTTATAGATATGAAACCGTCTAAGTAAAGAAAAACCAAGAATCAAGTATGATCGAGTAGAAATATGTGAAACATAAAGTCCATTTTGGAGTAAATTGGGTGTTTTGTGAAATAAGTCATTATGTTTTCAAGTTCATATTCCCTTGTTTAAGACTTTTGCTAGGATTTCAATATTTTTAGGTCTCTAAGACCGGTTTCTTTGTCACAAAGGAATGCTTGCCCAATAATATATATATATATATATATATATATATATATATATTATCCTTAAGAATTTTAAAAGTAGATTCTTTAAAGTCAAGTCCCAAAATTTTAACATCATTATAATGATGTAGGTTGAGTTAAAGAGCTGAAAAGGGTGTTGGTGTGGTTGAAAAAATAAAATAAATTATTCTTTTTATATAATGACTAAAGTAATTTGAAAAATTTCTATGGTGCGAAAATATGTCCTTCTGATTTTACTTTTTATGTCCAATTTGAATACAAGCATAACCTGATCAAAATCATATGAAAAAAATAATCATTCAATAAAAACTTGTTAAAAACAAACTTCATGATAAATCTTTGTAAGAGTGATCAATGTCCAAGTTCAAATAACAATAAACTAAAAAATTATTAAGTTTGGATGAGATAGAACTTATAAAAAAACTAAGAATCATAATAAAATAATTAATTAAAAAATAGTTTCAAAAACACATGTGCACCCACCCACGCACCCTACACACACTATTAAAAATAACCTCTTTTACGACGGTTAAAAGAAAGTTATAACAACGATTTTAAACTATCGTTATTCTAGTTGTCATTAAAAATTAAAAAATTAATGACGATTTTGAATCTTTATCGTAAATTACATAACATGATGGTTATATTTATAATTGACGTTGTATGTCAAAATCCCCCATTTTGCACCGTCGCAACAAACCTAGAAGTTTTGTCATAACAAACAGATAAACAATACAACAAACCCAGAAGCTTTATCATAACAACACTGCTCCCTCATTATTGCTCATCCACAATAAACCTCATTATTGCTCTTTTGTTTCAATGTGTACAGTAAAACATTTTCCCCTACCTTCACCTCAACAAAACATTGTTTTTTATCTCAGTCTCAACAAAATGTTGTCTTTCACTGTTGTTCTCCGTTGTGACAATTTTAAGTGTGTTGGAGACATATGTTGTAGAGACATTTATTTTAGAGAGAAACACTTTGAGAAAGAAAGAGGGAGAAGAAAAAGAAGAAGATAAGGGTTACAAGGGAGGAGGAGAAGAGAAGTGTAAACACAAAAATGAAATGAAAAAAATTTGACAAAGTTGAAATTTTAATGAGACATACGACGACGGTTCTGTCAATAACCATCATCGTATGTCACGTATGACGATGGTTCTTTTATAACTGTCGTCGTATGTGACATACAACGACAATTATAAAAGAATCATCGTAAAAAACTTAAATATACAACGACAATTATAAATATAATCATCATTGTTGCCGCCGTCCCCCGCGCGACGAAGCGCGGAGAACAAAAAATACGAGCAGTCGTGACGCAATGACTGAATCTCGCGTTTTCGTAAAATATTATGGTCATCACTTTTAGGATGCTCGATAACCGACCTAACCTTAAAATTGAGGTTTTTGCAAAAATGGGTTCTCTAGAGTCGCCACCAATGTTTTAACCATAAATATTGAAAAAGGATAAAAAAAGTGTTGGTTAAAAAAACAACTTTGGTCATTATAACCAGAGTCGGGTAAGAGAGTTAGTTATGCGTGAGAAAGGTGTTAACACCCCACATCGCCCCTTGCGGGTTCCCTATGATGGATTAATTCATAAAATAAAGATTTTTAGAAATTATGCTTTTACCCTTTTCATTTATTTGCAATATTTATCTAAATGTCTACATGACCCTAATTTCTAATGCACACGAAAAGAAAACGATAAAAGATTAAGAGTTTGAGAAGAACCTCTGAAGCGAGCTTTTATAAACCTTTAAACTTGAGGACGCTTTTTGGCAATCCCCTCGCACTGCACGAGCACTCCTCCCTCGAACAAATAAAAATTTAAACTACTGAGAGCTGGATGTCTCAAAGGAGACTTCCTTAACCGATTTTTTGCCTAAACGGACAACCGGAATGATCACTCGAAGTTTAGAATAGTGTGTAGAAGTGTCTGAAAGTGTGTGAAACAGTGAGGTTTGACGTCCTATTTATAGGCATGCTCACCAAGGAGTTTGGAACGACCGTCTCAAATTTTGTCAAGTGGGACAACCGTCTGGATTTTGGGACAGACATCCCAGACTACCAAGGAGGTCAGGACGGGCGTCTTAAAATCGGGATGGGCGTCTCGAGTCTGCAAATCAGGTGGGATTCTGTCTGGGATTTGGGACGACCGTCCCAGATTTTCTGACAAAATTTTATTTTTTTAAGAAAACTCTCTTTTTCTTACATGGAGCCTAATAAACACTACTAAGGACCCGATGAAGCTTTGTCTATATTCAAACAAAGGATTTTTGAATTTTGTTGTAAGGCCGGACAAGATTCGGGATCTATAGTCATTATATGTTAATATTTTGCACATATAACGACAGTTCATTTAAAATCATCATCATATATCACATACGACGATAGTTATAAATGAATATTTATTAATAAGTTAAAAATAATTTCAAAATTATCACCGCGTCTTTTTCAATAACAATTTACATAACGATTTACATATAATATCGTTAAAAGACATCATATATTTTGTACTAGTAATACGCATTCTAAGAGAATTTTTACTATGATCATTAGAAGGTTTTTTAAGAAAAAGTTGATTGGATAGATTAGTGAAGTGTTTGTTGCATTATCTCTAATGTTTATAGATAAAATGACTAAGTTTAAAGATGTAATCATTGTCTCTTGTAATGGTAGGAGAACAAGAAATAGGAAGGCTAGAGGACATTTAAGAGAGGTTATAAAGAAATGTTGTCTCACTTTTACCCTTTTATTTATATATATATATATATATATATATATATATATATATATATATATATATATATATATATATATATATATATATATATATATAACCTTACATCTAATTCAAAAAAAAAAACAAAAAGGTTGTGGCATAAAATGAAAATCTTGAGTGGCACGTTGTCAAATCTTGAAGCTTTGTTGTTCGCGTTTAGTTGTTAAACCAAATTTAAAATTTTGTGGTATAGTTAATATTAGAGATTTTAATAATTCCTCCATTACTTTTAGCATATGTAATATTGTGAAATAACAAATTTGCTCAAAATTTAAGTAAGTATTGGTGGAATAATATATCATTAGTAATGAAATAATATAAAAGGTAAAAGAATATAAAAATATAAAATATTTTCTTATTCAATATATTTAATGACTTATTTTAATATTTATGAGAAAAATTAAATGTGGGATAAAATTGTAAATATATATATATATATATATGTAAGTTACAAAAAAATTTAGGTGTCATGACTCATTTATCCCTCAAGAAGCTCCATCAACCAAACAATAGTTACCCTTTTTAGTTTGAAGTAGCTTGGTTTACTCATGAAGTTTATGAAGTGGTAAAGGATGCTTGATGAGCATAAATGGAAGGACCTTGTGAGACCTTATCAAATACTAGAGAGAAATGGAAGTATGTATCTTTTGAGGCCTTTTGTTAGATATTGTTTATATATTGTTTAAATATTGTTTGATATTATTAGATATTGTTAACCATAATATCAAACAATATCTTCTGTTTATCCTGTTTACATTCGGTTACTCTTTTAGTTGTATCTCTCTCTATTATAAATAGATTACCCTATGTGTGGTTTATATACAAGGGAGATTAATCTCAAACCCTATTTCCTTTATATTCAACATGGTATCTAGAGCTTAAGGTTATTTTGAAATTTTTTCGCCTTTGTCCACTACTGGAGCCGCCACTGCCGGTTAAACTGATCTTCCACATCAGAAAAGAGTTATTTTTGTTACTGGATATTATTTGGTAGTGTGAAAGTGCATGTCTAGGAAGGTTCTGACAAGGAAAGACTTGGTATTTAAGCGTGTCCATTAGTGACCCACCTCTCTTTCTTGGGAACTTACCTGGTGTACTGGTTCACACCGTTATCGTCGCCTCCCGCCGCCACTGCTGGAGCCGCCATCAAAGTTTCATTTTTGACCGGCAACATACAGTTTTGCTCGTCTTGGTGGTGACCATCGTGCCATTGAGATCACCATTATCGAAGTTGGTTGTCCGTTGTCTTCTGCACCGTTTAGTCTCAACGGACTTGTTTTGGTCTTCTCGTTTTGGATCTGTGCTTTGTGGGTTGATTGGATTACTTTGGATTTTTTTTAGGGTTTGTTCTTCCGCCCTTCATGACTTCTTCCACTCCTTCTACTACTTCCAATTTTGTTAATGATTATTCTGCGTTGGCATCTCACCGTGATGATCGGACTCACCCTCACAAACAGGGAAAATGACATCCTAAGTGTGAACATTGTGGCAAGCTAGCTCACAAGATTAACAAGTGTTATGCATTACATGACCGTCCTCCTCGATCTACTGCAGTTGTTCAGACCGATCTTTCTCCACCTTTGTTTGCTATGGATCCTCCCTCTTCTGTTGCATCTAACACATCTACTATGTTCAACAAATTTCTCAAATGATATAAGGATCAATAGTCTTCTAGTTCCACTACATCTGTCGCACACACAGGTACATATTTTGCTAGTCTGACACAATCCTCTTCTCCTGGTCCTTAAGTTTTTTATTCAGGAGCCACTGATCATATTACTGGTAACAAATCTTTGTTCTCCTCTTTATCCTTTCCTAATCCTTTACCTTATGTTACACTGGCTGATGGATCTAGAGTATGATCTCATGGAATTGGAATTGTTAAACTTTTCCCTTCTTTAACCATTGATAATGTTCTTTATGTCCCTGAGTCTCCTTTTAACTTGTTGTCCATTAGTCTTCTAACTCGTTCTCTTGATTGTATTGTTTCTTTTACCAACAATTTTGTGTGTTTACAGGACCAGAGTTCGAAACAGGTGATTGACACAGGATGTGAGTCTCATGGTCTTTATCATCTCCGTTCCTCTTCACATGTTGGTGCAATTATGGAGTCTCCATCTCTTCTTCATGTTCAGTTAGGTCATCCAAGTCTTGCCAAGTTACAAAAGCTTGTCCCTGCCTTGTCCAACTTGTCTAGTTTGGCGTGTGAGCCGTGTCAATTAGGAAAACATAGTCGTACTTCCTTTTCTTGTAGTGTCACATGTGGTGCTTCGTCCCCTTTTGCCATGGTTCACTCTGACATTTGGGGACCTAGCTACGTTAAGTCTACTTTAGGTTTTCAATACTTTGTTACTTTCATTGATGATTATTCTAGATGCACTTGATTATTTTTGATGAAAAATTGTTCTGAATTATTTCATATCTTTCAAACTTTTTTTAATGAAATTTAAACTCAGTTCGGTATTTCTATTAGAGTTTTGCACAGTAATAATAGTCATGAATATCTTTCTCATTCTTTTAAACAATTCATGGCTTCTTATGGTATTTTGCATCAAACTTTTTGTGTTTATACATCTCAACAAAATAGTGTAGTTGAACGTAAAAATATACATCTTATTGAAACAACTTGCACTCTTTTAATTCATGGAGAAGTTCCTCAACATTTTTGGGGTGATGCTCTTCTTACTGCATGTTATCTCGTTAATCGCATGCCTTCTTCGATTTTAGATAATAAAATACCTTATTCCATTTTATTCCCTCATGAACCACTTCATCCTTTACCTCTAAGAGTTTTTTGGGTCTACATGTTTTGTTCATAATTTCAGTTCTGGTCTTGACAAGCTTTCTCTTAGATGACATAAATGTGTTTTCTTAGAGTTTACAAGATCACAAAAAGGATACAAATGTTTTTCTCCTTCTCTTAATCGTTATTTTGTGTCTACAGATGTCACCTTTGATGAGTTCTCTCCTTATTTTAAAATTCAATCTTCACATATGTCTCCATCCAATCCTGTCAACACTCCTAGTACATTTAATGTTCCTGTTGTTTGTGACCCTCTAACTGTGTCTTCTTCACCATTAGTTCCTGCTTCGCATTCAGCTTCTTCTCCATCGCCTCTTTAGATTTATAGTTGCAGAAATCAATTACAACCACCACCATGTGACTCCACTCAAGTGCCAACTACTCTGTCTCCTCCGGATCTAACACCTGAGTTTGGCCTTCCCATTGCCCTCCGAAAAGGTATTCGTTCTACACGTAATCCCTCTCCCCATTATATTGCTTTGAGTTATCATCGACTATCATTACCTTTTTATACATGCCTTTCCTCTATTTCTTCTGTGACCATTCCAAAAATTGGTCGTGAAGCTTTTGCCCATCCTGATTGGCGTCAGGCCATGTTAGATGAACTAAGTGCTCTTCATAATAGTGGAACTTGGGAATTAGTCCCGTTACCGTCTGGGAAATTTGTTGTTGGTTGCAGGTGGGTGTTTGTTATCAAAGTTGGACCTGATGGTACTATTGATCGCCTCAAAGCTCGTCTGGTGGCCAAAGGTTATACTTAAATTTTTGGGTTGGATTATGGAGATACCTTTTCTCTCGTGGCAAAGATGACTTCTATTCGTTTATTTATCGTCATAGCCGCTCTTCAACAATGACACCTTTATCAACTGGATGTTAAAAATGTTTTCCTCAATGGTGATTTGCAAGAAGAAATCTATATGGAGCAACCTCCTGGGTTTTTTGCTCAGGGGGAATCTTCTGGGATGGTATGTCGTCTTCACAAATCCCTATATGGCCTAAAACAGTCTCCTAGGGCCTGGTTTGGAAAGTTTAGTAAGGTTGTTCAACAATTTGGTATGACTCGGTGTGAAGCAGATCATTATGTCTTTTATCGACACTCGAGTGCTGGATGTGTTTACTTGATAGTATATGTTGATGACATCGTTCTTACAGGTAGTAACAACCATGACATCTCTCAGTTGAAACAACATCTCTGTCACCATTTTTAGACCAAAGATCCTAACAAACTTAGATATTTCATGGGTATTGAGGTGGCACAGTCCAATGATGATATTGTTATATCTCAGAGGAAGTATGCCATGGATATTTTGGAGGAAACTGGGTTGATGAGTTTAAAGTCTGTTGATACACCTATGGATCCCAATATTAAACTTCTACCAAATCAGAGGGAGCCTATATCTGATCCTGAGCAGTATTGAAGATTGGTTGGAAAATTAAATTATCTTACAGTTACTCGTCCTAACATTTCCTTTGCAGTCAGTGTGGTAAGCCAATTTCTTAATTCCCCATGTGAAGATAATTGGAATGCAGTCATTCATATCTTGAAATATATTAAAGGATCTCCTGGGAAAGGATTGTTATATGGTTCTAATAACCATACAAGAGTTGTTTGCTACTCAGATGCTGATTAGGCAGGATCTCCTTCGGATAGAAGATCTACATCTGGATATTGTGTCTCCATTGATGGTAACTTGATCTCATGGAAAAGTAAGAAACAAAATGTTGTGGCAAGATCCAGTGCAGAAGCAGAATATAGTGTTATGACCTCAGCTGCCTATGAACTTGTTTGACTCAAGCAATTGCTTAGAGAGTTACAATTTGGAGATGTCACTAAAATGACACTTGTGTGTGACAATCAGACTGCTCTTCATATTAGCTCTAATCCTGTCTTTCATGAGAGGACTAAGCACATTGAGATTGACTGTCATTTCATTTGAGAAAAGATTATGTCTGGAGACATCAAGACTGAGTTTGTTAACTCAAGTGATCAGTTAGCAGATATTTTTATTAAGTCTTTACGGGGACCTAAAATTGATTATATTTGTAACAAGATTGACACATACGATTTGTATGCTTTAGCTTGAGGGGGAGTATTAGATATTGTTTGATATTGTTAAGATATTGTTAGATATTGTTAACCACAATATCAAATAATATCTTCTGTTTATTTTGTTTACATTCGGTTACTCTTTTAGTTGTACCTCTTTCTATTATAAATAGATTACCCTACGTGTGGTTTATACACAAGGGAGATTAAGTTCAAACCCTATTTCCTTTATATTCAACACCTTTAATTGGAGGGATTTTAGGAATATCTTTGGATGGAAAAAAAGAGATAGAAAAAAGGACCAAAAAGATCCAAAGGGATATTAAATTAAGTTAATTCTCTTTTGCTTGTGTATAAAAGCATAAATTACAACACAAGTTTAATCAAGTTTTTTATTTTAAGGAAGAACTCCTTTAGTATGAAAAGTCAAAGGAAAAGTAGTTTAAATTGGGTGATAAAAATATTGGATTATTTACATGACCAAACCATTATTCACATGTAGAGAAGCGTATACCTCACTCTCTCAAATGGTGTTTTAATCTCTAACGGAGGTATCCTTTGTAAAGAAACCCACTACTTTTGTTTTTTATTTTTTTTTTGTCAACTAATCCAATGAGTTTACAAGTGGATAGCATTGCAAATTTAGGTGGAGAAGGAAAATTTCAACTTACAAGATGAATGACTAAAGAGTAATTATTAAGACCCTAAATTCCATGAAACCTTACACAAAAACATTTTCTGGGTATTTTCAAGTTATTTAACTTGTGGTTGGCAATAATATATGGATAATGGTCAAACAAGTAGTTTAAATATACAAACTTCACCATGTTATATTTGAAACTTATGTCACCTATCCCTTATCTGAATTACCCCACGAAGTTTCAAATAATTTAGGTTGATTTAACATATAACTTTTTTTAGAAAGGTAAACTAAGATTTTTCTTAGAGATATAAAAAGATATTTTAAGAATAGTTTTAATTCTAGTATGATACTTTTAATAATATATTTGTCTTTCACAATATTATCTATAATCTACAACAAAAGTAAAAAAAAAAAAAGTGAGTTTCTTATAAAATAGATTCTGAGAAGACCGAAATCATATTGACTTGGAGAAGGCCTATATTTATTTTGGAATGGTGTGAAACTCCGAAATCCTCCTCATTATAGGTTTGTGGTAAGTACATCCTATTTCTTTGTACTTATTTATGATTTGTATGGAGAAATTCCATTAGTAGGAAGGTAAACCATTAAACTTCCAGAAAAAAAAAATGACATCTTTATTTTTATTTATTTTTTGATGAAGAATTACTCCTTTGTATGAAATCAAAAAATTCACAATGTTAGCTTAAACTTGACAATCAAATCCGTATCCATGGAGATCGATCCGTTCCCACTTCGAGGTTGATGGGGAAAAATCGAGTTAATTGGATTCAGGTTTTTCCGCTTTTAAGAAATCGGGTTCAGGGGTAGGGATGAGTAATGCAATCCCCACCTCGTCTCTGTCTCTGCTCTGACTTTATATTTAAACCTAAATTCTAAAATATTAACACTTTGTCTCTTTATCTGACTATCTTCTCTTCTTTTTTTATGTTACATATTAACCTTTGTTTTTTTTATATATTTAAATTTAAATCTTGAAATATAACCCTTTATCTTTTCACATTACCCTTTTTGTCTTCTTATAATACCCTTTATTTTCTCATATTACTTAGTGTGTTCCTTCACTTCACTCAACTTCCATATATTTTTAATTTCATGATATTTTTTCAATCTTTTCACAACTAGTCTCAGTTTAACACATATTTGAATTCTCCTATCTCTTTAACTAGTTTAACTTCTCTAATCAACTTCTCTAATATCTTCAACCAGTTTGTCGAATACATAGAGTAATTTTTTGTTTATTTATCTTTTTCTAAATATGTACATAGTATAATTTTATTTCTAGTTTGTTTATATTAGGTTTCTTCTATATTATGTTTTATGGGTTTTACTATTCTTATTTATCATATATCAAATCTTATGTTAATCAAATAATTATATTTTTTTATCTTTTATGACCAACGTAAGTCTTATTTAAAAAAAAAAAAGTAGAGGAAAACATGGTAGAGAAGAAAAAAATATTTAGGCAATATACATATTTTGTTTATGGTGGTAGGGATTTTTTTATATAATGGAAAATAATGACGCAACACAAGGAAGGAAACAAGAACCATTATTAAAAGAAAATCATAACCTTGATGGTCCTACTCCTACACCAAATGAAGTCCACCAATAACAGGAGATAATGAGCATGATGCGATTATATTGCCAGGATCAAATCGGCTTAAAAGAAATATTTGACAACATTTTCAAAAGATTCAAGTTAATGGAGAGGACAAGACTCAGTGCAATTATTGTAAGAAACTTTTGGGAGAAAAATACAAAAATGGGTCGAAATACCTGTGACAATACAATGATAGTTGTATTCAATTTAATATTTCTATAAAAGGGAAAAAAGGGCAAATATGTCTTACCGCTAGAGCTATGCAAGGTAAACAAGAGTTGGGTATAGGAATTTATGATGCAGAGCATGCAAGGAAAGAACTTGCACATGCAATTATTATGTATGAATATCCATCCACTTTTAATTGTAGATCATATTGGTTTCAAGAGATACTCATATACTCTCCAACTAGTATTTCAAGTTTCTTCTAGAAATACTATTAAAAAATAAATATTCAAAGTCTACAAGTATGAGAAATCAATAATTTTGAAGTCATTGGATAACCTTGAAGGAAGAGTGGCTATAACATCATACATGTGAACTTTAGGTAATCAACAAAGAAGATACATGGTTGTCATTGCTCATTATATTAATGATTCTTGGAACTTATAGAGCCACATTTTAAGGTAACAAATAACTTTCCTTGTCTATTTTATATTATTTTAACTTTTATTTTTGTATGGTAAAATGATTAAAAATTAATTAAATTTATGTGAATATTATTATGTTAGGTTCATTTATGTTCTAGCTCCTGACACAAGTGATAGACTTTGCAATGCATTAGTTGAATGTTTGATGGATTGGAATATTGATACAAAATTGTCCATTATCACCCTTGATAATTCTACCACAAATGATGCTATGGTTGTTAAGGGTAAATTGCAAATTAACAGTTTATTGAGAGACGGAGATTTACTTCACATGCGTTGTTGTGCTCATATATTAAATTTGATAGTCAAAGATGGGTTAAAGGTGGTGAAAGATGAGGTTGAAAAAATTTGAGGTAGTGTAGCATATTGGACTGCAACACTTATGGGAAATAAAACTTAAAAGAAACAACAAAGTAATTAAGCATCTTTTATACTAGGAACTTGGTTTTAGATTGTCCAACAATATGGAATTCAACATACAAAATGCTTGAAATCACCATAATATATGAGGATGTGTTTAATCGATTGAAGCAACGAGATTCTCAGTATACTTATTCGCCAACTAGTTTACAATGGTTGTTTGCAAAAGATGTTTGTGAAATGTTAAAATTGTTCAATTTTAAAACAAAATTATTTTCTGCTACTAAACATCCAACTACTAATGTGTATTTTCCTAATATATATGAGATTAAATTGACATTGACTAAATGGATTACATCTCTGAATGAAGTGATTAAAAAATGTTTGAAAAGATGTTCAAATTCAATAAGTATTGGAATATGATTCATGCTATTATGGGAGTCATTATTGTTTTGGATCCTAGATACATAATGGAGTTACTTAAATATTATTATGAAAAGTTATATGGTCATGAATCATTTTCTCAAGTTAGGATGATTCGTTAATTATGTTATGACTTGGTTTTTGATTATCAAGCAAAAATGAATAAAGACACAGTGACGGGTCTCCAACAAGGGATGGTACTAATGTTGCTGGTGATGCATTAACTGAGTATGACAGGTATATTTTGAGAAAAATATGGTGAGAAGTACATATGTTAAAACAAAGTTAGATCATTATTTAGAGGAAGAGGTTTTACCAAGAAACATTGATTTTGATATTCTAATGTGGTGGAAGTTGAATGGAGCCAAACACCTAACACTTCAAGAAATGACTAAAGATGTATTAGTTATCCCTATCTTCACAATAGTTTTTGAATTTTCATTTAGTACTAGTGGTCAAATATTAAGCCTCATCGCAATCGACTTCATTGGACTACTCTAGAGGCTTTGATGTGTGCTAGGAGTTGGTTATGGAGTGCTGAAAACAGTGATAATATTTCTTATACCTTTTTAAATATATTTAATGATTATATTTTTAGATTTTAACCAATATTCTCTTTATATTTTATATTTAGGTGGAGTGAATTCTAAACTAGTTGATGACTATGCTAATTTATTAAATGAGATGAATTCTGATGATGAAGGTATTACTTTATTTATTCAATGAATATTATTATTTATTTTTTAATATTTTATTTCTCTTTTCAATAATATATTTTATTTTAAATTATGTAGGTAAATTGATGGACAACGACATTGCTTTCAATATTTTATTTTCAATAATAATATTTATTTCAAATATTTCCTTTGTATAAAAAAAGAAATACACACTAGACTTACTTTAAGAAACTAGCATGCTTGGGTTCAAGACAACCAATACTCCCATAGAATCTGAAAAGAGAGGTGAAGAGGAAAGTCCACTAGATGATAAAGATATATATATATATATATATATATATATATATATATATATATATATATATATATATATATATATATATATATAGAGACTAGTTGGGAAGCTAATCTATCTAACTCACACTAGGCCCGTCATTGGGTTTGCTGTCAACCTAGCTAGTCATTATACATCTAATCCAATTGAGACCAACATGAACATGGCAAATAGAATACTTCAATACCTCAAAGGTACACAAGACCGATGACTCTATTTCAACAAGAACTCAAACATAGGTATTGAAATCTATACTGACTCAGATTGGGCAGGATGTCCCTTTGATAGGAAATCAACTACAAACTATTTTTCCTTTGTATGGGGAAACTTGGTGACTTGGAGAAGCAAGAAGAAACCTGTGGTGGCAAGGGGTAGTGCAGAAACTAAATTCAGAGCTATGACTCAAAAGTATTTGTGAAGGAATCTAGCTTAAAAGGATGTTAGATAAAATCAAAATTCCTATCAATTACACTATGAGGATAATGTGTGACAAAAAGCTGTTATAAGCATAACAAAGACCTCAGACCACCATGATAGGACAAAGCATGTGGATATTGACCAACACTTTATTAAAGAAAAAATTGATCATTGCATTATAAGTGTTGACCATATTTCATCATGCAGACAAATAACAAATATCCTGACAAAGGCTCTTCCAAGGAATACATACGAAAATATTTGATCCAATATGGGTATAATAGACATCTACCACCCAGATTGAGAGATGATCATTGGATTATCCAATATTTGTTATTCAAAATTCTTTTTTTATAGTATGTCTTTTGAAGGATTAGTTAGTAGTTTAAATTGTGAAGAAAAATTAATATTAGTAAATTTTTAATATTTATCCAACTGATTTCTGTTTCACTTAATTATTAGTATATTTTGCAATTTTCTTATATGCATTGTTATGTAAGGTTATGTAGTTTTCTTATATTATTTTCTTTGAGAAACTTTGTTTACTTATTTATTAATATTTTTAAATATGTATTTCATAATTATTTTAAAATGATCATTAGTTGAAACTTGTTTTTTTTTCAAGGATTAATAGTTTTAAAGGATTGGTTGTTTATAATAGGAAGGAAAAAGAATGATCAAATATATTTTTTGTACATAAATATTTTAATATAAGTATAATAAATTAAAATATACACTCCATCAACAATAATAATATACAAGTTATAAAATTATATTTATTTTTTATAAGAAATAAAACATAAAAGAGAATAATATTAAAATTAATTTATGATAATTTATATATAATTACTTTTAAAAAAATACCATAGAATGGGGATGGGTTGGGGGCATGGAAACTTGAAACCCAACGAAGACGAGAGATGAAAATTTAATTTCTTATCATGACTGGAGATAAGAAACATGAACGAGCACAAGGCAAAATCCACCCCCGCCCGTTGCCATACCTAGCTCAAACCTTGAACACTTTTGGAAAGAGTTTAGGTATTAAGGTTGATATAGGTAAGAACAATTTTTTTTTCTCTCAAAAATAGACTAAGATGTTAGCTTAAACCTTAAATGCTTTTGAAAACAAATTTAGGTATGGACAAATATAATTTTTTTCTCTTTAAAGCAAGAAGGAAAATTGTTAAGAGTATAAACATAATAAATAGAGGTCTCAAAATAGACTTAATTCGATTGACAAGCTTTAAAGATTTGAGAAAAAGTTAGGTTAGACAAAATATTTGTAGTATAAACTGAATCATATTTTTGTTTAGTTCGACCCATTTAAGTCATGACCTACATTGGTTTAGGTAAAACTAGCCCATAAGCTTATGGGTCAGCCCATTTTATAAATTAATAATTATTTTTAAATAAAAAATAAATAAAAGTAATATTATTTATGAAAAATATACATGTAATATAATTTAATTTGACAAGAGATAAACTTATTTTAAGAGTAAATATCAGAGTAAATCTTTAATAACTACTTATTTTAAGATCTAATGATTAAGATTAATTATTATTTTATATCAATAAATTATTAAAAAATAAATTATAATAATCAAAATAAGTTTTTAAGTCTTGTTTTGATATTCAATGGATCCCTCTTCTTATAATTTATATTAAATTATTATATCTTACATAAAAGCTAATTTCATTAATATAATTTTATTTTATTTAAATAGTTTTTTAATAATTATTTTGATATAGACACATTAATAAATTTTGTTTAATTTTCAATTAGACTAAAATTAACTCGTTAGCTCGTCAATCTAACATAGGTCAGGTTAGACTAAAAATTGTGACATATTTTAAAATATATATTTGGTTAAGCCATCAATTTTTTTATTTGGCCTATATATAAAATTTTTTTATTTAGAAAAAAATTGGTGGGACAACTCTCTTTGGTAGAAGAGGTTAAGGTTTGTAACTCATTTCGATTATAATAGGCCAACCCATCCCATTTTTAACTGTTTAGAGGTGGAGCATGCCAAAATAAGATGGGTTAACCCATTTTAGATAATCAAGATTTTAAAATTGAAATGATATATTAACAACAACAAACAAATAACCAACCATTATATAACTCAATTTATTATCATTAAACTATTTAATCTAATTGAAAAAAATTAAAATCAATATTTTATTATTAAGTGGTGTTGTTGGAAAAAAGTTGTCAAAATATTTTTTTCTTTTAGATATTTAAGTTGTTATAATTTCAATATTAGTGAAGCTATCATGTTAATTGGGATTCTAGTCCATTTTTTAGTTTTAGTTAAAGTTTTAAAGGAATATTACTTTATTTCTATTTATAAGGAGGATCTGTTAAAATGTACTAGCTAAGTCTAATATGATCTAATTTTATAAGTCAAGTAAAAAAAATTGATGATCTAGTCTTACCTATATTTTAAAATAGACTATCATTTTTATCCTAGCTTAATCTCATGTTAGATCAACAAGCTCACGGGTGAAATTTGACCTGATTAAAAATTAAAGAAATATTAAAAATATATTTTTAAAATTTAAATTATATTAATAAAATTAGTTTTTATTTAATGATTTAAAAACATACACTTCATTAACATTATTCATCTTTTAGTAATTTATTAATATAAAATAATAATTAACTAGAATAATTAGATCTTGGAATAAGTGGTTATCAAAGACTTATTCTAATATTTACTATTAAAATAAATAAATTCTTTATCAAATTAATTTAAAATACGCGCGCGCGCACACACACACACACACACACACATATATATATATATATATATATATATATTAATAAAAAAATATTATTTTTATTTTATTTAAAAATAATTATTATTCTATAAAATGGGTCCGTCAATAAGTTTACAGACCTCATGTAGGTCATGACCTAAATACGTAAAATCAAAATATGTCTAATTCAATTTAAACTACAAATTTTTTAGTCTAATTTGATATACCTTGTAGTTCAATCTACCATGTTAAGTCTATTTTAACATCCTTATTTATAATAGAAATAGTTATGTCAGTGTTTTTACCTTTCATCTTTTTGATGTATCTTTTCCTCGTTTGAATTCCTTACAATTTTGTGCAACTATAGATCAATTTAGGTTAATCTTCCTTTTTTTTTTCACAAATGTGTATTTTTTTTTCAAATTCTAGGGTTTTGAAGTGATATTATTGGTTTTGGTTCTTTCCATTGCAGAGTCATTCATTAATTTTTTTGCTTTATGTGATAAAAAATTGAAAGTTGTGTCTATTTGTTGTAAAATAGGATATTGCAAAATCTAGGATGTGTTCCACTAACCTAGAATGTGTTTCACTATCCCTAGAAGTGTTCCACTCTCTCATGTTTCGAGGCCACAACCACCTATGATGTTGAATGGGGAGATGAGTTTGTTGCTCATACTACACCTATAGTAGATTAGTCCATACTCTTCTAAAGACACCTCACTCATCTTCTCTTATATAATTTTCTTCATGTTGTATTATTATCCTGAGTTTATTTACTTTTTAAGAGTTTCTTGCTAGTTTATGAGTTTCTCGAAAAATTCAGGAAGTTCCTGTTGTATCTTGGTGACTTGCGCGAATAAGTCTTAAAGATAGTGATTTTACACGTCTCAAGAATAAAGTTTTATCTTTATCTTTGTCAACATCTACAACAATCTTAAAGACTTAACGACTGACAGTGTGGATACCAATAACAATTTTACTTCGAAAAAGACAAACAACTTTTCCAAGACTATATTTGTGAAACCCTATTTCGATGCTCGTTCACTTTCCAGTGGCAGTTTATCATAAATAAAGAAGAAAGAAACAAGGTCTTCGAATCGGTGAAACCTGAATGTACCAACGTGAATTCTGACACTGTTCATGGCACTAGATTGAGATAACAGTGACGAAGAAGAAGGTTTTCGTGAAGACTCTCAAAGGCACTCACTTTGATAACAAGTTTTGAATTGTCTCACAAGTTCCCCATCCTTTTATAGCCCTAGAATTGAGTGTTAATTAGGGTTTGGTGTTCTGCTAGTTTGAATTGTTATTGACTTTTGGTGAAATAATAATAGAAATTTGGTTCACAAAAACCCTAAATGTTGGAGATTATGGGGTTTACTATAATCAGTAATAAGATTCTGACCAAACCCTTTGACATGCCTTCTCACACCTTTAACTTCATACGGTTTCTACAATGGAGCTTAAGACTCCAATTCACACAGTTTTCCAAATTCCCTCTCTTCTCCAAGTTGTGGCCGCTGACACTACTCTCACGGCTGCACGATCTATTACTTTGGCTTATGTGCAATATGATGTGTTTTAATGTTTTCTGTATGTGTAGTGTTTGTCATTAGTAAATATGTCATCAGATGCTTTGTTTTTGTTGGTTCAATGAACAAACTATTGTAGTATAGATGGATTCCAACTATAGATTTAGGAGTTGGGAAAATGTCAGGACATTTTGTTACACTGGAATGGTATCGGACATGGTTGGTGTCTGCCTTGTCTTGGATGTTATCTCTAACTTCTTATTCAACGACATTGTGGTTCTTTTTTCTCAATTTTTTTAGTTAGTATTACATTAAGGTATTATACTGGTTAGGAACAAGAAGAGTGAGGTTTTTTTTTTCTAATACTACAAAACAGAAGAAAAACTAAATTATTTTCTTCTTAATGCTGCAAAAGAATAATAGTCCATGCTTATTAGTTATAGTGCACATGATAACCTTTAGGGAGAAGTTCTACTTATAACATGTTTTTTATAAAATAGGATACCACATAAGAAAACTAGTAAAACTCTCTATGAGTTATGAAAAGGTTATCAATCTAATCTGAAATATCTAAAAGTGTGGGGGTGTCAAGCTAAGGTAATGCTACCTTATCCTATAAGAAAAAAATAATAGGCTTTAAAACTTCTGATTGTATGTTCTTAGGCTACGCAAAACATAGTGTGACCTATAAGTTTTTTGTCCTTAAAAGTGATGTAATTGAACATAATACTATTGTGGAGACAAAAAAATGTTAAGTTTTTTTAACATATTTTTCCTCTAAAGGTAGGTGAGACATCTAAACAACCCAAAAATATTAATAGTGATGACGTGTATGAGAATTTGAGGAGAAGCAAAAGATAGAAAAAGGAAACCTCATTTGGAGATGATTTTTACACTTATCTAATTGAAAATTACCTAACGAGCTTTTCAGAAGCAACTAATGTTTCTGATGCAACATATTGGGATAAGGCCATTAGAACTAAAATTGACTCAATTGAAAAAAATAATACTTGGATTTTAGTAGATTTTCCTAAAGGAGTAAAACCTATTTGTTGTAAGTGGATCTTTTAGAAAAATATAATCCTGATGTATCCATAGATAAATATAAGACAAGATTAATAGCAAAGGATTTTACTAAAAAATCCAACATTGATTATTTTAATACCTTTGCCCCTGTGACTAGGATTTCCTCTATTCGAGTTTTGTTATCTCTAAGCTAGTTATACATAAGATTACTAGCAGTTATCCATAAACTAGTTATACACCAAATGGATGTTAAGACAACTTTTTCAATAGTAAATTAGAAGAGGAAATTTATATGACTCAACCTGAAGGGTATGTTATTCTTGGAAAGAGAAAAACGTGCACAAAATTTTAAAATCTTTGTATGGATTAAACCAAACATCAAAACAGTGGCATGAAAAATTTGATAGTGTTATACTTTAAGATGACTTTTCAACTAATGATGTTGAGAAATGTGTGTACTCTAAATTTAAAAGTGGTAATGTATCATTATATGTTTATATGTAAATGACATGCTAATATTTGGTACATGCATTGATGTGGTCTCTAGAACTAAATTGTTTCTGGGATCAAAATTTAAAATAAAAAACATGGATGAAGCCAATGTGATTTTGAGAGTAAGAATCATAAGGAAGGGAGATAGTATTTTACTATCCCAAGAACAATACATTGAGAAACTTCTTAGGAAGTTTGGGCGTTATGACTTCAAACCAGTGGGTATCCCTTATGACGCTAACTCTAAGTTAAAGAAAAACAGAGACTCAATCTCTCAACCTTAGTATGCCTAGATAATTGGAAACTTACTGCATTTAATGAACTTTTCTATACTTGACTTTGCTTATGCAGTAGGTAGACTGAGTAGGTACACTCAATATCCTAATAAAAAACATTAGGATGCATTTGTAAGACTTATAAGATATTTAAGAGATTGCGCCATTGAATATAGTGGATTTTTCGTTGTACTAGAAGGGTAAAGTGATGCTAACTGGATCTTTGATTCAGATGAGACAAAATCCACTAGTGGTTATGTATTCATACTCAAAGGTGGTGAAATAATTGAAAAACATAGAATTCATTCTATAATTTTATTCATATTATTTTTGTACACAGATACTATGATCTTATAGTATTTTACTCCAACAAATCAGGACTAAATAAAGGAAGTTCTGATTATACAATATTTTGTACCGCTATACAAACCTATAATTTAGCTAATCAAATATCTTTATCCCAACACTCCCCCTCAAGTTGGTAAATGGATGTCATACATTTCCAACTTGTCCAATAATCTCCTAAAAATATGACTTGTCACAGCTTTGGTAAGAATGTCTGCCAGCTAATTTTCAGATAGAATATTTGGCAATTCCAGAATATTTTTATCAAGCTTTTCCTTGATGAAAAATCTATCAACCTCCATATGCTTCATCCGATCATGTTGGATAGAGTTGTGAGCAATGTCGCGCACAACTTTATTATCACAATACAACTGAATGGGATGTGTATGTATGTGCATACCCTAAATCCTGGATAAGTAGTATGAGCCACAAACCTTCACAAAGTCCAAGAACCATTCCTCTAAGTTCAGCTTATGCACTGGATCTAGCTACAACTTTCTGCTTCTTGCTTTTCCATGTGACAAGATTACCTCCTACAAATGTAAAGTATCTAGAGGTTGATCTTCTATCATTAAGAGCACCTGCCCAATTTGCATCAATATAAATAATCACATCCTTGTAGTTGGAGTTCTTCTTGAACATAACTCCTTTTCCAAGAGCAGCTTTTATGAACCTTAAAATTCGTATAACAACATCCATGTATTTTTCACCTGGATTGTGCATGAACTGACTAACCACACTAAGAGCATAAGCTAAATCTGGCTTGGTGTGTGAGAGATACATCAAGCTCCCTACAAGTCTCTAATATCTTCCCTTGTTAGTTGGAGTTTGATCTTCTTCAATGCACAACTTCAATCCCTTTTCAATTGGAGAATTGGCTAGTTTGCATGTTGTCATTCCAGTTTCTTTCAGTAAATCCAATGCATACTTTTGTTGTGAGAGAAAAATACCTGACTTTGATTCTTGAGACCTCAATTCCAAGAAAATACTTCAAAGGACCAAGATCTTTCATCTCAAATTCCTTTGTCAAGTACTCTTTTAATGTCTTGCGTTCCTCTAGATCGTTTCCCGTAACTATCATGTCATTAACATAGACAATAAGAATTGTAATTTTTCCTTCCTTTTTCTTTAGAAACAAGGTATGACCTTGGTTACTCTGTTGATATCCAGAAGCAAGCATTGACTTGGTGAATCTACCAAACCATGCTTGTGGCGATTGTTTTAGTCCATACAATGACTTCTTCAACTTGCATACCTTCTTGCTATGTGTATTCAGGATCTCACATCCTTCTGGTAGCTCCATATAAACTTCTTCAGACAATTCCCCGTGTAAGAAGACATTTTTATGTCAAATTGTTGTAAGGACTAATCAAGGTTTACAACTAAAGATAATAATACTTGAACGGTACTAATTTTGGCTACAGGAGCAAATGTTTCAATGTAATCTATTCCATATGCTTGTGTGTACCCCTTTGCCACTAATCTAGCTTTGAATCTCTCAATTGTGCCATCTGCATTAAATTTCACAGTATACACCCATCGACATCCTACTAATTTCTTTCCAACTGGACAATCTACCAATTCCCATGTTTTATTTTTTTGCAAGGATCTCATCTTCTCATTCATAGCATCCTTCCACCTGGAGTCAACTAAAGCTTCCTGCACACTGTTAGGAATAGATACAGTAGATAATTGACTTATAAATGCGATATTTGAGTTAGACAAATTCTGGTTACAAATATAATTACTCATAGGGTATCTTGTCTTACTGGTGAGGTCAGGATCATAAGTAAGCTTAGAGATACCTCTAGTGACACGATCTGGTAGAATTCTTTTTTCTGTATTAGGTTCTTGAGGGGACGATTGGTGTGGTATATCATTAACATCAATAGATAAACTTTTGATCTCGACATGCTCAAAATCTTCCTCATTATGTGGTTGTTGATCATCACATTGTTGCACACTTTCATCATCTCCTGATACAACTTTGTAACTTTCTTTCTCCAATCTGACCTCAATATCAATTTCTTGAGGAACAAAAGTCTGAACTTCATCATAATTCTCCCCCTGAATTTCAAACTCGAGAGAAAAATATATCAAGGTTTCATGAAAAACTACATCTATAGTAGTAAACATTTTTTTGGTTTGTGGATTGTAGCACCGATATCCTTTCTGGTGATCCGCATAGCCAAGGAACACACACCTTTAAGCTCTAAGAGACAACTTACTTCGTTGATGCTTATGTAAGTGAACATAAGCAACACAACCAAAAACTCTATGTATTAGTTCAGGAATTTTATGATTTACTACTACATCTGTAAGTGATTGAAGAAGTGTTTTATACTTAAGAGACTTGGACGGTGTTCGGTTGATAGTATATACTGCATATGTGAGAGTTTCTCCTCAATATATTGCTGACATGTGAGATCTAATTAGTGCAACTCGGACCACCTCCAATAGATGATGGTTCTTTCATTCTGTCATCCCATTCTATTGTGGAGTATTTGGACAAGATCTCTGATGAACAATTCCTTTGGCTACTAAAAAATGTTAAAGTTCTAATTGCATATATTCTCCTCCATTGTCATTGTGCAGTACTTGAACTTGTGCTTTGTACTGAGTCTCAATCATTTTGCAGAATTTCTGAAATAGTTCTCCAACTTCACTTTTAGACTTCATCAAACATAACCAAGTCATTCGAGTATAATCATCAATAAACGTTACAAACCATGTTGAGCCACCCAACGTTGTAACCTTAGATGGACCCCATACATAAGAGTGAATGATCATAAAAGGAAGATAACTTTTTATTTGAAATTAAAGGAAAATATGTTTTGTGACTCTTTGCAAGCTCACAAACATCACAAAAGTGCCTACTTGGTCAAATACATTTGGAAATAATTTCTTTATGTAACCAAAAGATGCCTGTCCTAGACGCTTATGTCATAACCAAATATTTTCGCCTTTTCTTACTTCTTGAGACCCTTTTGTTGCTAGCACTTGACCAAGTATCTTTGAATCTTTTCCTGTCAGGTCCAGGTAATACAACCTTTCTCGCCTAATACCACAACCAATCGTCTTCCTCGTTTGAATGTCCTTAAAAACACAAGATTCATGCCCAAAAATTACAACACATAAAAGAGCTTTGGTTATTTGCGACTGACAATAGGTTATATTTAAGAGAAGGAACAACAAGGATAGTATCAAGGTTCAAATTGTTTGAAATAGAGACAGTTCCTTATCCAATGATAGTGGATTTACTACCATTGGCTGTGGAAATAATTTTTTGTGAAGAAGGTTTAAGATTTTTAATCTGTCTAACATCAAAAGTCACATGATCAAAACACGTAAAGTCAATTATCCATGCATATTCAGAACGATAGATGTGCTTATTAAATCCTTACCATTGGAATCATCACTACCTGCGATTGTAGCAAACATCATGCCTTTGTCGTCCTCTTTGTCAATGACAGTTATAACAATAACAATTGGATTTATTTTTGAATTTTCATCGATGCTCGACTGTGATCCCACCACTCGGGGTATCCTATGATTTCATAGCATCGCTCCTTGGTGTATCCATCCTTATTACACTGAGTACACTTGTAGTTACCTTTTTCAAAATCTTTCATCTTTCTCTGTTGGAGGCTTCACCTTCCCACGTATGTAGGACAATTTTTCTCTCTCTGCAATGTGCATCTCCATTATTTGTGATCATACGTCATAATTGGATTCACTTAGGATGATGCCTACGTTGAAGACACCTTCAATTGAACAACCACTGAAATTAGTTTTTCTGTCATCTCTCCAGTTAAGATCTCTAAGGATTTAGAAAGAAAAAGAAAAAAATTATAAGCTCTGGTACCAAATTGAAAAACATCAAATTCATTCTATAATTATATTCATATTATTTTTATACACAGATACTATGATCTTATAGTATTTTACTCCAACAAATCAGGACGAAATAAAGGAAGTTCTGATTATACAATATTTTGTACCGCTATACAAACCTATAATTTAGCTAATCAAATATCTTTATCCCAACAACGATTACATGGAGATCAGTCAGACAAACAATTATTGCAAAATCAACAATGGAATGAGTTTGTGTTATTCTCGAAATGGTTGATAGTGAAGCTGAGTGGTTGAAATTTATTTTAGCAAACATTCCATTAGTAATGAAACCAACCCCATATGTGTCAATACATTGTGATTTTCAATTAGCAATAGTTATAGCTAAAAACAATAACTACAATGGAAAGAACACACATATACAATTGAGACATAAATTTGGTGAAGCAGTTGCTAAAAAAATGAAATGATTTCCATTGACTATGTGAATTCATAACGGAATCTAGGAGATCCTCTGACGAAACCCTTAGAGAGAAACATTATTTTAGAAATATCGAGGGGAATGAGACTAAAGCCACTTGTAAACAATCAAATGATGATAATTCAACCTTTGTGATTGGAGATCCCATGAATAAGGTTCATATGAGTAAAAAAAAGTCACTTGTTAGTTCTGCTAGCACTAAAATTGATTAAAATCAATTATGTCTATTCCTATGCTGTGTGTGAAAGTGTTAGATACTGCATCATTGAGAGATTAAACTTTGTAATTAAAATTCTATATACTATACGAATTTTAGTCTAAACAAAATTTTTAATGATTTCATATCCCTTACGGGTGGTGTATGATTTGCAGCATACGCTTGATAAAATCACTTATATGAGTGTCGAGTGGGATCGCATGTATGAGATCTTTGCAAGATTTCTAGAGCACCCATGAATATCAGACACGCGCATGACCTAGTAAGCACAACATAACAATAACAACAAGAATTGTGGGGGAGTATTATGATTGTTAAACCACTAACACACAATAAGTGTTTTGGTTCATATAACTTGTTATACCAACTACATTGTGTGTTAAGTTTTCAGTTTAAGACTGGTTCATATAGCATGCTATATTAGCTCAGATGCATTACATCTTATACGAGACCCAAAATTTTCTTCTTCTATTATTTTATCTCCTTCTTATTTTGAAATATGTGGGGGATTGTTATAAAATAGGGGTATTACAAAACCTATAAGTACTCCATTAACCTAGAACGTGTTCCATGTTGAATTATTGGCAAGCGTACCAAATTATCAATCGCAGTATAGTATTTCGATTAAATAAAAGTCGATCCCACGAGGAACAATTTCAATGGAAATTCCCAATTATGCTTACTAAGTAGATTAAAACAGATTAGGTTTTGCAAATAAGATTTGAATTGAAATTAAATGACAAAGACTTGTAAATTATTGAGAAAATATCAATTAAAGGTACTTAGGATTGACATCCTTCCTTATCCCTCTTTTGTAATGGCTAAATCAATTAAGAACGTCAATTAACCTAACAATGTTGATGCCACCTACTCAAATCATCCATGTTGATTCCTCACACATGAAATTCATAAGAAAACCTAATAAATGTTGATTCCTCACACAATTAAGAGATTTTCCAGCATTAGGGTTAGGGTGTTCAAGCACTTGATACATTCATTCCATTTCTGGCAATTAACGTAACAAATATTCTTACCGTGATCTACGGTTCAAGATATATTTTCCAATCATACCTCAAACAATCAAGAATAAATCATTCCAAAGCATAAAGGATAAGAATAACAACATCAAAGCATAGATTAATATATCAAAATATCACCATGATACAAAAGAGTTCAAAGTAAGTGCACTGAATCCTAAGAGAATGAAGTTAGCCACTCATGTTGGTCATTACAATGCTTTAATTGATGAAGAAGAATTGATGAAGATTGGACAAAACCCTAACAGTAGTCGTGCCTCCTCCTCTCCAAGACTGCTTGCTTTTCTCAAAACACAACTTATCTTTTTATAAGAGAATTTGGGTCGGGCCTCGCATCATTTATTCGCTTAAGCGCTCTTCTTTCTTTCAATTTTACTCCAATTATGTTGAAAATTATGCTCCTTACTCTTGTATCAAGGTATTCTCGAATTCATCCTATATTGAGAGAAAAATATATTAGAATTAACATAAGTTAAGTGGTTTCATAACAATTCAAGGCATAATTATATCAACTTTTTACCACTTAACAACTCCCCCCAACCTAGAATCTTGTTTGTCCCAAGCAAAGTAATTTTTCCAAAACAAAATCATCACCTATTATCTTTTTCTCTTCTAGAACCACAACATAAAATTTTTCAGAGGTGATGCTCACAACTCCAAATGAAAATAGAACACATAAGCATTCAAGTTATAGAAACCAACAAAGAATAATTAGTCCTCAACTATCCTCAGAGAAGCATGATCTCTCAAATAGAGTTATATATACTCATCGCTAATTCTCACAGGTAAGTGTTTATCTCATTCAATCACTTCATTTAGACAATCCAATATTGATAATCATCTTCAAGCAATCAACAATTGTTAAACAAGACTTAAATCAAAAGGTCTTTTGAGGCTTGTAATGGGGTTGGGCTAAGAAAGAATTATTGGTTTTTTTGGGATATAAAAAAATATTTGAGAAATTCAACTCATATGAATGATTCTTGATTAACAATTTCTCAAGTCAGGTTTCAAACTTTATGCTTTTGTCCCTAACACAATGACAATGAGTTAATAATCTCACAAGTTATTACCCCCCTTTTTACTTATTTTTTTCTTTTTTTTTTGCTTTTGCATGTATCCTTTTTTTGGCTTTGCAAATTTTTAAGCTTTGCTTTTCCTTTTTCTTTACACTTTTTTTTTTAACAATAACACCTCAACAATACCTGTAGGACAATAATAGCAATACCCAACAATAAGAAAAATAGTGACATTCATACTCATTTCCTTTCTCAAATATAGGAAGATAGATAAATAGTGTTTAAGCTTAAGGGTTCTGTTTAAGAAACAATATTATTATTATTTTTTGCTCAGAAGGGGTTCAAATGGATGTCCTATAATTAATGCATTGTTGGCTATTTGGCTCTGGGTTATATCTACTACAAAGAAAAAAATGCCTTTATCATTTTCAAGTCTTGCTAACATGTAATCACATCAAAGAATCAACCAATATCAGTTATCATCACAAAGTGTTGACACTCAATTTATCTGTTTGTGGTACTCTGCTCACCTGGGTTTTGGCTAGCTTCTCCAATTCAGTTAATTCCTAATTTTCCTCATCAATTCCTTTTCACTATCTTACTCAATATCCCAAAATCACTTGTTATTGGAAACAATCAAAATTGTTTTTCATGTTCTAGATTTGAATTAGACAATAAGCAATAATTTCATATATGGCTCTAAAACAAATTATGGGATAACAAGGAAATTCAAAATTTAAAATAAAGCAATTAAAAACATTAAATTAAAAACAAAGGAATTAAAAACATTAAAAGTAAAGTAAGTTCACTCTCTCATTTTCTTCACTTGTCATGTACTCCTTATCTTGTGCCTCAGCCTCAGCTGCAGACTTTCTCACCCCCTCTAGAAAAGTTGGATTGTCCCCAGGCTATTGAAGTAAAGTTTCAAAGTCTTGAGGAGAAGTGCACTGTGTACCTGGAGCAATCTTGCAAAGAAAGAACCTAAGGAAGAAAAATGCACAAAAAAAAACTTAAACTGCAAAAAGAAAAAAACACAAATTCAAAACATTGGGTTGCCTCCCAGGAGCGCTTGTTTAACGTCTTCAGCTTGATGCCTATTTGTTTTAGGACTCATGCAGGTGAGTGATCAAGGTGATATATACGCATTCTCCATCCCTTAACTGTCCTTGTGGAAACGAATTTATTCTTTTCATTGCGAATAACCTTACAACTGTCAGAGATTGGATAAATCATACCTGCTTCAGGAGGTTTCAGTACCTTTCTTTGAACAATTTCCTTCATAATCAGACTAAGATGTCTTTGAGGTTGTGCAACATGCTTGTAATCTTGTTTTTTAGTTGAGATGGTTAATTCCTCCAAAGTGTCTATTCTGAGACAATCTTTCTTGTCTTCCGGTTGTTGTACAACTTCAAAAAGATTAAAATTAACTTCATCATCTCCACTTCTCATTTTCAACTTGCCCATGTCAACATCTATAATTACTTTGGCAGTCTTCATAAATGGCCTTCCCAGGATCAATGGGACTTCCTCGTTTTCCTCCATGTCCATAATCACAAAATCAACAGGAAATATGAAGTTATTCACTCTAACTAAAACATCTTCTGCTACTCCATAAGGAATCTTTACAGATTTGTCAGCTAGCTGTAATGTCATTCATGTAGACTTTACTTCCAAGTCTCCTATTCTTTTAAGCATAGACAAAGACATTAGATTTATACTAGCACCCAAATCAAGTAATGACTTACCTACTTGTAACATCCCAATTGTGACTGGTATAGTGAAACTTCTAGGATCCTTGGACTTTTGAGGTAATGATTTCTGAATTATAGCGCTGCATCCTGCTTCTAGCTCCATTGTTTCTACAGTAAATCTCCTTTTCTTAGTTAACAACTCTTTCATGAATTTTGTATAAGTCGGCATCTGCTCCATAGCTTCCATAAATGGAATATTAATCTGTAAATGCTTGAAAATATCCATGAATCTTGCAAATTGTCTTTCTTTATCTATTTGTGAAGGAGCCTTGGGATACGGTAACTTCTCTACAAATGGTTTTTGACTCCCTCCTTTTTCTATCTTCTCTTCGTTCTTCTTATTAGGAATATGTCTTTCTTTATTATTCTTATCTTCTTGCTCTTCATCTTCTTTTACCAAAACTTCTTCTTCAACAACTATATTGTCACCAATCCCCTTACCTACAACTTTTCCACTCCTTGTAGTTATTGAATTGCATTGCTCCCTGGGGTTGGTTTGTGTGTTAGCTGAAAATTGTCCTCCTTGTTACTGCTTAGATAATTGCTTAGCCAATTGGCCTATCTGGGTCTCTATATTTCTGAATGAAGCCTCAGTATTTTTCTGATTAGCCATAGTGCCTTGCATGAATTTTTCTAAAGTATCCTCTAATTTACTTATTCTGTCAAGCACTGAAGGATAATGTTGTTGCTGCTGTTGATATGGAGGTTGCTGATATGACTGTTGTTGAAATGCAGGTTGTCTAGTAGATGAGCTAACACCTTGTTTCCATCCAAAATTCTGATTCTGATTCTGATTCCCTCTCCATCCTTGTGCAAAATTATTCTGATAATTATTGGGATTAGGAAAATTACCTTGTCTGCCTTGACTACTACCTTGGGCCCCCATATAATTAGCTTCTTCTTGTTGAATGTTGTCTTGATAAGAGCATTGTTCATTTGAATGATCACCTCCACACAAATCACAACTCATCTGTTGATTAGGAATAATTTGTACTGTGTGTATTTGATGAGGTAATTTCTCTATTTTCTGGTTCAATGCTTCAATTTGTTGGGTCAAAATTTTATTCTGGGCTAAGAGGGCATCTGTGGTGTTAAGTTCAAGAACTCATTTCCTTTGAATTGGATGTCTATCATGTTGGGCCTGTTGGTCTGTAAAGGCTAGTGCATCAATAATTCCGGTGGCATGATCAATTTCTACATCCAACATAGATCCTCCTGTCATGACCTCTAATAACATCTTTGCATCATGTCGCAAGCCAGTATAGAAAATATTCAACTGAGAAACGTCATCAAATCCATGATTTGGGCAACTTCTCAATAGTGATTTAAATTTCTCCCATGCTTCACAAAAGTGCTCATCTACTCCTTGTCTGAAAGAAGTGATGTCAGATTTTGCTTTGATGTAGCGGGATGGTGGGAAAAATCTATTCAGAAACTTTTCTTCTACACTACTCCAATTAGTCAAACTCTGATTAGGATGTGCTTTCAGCCATTCTTTTGCCCTACCTGCCAAAGAAAAAGGAAATAATATCAAATATGCAGATTCAAGATTTGCTGCTCTAAATCCCATGGTACCAATCAACTCATAAAAAGTAGACAAATAAATATAAGGGTCTTCATGATCCAATCCAGTGAATTGATGAGAACTAATCAAGCTTAAGAAAGCTGGATTTATCTGCAATGTATGATCATTCGGAATGACAATGCTGGAAAAATGTCTTGGACCTTGCTGCATAGCACAATTTCTAAGAGTTCTTCTAGGTGGATTTGCATTTGGATTTTGATTTGGATTTGGATTTGGATTTGGATTTTCTTCTGCCATATCTTCTATAATTGGGTCTAGTAAATCAAGTGTGAAAGAAGAATTAACAGATTCTCTTGTGGTTTGTTCTTGAGTTTCCCTTCTTCTTCTACCTCGGTTCCTCCGAGCTGTTTTTTTCAATTTCTAGATTAAATTCTAACTACTCTACAGATACCTGTCCTCTTAAACGCATAAATCAAAAGAGTAACTCAAGCAAATATTAGCACAAACTAAAAGCTAAATAATAATAATAATAATAATAATAATGATAATGATAATGATAATGATAATAATAATAATAATAATAATAATAATAATGATAATGATAATGATAATAATGATGATAATAATGATGATGATAATAATAATAATGATAATAATGATAATGATAATAATAATGATAATGATGATAATGATAATAATAATAATGATAATGATAATAAAAAAACAGAAATAAAAATAAAATACTCAATAAGCTAAACAAAGAATTCTCAAAGAACACCGTTCCCTGGCAACGGCGCTGAAATACTTGTTGAATTATTGGCAAGTGTACCAAATTATCAATCGCAGTATAGTATTTCGATTAAATAAAAGTCGATCCCACGAGAAACAGTTTCAATAGAAATTCCCAATTATGCTTACTAAGTAGATTAAAACAGATTAGGTTTTGCAAATAAGAGTTGAATTGAAATTAAATGACAAAGACTTGTAAAGTGTTGAGAAAATATCAATTAAAGGTACTTAGGATTGACATCCTTCCTTATCCCTCTTTTGTAATGGCTAAATCAATTAAGAACGTCAATTAACCTAACAATGTTGATGTCACCTACTCAAATCATCCATGTTGATTCCTCACACATGAAATTCATAAGAAAACCTAATAAATGTTGATTCCTCACACAATTAAGAGATTTTCCAGCATTAGGGTTAGGGTGTTCAAGCACTTGATACATTCATTTCATTCCTGACAATTAACGTAACAAATATTCTTACCGTGATCTAGGGTTCAAGATATATTTTCCAATCATACCTCAAACAATCAAGAATAAATCATTCCAAAGCATAAAGGATAAGAATAACAACATCAAAGCATAGATTAATATATCAAAATATCACCATGATACAAAAGAGTTCAAAGGAAGTGCACCGAATCCTAAGAGAATGAAGTTCGCCACTCATGTTGGTCATTACAATGCTTCAATTGATGAAGATTGGACAAAACCCTAACAGTAGTCGTGCCTCCTCCTCTCCAAGACTGCTTGCTTTTCTCAAAACACAACTTATCTTTTTATAAGAGAATTTGGGCCGAGCCTCGCATCATTTATTCGCTTAAGCGCTCTTCTTTCTTTCAATTTTACTCCAATTATGTTGAAAATTATGCTCCTTACTCTTGTATCAAGGTATTCTCGAATTCATCCTATATTGAGAGAAAAATATATTAGAATTAACATAAGTTAAGTGGTTTCATAACAATTCAAGGCATAATTATATAAACTTTTTACCACTTAGCATTCCACTACCCTAGAAGTACTTTACTCTCCCATGTTTCCAGGTTACAACCACCCATGATGTTGAATGGAGAGATGAGTTTGTTGTTCATACTACACCTATAAATAAATCACTCCAAACTCTTCGAAAGACATCTCACTCATCTTCTCTTCTCTAATTTTCTTCATGTTCTATTCTTATCCTAGGTTTAATTACTTTTTAAGAGTTTCTTACTAGTTTTTTAATTTCTCAAAAAAATTAAGAAGTTCCTGTTATATTCTAGAAAACGTGCACAATATTTCACTGGATGTCCTTAAGGACAATAATTTTACACCTTCGAAATAAAGTTTTATTCATATCTCTATAAGCATTTACAACATATTTATTATTAATTATGATTAAACATTACAATTATCCCAACTTGTATTCTCAGTTATATATTGTTTTTCTTCTCTACTTATAATTTGATTTTATATAATTTTAACTTTTTTAACTTCACACTTAAAGTTTGGTAGTAATTATAAAGGATTATCATAGTTGGTGAAAATAATATTTTATTCATTACAATTTATTATAAAATATGTTGTCTAAATATTGTAAATAATATTTTTGAAAATAAAAAATATATTTGACCCATTTTTATCAATATAGTTTTTTTTTAATTATTAAAAATTATAAAAAAACATCACAAATTTATTTTTGTAAAAAATAAAAATAAAAATCATTGATCGACCAAGACCAAATTAACCTAACCTACTCAATCGTTAATAAGAAAAAAAAAAGCAAACATGACTAACTATATATAAAACCTAAAACTTAAAACTTAAACGATGAATTTTAAATCATACTTTCCTAACGTGAACTTAAGTCGAATTCAACTTTTGAACTAAAACTCATCCAACTCATAACTATCCTTAACCTTAAATATGAAATGAAAATCTCAATAAATTTTATATAGTGTTATTAAAAAAAGTATGACAAATATTAAAAATGACTAACAATATAAAAAATCACGTAATTCACAAAAAAATTTATCTTTTGTGCTTATTGAAAAAGTTTAATAAACATTAAAAAGGTTAGCAATGTCCATTAACACACACCTTACATAGTACAAAAATAATATAGTGTTAGGCAGGAATTGCAACACCCATGAGCCACAACAAGCCTCTATATTGATTGTGGCCTATATAGCCAATGAAGATTGGAACAGTGAATGTGATTCCTTATCAACGACAATATTAACAGTTCTGCATAATCCATTGACCTCTGCATGCAACAACACTATCCTTCTTCTCATTCAACATTTTTCAAATCGACAGCTACTGATGATGATGATGATGATCTTGGTTTCTCAAGTCTTATGTAGTATTTTGTGCGGGACCCACAAAATCAAAAGCAGAAGAGTGAAGCAAAGAGAAATTTGAATGGTGCAAAAATGGCGCGTGTTAAAATAATCTGATGTGATGTCAAAAGGGCGGGTCGGCAGCAGTGCACCAGCACACCTAACAACACACAGCCACCGTGTGAACACCCCGTCAACCTACAAAATAGCCCACGTTTATTCCATGTGCATGTCTCCCAACACTTTACACCTTTCAATGCCATCACTTTCTTTTTGCATTCAAACGTACCACGTTTCTCACTGTACATCTTTAATAATAGTGTTTTCTTTTTGTATGGAAAATTATTCTATGATGATGTTAAATATAATATATATATATATATATATATATATATATTTTAATAATTCAATCAATTTTACTTTTCACTTTAACTTTTCTTTTCAAATTTTTCACTCTCTATCGTCCTATATCCAAAGTTACAACGTTATTTTTATTTTTTAACTTTTTCTTCTCCATACCATTTTTTCTTAGAAAATTTGTTGTGACCAAACATAACACGACTGAGATGCATCTTAATACGTCCATTGTTGTGTGGTTGTTTTTCAACCAATATTTTTTTTGGGTAAATAATAAGAATGTCACAATAAACTTAATCCAACGAATCAGTTCACAAAATCTGAAAAATAAATTAGGTTAAGACAAAAAATTATAATTTAAATAAAATTTGACAAATTTTGACTTGATTTATTTAAGTTAAATATAAATAAGTTTAAGTCAGGATAATTCGTAAGTTTATGGATTGACCTATTTTATAATATAATAATTATTTTACCAATAAAATAAAAGTAATATTATTTTATTAGAATATATATATATATATATATATATATTTTAGAAAAATAATAAACTCTAAACATAATTTTCATTTGCTTTTATCATCTTCTTATTCTTTGTTATCTGCCATCACATTTACTTTTAAAAATCAATAATTTAAAACAACATATTCCTAAATGTAGTATATTTCAAAAGTATCATGATATGAGAGTTATATTGGATAATAAGATTATTTTGTTAAAGTACTAAAAATTTGACTCTAAAATTTATCAAGATGCACCTATTAAATGCATTATTAACCATGATTTTCAATTTAACTATGTTTAATATAAGGGAGTTTGAGAGGTAAATAAATTTGTGAATCCTAATTTTAAACCAATTACTATAAATGTTTCGGTTACAAAGGTTTATAACATGTATTTAACAAAAAAAGAAAAAAATTAAAAGATGTGATATCTCTAATATTTTTTATAAGATATTTAAATCAATTACTAGAAACATTTTAAAAGATATGTTATCTAATACCTCTCTTAGAATATATTTAACTTATGACTTATGAACAATTGTAACTCTTTAAGACTACATGATTGTAATAATTCATTTCTATTATTTTATACATTTGATTTTATTTTGTCAAAATAGATTATAAGTTAATTTAAAATAAACAAATGAATGACATTTTTTTCAAACAAAATTAAAAAAAAGTTATATAAAAGAATTATTTTTAATTAAGACAAAAATGACCTGTTAACTTAGCATAGAATTAGATTAAGCCAAAATGTTTGGTCCATTTTAAAATATAGATTAAATTGTGTCATTAGATTATTTTTACTTCACTAATACATTAAACCAAACTGAGTTGCCCATTATGTGAATGATATGAATCACAATGGGTAATTTAGGATCTTTAGGGTTAGAACCTTGTAAGAAATTTAGGAATTTGAAAGAAGGTGGAAGGACTGATAACTAAATTTCCAATTGGGCCCTTATTACAACTTGCAATAAAACTAAACTAAAGCCCATTAATTGATTAATCCAAAACACAATTTGGCCAACCAACAATATTTGTTGAAAAGCTTTCTTTGTTTCCCTTGCTCTAGCCCTTATCATAGGTCATTTTTCACATCAGATAATGAAAGTATATATTACATATCTCATAATTAAAATACTTATAGAAGTAATGAGTTATAGTATATAAAAATATTTGGAGAAACAAAAACAAATAAAATGTTTATTTGATTTTTTTTTTTAAAGTGAGAGTTGCATTTCTACCCTACTCGCACTTGTCACTAGCTATGATTATGTATTTGATTATAAGAACAAATTATTATTATTTTAAATGAATATTGATAGATAATTTATAAAATATATAATTGGAAACATCAAGAGATAGGTATTATCACGTGTCACCACCAGAAAATTTGAAAGAAAAAGTTAAAAGAAATTATTTTTGAAAATTGGACACTTTCGGTATAAAGGTCACATGTTAATACTAGAAAAAATAAAATAAAATTCAAATTCAAATCTCACCTTTACCAATTCTCACCTTAACACTTTCTTCTACACTCTATTTTTTCTTTTTCATTTTTCTTTCTCACGTTCTTTGTTACACTTTGTTTTACTTTTCTTTTTCTTCTTTCTCACGCTCTCATTTTTTGTGTGGTTTGAATCTTTTCTCAAACTTTTTATTTTTGTGTTACTCTCTCAATTTGTCTATTACGATGTTATATGAATATCTGTATGTTTTGCCAAAATCATATTTGTATTCGTCAAATTGATAATATTTTTTTATATAAAGGTCAGAAACATGTTTAGGGTTTACAACTGAGTCAAATGTCAGTGTTTTTTTCTCGGGTAAAATATTTTATCTTTCTTTAGGATTTACGACTTTTTTTTAGGGATTACAGATAGAATTTACTAAAGTTGTGAAATTTTGGCAGGTTTATAGTTTCGCGAATGCAACAAAATGATAATATATATGCTTTTCTTGGAAAAGTTTGTCAAATGGTAATTCATTCAAATTTAAAATATATGTCTAATGTGAATATTTTCCTCTTTCCTTCATGATTATTCATTATGTGACTTACTATCAAACTTTTATATATATATATATATATATATATATATATATATATATATATATATATATATTGGTTGACAATATGTGTTTACTTGTCCTGTAGAGAAATTGTTGGAAAACAATCTTCACTATGCATCTTTGTTCTTTGTTTTTTTTTTTTCCTTCTTTTCCTGTTGTTCTATTACAGAACAAATTGTTTACATTGCAGACAAATGTTTGAAAACAATAGATTGTATTGCCTTTGGCTTCTTCTTTTTTCATATCATTGTGATTATCAGCATTATATCATGGTTATATTACCACTATCACGTACAAATGTTTAATTCAATTTAAATGATCAAATTCATGTCCTGCTACTTTTTCAACACTAAATTTGAAATTATTGTTTCATTTGCTTTGCTTGTTTTCACTCAACGTAGAATACATCTACAAAAAGGAAATAGAGTTTATTAGCCATGGTCACGACATTGAAGTATTTTCACTCCATTTTGGAGCTCAATGCTAAAATAAAATGGAACATAATGTTTATCTTTATGTTATTTATTTTGTCAATCTTTTCATACCATCATCATCATTTTCATTGTTAAGTTAATTCCTACATATTCTTAAATTAATTTAAAATTCTTATTTTCTGAAACACTAAATCTAAGTTGGTTGTTAGGTTTCATTTGTTGGTTAATACTCACTGCAGATAATGAATTGGTTGTTGACTTTCATTTGTTGTCTTAAAATTATTTTTCAATCCTTCTTTTCATATCATTAAGATTATTAGCCTTATGTAATGATTATATGGTTAATTTCATTATATATCTTGTTAGTTCCTACATATGCTTAACACAATTTAAATTCATACTTTTGTTTTAAACTCTAAATTTGAATTTATTGTTAACTTCCATTTGGTGACTGATACTCACTAGAGATAATGAATTGGTTGTTAGTTACTCCAGCATGCATCACCATGAAAGACTACTGCTTTGGACAAAAACAACATAGCAACAAACAACCAGGTAAGATGTTGGCATTCTGCAAAATAGGTGACTTTAAAACTTAAAATATAAAATATGAATTGATCTATTTGACAAATGCTTTACCAATATATTTATGTTGATTGGGAGTAGATTTTTTGTTGTGACTACCTTCATTCACTGCAAAACAAAATTTGAAAAAATAAAATACAGTACATTGCCTTTATATTAACTTTTTTTCCCCTTCTTTTTATATCATCATGCTCACTTTCATTGCCCTATTAATTTTTACACATGATTAATCCAATCTAAATTCTTACTTTTTTTAACACTGAATTTAAATTGGTTGTTAGTTTTGTTTTGTTAACTGACATTCAATCCAGATAATAAATTGGTTGTTGGTTTTGATTTGTTGCCTTCAATTTTTTTCCCTTCTTCTCATAACATTATGATTATCAATGTATTAGGATGATATAATGATTATATGGACACTTTTATTATCCTGTTAATTCACACAAATGTTTCATCCAATTTTAAATTCTTAGATTTGAATTGAATGTTAACTTTCATTTGTTGGCTTATTCTGAATGTAGATAATGAATTGATTGTTGACTTTCATCTATTATTCTTAAATTTTTTTCTTTAGTCCTTCTTTTTATGTCATAATGGTTATCTGTATTATGTGAAAAATTACATAATTTGTTTCATTGTTTCATTAATTTCTAATGTGTGTTTTTTGTTTTTAATATTATTTTCATATAATTGTGATGCTATGTAATTTAGTGTACATTACCTACGGATATTACCTACGGAATTCTATCCGTGAGTAATTATCCATTACCTACGGATAATATCCATAGGTAATTCTGTAGGTAATTCTACAGAATTACTATCCAAAGGTAAATTATATTAAACTAAAAGAATTGTCACTAGCAAGAATCGAACCCAGTACCTTAAAGTTGAAAACTGATACTTCAACCACTAAACTATTAGGATATTCTAATAATAATTTACAACAAAATTATACTTATATTAATTCGTGTAAATATATAAATATATAAATATATAAATATATACATATAAAATATATAAATATAAAATATATAAATATATAAATATAAAATATAAAATATATAAATATATAAATATACAAATATATAAATATACAAATATATAAATATACAAATATATAAATATACAAATACATAAATACATACATAAATATATAAATATATAAATATATAAATATATAAATATATAAATATTTAAATATTTAAATATTTAAATATTTAAATATTTAAATATTTAAATATTTAAATATTTAAATATATAAATATATAAATATTTAAATATATAAATATATAAATATATAAATATATAAATATATAAATATATAAATATTTAAATATTTAAATATATAAATATATAAATATATAAATACATAAATATATAAATACATAAGTATATAAATACATAAATATATAAATACATAAATATATAAATACATAAATACATAAATTTATAAATAGATAAATATATAAATATTTAAATATTTAAATATATAAATATTTAAATATTTAAATATATAAATATATAAATATATAAATATATAAATATATAAATATATAAATATATAAATACATAAATATATAAATACATAAGTATATAAATACATAAGTACATAAATATATAAATACATAAATATATAAATACATAAATATATAAATACATAAATACATAAATTTATAAATAGATAAATATATAAATATATAAATATATAAATATATAAATATATAAATACATAAATATATAAATACATAAATATATAAATACATAAATATATAAATACATAAATATATAAATATAAATATATAAATATATAAATACAAATATATAAATGTATAAATATATAAATATATCAAAATATAAATATATTTTATATTTATATATTTTATATTTATATATATTTTATATTTATATATATATTTTATATTTATATATATATTTTATATTTATATATATTTTTTATATTTATATATATTTTATATTTATATATTTACACTGATAAATATAAATATAATTTATTTGTAATTTATTTTCAAAATATCCTAATAGCTTAGTGGTTGGAGTATCAGCCTCCAACTCGAGGTACTCGGGTTTGAATCCTCGCTAATGACAATTCCCTTAATCTAATAATAATTCAAAGTTTTGAAAATATAATATAAAGGGGAGGGGATTGTAATAAATAAAAATATTTTGTTAAGGTGAGTGCATTACCTACGGATTTTACCCGTAGATAATAAGCATTTTTTTGTAGTGTTCAAAGAAATATGATATTATAAAACATACTATTCATAATGTATTAATGTTACTCATATTGTTTCTTATAACAAATAATTTTTATAGTTTTGGTAACTATAAAACATATTTGGGATATTGTTTGCTTGGATATACAATAAAATAGTATATCTGAATTTTTCTTTTTTATTATGTAAAAAATACAACAAACATGTGATGAAAGTTATACTTATGTACTTTGAATTTAAAAAATTATGAATTCTTTGTTAAACAATCAAAATTTGATATTCTTATATTGTAATTACATATTTTATGTTATATAATGTCTATATGGTATTTATTATTAATGCACATTTAAATAAAATAGAATATATACTATTATATTTTTTAGTTTTTTTACTAATGGGATAATTTTTTTTATTATTTTGTCTCATAAAAACTTATGTTTTCTTCCTAATTAGTATATATTAACTTTGTAATAAAATTAAGTGTTTCTCACCTATAATGGGTGTTTAAAATTAATAAGAATATGTATATATGATTAAAGAAATTTTTATTAAAATAAATCTGATAATGTATTCTTAAATCATAAAATAAAAAAATTTAGTTAAAGATTTCTTCTACTAAAATTGAACTTTATATTACGTAACTAATTAATATACATTTAATCACATAAAAAAATAAAAATCATATATAAGAAAAATATCTAAAATAAATAAAATACATAAACTTGAATAATGTTTTCAATCAAGTAAAATATAATATTTTTCTATTTAATCAGTTATATCTTTCAAACTTTTTATTTCTTATTTAACTAATTAAATGAATGTTAGATATTCTTTAATATAAAAATATAAAAAAGTATAACAAATGAGTAATTTCATGATAGTATAAAAAAATTACATTTAACTTATATACAAAATAAATAAAATATATTACATGAGGTTGAGCAATATATTTTTATAGAATAAAATAGAAAAAATTATTATTAAGTTTTGAAACATTTTGCTAAATAATATGTTTACTACAAAATTTGAGTTTGGTTTACTTTATGAATAAAAATCATATAATTTCACATATAAATATTTTGTTATTAATGGGGATGCACACTTTTACTATAATATTTTGTTTGATGGAAATTTAAATTTACTTTATTTAATTAGTATGTATTTTAATATATAATAACAACTAATTTTTACATAAAATGAGTGTCCAAAAACAATAATATATATATATATATATATATATATATATATATATATATATATATATATATATATATATATATATATATATGTGTGTGTGTGTGTGGTTGAAGAATTATTTTATTGAAAACAAATAGTTCATTATGAAATGAGTTTTTTATCTAATTAATATTTATTTAATTAGATAACAAATATAAAATATAAGCTATGAGAGTGGTCCATTTATCTTAGATCACATTAATATTTGAAATGTTATGATAAAGTTATATATTTTTTATAATAAAATTCTATTTGAATATAATTTAACTTTAATAATTAATCATGAAATTAAATTTATTAAGAACAGTGGAATAATATAATAAATAAATTATTTTTATGAAAATGTAATTAAGATCGAATATATACGATACATAAAATTTTAAAGAAAATATAAATATTTATATTTAATTACCATTTTAATATAAATATTTTTTTTCAAAAGTCTGTATAAGGTGGTTTTATATCATATAACACACTCCATATAAAAAATATGATTTACTTATATTTTATATACCACTAACCTAATTTTAATATAATTTCATTTAATTATTTTCGTTATCAATAATTTCATTTAGATAGACTTAAAATGCTGTTTTTTTTTTAATTTAGGATAAAAAAAGAATAAAATAAATATAATATTTTTTATTTTATTAATAATTAACTTTAAAATAAATTATTATTTAATATAAATATAATATTATTGTAAAAATTCTTCAATTATATTAAATTTTTATTTCAACGATTTATAATTGCCAATATGCATGGTGTGGCATTAACATGTGAACCTTTCCTTATATCGATTTTATCAATTATATATATTACGATAATGATGAACAATTAATTATCTAATTCTTAGTTATAATTAATATTAAATAAATATAATTTATTATTTAAAATATTCTTTTATAATCACTCCCGCATCTAATTCCTTTTAAAATATTCTTTTATCAGATAATGAACAATTAATTATCTGATTCCTTTTAGATTGTCCTAAGTTTACCATTCCCGCATCCTAAGCTTCTTCCTCTCAAAAAAAGGGTATAGGACATGAAAAAAGAGTGTTCTACACTTTTAGGTAGCCCATGCAACCATTTTATATGTCCAAGTCTTCTTTTTTACCAAAAGTGGTGGTCTTCAAAAAGGAGGTACATAAAGTGATCTTACAAAAAAGTGCAAAAATGAGTCTCTAATATTTAAGAAATAAAAAATGCTAAGAAAATTCAAAGTGGAGGTGAGGAGAAGGTCTCCCTTCTAGTCATCACTACAAGAAAAAACATTTTAGCGACCGAAAAAATCGGTCGCTAATGTCAAAAAATCGGTCGCTAATCGGATAGCGACCGAAATTAGTGAACGAAATGCGTCGTCGCAAAAAACCAAGTCGTTAATGTGTTAGCGACCGATTTTCATTTCGGTCGCAAAATAGCGACCGATTTTATTTCGGTCGCAAAATAGCGACCGAAATTAATATATCAAATTGGTCGCTAAATCGGTGACAAAGTTAAAAAAATAGTGATCGATTTAAATCGGTCGCTAAATCAATAACAAAATTAATTATTTTTATTTATTTACATTTTTAATTATATTTATTATTTATTTCCCCTACCTCCTTTTATGTTATATTTTTTCTTATTTAAGTTTTTATTTGTATTTATTTTCCCTAACTCTTAATTATATTATATTTTTTAGAAGTTTAACTTATTCGAACCCGGTACCTTAGAGTTGGAGGCTGAAACTCCAACCATCGAGCTACTAGGATTTTTTAATAATAACTTACAAATAAATTATATTTATATACAAATAAATGTATATCCGTATAAATATATAAATATAAAATCTATAAATAAAAATATATTTATATATTTTAATATATATTTAAATATTAATACATTGATATATTTAAATATTGATATATTTATATATTGATATATTTATATCTTTATATCTTTATCTTTTTATATATATTTATATCTTTATATATTTATATCTTTATATTTTTACATATATCTATATCTTTCCATATTTATATATTTATATATAAAGATATAAAGATATTAGTTTTGTATACAAATAATATTATAATATAGTATATTATACTATTAGTATATTATACCAATTATATATTAGTATAGTATAGTATACAAATTATTAGTTTTGTAATTTATACACTATAAAAATAAATTACAAATATTATAACATAATGGTATATTAATATAATATAATATATTTGTATTCTAATTTTTAATTAAACCAAAATTACGCTAATAATGTATAATAATATATGAGGGGATAATATTGATATATATATATATATATATATATATATATATTTATATTTATATTTATATTTATATAATGATATATTTATATATTAATATATTTATATATTTATATTTTGATATATATATATATATATATTTATATTTTTTATATCCTTATACATTTATATCTTTATATATTTGAATAAAAAATAAAAATTTAAATATTAAATTTTAAAAATAATATTATATTTTTAAAAATAAATATTAGAAAAAGATTTAAAAATATATATAAATTATATTTACATGTACAAAATATTAAAGATATATATTTATATCTTTATATATTTATAAAATCTATAGATACAAATATATTTATATATTTTAATATATATTTAAATATTGATATATTGATATATTGATATATTTATATATTGATATATTTATATATTTACATATTTATATATTTATATATTTGTATATATTTATATATTTATATACTAATATACCATTATATTATTTTCATTGTATATAAATTACAAAACTAATAATTTTTAAAAAATTTAATGATATTTTTTTTAACTTATATATTACAAATTTTTTTAATACTTTAATAAATATAAATTTTTTTAAATATTTTCATTAATTTAAAGTATAACTTTTAATATTTTTTAGTATTTTTTTAAATGTAGATATCTTTAATATTTTGGACATATAAATATAATTTATACATGTTTTTAAACCTTTTTCTAATATTTTTTTAAAATATAACATCATTTTTAAAATTTTATAGATTTATTTCCAATCTATAATTTGAGTTTTTGAAAATGTTTATTTCCAATCTATAATTTGACAGAAATCACGTAGAAATGTATTATATATTATATTATAGAAATGAAATTAAGTTATACTTTGGAGAATATATATATATATATATATATATATATATATATATATATATATAGAATATAATTTATTTTTAAGTTGATAATTTTTATTTTTATTTATGTAAATTTTATATATAAAATTAATTTAGAGTTCATATATGTAATTTTAATTTATGTAATATATATATATATATATATATATACATATATAATTTATATAATATATATAATTTATTTAACATTAATTTTATAGTTATAATTTTTTTTTAAGTTATAATTATAAATAAGATTTTTTTAATTATATAATTATAATTTTGATAATATATAATTGATAAATAATTTTTTTAATTTTAATTTAATATATATTTTTATTTATAATTTTTTAATATATATTTGAGAAATTAATCAATTATAATCTATAATTTGAAAAATTAATCAATTCTATATATGATAGCGGTTCCACTGGAACCGCTCTTAAAAGTGGACATATAATAGCGGTTGCACGTTAACCGCTATCTAAAATATATTTTAGATAGCGGTTAACTTGGAACCGCTATTATATATTTTCAAATATAATCGATTATTTGAAAATTTAATCGATCATAATGAAATATGTGATGAGCTATGATAGCGGTTCCACTGGAACCGCTCTTAAAAGTTAACATATAATAGCGGTTCCATGTGGAACCGCTATTATTTGTTATATTATAGAAATGAAATTAAGCTATACTTTGAAAATTATAATTATAAAATTAATAAAAATATAACTATTTTTAATGTTAAATAAATTATATATATTATATAAATTATATATATATTACATAAATTAAAATTACATATATGAACTCTAAATTATATATTTATATATTAAATACTAATATACCATTATATTATTTTCATTGTATATAAATTACAAAACTAATAATTTTTAAAAAATTTAATGATAATTTTTTTAACTTATATATTACAAAATATTTTTTAATACTTTAATAAATATAACTTTTTTAAATATTTTCATTAATTTAAAGTATAACTTTTAATATTTTTTGTATTTTTTTAAATGTAGATATCTTTAATATTTTGGACATATAAATATAATTTATACATGTTTTTAAACCTTTTTCTAATATTTGTTTTTAAAAATATAGCATCATTTTTAAAATTTTATAGATTTATTTCCAATCTATAATTTGAGTTTTTAAAAATGTTTATTTTCAATCTATAATTCGAAAGAAATCACGTAAAAATGTATTATATGTTATATTATAGAAATGAAATTAAGTTATACTTTAGAGAATATATATATATATATATATATATATATATATATATTAAAATATAATTTATTTTTAAGTTGATAATTTTTATTTTTATTTATGTAAATTTTATATATAAAATTAATTTAGAGTTCATATATGTAATTTTAATTTATGTAATATATATATATATATATATATATATATAATTTATATAATATATATAATTTATTTAATATTAATTTATAGTTATAATTTTTTTAAGTTATAATTATAAATAAGATTTTTTTAATTATATAATTATTTATAATACTTTTATAAAATTTATTTAATTATAGTAAATATTTTATGTATAATTATTTAAATATGGTTATAATTATATATTAAAAGTATAATTACTTTTAATTATTATAAATCATAACTATAATTAAAAGTATATAATTAAAAGTATATTTGAGATAGCGGTTCCACGTTAACCGCTATCTAAACTATATTTTAGATAGCGGTTAGGGTTTAACCGTTATTAGATGTTCGTTTTAAGAGCGGTTCAAGTGGAACCGCTTATCATATACAACCATTATGATTGATTAAATTTTCAAATAACCGATCATATTGGATAATTTTTTCAAATAATTAATTATAATCAATTAGTTTTCTAAATAATTGATTATTTTTTCAAATAATAGATTATAATTGATTAATTTCTCAAATATATATTAAAAAATTATAAATAAAAATATAAATTATTTAAGAATATTAATTATTGTAAACATAAAGTAGAATATGGGAGGAGATGAGGATGATAATATAATGATGGAATTGACAAAAATGCAGAATTGAGAAGTTAAAAAAAGAAAAATTGAAGAAAATAGATATTTAATTATACTTTTAATAAATTTAAGATAATACTAGTTTTGATTTTTATTTTTAAATATTTATTTTAATTTTTTAAAACAGAGAAACTATAATTTTAGTTTCTAAATACTAAATTTAAAGAATTAAATTTATTATTATTTAATCTTTTAATTTTAGTATTAAAAATTTAAATTATATTTTTTAAATTAAAATAATTACAATATATTTTTCTACTTTGAGAATGAAAAATATAATTAAACTAAAACTGAAAATATTATAATACATTTTTGAACTCTTTTTGATTAATTTTTTTTCCTAATTTTTTATAAATTCAATTTTAATATTTAAAAGTATTTAACATTTTGATTTCTGAAACGTTTTACTGTATTACCAAATTTAAAAACATAATATTCAAAAAAATAGTTAATGTAAGTTTTGATGATGATCGATTAAATTTTCAAATGATTGATCATATTTGAAACTATATAATAAGCGGTTCCACGTTAACCGCTATCTAAACTATATTTTAGATAGCGGTTAAGGTTTAACCGCTATTAGATGTTCTGTTTTAAGAGCGGTTCACTGGAACCGCTATCACATATAACCATTATGATCGATTAAATTTTCAAATAACCGATCATATTGGATATTTTTTCAAATAATTAATTATAATCAATTAGTTTTCTAAATAATTGATTAGTTTTTCAAATAATAGATTATAATTAATTAATTTCTCAAATATATATTAAAAAATTATAAATAAAAATATAAATTATTTAAGAATATTAATTATTGTAAACATAAAGTAGAAGATGGGAGGAGATGAGGATGATAATATAATGATGGAATTGACAAAAATGTAGAATTGAGAAGTTAAAAAAAGAAAAATTGAAGAAAATAGAGATTTAATTATACTTTTAATAAATACTAAATATTGGATGAAATATTTTTAATTATATTTAATTAAATACTATAATTAAATAATTTTTATAAAAAAGTATTTATAATTATTTTGATTAAATTATTATAATTATTTTAATAAAAATAGAGATTTAATTATACTTTTAATTATAATTATTTACTATAATTATTTATTATACTTTTAATTATAGTTATAATTATACTTTTAATTACTTTTATATATAATTATTTATAATTACTTTTAATTGTTATAAATCATTAATTTTATAGTTATAATTATTTATTAAAAGTATAATTAAATCTCTTTTTTATAAAAATAATTAAATTCTCTGTTTTAATTATATAATTATTTATTTTTTTAATTATATAATTATTGGATGAAATAATTATTTATAATACTTTTTTAGTATATTATGTTTTTAAATTTGTTAATAGAGAAAAAGTTTCAGAATTCAAAATGTTAAATACTTTTAAATATTAAAATTGACTTTATAAAAAATTAGGAAAAAAATAATTAATCCAAAAATATAATAATGATAAAAATATTATAAAAAAGAGTTCAAAAATGTATTATAATATTTTCAGTTTTAGTTTAATTATATTTTTAATTCTCAAAGTAGAAAATATATTGTAATTATTTTAATTTAATAAAATATAATTTAGATTTTTAATACTAAAATTAAAATATTAAATAATAATAAATTTAATTCTTTAAATTTAGTATTTAGAAACTAAAATTATAATTTCTCTCTTTTAAAAAAATTAAAATAAATATTTAAAAATAAAAATAAAAACTAGTATTATCTTAAATTTATTAAAAGTATAATTAAATCTCTATTTTCTTATGCAATTTTAGAAATTTTTTAATGAAAATCCAATATATAAAAAAGTTAAAATTTAAAAAAGGCACAACCTTAATTTATATTAACTATTTTTAATATAAATTTAAATATATGTTCAATATAAATTTTAAAAAGGCACAACCTTAACTATGTTGAATATAAATTTAAATATATTTTTCATTTATTTAAATATGGTTTATTTTTAGTATTTATAAAATAGATTAATTTTAAAATTTTAATCTTTTTTATTAATTATGTTAAAAATAAAAAATATTAATTAGTATACTTAAACTAAAAAATATTTTAACTAAAGATAAATATATTTTTATAAATAGTTTAATTAAATAATATATTTATTATCTAATGTATATTGATATAAATTTTTTTTGGTATATCAATTATATGACAACAATCATGATTAAGTAATTAATAATAATAAAGCAATAAATTTAAAAATTAGATTAAAAATAGAGTATTATAAAATAAAATTGTAATAATTTGATTAAAATTGTATTTTTTTAATTAATTAAGTTAATGAGGAATTAAAATGTGATAATTTGATGTGTTTAATTTTTTTAATATAAATTTTTAAAATATAATTTAATTTCAATTGAAATTTTCAATTGAAAAATAAATGAAAGAATATTTGTTATTAAACTTTTCTTAAACAATGTATTGAATAGTTAATATCACTCTAGTATTAATTTATTACAATTTGAATTTTTAATAAATTTAATTTATTACAATTCATTTTGTTAATATTGAGATCAAAGTTTATTTTTAAAGTATATTTTAAAAATTAAATTATTTTTAAAAAATAAATTACTTTTAAAAAATAAATTGTAAAAAATATACTAAAACAATTAAAGTATATTTATAAAAAAATAAATTTAAATATAATAAAAAAAATATTCATTAGCGACCGATTTCAATTCGGTCGCTATTTTCTCATTAGCGACCGATTTTAATTCGGTCACTATTTCAATTTATAATTCGGTCGCTAAATCGAGTCGCTAAATGATTTTTTTATTTTAGTATGGAATAGCCACCGATTTAGCGACCGAAATTTTGCGACGCAAAATATTGGTCGCTATTTCGGTCGCTAAATAAAAAAGTGAAACCAAATCATATTTTGGTGGCTAATTCGGTCGCTAAATTGCGACCAAATTAATTTGGTCGCTAAATCGGTCGCTAATTGCGACCGAATTAAAGTGGTCGCTAAATTGGTTGCTAATTGCGACCGAATTAAATCGGTCGCTAAATCGGTCGCTAATTGCGACCAAAATTAAATCAGTCGCTAATTGCGATCGAAAAAATTCGGTCGCTAATTTCGGTGGCTAAATGTGTTTTTTTTTAATGCATGTTCCTCATGATCCTCGTAGGGATGACATCTCCTGTCTTTGGGGCAACTAGGGACTCATCAAAAATGGTCAAACAAACGCTTTCATCCTACTAATTTGTAGTAACTAACATGTTAGATATAGTCACCGCAACACGTCATCACTAAACATAACTATTACAACATATCATTATTGGATGTAGGTATCACAACATGTCAATATCCATTAAAAATGAACTAGATTTTATCCAATTTATATTCATCATAATTATATATAATATCGAGTAAGATTTATTAGAAATATATTCACCTTAGTTATACAATTATTCAAGAACATAATTTGAGCATGTCATAACAATTATTTGAGAACATCATTTAGACATGTCATTATGTCATAAAAATTGTATGTCATAGCACTTAATATCGTCAAATCATAAATATAGAACAATCATCAAAGTTTCATATCAAATAAATCATATATCTACATGAATTTGATCTTCCTTGTATATTTTAAAAATATATTTTACTTCAAACAATTTGGTAATAACTCTAAATTGAACACATTTTGACAATAAATCTAAATTGAGCACACTTTCTTCATAGAATCGAGCACACATCAATCATTGTTATAAATTACTATCATAGACTTTAACAATACTCTATAAATTGTTAATATGAATTATATAGTTGTCAATAAAAATTTGTAGTAGTTGAATTGACTTGATTCATCTATATTAAAATAATTGGCTGACTTCGATTTATAAGCTTCTATTTTATTATAATTTTAAATTTTTTAATTATTTTGATAATATTATATACAAAATTACTTCTTATTATCTTTCAACTAATTTTAATCAAAATTTTATTTTATTTTGAGTAATAAGTTTTAATTTAGTTATATATAAGAAATTAAAATTCAATAAACATTTTATGTAAAATTTAAAATTTTAATAAATAATAGATAAATTAGTATTATTTTATTCATTCTACCCGTTAGTATAAATACTTATTATTGTCTTTTATTATTATTAAAAATAAGTTTTAATTATTTTAAAGTAAATATTTGAAAAACTATTTTATTTTCTATCTTCTTTATCTATATTATATATAAAAAATAAGTATATTATAAATATAATAAGTATAATAAATAAATAATATTTATATCAATTAATACATATTAATAAACTTATGAGTCCCGTGCACGAGTAATAAAAATAGTAATAATATGTACTTTAGTTACCCATTTCTTAACAAGAATACGGGTACCACGTACATGGATTTATGCCACGCTACGCCTTAATAATTTTCACTTTAATTTGTTTTTGAAAAGTTATTAGTGACAAGTATTAATGATTAAAAAAGATGGTGTGAATTTTGATTTCATAAATATGTGATTTTTATTTAGATTTATTGAATTAAAGTTTTGTTTAAGAAATAAATATTTTTATCTATAATTTGTAATGTAGCTTATTTCAATTTATATAAAGAATAATTTTATTTATACTAATTTTTATGATATAATTTTGTTTGAATTATATTTTAAGATAAAAAAATTATTTGAATTTATATTGTAAACTATATTTTTTTCAATAATATTATTTAAAAATTAAAAATACAGTAAAAACATTTGGGATATCTATGGATATAAAAAATATATGTAGAAAGAGCCGTGTGTAAAATAATGGGTAGTAGCAGGATCATTTCATTTTTACGAGATAGATAACAAATAAGGAATCATCTTAGTTGTACTGTTATGAATAGAAAAGATAAAACAAAAAAACCAACAAAGCTTACACTTACTCAATCACAATATTTTTTTTTCATTTTATATAATTAATAAATAGTTACAACTTGTTATTAAATTTTCTTTTAATAATGATATAGTGATTAATTCAGTAGAATTCCAAAAAGATATCATGAATATTTTTTTCTCTAATATATAGGGTATTTTATAGTATCAAAAAAACATAATTTACAAATTGTAAAAATAAAATAAAAATATTCATTAAATGTGATATTAATAAAATATTAAATGATCTTAAAAAGAGAGCTCTTATCAATCATAATTCACTAAATTGAATATATATATATATATATATATATATATATATATATATATATATTAGAATTTCAAAATCGATAGATGAATTGAACCTCTAACTTTATACATAAAAAATAAAAATATACGAATGATTGAATATGAAAACTCGTATGTAATAGTAATTTAGGAAAAAATTAGTTTATCCTTTATTTATATTTTTAAAGTTTAATTATATATATAATTGAAGTGAACTCTATTTCGCATTCGAAATATAAATGATTTTCTGTTTTGCATTGGAAATATAAATTATTTTCAATTTTAAAAATCTGGTCCGCTTGTTCAACCAGTCTAATTGAGAATTGATCTACCTTGTCTCAAAATAATTGGATTTTAATTAAATTGGAACAAAATTAAAAATTTTGGAATAAAATCAATAAAACATTAAAAATAGGTTAAGTTTTATTTTTTTATAAAAGATATAATAATTTTTTAATTTTATATTAATTACATCAACTTTAAATAATAATTATTTTATTATATTTTCATCTTATTTTAACAATTATTCATCTTATATTATCTAATATATTTTATAATTGTGTTAAGTTTTTTTGTTTTTTTTATTAAAAGTTGTAAAATATTGTTTAGATTTTTTAAAATAAACTATAATAATTAATAATTTAAATATAAATAATAATAATAATAATATTGTTAGTATTTATTATTAATATTAATATTAATATTTTTACATTTTTTAAGATATAAAGATATATATATATATATATATATATATATAAGATTTATTTATTATTGTTATTATTTTTTATAATTTAATGTAAGATAATTTATTAAATTATAAATTAATAAAAATAAAACATAAATCTCTTACTCTTGATTATATATATATATATATATATATATATATATATATATATATATATATATATATATATATATATATAAATGTTAAAGTACATCCACATTTTTTATATTATTATTTTATTTTATTTTTTTCTCCTATTTTTATATGTACTACATGTTTTTTTTACTTATTATATTTTATTACATTTATTTCTCTCTCATATTTCTATTTTAAATATATAAATCATAATAATCTTTTCTTATATTATCTCTCATTTATAAATTATAATATATTATATAGGACACATTTTTCTTTAAACATTTTTCTTTAAAGAAATGCTCTTTATATATATTAATGAGTGGAAATGCAAAATTTTTTATGATTATTTTTTAAATATTATTTAATAATTTTAATTTATTATTTAAATATATTATTTTTCTAAAATTTTTATTATAATTTAAATATTTTTTTAAATTATAATACTTTATTTTTTATTTGATGACAGCACAATTTAAAATATATATATATATATATATTCCCCACTTTTTATTAGAAACATTATAAAAATTAATTATAAATTAAGACATAAAAAATCGTGTTAAAAAAAATTATATATATAAGTGAAAACACATTCTTAAAATGCTTAAAAATCTACATTTATTATATTATTAATTTATTTTTTAAATATATATCTTTTTAATTTTATTGTTTGCATTTTCTATACTCTCGTTTTTTTTTTTTACTTATTACATCATATCACTTTACTTTTTTTTCTTTTTCCTCTTTTTAATAAATTTTACATATATAAATAATAATAACTGATTTTCTTGTATTATTTTTTTCTTTTATAAATCGTAAAGCATTATATATATGATAATTTTTTTCTCCCTGATTAAAAAAAAACGATTAAGAAAGGAAAATATCTTTTATATGGGTACTAGTGGAAACACAGACGGTAAAACACTTTTTTTAAAAAAACTTGTGTCCATCTTTTTGGATAATTAATTTTTTTTAAATATTATTTATTTTCTCTTTATACTTTTTAAATATGTTTATTCTTTTATCTATTAATTACATAACATTTTTTTTCTCTTCATGTATTTTAAAATATATAAATCATAATAATTATTTTTTTAAACTATATTATTTTTATATCTTTCTCTCTAAGCACTAAAAGACGGTTACAATATAGAATTTCCATTATAATTATATATATATATATATATATATATATATATATATATATATATATAATAATGGAAACACATTTAGTTCCTCTATGTCCACATTTTTTTTAACTTTTTTTAAAATATTATTTTAAATTTTATTTATTTTCTCTTTTAATTCTTTAAATATACTCACTTTTTCTCTTTCTCATATTTTTTTATTTTTTAAATATATAGAAAGTAATTTTTCATTTATATAGTTGTGAACTAGAGGGAATTCCTACTACTCCATATATATTTTTTAATAATTAATTTTAAAATATATTATTTTAAATTTTATTTTTCTCTTTTTACTCTTTAAATATATACACTTTTTCTCTTTCTTATATTTTTACCATTTTTTAAATATATAAATTATAAAAACTATTTTTTTAACTATAATATCTTTATTTTCCCTGTATCCGATGATAAAAAAAACATTATAATAATAATAATAATAATAATAATAATAATAATAATAATAATAATAATAATAATAATATAAATTACTAATTTTTTATTATATATCATACCTATTTTACAAATTATTCTATTGATTAACTCAATTTATTGTAAGCATGACAAGGGAAGGGAGGAGAGGGAAAGGGTTTGTCTTTAGCTCTCAATATAATTTTTTTATGTAATAAACTAATTAATATAAAAAAATAAAAGAATGAAAAAGTAGGAAGAAGAAAAATAATAAAATATAAAAAAAGACCTCGTATAATGAAGAAAGAAAGAAAAATACTTTTAAAATATAATATTTTAAGATTTAAATTTAAATATAAAGTCGGGTGGGGAGGGTGACAAAGTCATGGGGATTGCATTATTCACCCTTGTTCCCGCCCATAACTTTTTAAAATTGGAAAAACCTGACTCTCGGTCTTGGTCATCTAAGTTATTTCTCATCAAACTCGAACAAGGACAAATAATCCAAGAGGTATGAGTTTAATTGTTATCCAGTACGTTTTACATTATTTCTAACAAAATAATTATACTTATAATAAATTAACTTTAATATTTTTATGTAATTTTTATAAAAAATAAATATTTTTAATTTAATAATTTTTAATTTTATTATCAATTAAGTATATACTTTAATTTATTATATTTATATTAAAATATGTATATAAAAAAATACCTTATCCTATTTTCTTGATTCACATATAGAATATTTATAATAATAATAATAATATTATTATTATTATATTATAATATTGTATCTGAATATTTGATTATATATATATATATATATATATATATATATATTAATTATTTTTTAAGTTGTCATTTTAAAATATTTATAAATATAAATATATAATTTATAAGAAAATATTTAATAAGTTAATTCTTATTTAATTAGTTTAAAGTAATAAAAATTTTAATTATCGATTTTTTTAATTTTTAAAATATAATTATTTTATTAAGATAAAATTTGATATATAACAAATAGGAACAATATAATCTAAAAAAATTAACAAAATAAAACCTAATAAAGATAAATTAGAAATAAAATAATATTAGTTAATACTAAGATTGATATATAATATTTTGAAAAAAAAACTTTGTATTTGTTATATTAGTTGAAGAGATTGAAAAAATCAAATTAACTAGAAAGATTAAGAAAATGTGAAGAAACAAAGATAAGAGAAATGATAATATAATGAACTAATTTATCTAGGAAATTGCAAAAGACAAAAGTGAAAAGCAACGAGGGGGAGATTGATGGAAATGTTCCTACATTCCTAAGAGATGATTTTGATGATGATTCAAGTTAACTACATTCAAGTCAACACCATTTAAGATGAATTAAGGACAAGTCTGAATTTAAGACGTTGGTGACAATGTGAAACATTTCCCTACATGCCCAAGATATGTTTTTTATAAAGATGATGATTCAAGCAAGGCCAAGATGATTCCTGAAGACTAGATAGAGTCTTAGAATACTGGATATGGAGGTACAAGTTGATGAAGTAATATTATGCATAAGTCTCCAAAGCACAAGTGTGATAAAATTCATAACATGATATTTTTCACTCGTCATAATTAATTATGATGCATCATAAATGGAAAAATGATTTTTTTCGTCATAATTGATTATACTGGTAATATAATCAATTATGGCAATTCAAATTTGAAAAATATATCTGTTTTGAAGAATAAATATTTTTTAATATATCCTAATTTTTATTCACGAAAATATTAATGTCCAACGACCATTTTCTCGATGTTATTTTTCTATTTAATTAAGTTTTGATGAAAAATCAAATACACACAATTACGTAATTCGAAAATACAATTTACATTCAATCAGTTTTGAGAAAAGAATTATGAGCAAGGCAGCAGAGATATTTTACACCTTCTGAGAAAACTCTCTTCTCTACTGCCTTCTGTGCTAATCACAATTGTTCTTGGAGATTGATATTCTACAATTTGTTGTCTCCATTATCCAGGTGTGACTATTTTTATTTTTATTACATTATTCATCCTTTGTGTATTGGTGGTAAAAGAGGTGTTTTTCATTCCTAGTGTGATTATAGGGAGGTGTTCATCCTTAGTGAGATTCTAAGGAGGTGTTTTTCATCCTTTAATTTGTTCAGAGGAGGTGTTCATCCCTATGTTAAGGTTCCAACATAAAACCAATTGGCAATATGTGAATTAGTCTAACATATATTTAAACCATACTAAATGACATGAGGTAGGCGATGTGAGACTTTCAACACACACCCTCCAACGAAGCCTGCCGGACCAGGCAAAGGGTACTTTTGACCCAACTAAAGGGCAACTTTTTGGCCCATGACAATAACCGGAAAGATGTTAGGCTTTGGCTATGATACCATGTTAAGGTTCCAACATAAAACCAATTGACAATATGTGGATTAACCTAACATGTATTTAAACCATACCAAATGACATGAGGTAGGCGATGTGAGACTTTCAACACACCCCCTCCAACGAAGCCTGTGATTCTAGGGAGGTGTTCATTTTTAGTGGGTTTCTAAGGAGGTGATTGTCTTTTTAATTAGTTTACTTTTACTGGTTCTTCTGCTGAGTTGATTGTAATTTGTAAACTGAATTTGAAAGATAGTGAATTAGAAGTCACTCTTGTGTTAAGAGTTGACTGGGAACTAGATGTAGAGTTGGTTATACCCGAACCAGTATAAATTTTTGTGTGCTCTTTTCTTTCCCTTCTTTCTTTCTCTTTTTTTGATTATATTATCGATTCCGCTTTATCTGAGTTCAAACAAATTATTGACTCATAAATAGATTTTTAATTTGACATTTATTTTAATTTGTGCATCTATTCACCCCCTCTATATACCATTTGTCTAACAAAAAGAGTGAAAAGTGGGAAAAAAATGGTGAATATATAGAAAAAATGACCTTATATGTAAGGTGAAAAAGAAAAAAAAAATAATATTTTAATATTTAAATTTAAATATAAAGTCAGGATGAGATAAGACTGAGTCTGAATAGGGATTATCATTCTCGTTACCGTTCCTCATTAAATTGATTTTTCTCCTTCAAACTTGAGATAAAAACATATTGATTTATGTATATATAAATTTAATTGTCATCCTTACTTCGTTAGATAATAGTTATTTTTCTAACTTTGAAACATTTGATTTAAGGACTAGAAGATTTATAAATAAATAAAAAATATTAGATAGGAATTATTAAATTAATTTTTCAAAATTTCCTGTAGCAGTATTAGGGTTTGAATTTTATAAAAATGTTAATATCTGTTACAAAGCATTTAATTTTATTCATTAATATAATTTTTTTAGAGAGTTGATAAATTTAAAAAATTAACTAATAAATTTTAACATTTGTTACTTTAATAAGTATGTAACTTTGTAACTAATGTTTTAAATGATATATGATAAGAATTGTTAAAATTATGGGACCAAACATTTAAAATATATTTTTTTTCATACGCTTTTAAGCTTTCAAATCAGTGGAACAAGATTGACCGAACAACAATGATAATAAATCTCACTTTAAAGTCATTCAATATTTTATTAATACCTCATTGAATTTAGAGTAAAAACAAAGGATCTTTATAGGGTTCCATACTTATACATTCCCTTCACGTTAGGTTAATGATAAGGGATACAAATAAACAACATATATTAATTTTTATTCAACAAAAATAAAGTTAAATTTGTCTTTTTATACGTTGTAAGTTTAATTTAGTTCTATTTTATAGTTCTTACAAATAATTCTACAAATTCATTTTCAAAAATTATTTTAGAAAATAAATTGAAAAAAAAACTGTTTAGTAACTCTATTTCTAAGATCCATTTTAGACAAAATACGATAATATATATTTTTATGAAAATTTGTGACAAGAAATTGAAAAATAATTTTAATAACTATTGAATTAATGAAAATAAATTATTTAACATAAGTATTAGTAAAAATATTGATACATGAAAAAATATTTTTTTTATCAATATTAGTTTTCTTATTTTTTTTAAAAACTGAAAAGTAAATACAATTTTGAGAAACTATCTTAACAAAAATATCATTAAACAATATTTTTAGTTTTTAAAAGTTAAAAAATAAAAAAAATATTTTAAAAAATAATTAAAGAAACAATAACTTGATCAAGGACTTATTTAAAAAAAATCGTATTATTGATCTAAATAATTTAATTTTTATTTTAAATACTGTATACAATTTTATTAATTATAATATATATTATATTTAAAATGTTGTAACCAACTTGACATTTGGCTGAGCTGTAACATCCAAAGACTTGCATTGCCTCAATCTCACTCACTTAATGACTTTGCTTTTAATTCATAAATAGTTGAAATTACCCAAAAAGACTCCACTTGAAGTAAATTTTTATTTTATATATATTTTTTTAATTTACTTCTATTAAGGTGATATCCATATGCTATTTTTAGTAGCTATTAAAGTGAAGTAACAAAAAATTTAAAAGAATTTGAGTGATCTATTAAAAAAATTTGAAGAGCTAAGGGATTTTTTAATTGTAAACTAACTCTTTTAAATTTTAAAAATTAATGTGTACTGTAATTTTCTCAATCTTTTCAAAATTTTGTTGTCAAATTTTGTCTTTATATCATTTAAGTATATATACTTCTACTTGCAAGTTATGTTGACTTTTGGAGTTTTTTTTTTCATAAATAGCTATTATTGATGTTAATATTTTTTTATATTGATGTTAACCTTTTTACCAAAGCACCATGTAACTAACAAAATTATACATCTATAATCTATTCTTTAATTATTTTACATTATAGTATAATTTGGTATAGGCTAAGCTACTATGTCAAATCTTCTTTTAATTGTTTTAACTCGTTTAATATTGAGTTATAAAAGTAGGTACCAACTTGTGAGTTGAAAATGTTAAAAAATAATAATGAAAAGAAAAATGTGGTAAGCAAGTGGTTAGTTACAATAAATATAAAGTTCACTCGTGTAAAAGATCACACATGCTATTATAATTTACTTTTATTTTTTAAAACCTATTCTATATATATATATATATATATATATATATATATATATATATATATATATATTTATACTATTTGTAAATACATATGGAATCTATATTTGTAAAAAATATTAACAGTTTATCAAAGAAATTTTGTTTTTACTAATATATATAATATGGACAAGGACAAATTAAAAAAAATGGAACTATTGATTATAAAAAAAGATTAAGTTAACAACATTTAGTTTTAGTTTTAATGATGATCGATAAATATCTCATCATATTCAATGCTAATTAAATAAATATAGTTAAAATAATTAAGAAAATTAAAAATTAAAATACATAACTAATTAAAATAAAAATAATATAAACTTAATTAAAAAGTTTATAACACATATTGCAGAAAATGAAGAATATATGTAGAGAACAAAAAAAACAAAACTGTTTATTGGTAACATGGAATAGATTTACAAGTCATTCAATTGTGGTCTAGGTATGACAAATTATTAATTTTTTATAATAATTATAATAAAAAGTTATATTGAAGTAGTTCATGGTTGAACATATCCTTGTTTATTATTCCAGTATCTACTAATTATAGGATGTTGATATAAGTTAACCTAAATTGTATAAAAACTCAATTAAACTAGAAAATAATTTTAAACTAAAGTCAAATAAAAAATAGTTCAAACAAACTAAACTATTTTTTAGTTTATTGAAATACATAAAAAATTGAACTAAATTAATTACCCAAATTCCATTCTTATTACACACTAGAAGAAAAGACAAAAAGAATTTATCTTTCTATTTTCTTCAATTAAAATTCATTTACTCATGATGTATATCCACCAATTTTCATAGACAATTTGTATCTAATAAACTAATATGGCATTGAATTTTAATATGGAAGAAAACAAATTATATAGTGAAAAGGAAACTTTCCATCGTTCTATTTTTTTTTTTCCTTTAGCATAATGTAAATATTAATCTATTGGAGATTTTTTTAAATATTGAAATGGTTTTTAACGAATAAAGGTTTTCAATTCAATAATATAAAATCACAAATGAAAGATTTTAATTGACCTTTTTTTAGTGGTTCAAAATCAATTAAAAAAGATTTACTCTTATTTTCTAATGAAATAGTTAATTTCAAAATATTTTAATTTAGTTATATTAAATATGTTTTTTTAGTTTAATTTGGTTTTCTTTACAATAACACTATCATATGGGATATCTAACCATTTACAACAACACTATCTTACGGGATATCTAAATCACCTTAAGATTAATATAATATTTCATCTTTGTATATTGTTCTTACAAAGTTGAACATAAACCTATCTTTCCAAGGTGGGAATATGTTGATAGTGCAACATAGACATTTTTCAATAATATAAATCAGAGTAATATTAATAGTGACGTTGGGCTTATGAAATCAATAGTAATGTTTGTTAAAGTTTGCTTAGCTACATTTACGCTTTATTGTTTAATAATTAAGCAAATATATTTTTTTCTTATTTATAAAATAGACTTATATATATGTTTGAGAAAACTATTAATATACTATAAATAGGTGCTTTAGGTGGATTATTAGTTGTAATCTCATTAGTCCAATCCTGTAATATTTTTCTTTGTTAGCTGTCTTTTGTAATAAAGTGAAAACAGTCTAAGTTAACTATATTCACATTTAAATCTCATAAGATTTTTTTTTCAGAATATATAAAATAAACTGTTTACCATTGAAAGCGTACAATAATTAGTACAAAGTTATCCTAACTTAATTAATGGTATTAATTAATATACTACTTTAAATATTTAGATAAATAACTTTATCTGTATCGAGTCAGAAAATATACATTTTTCTCTACAATCACAATTTGACAAAGAGTGAATTAAGGTTTCTTTCAACTTTAATGGATATTGTCAACTTGTTTTTAGTAAACCAAGAAATAATAAACATGTGTATTTACAATCTTGTTAACTATCTTTACACTTTATATTTTTTATTTTTAATGTTTAAAGAAAAAAGACAATTATAAAATATAAAAACTCCGTTAAAGTTAAATTTCAACTTATTTATGATGCACTTACAATATATAAAACATTTATTCATCAATTCTAAATGAAAAAGTCACTCAAACAAAATTAGTAATAACTAGGTTTGTTGAATGGATTCAATTTCCTAACTGCTAAAGAAACAGTCACTTTCATGATTTTTATGTGTTAAGAGAATTGGTGTCACAAATTTTAGTTTATTATGGGCAATTTAGATAAATACGAAACGAAATCTTAAAAGAATTGGTAAAATAAAAAAAAAAATGAAGCGTGTAAACATTTTTGAGGTAATAACAAATGTGGCATGTACTATCAAGGTAATTTATATAACTTGCTTCTATATTCACCACACCCTATTCACTAGCTTTCATTCAGTGCACCTCAACCTAACCCATGTGAGTTATATCCAATACACAGTGCAAAATGAATAACGTCACAACCCTATCTAGGTTCCAAGAATCTCGCAATAGGCCAAACTCATATATGTCAACAATTTCAGATAGCTACTGTTTCTTCACCGTGCAAAAGTCCAACCCATACCTCTATATATAGTACACACAATACATGGTTATGGCAACAGTTTCCATTCATCTTTTCTTTTCCAAGTGTACGTTGCTACCAATTCCTTCTACTAGTGTCTACAGGTACTTTAATTACTTTGCAAAAATGCCCAAGTATCAAGGCGAAGAAGAGACGAGAAAAGCACCAAAGGGGCAATTCGTTGTTTATGTGGGGGAAGAACTAAGAAGATTTACCATTCCACTCTCTTACTTGAAAAACCCTATTTTTCAGCAACTGTTGAAGAAATCTGCAGAGGAGTACGGATACAGTCACTCAAGAGGTATAATCCTTCCATGTGATGAATCAGCCTTCCAAAAGTTTATCAAATCCAAGCTCAGGATATAATAGTCTAAAGGTGTTGCATTTAAGTAATTTTGTAACGTGTCTGAAGATCCATGGAGAAGATCACACAGTAACAATTGATGATACTGTCTAAGGTGGCCGTTTTTTTTTGTTATCTTTTTTTGTGTTGTCCTGAACATCAAAGTACATGTTCATAACAGTCCCATGAACTTATATTATTGTTTGTAATTTTTGCAGCTTCCTATGTTGTTTTCGTAGGAATTAGCTGAAGCAATTTTTTGTAGAAAAAAGAATCGATCATGTTATTTCTTGTTTATGTGTTAGAAGGAACATATACAGAAGTGGAAAGCAGTTTATTCATAAACAGCAGAATTTGTTGACTTGTTGTTTTGCTAGTACGTGGAAAGAAGTCATCTTAGAGCATGTCACGCAAAAAGAAGCACGTTTGTGATGAGCAATAAGCCACTATGCAACATTTTATTTATATGATAAACATATGTACATGAAATGTTTCACGTGCGTGGTGTCCTTGTCCTCTAAATCAAATGGGCACTTAAAGTTAGTAATCGGTGATGGTATTGGTAAGTATCAAATACTCAAACAAAATTATAAATATTCTTTATGTTCATTCATTTGAACATTTTGAGTTGCACCTAGACCGTGATGATCAACCATGTCATCTTATAGTTTAAAACAGATAATTTATACTTATGTCTTAATTATTTGAGTATATGGTTAAGCGTATATGACCTTCTACATTTTGTAGCTGTTTTAGGGGGCAAAAAGTAGGATTGAACCACTAAAAAATTATTAATAATGTGTTTGTATATATGTTAAAACAAGTCGAGCTCAAATCTTATAAAATTTTACAATCGATATGACAATAGAAATGAGAACAATCTACAATATTGTTGTTGACACAAATTGGTTTCCATTTAGGTCTTGTTTCCCTCTCACCTTACTGAAATCTTCTGAATGTCCTTATGCTCCATTTGGATTCCTTGTGTTGATAGTCATATGTCTTAGGCGAGCTATGGTCACTAGACTATTATTAGTGTTTACAAGATTATTATTCTTATTTGGAGGTTATTTATCTAGCATTCCCTTATTTTAATGGTCATGTTCAAGAAAATTTTAAGACTAGGTATAAGATTGTCAAAATGGACAATGCCTATATGACCAAATAAAAAAATTGAACGACTCGATTTTATCTATGTTTTAAAATAGATTAATTTTTTTTAATTTAATCTGATCCAATATTAAATCAAATCATTTTTGTCCTTATTATGAATTTAAAAATAAATCACCTATCTATATAAAAAATATTAATTTCATCCAAAAAATAATGTCATTTATTTTCTTATTTAAAATTAATTCACAACATCTTTATATAAAATACGGCCATAAAATATCAATGTCCAAAAAATTATGGTTTAAGTCTCTCACTTGAGTCAATATTTTTTAAATAATTTTGAGTGTCTCATGCTCACAACACACGGTAATTCAAGTAAATAAAAATTCATAAAAAACACAGGAAAAACTTCACATCATTAGAAAATTATTAGTCTAATTTAAAATATCACAAAACACCAACAATTAAGTAATTTCAAGATGGCTAAACACTCCAAAAATTCCAATATTCTACAACATTTGTTTACTCCAAAAGGTGATACTAAATTAGTTAAGATGTTATGTAATAATAGATTAAAACAATTCAAATCAAATGTGACAAATATTTATTATTAACATTTTTATATATAATTTCTTCTTGCCTAGTTTGTTGTAAACAATTATATCTCTTTCACTTCTTTTGCATTTCATAATTGATAATAGAAAAAATATTAACACATTAATGAATATTTTGCTAAAAAAAAGGGGCTAACACAGAATAATCACACAAGTAATGCATGAGTTAACTATATAAACAAATTTGACATCACTAAAAAAACTTACTTTTTGTGACAATAATTTTAGCATCGTCGTGGACTCATTAAATATCCTCACAAATAGTTTTTATCACTGTATTTGACTTGGTTAGAGTGGTTTAAGCGATATAATACTTGTTTGAAGTGAAAGACGCTTAAGCGTATATTCCAACAAAAATTAGAAATGCAAATTTACTCTTGGTTTAATCATCTTCAAAGTTGTTTAAGTAAAATTTGTTTAAGCAACACTATTGTTGTTGAAGCGCCTCTCATTTAAACCATTTTCAGAATGTTGTCAAGATATTAGTATTTTTGGTTTTATAGTGATAGAAATAATAAGTCAATTTATAAATTTATAATCTTTTAACACTGGTTTCAAAATGCTTGGGCACTTAAACAATTTAGTGGTCACTTAAGCCGAAAATGACTTTAAACTAGTCTTTCCACGTTAAAGCAAATGTCACTCAAGTGAGTGAGTTAAGTGATATTCTCTTAAGCCACACTTAGTCTTATTAAGTAAAACTTACTTGAAATCATTGATAGGAGATGGTCAAGGATGAGTCGATTTGAGTGAAATTTGTATGACTTAAGCTAGAGTTGCTTAAGCCAATATTTTAAGATTCAAGAAAATACAATTATAAATAAATATATAAAAATTATAAATTAAAAATAATATGAAGGGTAAAAAATATTAAAATGTTGAAATAATATAATAAATATATAATAATAACACTAAATAAATTATTTGAAAACATGAAAATTAAATAACATATTAGTATTAAGGGTACACAACTAAGAATGAATCACTTATCAGTATTATTTTATTGTTTTTCATCTTCTTGTTGAACTTGTGAAGCATGAACTGGTAGAAAAAATTGGATTGATGCTAGAAAGTGGACGGGTGTGAAAGAATGTGGTTAAAATTGTAACATAAATTGAATCATTTGTTCTTGAAACAAACATGATTCTAATTGAGAAGCTATTATCATTTATTTCAAATTTTTGTTTTCTTCATATAGGTTGGAAACTAACGTTTTCATCTCATTATATTCAAATGATATTAATTGATTTGATGATGGAAAAGATAAAGTTTTATATTTGTTTACCACACATCTCATTCTCTTTGTTAGCACTACCAGACAGAGAGTGAGAAAAAGTATCTAATGCATACAGATACTGAGAGTAGAGAAAGAAGAATGTAAATTTCTTATTGACCGCAATTGCATGGATACGAAAGTGTTCTATGTTTATATAGAACTCTGGCTAGAATAACTGTTTTAATGCAGTTATTATTGTTAGTATATTGATTACAACAACGCACCCCCTTAATCAAAAATACTAATAGATCTTAAACCCAGTAATTCTCTCAGCTTTTCAAATCTGTTTTGCCTCAAAGCCTTTGTGAACACATCAGCCACTTGATCTTCTGTGGAGCAGTGTATGAGTTCCAATCTACCTTTGCAAACTTGATCCCTCAGGAAGTGAAACTTTACCTCTATGTGCTTACGTCTCTCATGACTAGGGATGACAATTAAACCCGTATCCGTGGGGACCGACCCGTCCCCGCCCCGACTTTGACTGGGAAAACCCGAGTTGACCGAGGGCGAGTTCGGGTTTTCCCCACTTTAAAAAGTCGGGGGTGGGGGCGGGGATGGGTAATACAATCCCCACCCCGATCTCGCTCCGACTTTATATTTAAATTTAAAATTTAAAATATTAATACTTTAAATATAATTTCTTTTTTTTTTCTATTACATATAAGGTTATTTTTTTAATATTTCACCAATTTTTATTTTTCTTCTACCCACATTTAATTTTTTTGTCTTTTTTAATCTTTTATATCAATTAATTTATTACATTATTCTCTCTCTTACCTTTCTGTTTTTTTACATTTCCTTAATTTCTACCATCAATTTATTTATTTTTTTAATCTTTTCAATCAATTTGATGAACACAAAGTAATTTTTTTCTTTATCATTTTCTAAATATTTTACATGAATCCTAGTAATAACTAATATTATTTTATTTATAATTTATATTTATTAGGTTTTATTATGTCATATTTTTTATCTTATTATTCTTATTTATCATATATCAAATTTTATCTTAATAAAATAATTGTATTTTAAAGGATTAAAAGAAATTGATAATTTAAACTTTTATTACTTTGAACTAATTAAATAAGAATTAACTTATTAAATATTTTCTTATTAATTATATATTTCATATTTTTAAATGACAACTTAAAAATTAATTAACTTATATATATATATATATATATATATAATTAAATGTTTGAATACAGTATTATAATAATAATGTTGTAAGTATTCAAATATTTGAATAATAATAATAATGTTATAAATATTCTCTCTCTATATATATATATATATAAATAAAAAATAATTAAATATTTTTTTACATACATATTTTAATATAAATATAATAAATTAAAATGTATATTTAATTAATAATAATTATAAATTATAAAATTATAAATATTTATTTATATATAAAAAATACATAATAAAAATAATTTATTATAAATGTAATTATCTTTTTAAAAAGAATATAGATCGGGGACGGAAATGGGGACTTAATTTTTAACCCTGGCGGGGATGGGGGCGGGGACGGGAATGGTTAAAAAAGTTGGGGGCGGGTATCGGGGAGGCAAAACCCGCCCCTGCCCCGTTGCCATGCCTACCCATGACACACAGAATTTTTGGACAAGCTAATAGCAGACTTATTGTCTACCAATAGTTGTACTGATTTTCTGCACTCAAGCTGCAATTCTTCAATAAGTGATTCAAGCCACAAACATTGACATGTCGCTTCTGCTGAAGTTATATATTTTGCCTCACATGAGGACAGTGCCACGATTTTTTGCTTCTTGGAGCACCATGAAATAGGTGTCTGCATATACTTGAAGAAATAGCCAAATGTGCTCCTTCGATCCACTACATCTCCACACCAGTCTAAGTAAGTCCAAACCTCCATAACTCCTTCATTCTGATTTGTTTTCTTAGGAAAAAATAGTCCAAATTCTGATGTGCCTTTCAAGTATCTTAGTATATGCTTTGCTGCAACTAGATGTGATGTTCTTGGGTTATTCATGAATCTTCTAACCAAACCAACTCCATAACTAACATCTGGTCTGCTGTTACAAATGTATCTTAAGGATACTACAATCTGCTTGTATAGAGTTGCATCAACCATCCTTTCATCAAATGCCTCAGACAATTTCAAATTAGCAATAACTGGTATTGGAGCAGGATTGCAGTTTGTCATATTGAATCTGCTCAGAATACCATTGATATATCTTTTCTGGTGCAGCAGAATTTCCTTGGAAGTGTGTTTGAACTCAAGACCGAGGAAGTAATTTAACCTTCCAAGATCAGTCATTTCGAATTTAGAATTCATCTTTTGCTTGAATTGCTCAATCTCAGTTTGTGAATCTCCTGTTACTATCAAATCATCAACATAGAGACAAATTAACAATAGACTGTTGTGTGAAACTGATTTCACATATACCCCATATTCAACGGTGCATCTGTTGAATCTGGCTTGCATCCGGAAAACATCAATACATTTGTTCTAGGCACGTGGGGCCTGTTTCAAGCCATATAAGGCTTTATGCAGTTTGAACACCTTGTGTTCTTCTCCTCTCCTTTCAAATCCTGGTGGTTGTCTCACATATACCTCCTCCTCTATAGGTCCATTTAAGAAAGCTGATTTAACATCAAGCTGACTTATTTCCCAATCTTTCCAACTTGCAATAGCTATCACCAGCCTCACGGTTTCGAGTCTTGCAACTGGTGCAAAGACATCAGTGAAATCAATTCCTGGTCTTTGTAGAAAACCCTTTGCAACCAGTCTGGCCTTATGCTTTGTTATGCTTCCATCCGGTTTAAACTTGGTTTTAAACACCCACTTAACATCAATAGGATGTTTATGATGTGACAAATCTACTAATTCCCAAGTTCTGTTTCTTTCTATGGACTGCAATTCTTCAATCATGGCTTCTTTCCACTCTCTCATATCAATAGCCTGTTGCCACGTTAGTGATTCTGCATCAACCAGAAAAGCTAGATGCACGAGATAACCGCTATCATCAACTTCATTATCAGCCAACACCTCATGATCTGTCAATCTCGTGGAAGGAAACCTTAGTCTTTGTGATCTTCTAGTATGCTCACCACTGTTATCAGAAGCAACAACAACAACTTTATCTTCAAGTATACATGGCACCTGTATCTTTTCTGTAGATGTAGTTTCTGATTCCCAGCTCCACTTTGCAGCCTCATCAACAACAACATCTCTACTAATTACTATCTGTTTCTTCTCTGGATGATACAATTTATAAGCACCAGTTGGATGACATCCAATCAAAATGAGAGCCTCACTCTTATCCTCCAACTTCTTTCGTTTTTCATCTGGAATGTGCCTATGACAAACTGATCCGAAAATCTTGAAGTGACGAACATCTGGTTTTTCTCCAGACCAAGCTTCTTCAGGGGTGCATTCCTTCAAGGCTTTCGTGGGGCACCTGTTCAGTATATAGGCAGCTGTAGAAACTGCCTCTCCCCAGAAATAATTTGGTAATCCCTTGGCTTTTATCATACACCGAGTCATGTCAAGCAACATCCTATTTCTTCTCTCCGCAATTCCATTATGTTGGGGTGTGTAAGGAGCTATCACCTCGTGATTTATTCCCTTGGATTCACAAAACTATGCAATTTCTCTTGAATTAAACTCACCCCCTCCATCAGTTCTAAACACTTTTAGTTTCAGACCTGATTGCCACTCTGCTGATGCACAAAATTTCAAAAAACAACCAAACACTTCTTTCTTTTCTCTTAGCAAATAGAGCCATATTTTTCTGGTCCATTCATCCACAAAGACCAAGAAATACTTGTTGCCTCCACATGAAATTACATCAAAGGGGCCACACACATCCGAATATACCACATCAAGTGGCTGTTTCGACCTCTTAGGTGCAAATTTCTTAAATTCCTTTCGAGTCTGTTTGCCAACGATGCAACCTTCACAAGTTTTGTCTGGGGTATGGATTAGTGGTAGTCCACTCACAAGTTTCTTGCTGCTTAATTGTCCTAAACTTTTAAAGTTTAGATGCCCGAATCTATAATGCCAAAACCATTCTTCTTCTTCAACATTCACTGATGCTAGACACTGAATAGATGTTGCATTTAAATTGATTTTGAAAGTTCTATTTCGTGACAGAGGGACCTTAAGAATCAACTTTTTCTTACCATCATATACCTCTATGTGACCTTGAATCATGGACATAGTATAAACCTTCTCCAGTAGCTGTCCCAAACTCAACAAGTTATTCTTCATACTCGGAACATACAACACATCATTCATGTAGGCAATCTTACCATCCTTTCGAGTGATCATGATTATGCCAACTCCCTCTGCAGTGATTGTGCTGTTGTCTGCGAATCTAACACTACTTCTCATACTTGGGTCAAGATCTATGATCCATTCTCTCCTACCGGTCATATGGTTGGAGCATCCCGTGTCCAAATACCAGCAAAATTCATCTTGTCCACTATTAGTTCTAACCATGAGCATAACATGATCTAAATCTGAATCACCTTCCTCTTGTGCCAGGTGAGCTGCATTTTCTTTCTTGTTGGGTTTAGCAGAGTTAGCGAAGTCATTGTGCCAACATTCATAGGAATAATGGCCAAACTTATCACATGTATAACATTGAACCTTCCTCTTATCATAAGGTTTCTTGCCTCTACCTCTGCCACTCTTTCCTCTTTTGTTACTATCTTTCTGGTTTGTATCAGATTCATCATTTGATAGTTCAGAGGATTCACCAGCTCTGTCACCGCTTCTGTCACCATTGTGTGATCTTCCTCTTCCTCTCCTTCCACCACGTCCTCGTGATCGCTGATTAACAACTTTGGTTTGGAAAGCCTGATCAACACTCTTCTCATGATTCTTTCTCTCAATCAATCGTTGTTCATGAGCTTCCAGCGAATTCTGCAATTCCTCAATGCTCATTTTTGTAAGATCTTTGCACTCTTCAATGGCGACAATAATGTGATCAAATTGAGACGTTAAGGTTCATAGAATTTTAGCCACCACTTTGCTGTTTTTCACAGGCTCATCTAAAGATCGCATGGAATTAACTATAATCTGCAACCTTCCAATGTAATCTGCGATTGATTCTTGATCAGCCATACCCAGTAACTCATATTGTCGTTGTAACGATTGCAGTTTAACTTCTCTAGTTTTTTCAGAGTTGTCATATGTTTCTTGCAGGATATCCCATATTTTTTTAGAAGACGTGGTTATGGAAATCTTCTGGAAAATAGTAGCAAAAACACATTGGTGCAACAACATTCGAGAGCTTTGCAGTCAAGCCTCCTGTTCTCCTTGTATGCATTCTTCACCTCATTCGTAGCATTCTTGGATGGTTCTTGCAATCCCTTCTTGACAATATCATCCACCTCCTGGAAACCAAGAATGGCGTCCATCTTCACGCACCAATCCCGATAACCCTTGCCATCGAATACGGGCAAGTTTCCAGCAAACACCCCTCCAACAGCCATGAAAGTGTTACGCGCAGCAAAGCTTCAAGATCACTTTTATTCGTAAGAGTGCACCACACCCACTTGATCGTCTTGAACCAAGTGGCTCCTGATATCACTGTTAGCACTACCAGACAGAGAGTGAGAAAATGTATCTAATGCATACAGATACTGAGAATAGAGAAAGAAGAATGTAAATTTCTTATTGACCACAACTATACGGATACGAAATTGTTCTATGTTTATATAGAACTCTGGCTAGAACAAATGTTTTAATGCAATTATTATTGTTAGTATATTGATTACAACAACACTCTTGTATCTATATCTCCACCAACACCATAAAAGATGTTATCATTAGATGAATGACTAGACACAACACCATTTCTAAAGTTCTATTGGCAAGACATTTTTCATATTAATTCTAGAAAGAAAAAAAATAGTGTTACATTTAATATATATGAAACAATAAGTGAATAATATGAAATATTGAAAACTTACAAGTTTTTTTGCCTTAGAAGAGACTCGTGCATCTCCCTTAGTAGTCTTGTGGATCTTCTTAAATAAGTCCCGATAAATAAATATTTATAATTTTATAATAATAATAATTATTATTATTATTAAAATATGTACGTAAAAAAATATTTAATCATTCTTTTCTTTATACGGATATAAAATATCTATAATAATAATAGTAATATTATTATTATTATAACACTATATTGAAACATTTTAACTATATATAAGTTAATTATTTCTTAAGTTATCATTTTAAAATATTAATAATTACAAAAAAATATTTAATAAGTTAATTCTTATTTAATTAGTACAAAATAATAAAAATTTTAATTATCAATTGTTTTTAATTCTTCAAAATATAATTATTTTATTAAGATATAATTTTATATATGACAAATAGGAATAATAAAACCTAAAAGTATTATCTATCAAAATCTAATAAAAATAAACTAGAAATAAAATAACACTAAGTACTACTAAAATTGGTATAGAATATTTAGAAAAAAAAAGAAGAAAAATTTACTTTGAGTTTGTCAAATTAGTTAAATAGATTGAAAAAATCAAATTATTTGAAGAAATTAAAGAAATACTAAAGAGGGAAAGGTGAGAGAAAGAAAACAATGTAATGAGTTGAAGAGATTCAAAAAAAAAAAAGTAAGAAGTGAGTGGCAGAAAAGTAAAGAGTGTGAATTATGAAAGAAAGACATTATATATAATATGAGAAAAAAATAATTTAAAAAGACTAATATTTTATTGTTTAAGTTTAAATATAAAGTCGGAATGAAAATGTGGATATGATTGGAGTAGGGTGAAAATTACATTACACGTCTCCGTCCAAGTAGTAAAAATCTGAACCTACATTTACACTCACACCCGATTAACTTAATTTTTCCCTCTATCAAATTTATAACGAGAGATCAATTTTTTTCATTAGGGAGAACAACATCAATGAGACATGAACTTAACTCATATAAGAGATTGACATCACCCTCAACCCAGAACCTTAAAGCATTAGGTTATGAGTCATACTTTCTTATATATTGTCCAATTTTCTTATTCTTACTCGATGTGTGACTTAAAATCACGCTTGTATTTCCTATGACGATAGAGTGAGTTTAATTTTTTAATTGTCCATGTTGAGACTTTTTCAATATTGTAAGTGGGGGACTTCCATGATTTCTTCGGCGATGGGGTGCAATCGTGGTGCGTCGTTATATATATGCCTATGGAAATCATGTGGGAACTAATACGACACATGTTGAATTGATGTTCAAAAGTGGGATAGGGTACGACTGTAGTTGTGTAGGTCTCGGTTTTCTTGTGGGTCATTTCAACACATTTATATCGGCTTTGCATGGTCATGTTCTCTCTTTTTAGCCTTTATCTCTCTTCTCATCTGTAAAATAGTTTACTGGTGGGTATTTGGGATTCAAGGCACAGTCACTACTCACTTTCTCTTGATTTATGTTCATGCTTATCCTTCTTTTATCACTTGGTTCAATAGAACTACATTTGGTCTCAGTGTCTTATATTCTTGTCCTCTTAAACAAATAGGATGATGCTCAAATTAGTAATAAATGATAGAAGATAAAAATACATCATATATAAAAAGAAAGAGAGATAAATGATCCACTAACTGTAAACTAAGAGGTAAAACTTAATATTTTATATCATTACATTACGAAAAGAATGAATGATAATCTTATGAACATGTACATAAATACTTCTATGCACTATTTTAATATCAAGATAACAAATAAAGAAAAAGCATTTGTTATTTTGAAAATAAAAATAATTAAATTTAATAGTTCTAAAACAAATTTAAAATTTAAATGTTGAAAGTATTGATTTTAATTCATTTAAATTTTAAAGGCTTGTTCGTTTACTCTTTTTAAAAATTGTTTCAAGTTTTTTTAGTTTTTAAAATTAGAAAACTTATTTGATACCTGTTTTATTAAAATAGTTTTTGAAAACTAATTTTGTTTTTTAATTTTTAAAAATTAAAAAATCAAAACTGATAAAAGATATTTTTTTATAATTTTTTGTATTGGCCAGATATCAACGTTTTATCCAATAATTACACAAATTATTTTCATTATTATAAAGCTAACAAAAATATTTTTCAACTCTCGCTACGACTTTTTTATGGTCATGCTCTTTCATTTAAAATAATTTTTAAAACTAGAATTATGATTAAAAAAATTCTAACCTATTTTTAAAAATAGTTTTTCAAAATTCATCTCTAAAACAGTTTTTAAAAACTAAAAAATAAAAATAAATAAAACAAACTCTAAATATGTTACCAGTCTTTCTTTATCTATATCTAATCAGTCGTTCACACAACAGATATATGAAATATAAATTTGAGAACTAAATTTAATGTTTATGAAGATTAAAACTAAAATTTGTTATATTTTAAAAAATAAAAATATATTTAAATTCGAAAATTAAGAACAAAAAAAATGGTTATCGCATATTAAAAAAATTCATGACTGCAAATCACATGTTGGATGGATTTGAAGCATGTTTTGTGTTATAATTAACTTTTTAATAGAGTTCAAATATTACGTTTCTCAATTTTTTTAATGTTTTACTCTTTTATTGAGAGGTTCGTCGTAATTATTTTGTGAAGCACAATTTCTTTAAATAAAATATTAATTTTTTTAATAATAAATAAAAATCACTCACTATTAATTCAAAATTCTTCATCAATCCAAAACATCTTGAAAAAAAAATTATCAATAACAATAATCATCAACTAATAATAATCAATTTCAGAATCAAAATTAAAATATATAAAATTATAAAAAAAAAAATGCAGCACTGGGCGAGTCGTGGATACAACAGCGATCGGCCGCGAATGCACTGACAATGAAGGTAGACAAAGCAGGAATAGATGCGAACAGTGGATGCGGAAACGGACAGGGACGTGGAGGCGGATGCAAAGGCGAGTGCAGATGCAGATAACAAAGGCAGATAATGGAGGCAAAGTAGAGGCGAACACAAATAATGGCAGCGAACAACAGACATAAGGGGAAGAGATAGAGCAAAAAGGGGAAGAGGGAGAAGTGACACGGAAAAAGGATATATCAAGAATCAAATGGAGAAAGGAGATTTGAGGAAGGAGAAAGGAGATCTGAGTGAGGAGAAACTGAAATGGAGAATGCAAAATGGAAGAGAAAAAAAAAAAATTTGACCATTTGAGGTGTTCGTTGTTAGCCCCGTTGAGTAGTTGTTTACCTGCAGTTTCAAATTTTACCATTGAGAAATCATTCACCTGTTTTTTTTTTACTCTATAAAACATCCATCAAGCGTAACAAAATTTCATATATTCTTGGTATCACCATTTTTCTTCTTCTCATTCTGGATCTCAACTAGTTTAATTATCAATATTATTATAATTTATTGTAAAATCATTAATCTCTTACGGTGAAAATTTCTAAAATTATATTTATCCACCATCATCTTTTATGTTTTTACCATATCCGGCATTCCTCCTTCATCCAACATATAGTTTACTTGCTCATTTGGACTCGATAATGTCCAACTTGATGGAAACGGTGAAAATATGTCATAAAGAAAATCTGACGTAACATTCTCAATATCAGAGGATATGATTTTAATTTGATCATAGTTGAATGTGTCGAATAATTTAATTGTTGGAGTTGATTACTCATTAACCCCATATTGAGAGTGAATTAAATAAACATATAATAATGATGACGAAGATAGCGTTTTCACAAAGAAGTCAATGAGTCAATTAAAATTTTGTTGGAGTAAACATCAACTTGCAGTTCAAAATTTTAATGCATGCTACAAAAAGTTACCAATCAAAGGAAAAATGGTTGTTGGACCGAGAAAGATGTTATGTTATTCGTTCATAAGATTTTCATAGAAGATTTGAAAGGGAAAAAATTTGAATATGAACATGTTTGATTGTTGTTAAGAGATGAACTAAAATAGTAATCGACAATTCTTCAAAAAGATGTTAAATTTCTACTTCAGGCACATATTCATCATCTTTTAATCTAAAGACACTGCACGAAGTTGAAGAATGTGACACAACATCACTAATATTTTGTCCTATAGGACAAAAGGCAGTCAAGAGAAAGAGCAAAGGAAAAGAAAGTGCAAGTGTTATTTCCCATATTGATTTATCTGGCATAAAAAGTGCAATAAAAGGAAAAAAAAAACACAGTTTGAAGAATTGATTGAGTGAAAGAAGTCACAAGAAATGCACTTAGTGTATGAAATCTCATGAAGGTAAGTCTAACATGTCTGAGAAGTAACGTGAAAGATCACGACAAATATTGTAGTTATATTAGACAAAAATGAGGATTTTAAATATATTATTCATTATGATAACTACTTATAATTGTTCAAAAAAGTATTAGTCATTATGAAATGAAAAGTAATTATTGTGAAAATTAACCGTTGTAAAATTTATCCATTGTAAAATTAGTCGTTATGAATCTATATATAGTTGTGGAATGTTATGCGATGTCTCACATCTTCTAGTTTTACAATATTATTCTTTGTTTTCAAATACTCCAATTATCTATACAATAGATTTTGAAAACATTGACTTAGACGCATTGTTGGATCAAGTCATAGATAGAGAACTTGAAGATAACAATGATGAAGAAATCATGAGGTTATTACTTGAGAACCAACAACAAGTCGATAACAATGGTGGTGACAGACAAGGAAGAAAGATAGTTCATCGAAATCGTGAAGAAGGTCATCATCGATTGTTCCATGATTATTTTGCCGAAAATCCTGTATATACAAAATTTCAATTTCGAAGAAGGTTTCATATACGCAGGAAGGTTTTTGTAAGAATTGTAGAAGCTCTTGACAATCATGGTGATTACTTTACACTAAGGTTAAATGCGAGGTTAGATGCAACACAAAGAATAGGTCAGTCACCTTTGCAAAAGTGAACTACAGTTTGCATATTGGCTTATGGTTCACCTGCTGATAGTGTTGATAAATTTGTATCAAACATTTATGAAATCTTTAGAAATAAGTATTTAAGGAGGCCTAACAACAAATGGAAGTGACATGTGATTTTCTAAGTATGTTAGGATCAATTGATTACAATATATTGGGTATGGAAAAAATTGTCCAATTAGCATGGAAAAGTTCAATTTGTCGGTGATCATACCAACCAAACAATCATTCTCAAAGCTATGACATTAGAAAACTTATGGATTTGACGTGCATTTTTTGGTACCACAAAATCAAATAATGATATCACTGTATTAAATACATCTAATGTGTTTAATAAAGTTTTGCATGTACAGTACACTACACTATGAATGTAACGCAATATGATATGTGATATTATTTAGTAGATGGTATTTATTCAGATTTTGCTACATTTATGAAAACTATATCAACGTCACATAAAGACAAAAGAGAAAATTATTTACTCAACAACAAGAATCATAAAAAAAATGTTGAATATACATTTAAAATCTTTCATTTTTGATACATTTAAAATCTTTCATTCTTGATTTACAATTATACATGTTCTGACACATTTTTGAAATATTCATATATTTAATAACATAATATATACATATATTATATTACACAATATAATTATTAAGGACAAAATGACATAAATTTCATTATGATATTAAAGAAAATTATATATATATATATATATATATATATATATATATATATATATATATATATATATATATACTCCTAAGCAATAATAACATTTAATTTTTTTTTATTTTCTCTTGGCTTAACGCCTTATTTAAATTGTATTTAATATTTTATTTATCTTAAAAAAATTCACTAAAAATATTGCATTATTCATTTAAGCAATTTTACACATTACTTGCGTGACTCCCAATTCAAAATGTTCACTCTGCCTTTTTTAAAACCAGTGTTTATTAAATGGTGTATAACATTATGAGGATGTTTTCAGCTTTTAAATGCGTAGGCACTCATTTTTCAAATTCCAAGTAGACAATCACATCTTTTAACACCGAACCATATTTTAATTACAAAGTAATCAAATATTTTTCAACCCACACTGTTTAAAGTTTGATTTTTAAAAAATAGTAGTGAACTAGAAAATAAATATATTGAAAACTAAAGAAATTTCCATTCAACCAGGCATGTAAACTAAGTTAACGCTGTCTTAATACACAAACGCATTCTTAAGTTAACAAGCAAAGAAAAGAGGTTGAGTGTGATATTGCTTGTTAAAAAAAGAAAATCAGAGTATAATGAATCATAACCTTAAAATAATAAAAAACTCCTATGCTGACAAAAATCATCATATCAGACAGATGGGAGGGCACGTGTTCAAAAATTCATACCTTTCTCCCAAAAACAATTTGACATGGAATATATTCCCCGTCCATCGTTGGGAAAGAGATAGAATGATAATTAATAAAGAACCTATAACAAAATTCATCATGTCCTGTTGACCTAGTCATCATTGCAATGCTCATCGTCAGTCTTTTTCTTCGTCAAACTACTTAGACCTGTTTCTTCTTTTCTAAATTAGATACAGCAAGTCGTTGTCGCCTCTTCCAAGCCGGGATCTTACCAGGGAATGCCCATCTCAATAGTCTCTCCCACGAGTAGCAAACCAAAAACATTAGAAACGCCCAAATCAATAGTTTATCCCTTAATCCCACCGGCAATGGCACTAACTTCAACCAGTCATTCAAGTCCCTGAAGATATCAGATGTAATCACGGTAAAGAAAATAACAGCAGCAACAAGTGCATACCGGAACGGTCTGTTTTCAGAAATACTCTGGTTGAACGGGTGGCCCATATAGTTCACAGCGAATGTGGCCACCTGAAGCATCATGCTCACCATATAGGAAACCGTATTCACCAGGTTAGGATGAAAATCAGCATCAGGTTCAATGCATTCATCTGGCATGTATTTTTCAGCTTCTTTCACAGACGAAATAAGGAAAAGCAGGTGAATAGAAAATTGTCCCAAGAGGGAAAGGAAAACATAAGCACAGAAGATGTTAGGGTGAGGACGTTCAGCAGAAAGAGTGGGAAGAGGGCGTGCATGTGAGATGAAGAGGAAAAATGCAGCAGTGAATACACCACTTATTGTGGCTTGTACGTCACCTAGTTTGACACCATCTAGATACATAACACTCAACACATATGCAGTAGCAAGACAGTTGAGACCCAGAATTTTGAACATCTGCAGGGTTGTCACTAGAGTACTCCGACCTTGACGAATTATGTCAGTGGTGGGAGCAACAGATGCATGCTTAGCAGTGAACGGAGACGCCATTGAGGCATCACCAAGCTTGACAATGGGTGCACGACCATCTCCTTCCTCATTAAGCTCATCAATCATCTTCTTAAGCTTCTGGCGTTGCATCTCAGCAGCTGCTTGATGACGGTTACCAGATGAGTGGCTAGTGGAATCTGATTTTGAAGCAGCTTTGGCTTTGGAAGTGCCTTCACCAGCACTCTTTCCAGATGTGTCCAGTGCAGTCTTAGATTTCTTTAGCTTGACAGATTTTGAACCATCTTCCTTCGACGACTCTGAAGAAGAGTTTCCACTTTGAGTTGGAGGAATTGCATTCAGAAGAGCGATTCCTACGTGGGCCTAAACCAGAAAAGTTTGCTTGAGACTTCCAGCCTGTATTATTCTTTTTGGTAACAGATACTTGCAAGTACCTCAAAAATAATGCCAATTTATGACTAACAGCATCGCATTAATATCAGTGATAACAAGATACCAGATTCAAATGTTTGTCATTTTTCATTTATAATAATTAAAAAATTGACTGGAGTAATAAGGCTACATAATCGAATAGGACTTATCAGGGTTCCCAACCTGAGAACCAAGATAGTTCAACCCATGATCATGGATGAGTTAGATTGCAAAGAAAAAAAAGACGAAAAGATCAGCTCATATACACCCCGGATTATTTTGATGCAGCATATGATGGACCAGGCATATGCATGGTGAGTCAGGCTACCTCACAGGTTTCTGTATATTTAATTAAGAAATTATAATTTTCCCGTGTCAACATTACTCAAGCCCACTTAACCTGGCTTATCTTTGAGCTCAACCGTGGCAGCCAAACCAGGAAGCCTAGTGGCCTGTTTTGACAACTATCCTTCAGATGTGACTAACTAATTGTATTACTAAGGTTCCTTAAAATAAGGTTGGTGGGTATGGAGGTTGTAATTTGTAACAGACTAAAACATTTTATCTCCTACTGATGACTGACATGACTAACATTCAGAAGAACAAAAAACACAACTTTTGAATATAACCTATACACATTACCTGCTTCAAAGCTCCAACATCATTGGTTCCATCCCCACACATCAAAGTTAACCGTCCAACTGTTTTGAAAGTGGTCAAGATAAGTTCTTTTTGCTCGGGAGCAACTCTGGCAAAAACCTGGGAAAAAAGCAATTGTCATTGATGAAGGCAGTATCAAAAACTCATTTTTAATGTTAAGCTATTTGGAATAGATCAGAACCTTCACATGAGGAATGACCAGAAGATGAGCTGATGTCTGTTGCAACATCTCAATGCAATCACCTCCAATACAGAGATCATGGGTCTCTGATAAAGATTCAACCTCTTTCTCACTAAAACCAATTATAAATATTATAAGTCCAAATTGTTTTACAAAATTAAAAATGACAAAGTGTATGGACTTTGGATGCATTGGGGAGTACAAACTCCAGCTCAACAATTTTGCCGAACAAAAAAGTTTGTCGAAAGATAATAAAAAGAACAAAGGCCAATAGAGAGGTTTCACATTAAAAAACTACATGTCTAAAGCTAAAAAAGAACAAGAATTATTTGCATACGTAAGATAGTGCAACCAGAAAAGAACAAAAAGTACCTGTAGCGAATGTTTTCAGTCTCATCAGGAGACAGCCAATTATATCCCTCACCATTTCGTGCTGGGCCAAGGATCAATGTAGGTTTTGATATAATATGAACTTGGCTAGCAACATGGCAAGCTGTCAAAGCTTGGTCACCGGTAATCATCACCTATAAAATAAGTTAAAGATGCTAGTCAGTTGCTTCTTTCTAATTTAAGGATCCCCACACCCTCTATCTCAGGCCCCACATACACCCTAAAGTAGGGGAGTTAGGGGTAACTTTACATTAATCAAAAGAATACACAAGGGTAACACGTTGAACATAAGCAGCTAGCTAACCCAGAGATATCCCAAATCAAAGATCAGTAGAAAACCACTGTACAGTTACAAATATTCTTAAAATGAGATTAATGAAATCTAAAGAAAAAATTTGGTAATGACAATTTGAAGTTCAAATTAATATTATTCTCCAATGGAACATATTGAAAAAATCTTAAAAGAGTTATGTTGATCCAAGGAACTTGAGTAACTGCCAACAATAATCAATACTCAACGCCACTAAAAGGTAGGCTAAAAGTCTTCCACATCTTACTAAAGGCCTTCGCAGAAACCAGTCTGACATATTAGCAAATCATGCTTAAGCAACAACAATAACAAAGACATCTTCCTACTCAAGTATGAGAAATATCATATGTGCCAAATCATTACTAATACAACAACAACAATAACCACAACATCTTCCCACCCAAGTATGAGAAATCTTAAATGTGCCAAATCATTTTTAATACAACTAAATTTGTCTCACTATAGACTTAAAAAAAATACGACAGTGAAAAAACAGTATATAACGCAGCTAAAGTTCATTTCTGTCGGAAATCGCACTCCGGAGCATGGAAATCAAATATAGTGGGTTCCATAGATTTTCTTTAAAATAAATTCCTAATTCTTTCTCGAACAAAATAGGGAAACATTTAATACCCTTTTTAAGTTTTTCTGTCCTAAATCACTCAAACAAAGGGTAAAGGACAATCATCCGTAATTTTAAATCATACTGAGGATTGTGTACGAACAGACTTGCTTATCAAATTGTCTATTAATGGTTCTTCGTCATATTTTCATTCCAGAAGCTAGTCCAATTCAACCACTGTAGTCCACATTAAGATCCCAGCCAAAATCTAGATGGGGAATTAAACATGTTATATTTAATGACATGATGTTACGTAATAACATAGATTGTAGATCCTATCTAAATATAAAATTATAGTCACACAGAAATAAAATAACATAAAATGAAAATTAACTTATAATTAAAACTACAACTAATATTTAATTGAACTTCAAGTACAAATGCAAAAGATTACAAGTTGCTCAAAATAAAGATATGTGTTGAAAGTCCCACATCGCCTACCTCATATCATTTGGTATGGTTTAAATACATGTTAGGCTACTCCACATATAGCCAATTGGTTTTATGTTGGAACCTTAACATGGTATCAGAGCCAAAGCCTAACATCTTTCCGGTTATTGTCATGGGCCAAAAGTTGCCCTTTAGTTGGGTTAAAAGTACCCTTTGCCTGGTCCGGCAGGCTTCGTTGGAGGGGGTGTGTTGAAAGTCCCACATCGCCTACCTCATATCATTTGGTATGGTTTAAATACATGTTAGGCTACTCCACATATAGCCAATTGGTTTTATGTTGGAACCTTAACAATATGATTCATAAAGGCATAATTTTTTTGTTTCTTCATAATATAAAACTAAAAATACACTAAAACAAAATAGCCCCATGTTAGGAACTGTTAGATATTGTTTATATATTATTTGATATTGTTAAGATATTGTTAGATATTGGTAACCAATATCTTCTGTTTATTCTGTTACTTTCAGTTACTCTTTTAGTTGTATTTCTCTACTATAAATAGACCACCCTATGTGTGATTTATACACAAGGGAAATTAATTTCAAACTATATTTTCTTTATATTCAACATGGTATCTAGAGCTTAAGGTTATCTTGAATTTTTTTTCCGCCTTTTGTCCACTTGTTGGAGCCGCCCCACCGTCGCTAGAGCCGCCCCACCGCTGCTCGGTAAGCCGATCCTCCACATCGAAAAGAATTATCTTTGTCATTGAATTTTATTTGGTAGTGTGAAAGTGCATGTTTAGGAAAGTTCGGCAAGGAAAGACTTGGTATTTAAGTGTGTCCATTAGTGACCCACCTCTCTTTCCTGGGAACTTACCTAGTGTACTAGTTCACGTTATCGTCACCGCTGCCACTGGAGCTGAGCCATCGGGTCCGCTGCTGTCGGAGAATTCGCCGGAGTTTCATTTTTTTTACCGGTGACATATGATTTTGCTTGTCTCGGTCGGGGTTTGTTCTCCCGCTCTTCATGACTTCTTCCACTATTTCCAATTTTGTTAACGATTCTTTTGTGTTGACATCCCATCGTGATGACCGGGCTCGCCCTCGCAAACAGGAAAAATGGCGTCCTAAGTGTGAACATTGTGGCAAGCTAGGTCACAAGATTAACAAGTGTTATACATTACATGGTCGTTCTCCTTAGTCTGCTGTAGTTGTTCGGACCAATCTTTCCCCACCTTTATCCGTAGGGATCTTCCTTCTTCTGTTGCATCCGACATGTCTCGCTATGTTCAACAAATTTCTCGAATGGTATAAGGATCAACAGTCTTCTAGTTCCACTATATCTGTCACACATACAAATACATATTTTGCTTGGTCCGACCCAATCATTTTCTCCTGGTCCTTGGATTTTTGATTCAGGAGCCACTGATCATATTACTCGGTAACAAATCTTTGTTCTCCTCTTTATCCTCTCCTAATCATTTACCTTCATTACCATCGGTCGATGGCTCTAGAGTATCATCTCATGGTGTTGGAACGGTTAAACTCTTTCCTTCTTTAACCATTGATAATGTTCTTTATGTCCCTGGGTCTCCTTTTAACTTCGTTGTCCATCAATCGTCTAACTCGTTCTCTTGATTGTGTTGTTACTTTTACTAACAATTACGTGTGTTTACGGGACCGGAGTTCGAAACGGGTGATTGGCACAGGATGTGAGTCTCATGGTCTTTATTATCTCCGTCCCTCTACACATGTTAGTACAGTTATGGAGTCTCCCTCTCTTCTTCATGCTCGGTTAGGTCATCCAAGCCTTGCCAAGTTACGAAACTTGTCCCCGCCTTGTCTAACTTATCTAGTTTGGCGTGTGAGTCATGTCAATTAGGCAAGCATAGTCGTACTTCCTTTCCTCGTAGTTTCACACGTGGTGCTTCGTCCCCTTTTGCCGTGGTTCACTCGACATTTGGGGACCTAGCCGCGTTAAGTCTACTTTAGGTTTTCAATACTTTGTTACTTTCATTGATGATTATTCCGGATGCACTTGGTTATTTTTGATGAAAAATCGTTCGAATTATTTCATATCTTTCAAACTTTTTTTAATGAAATTCAAACTCGGTTCGGTGTTTCTATTAGAGTTTTGCGTAGTGATAATGGCCGTGAATATCTTTCTCATTCTTTTAAACAATTCATGGCTTCTCACGGTATTTTGCATCAAACTTCTTGTGCTTATACACCTCAACAAAATGGTGTAGCTGAACGTAAAAATAGACATCTTATTGAAACAACTCGCACACTTTTAATTCATGGAGATGTTCCTCAACATTTTTGGGGTGATGCTCTTCTTACTGCATGTTATCTCATTAATCGCATGCCTTCTTCGGTTTTAGATAATAAAATACCTCATTCCATTTTATTCCCTCATGAACCACTTCATCCTTTACCTCCGAAAGTTTTCGGGTCTACATGTTTTGTTCATAATTTCAATTCAGTCCGGACAAGCTTTCTCCTAGATCACATAAATGTGTTTTCTTAGGGTTTACAAGATCACAAAAAGGATACAAATGTTTTTCTCCTTCTCTTAACCGTTATTTTGTGTCAAAAGATGTCACCTTTGATGAGTTGTCTCTTTATTTTAAAAGTCAAACTTCACCTCTGTCTCCATCCAATCTTGTCAACACTCCTAATACATTTAATGTTCCTGTTGTTTGTGACCCTCTAATTGTGTCTTCTTCACCATTAGTTTACGCTCCGCGAGTTAGCTTCTTCTCCACTACCTCTTCGCATTTATAGTTCTCGAAACCAATCACAACCACCACCATGTGACTCTACTCAAGTGTCAACTACTCTGTCTCCTCCGGATCCGACACATGAGTCCGACCTTCCCATTGCCCTCCGAAAAGGTATTCGTTCTACACGTAATCCATCTCCCCATTATATTGCTTTGAGTTATCATCGATTGTCATTACCTTTTTATACATGTCTTTCCTCTATTTCTTCTCGTGACCATTCCAAAAGCGTACGTGAAGCTTTAGCCCATCCTGGTTGGCGTCAGGCCATGTTAGATGAACTAAGTGCTCTTCATAATAGTGGAACTTGGGAATTGGTCCCGTTACCGTCTCGGGAAATCTGTTGTTGGTTGCGGGTGGGTGTTTGCTATCAAAGTTGGACTCGATGGTACTATTGATCGCCTCAAAGCTCGTCTTGTGGCCAAAGGTTATACTCAAATTTTTGGGTTGGATTATGGAGATACCTTTTCCCCTGTGGCAAAGATGGCTTCGTTCGTTTATTTATCGCCATGGTCTGCTCTTCAACAATGGCCTCTTTATCAAGCTGGATGTTAAAAATGCTTTCCTCAATGGTGATTTGCAAGAAGAAATATATATGGAGCAACCTCCTGGGTTTGTTGCTCGGGGGAGTCTTCCGGGATGGTATGTCGTCTTCGCAAATCCCTATATGGCCTAAAACAGTCTCCTAGGGCTTGGTTTGGAAAGTTTAGCAAGGTTGTTCAACAATTTGGTATGACTCGGTGTGAATCGGATCATTCGTCTTTTATCGACACTCGAGTGCTTGGATGTGTTTACTTGATAGTATATGTTGATGATATTGTTCTTACAGGTAGTGACAACCATGGCATCTCTCGGTTGAAACAACATCTTTGTCACCATTTTCGGACCAAAGATCTTGGCAAACTTAGATATTTCTTGGGTATTGAGGTAGCACGGTCCAATGATGGTATTGTTATATCTCGAGAGGAAGTATGCCATAGATATTTTGGAAGAAACTAGGTTGATGAGTTCAAAGTCCGTTGATACACCCATGGATCCCAATACTAAACTTCTACCAAATCGGGGGAGCCTATATCCGATCCTGAGCAGTATAGAAGATTGGTTGGAAAATTGAATTATCTTACGAGTTACTCGTCCCGACATTTCCTTTGCGATCGGTGTGGTAAGTCAATTTCTTAATTCACCATGTGAAGATCATTGGAATGCGGTCATTCGTATCTTGAAGTATATTAAAGGATCTCCTGGAAAAGGATTGTTATATGCTTCTAATAACCATACAAGAGTTGTTTGCTACTCGGATGTCGATTAGGCGGGATCTCCTTCGGATAGAAGATCTACATCTGGATATTGTGTCTCCATTGGTGGTAACTTGATTTCATGGAAAAGTAAGAAACAAAGTGTTGTGGCAAGATCCAGTGCGAAGCGAGAATATAGAGCTATGGCCTCGACTTCCTGTGAACTTGTTTGGCTCAAGCAATTGCTTAGAGAGTTACAATTTGGAGATGTCACTCAAATGACACTTGTGTGTGACAATCAAGTTGCTCTTCATATTAGTTATAATCCTGTCTTTCATGAGAGGACCAAACACATTGAGATTGATTGTCATTTTATTCGAGAAAAGATTATGTCTGGAGATATCAAGACCGAGTTTGTTAACTCAAGTGATCAGTTAGCGAGATATTTTTACTAAATCTTTACGGGGTCCTAGAATTGATTATATTTGTAACAAGCTTGGCACATACGATTTGTATGCTCCAACTTGAGGGGAGTGTTAGATATTGTTTATATATTATTTGATATTGTTAGATATTGGTAACCACAATATCAAACAATATCTTCTGTTTATTCTGTTACTTTCAGTTACTCTTTTAGTTGTATTTCTCTACTATAAATAGACCACCCTATGTGTGATTTATACACAAGGGAAATTAATTTCAAACTATATTTTCTTTATATTCAACAGGAACCAAGAATTGAGAAGTGAAAGAAAATAAATATTTTTATTGAATAGAATGAAAAGAACAAGAAATAAGAGAGCACTCTTCTCCAAGGTCTCAAAACAGATCCCTAAAACAATTAGACCACAGCAAACAAAACAAATCACACACAAGCAAATAAAAAGCCATCAAGCAGCAGAACACTGCCAACTGATAGCTGACACAGATAAAATCAGAAGCAGAAAGCAGGGGAAAAATCACCATCCAACCCTCTCTTCCTCAACCACCACCCAATCATAACCAGTAGCAAACATAGATTGCAGCTCAGAACCCACTATCAAAGCTCAAAGCGTGTTTTAACAGATAGTAGGGAAGAGTTGAATGAATGACAGAAGATTTGTTTGGTCTTGAGGTCTAAAGATTTCAGGTTTAGGGACATTAGGCCAGCATGATTGGGTCATCCAATTCCACAACCAATCCTGTAATCCCAGACAATCTTACTAAATCTTGTTTGAATGTGATCCTATTAATAGCATCAAGCAAAAGTTGCACAAGCATACAACCCTATGGTCTAAAATACGATGCAACGATCTTGACCCCAACCTTCCCACTAATGATCTTATTTTCTTATCCATCCTAAACGCCCATGTATTGTGAACTTCTAATTTTATGACATTTATCTTTCATTCACGCTTACCAAGCCCTATTCCCACTAAGATGACCACATAGATTCTACAATCCCATTACACTCAACTCAAAAGTGCTTGAACAGATATAAATTAAAATGTAAAACACCATGAAACAAAATCGCAAAATTTCAAAAAAATTTTAAAAAATCACACTTGGCATAAGCTTAAACTTCAGATCCTAAAGTAGAATAAAAGAGCTCATTTCCCCATACAAGAGTTTTTTACATCTAAGAAAAGTAATTTGTTTTCTTGTAAGAGAAGCTAATTTGAATAGCACACTTACCAAGTCATGTGATGATCCTTTTAATTCAGATAAAACAGTGGCTGAATCTGATCTTATGGGACAGTTAAATACCTGAAAATAACACCATAATGACTTTTAGCATCAATGAAGAGGAAGAATGTCTAGAATTGACTCAAAGGTTATATGAGGATGTTGGCTGATTACCACAAAACCCGCAAACGTTAGTCCACTCTCCACAATATCCCTATCCATGTTTCTAGCTTCACTGACCTTCAAGCATAAAAAAATAATGAGCAACAATGCAAACAAGGGTTGAAAGGAATTGATGAAGCAACAAATGGTATACAAGGAAAGTAACCAAGCATTCTTCAGGAGAGAAGATGAGAAAAATGCAGTTCTCTGACTCTTATTTACACTTAATTTTAGGATCCACATTTGATGAAATAATAGAAAAGGGAAAACTAACTTTAGTGTAAAACTATACAAAAATAGGTGCCATAGATAAAGCCAAATTAGAAACACAAAGAATATGTCTTCCAGTCACCGAGGTTTACCCACTTTGAATAACTAAAAATGACAAGGCAGTAAACTTAAACAATTATCGTTGTTCTCTTGTGCATAACTGAATATACAGTGGAGAAATCATGAAACAGTGTAAAACCCATAATATTCTTACTGTCATGTCAGCGAGAGATTTGTAAGCCAGAGCAAGAACACGAGACCCTTGACGTGTGTATTTTTTGTAGGTCTCAACATATGATGGTGGTATATCAATGAGCCTATATTCTATAACTTCTGGGGCACCCTGAAATAAAAGGTCACAAGAATTTATAAGAGGGAAACAATACAGTAGAACAACCCAGTAGCTCGCTAGTTAAAATAATATTTAAAAGTTTTTTAAAAATAAAAAAAGATGCACGCTTTAAAATAGCACCAAAACCAGTCCACTCAAACATTTAATCTCAGAAACTTAATATGCATAAAAGCTCTTGCAAAATGACAAAAGTGCACTGGTCAGCCAACATTAATAGAACCAACTACCAAATCTCAAAAAACAAAATAAGTAACTTACTATTTGCCAAGAACATATCTAAACAACACTTACTGCAGTATGTACATTTTTTTATCTCATCACCATTTAACCGTCAAATCTCTCATATGATGCATCCCCTCTTAATACATGTAAAACATGCCTTAATGTTACAAAGAAAAACCTACCAGAAAAGTTAATCGTAAAACACAGCAATTACAAAAACAAAATGACTTTTAAAGAAGTCAGATGGTATTCAAAACATTGAGACATGAAACAATTTGCTTTCTGGAGATTATTGACTCTTACAAGAGTTATTTGAAGTTAACAAAATAAAATACTTTAGCGCCATATTCTTCAATTTAACCCACATGGCTATTATACCAATACATTTCTATTTCCCCAACTTGGACTTTATTGAAAATTTCATAACAAATCAGAATATAAGATACTACAGAGTGTTTTACTTTTGCAATCTACATGCTCAAGTCATGGCTTCATTAACAATAAGCCAAAGTATATAATACCTAAACAAGAAGCAACAAAATCAAGAAGGACCTAGTCGAGGAATGCATCCTAAACCATACATATCTAAACAAGACAATTAGTAACTCACAAACCTTCACAAATGAGAAAAAATCATCCTGAATGCGAACAACAACTGCCATTCGTTTTAGGTGAGATGCAAAATGGTACCGATGAACAATTTGGACAGGATGTCCATTTCCCCTGAAATTTGAGAAATCTTCATGATAAGGGTCGTAGAAGTACAAACAAGATGGATATATTAATCAGGAAAATGAAAGAGCAAGTGTGAAGCATTTGAACCACAAACTTCATATGCTACAAATATTATATTTTCCCAGAAATAACACATTCTTTGTATTTTTTTTAATCACTATTGTTAGATATGATTAGATATTAGTTGATATTGTTTGATATTGTTGAGATATTGTTAATCACAATATCAAATAATATCTTTTTATTTACTCTATTTGTATTCTGTTACTCTTTTGAGGAGTACCTTTCTTTATTATAAATACAATGCCCTATGTGTGGTAAATACATAAGGGAAATTAACCCTATACAGTTTTTCCCTATATTCAACATGGTATCAAGAGCTTAAGGTCTCTTGGGATTTTTTTTCGGCTCTGCCACTGAACCTGCAGCTGTCACCGCCTCCATCGCCGCCGTCGCCGCCGCCGTCGCCAGAGTAGCAGTTCGGACCGCCGAGCACAGGGTTTTGCTCGCCTCCTCCGTGCGACCTCCACCGTGGAAGTTTCGCGGTCATCGGAGCAGCCACGCTCCCTCACGCGCCTCCCGAAGCCGCGCCACCTTCTCCCGTTCCGCCGCGCGTGGCGGCGCGTCTCGCCGCCGTTCAGGCCGCCGATCTTTGCGCCGGCGTCGCCTCCTTCTCCTCTCTCTGGATCTGTCCTCGCTGCTCCAATCGGACCTCTTTGGTGTTTTAGGGTTTTTCTCTCTCTTCCTCCATGACATCTTCCGCTGCCACTTCCAATTCTGAAGTTACCTCTGCCAGCTCCGGTGGGTCTGAGCAATCTGTTTTTACTAATTATGTCAATGTGAATTTACCCATTGATAAATTAGATGGTACGAATTATGCAACTTGGGCATCTGATATTAGACTTTGGCTTGAGAGTCAAGGGTATGTTGATCATCTTACTACCAAGGTAGATGATGTTCCTTCCAATGATCGTGTCCGTTGGAAGAAAGTTGATGCTCATATATGTATGGTTCTCAAGAATACCATCCAATCTTCTTTAAAACAAATTTTTCGATCGTATGGCACATGTTATGACGTTTGGGAACAAGCCAAATTATTATACACCAATGACACTCAACGTCTTTATGGTGTTTGTTACAATCTTCTTGATGTTATTGCTCCTCGAGATAAGGATCCTGTGGCGGATTATGTGGGTAAGATCCATGCTCTTCTCCATGAATTTAATGAGTTATTACCCCCTGCCTCGACTCCTGCCCAAGAATTAGAGCAACGATCAAAGTTTTTCATGGTTTTGATGTTACACGGACTTGCCTGATAAATATGCCCCTGTTCGTGACCGGATTTTGGGTTCCCCTGTTACACCCGGTTTACCGCTACCAGTTCCTCCCTTTTGCGGGTGCCATGTAAACCTCTCAATATTCCCCCTGTAGTTTCTAATGATTCATCTCGCCTTGGCCTCTCACCGTGATGATCGTAATCGCTCTCACAAGCCGGGCAAAGGGCGTGTCAAGTGTGACCATTGTGGCAAACTAGGCCACAAAATTGACAAATGTTATGCTTTACATGGTTATCCTCGCCGATCTGCTGCAGTTGCTCGGGCCGATTCTTCCGCACAATCCTCTGTTGTGGATCCTCCTTCGTCTGTACCTTCGGACAAATCTGCTATCTTCAATGATTTTCTTCAATGGTATGAGGATCGAAAGCCCTCCAGGTTCCACTACTTCGTTGCCCACACAGGTACATCTTTTCGTTGGTCCGACTCACTCTTCTTCTATTGGCCCTTGGGTTCTTGACTCAGGCGCCACCGATCACATCACTGGTAACAAATCCTTATTTTCCTCTTTCACTTCTTCTCATAATTTACCCTCCGTTACAATGGCTAATGGGTCTACAACTTTAGCTCATGGTGTTGGAACGGTTACTCTTTTTCCCTCGTTGTCCATTGATAATGTTTTGTATGTACCGGGTCCCCCTTTAACTTATTATCCATTAGCCAGTCTAACTCGATCTCTTGATTGTGTTATCTCTTTTACCAAAACTTCGTTTCCCTACGAACCAGAGCTCGCAAAGAGTGATTGGCACCGGATGTGAGTCACATGGACTTTATTATCTTCAACCTTCTCCACATGTTGGCACGGTTATGGAGTCTCCTTCTCTCCTTCATGCTCGGCTTGGTCACCCCGATCTGCGCAAATTACGAGCAACTTATTCCCAGCTTATCCCAGTTGTCCAATTTGGTGTGTGAGTCCTGTCAGTTAGGCAAACATAGTCGTACTTCCTTCTCTCGTAGTGTTTCCCAGCGTGCTTCATCCCCCTTTGCCTTAGTTCACTCGACATTTGGGGACCCGAGTCGTGTTAAGTCTAATTTAGGTTTTCAATATTTTGTTACTTTTATTGATGATTTCTCTCGTTGTACTTAGTTATTTTTAATGAAAAATCGTTCGAGTTGTTTTCTATATTCCAAAACTTTTATCATGAAATTAAAAATCAATTTGGTGTCTCTATTCAAACTTTTCGAAGTGATAATGACCAGTGAATATCTTTCAAACTCGTTTAAACAATTTATGGCTTCTCATGGCATTCTTCATCAAACTTCCTGTGCTTATACCCCTCAACAAAATGGGGTGGTCGAGCGCAAGAATAGACACCTTATTGAAACAACCCGTACTCTTTTAATTCATGGTGAGGTTCCTCAACATTTTTGGGGTGATGCCGTTCTTCTCTGCTCGTTATCTTATTAATCGTATGCCCTCTTCGGTTTTAGATAACAAAATTCCCCATTCTATTTTATTTCCTCATGACACTCTCCATCCTTTACCTCCGAAGGTTTTTGGGTCTACCTGTTTTGTCCACAATTTTGATCCTGGTCATGATAAGTTATCTCCTCGATCACACAAATGTGTTTTCTTAGGATTTACTCGATCCCAAAAAGGATACAAGTGTTTTTCTCCTTCTCTTAATCGCTATTTTGTGTCTGCTAGATGTCACCTTCAATGAGTTTTCCTTTTACTTTAAGGACCCTTCCCTACCTGCTGAGTCTCCATCTACTACAGTTCCCATTTACGTTCTCATTGATCCTTATGTTGAGGACCATCCACCATTAGCTCCTCCTCCTCCACCACCCCTTCAGGTTTATAGTCGCAGACCTCGCCCACAACAAACGCCACATGACTCACTCCCAGGTGCCAAATACTCGCCTCCTCCGGTTCAGTCCACGAGTCTGACCTTCCTATTGCCCTTCGTAAAGGTACGCATTCTACTCGTAATCCTTCTCCACATTATATTGCTTTAAGTTATCATCGAATTTCTTCACCATTTTATACCTGTCTCTCGTCTATTTCTTACGTGTCTATTCCTAAATCTATCTCTCGAAGCCTTAGCCCACCCTGGTTGGCGTCAGGCCATGCTAGATGAACTCGGTGCTCTTCGAGACTAGTGGAACACTGGACGCTTGTCCCATTACCATCTGGAAAATCTGTTGTTGGTTGCGGGTGGGTCTTCGCTATCAAGGTTGGTCCTGATGGTACTATTGATCGCCTCAAAGCTCGCCTTGTAGCCAAAGGCTATACCCAAATTTTTGGGTTGGATTATGGTGATACTTTCTCTCCGAGTGGCAAAGATGGCTTCGTTCGTTTATTCATTGCCATGGTCGCTATTCAACAATGGCCTCTTTATCAACTGGATGTCAAAAATGCTTTCTTGAATGGCGATTTGCAAGAAGAGATTTATATGGAGCAACCTCCGGATTTGTTGCTCGGGGGAGTCTTCTGGATTGGTATGTTGTCTTCGCAAATCTTTATATGGCCTAAAACAGGTCTCCTAGGGCCTGGTTTGGAAAATTTAGCAGACGTTGTTCAACAATTTGGCATGACTAGAAGTGAGGCGAGACCACTCGGTCTTTTACAGTCACTCGAATGCTTGGATGTATCTATTTGATAGTGTATGTCGATGACATTGTTCTTACAGGTAGTGACCATCATGGCATCTCTCGGATGAAACAACACCTTTGCCACCATTTTCAAACCAAAGATCTTGGCAAACTCGGATATTTCTTGGGTATTGAGGTAGCACAATCTACCGATGGCATTGTTATATCTCAAAGAAAGTATGCATTGGATATTTTGGAGGAAGCTGGGTTGATGAATTCAAAGCCTGTTGACACACCCATGGATCCTAATACCAAACTCTTGCCAAATCGGGGGAGCCAATGTCAGATCCTGAACAGTATAGAAGATTAGTTGGAAAATTAAATTACCTTACGGTTACTCGCCACTGACATTTCCTTTGCGGTCAGTGTGGTGAGTCAATTCCTCAATTCTCCTTGTCAAGATCATTGGAATGCAGTCATCCGTATATTGAAGTACATCAAAAGTCTCCTGGAAAAGGTTTGGTGTATGACTCCCATAATCATACAAGAGTTGTCTGCTATTCGGATGCCGATTGGGCAGGATCTCCCTCGATAGAAGATCTACATCCGGGTATTGTGTTTCCATTGGTGGTAACTTGATCTCATGGAAAAGTAAGAAACAAAGTGTTGTGGCAAGATCCGAGTGCTGAAGCGAGTATAGAGCTATGGCCTCGGCTACCTGTGAACTTATTTGGCTCAAGCAATTGCTTAAAGAGCTACAATTTGGAGATGTCACTCAACCGACACTAGTGTGTGACAATCAGTCGCTCTCCATATAAGCTCTAATCCTGTCTTTCATGAGAGGACTAAACACATTGAGATTGACTGCCATTTTATTCGGGAAAAGATTATGTCTGGAGACATCAAGACTGAGTTCGTTAACTCATGTGATCAATTAGCAGATATTTTCACTAAGTCTTTACGGGGACCTAGGATGGATTATCTTTGTACCAAGCTAGGCACATACGATTTGTATGCTCCAGCTTGAGGAGGAGTGTTAGATATGATTAGATATTAGTTGATATTGTTTGATATTGTTGAGATATTGTTAGATATTGTTAATCACAATATCAAATAATATCTTTTTATTTACTCTATTTGTATTATGTTACTCTTTTGAGGAGTACCTTTCTTTATTATAAATACACTGCCCTATGTGTGGTAAATACATAAGGGAAATTAACCCTATACAGTTTTTCCCTATATTCAACAACTATATTCCCTTGCTCAAACAACAGGACATTGGACATGATTAAAAAAGAAAATGTTTTAGCTGCACACAGAATAAAGCATAATTAAGATAATAAGTAAGAAGCAACGATTCATTTACTTTTTTGGGACAGCCTTGTCATCAGATTTATAACTCCAGTCAATTCCCTTGAGTGCAGCCTTCTCAAGAGGATCACCAACCTGTGGAAATTAAAGAACTAATTAATGAGAATATAATATCAACTGACAATGGCGAATATAAAAGGAGCAAGCACACAGTCCTTCAAGCTCTAAAGCCAGAATCATGAAGATCTACCGTTCAAGCTTGACAGTTTTAGATAGAAAGAATGGAAAATATTTATAACCTAGAAAAAGAAAAATCTGGAGTGACAGAATTGTGGAAACAAAATCAGAGAAGATTCCTTTCCCAAGTCTAGAAACAAAAAAGTTTTACTTTGCTCTCAAAACTTTACTACAATCTATCATTAACTAAAATGATTTAGACATGTAGCATGACATCAATAAAGTAACTTCTAACAGTATGTCAAAAGTGATTAAGCTGATATCAATCAAATAAAAGGGAAAACATCATAAGATGAGGGGCCGACTTGATTTTCAGAAACGGCTCCAAAAACGCAGATTGGGTAAAGTAAGAAATGAAGCATTCCTTTGCATAAAATTTTCAAGAATCCTCGTTTAATCTTTTACAAAGGAACACTTAGGGGTCAGTTAGTCATGATCTTAAAATTTAATACTCATAACTTTCTTCACTAAATTTGGCATTCCATAAACTGCAAAAGAGAGGATTATATGAGGAGAAAAAAGTAATTTTAAGTAAAATATTGAAGTGTAGCATATGTTACATTTGTCTGTTCAACAAGGGAACGTATCCTCCGCAGTCAACTTAAATAAATTTTATGAATATAATAATGGTGAGGATGTCACTTGACCATTGTAAGTTTTTTTTTTCCCACAAGAGAATATCCATTACTATTCAATACTATATAGCAAGACCTAAAAACTAAGGCTCAATTTAATCACCAGCAGAGAGCATACCAGCTTATTCTCAACAAAAACCAATGCATGGCAAGAAGCCAGGATCTCGACAGTACGCACAGGCACTCTACTCGTATCAGTTTCCAAATCTGTACTCCCATTCAACCCAACAACTCCAGAAAATTCCTACAAAGTGGGAAATAAAAAGTTAAACCACAAACAGCTGTCTAGAATGATAAATCAATATCATGGTCTAATATGGGCATACCATGTCATCAGATGTAAGTGTCCCTGTCTTGTCAAAACAACATATATCAACCTGTATGGCAAGGTATGCACAAGAAATTAAATAAAAGGACAAATGTCATATGATCTATACATCAAACAAAGTAAATGATGTACAAGGGCAGAAACATAGTGATGGGCCTCTAGGTACCTTCCCAGCAAATGGAATCCGAAAAGGCTCTGTGCAAAAGATTCCTCGCCGTGCCAGTGCAATAAGAGAAGTATTAACAGCTATTGATAATTCCATTGGTAACTCGGGAGGTATCACAGAAGTAACAATAAGTGAACAACTAAGTATAAGTTTATACTTGCTCCTTGTGGGATCTTCCAGACCCTGCAAGCAAAAATATTAACAATTAGCCAAGCCGCATCACAATTTACCATTAAGTGCAAACCATCTTCACCATGCATCTGTAGAGTAGCATTACCTTAACAAGCACATAACCAGCAGCAATAAGAGCAAATACAACCAAGAATAAAATGAACAATCCACTTTCCCAGCTATTAGCAGTCACCTAGTCAATTCAGAAATCAGGGAAAAATCATCAAGATGACACTGAAATCACGAACTCAGGCTGTGTAAGGCCTATATCACTTTACCCTTTCTGTAGAGAATAAGATTGTTCGCATCAACTTTCCTTGACTTGTTTCGAAACCCGTTCTCAGCACAACAGCCAAGCAGCCACCATCAGGTGTTTTTAGAGGAAAACTCTGACTCCAACAAAATTAAAAACAAAAATGAGAAACATAAACACTAGCTCAACAGTAAAATATATATATATATATATATATATATATATATATATATCAGCTTGAATATAACCTTATCGGGAGTGTGCTGCAATATTTTAGTTCCTCCAAATAAAACATGACTTTTATCTCGCTTTGCTGACAATTTCTCCTCCATCCCTCTACCCGCAATTGAAATCTAAAAGAAAAGTAATATCTAAATAAGATCTGTGCAAGAGAACATAACAAAAAAGGCCGAGTCTCCATAGTTCATCAAAGACATATTTAGATATACCAGCCAACTATAAGATTAAAGATGCCCTATCCCAAACTTCTTTTTTATGTGAAAGAAAGAGCCAAATATAATAATGAATTCATATGATCAGGTATATAAATTAGATAAACAAGAAAACTAGGGTCAGGATATGCATAAGCATTCAACATTAGGGAAACAACAAACTGAGGTCAGTATTCAATGTTCTGTACAACAATCATCAATGTTTAAAATAGACAGCAGGAAAAATAGTGCTGCACAACTATGGCTAAACAGTGACTAAAAGGACAAACTCAATATTAACAGAATATTTCATCAGATGAGTAATCTGTCTGACAAGTTGCTTAGCTTCCTGAGCGAAATCAAATATCATTTACTTTAAGATATTCAAGACTAAAACCAGCATAGAAGTATGCCGAGATATACTCCAGAAGTAATTACTGTCAGCAATGTCCAAACCAACAAACAAATAATGAAACAATTTTGAAAATCAGACAAGAATCAACTAAACACTATGATGCATGGATATGATATGCATATCAGATATGTATACAACGATACACTTATTCTAGACAAAAAAAAGGATAAAATACGAGTAAAGATACATATTTAAAAATGTACAATGATTCATATAACATTATAAATATATAACTAAAATAATGCAAAACCAAATTTCAAATCACATTTCTCAAAATGTTTATCATTGTCATTATAAAATACTTTCTATTATTTACATATAGGAATAGCACTACTAACCTCATTACTCTTTTAAAATAATTCATAAAGAACAATTCTTCTTTGGTTTACGAAGAAATGATATTTATATGTTTCTATATTACAAATACTTATATGTTTCTAGAACTTTTTATGGATATAAACTATTTAAAAGCTTGGACATTAATCAATAGTGAACTATCCAAAAGTATTATACATGAAACAAATAAAAGAAGTATTGCTACTACATAGGTTTCATAGACTACACAGAACTTTGAAAAAATGTAATCCCCTCCCACACAAAGCAATTTATGTTTTAAGTATCTCATAAAACCATTGCTGAGCAGACGAGTATTTTAGTGAGTAGTTCAGAAAAGAATAACACCTTCCACTGAGGAGTAGACTCGCCTGTGAGAATAGCTTCATTCACAATTGCACTTCCAGCCAATATAAGCATGTCTGCTGGTACAGACTTCTCCTCCCCATTCTGACCAGAAGAGCGGCCTATGGAGACAACATCCCCCGGTAAAAGGTCTGTACCAGAGAGTTTCACCCACCTATAATCCAAACATATATGCAAGTATTAAATTTTTACTCCTTTAAATCCCAAAAATGGGTTATTAATTATTAAAAAAGAGATAACATACTTGCCACCACGATGTACCATTAGGATCTGACTATCCACTCTAACACGTCTTAACTCGGTTAGAGTTTTCAACCGACTTTTCGCCATGGTTGACTCAAACATAAACAACATAAATAGAGTGAACAAACTGTAATACCAATATTCGTCCAAACACCAGAGACCCACACAGAAAACCTGATTAAAATATAAACAAGAACAAGTCAAAGAGTTTGCTTGAAGATAACAGACAAAAAAGAGAAAATCAAATATTATTTAAGAAAGAAACCTGAAACACGAAAAAAGGCTCCATACAGTGCTCTTTCATCAATTTCTGAAATGTTGGCTGAGGATAATCAAATCTAAAATATCAACAAGTAGAACATTAGAGAGGAAAACTAAAAGAACATAACGCCATTAGACCAGATGACTGATATGATACGTGTCTTCCTGACAGAAGGAAGAAATCAAGAATCACCAAAAATACTAAAATAGGGTATTACATCTAAGCCAAGTCCAATTCATAAATATTAATGTATAAGTATGCACATCCAACAATAACGCATATCTACAATGCACCACAAGTGATTGTGTTTAAAAGAATAATAAAAATGGTCAGAGAATAAGGAAACCCACACATTCCGTCCCCATTTCTCAGTAGCTGCAAGAACTTTAGCTTCAGAGCCATGGCCACTGCATTTGATGTAATATCCAAATGTTTCTTTGGTAGGGTAGGAAAGTTTGCAAAAAGTTCCCTTCTCCTTTGAATACACAAAACATTGTTTTCTAAAATCAAAGTAGTTCTCTTCCAAATCCACAGCTGATGAAGAACCTGCAGACTGCACAACCAAGAACATAACCATGATAGACAAACAAAAGGAAGAGCCTATAAAGGAGGGAAAAAAAACAAACAATTCAAATGAAATTAGCCAAACATACTTAGAAAATTGCATATTCACAGCACAGTTTACTTTTGAAATTATTGATATAAAAGGCATCACATATTTACAATTATGAATTCATGCAGGATATGCATTAACAAACAAGAACATCAGATAAAAAATATACATTAACTTTCAAACATAAAATTATGAAAATGTTACATATAAGCATCTAATTTTCTTTTCAACCTGAAAACTATCCTCCTAAACAACACAATACAAAATCAATAAACATAAAATCAAGAACATATGCATCAAGTTAGTAATATGATCAATCTGACTATATCCAAAATCCTATAATCCCTCTAAATTGTTGTTATAAGATAGAAACACAGTGTTATCAAATTCAACTGCAAACTTGAGAACTTCAAGGACTTGCCCCGCCCCCAGAGGCCACAATTCCAATCGATAATTGAGATGATGTCTGTATCAGTTTTGGACAGTCAGAATGAGTATTTGTATTTAGAAAGAATGAAAGAGCCAATCTACAAAGACGATAAACTCAGCTATTTGTAGTCATACAGAAAGGAATAAAAACACTAACTGTAACTAAGGGGGTGTATTGGATTGAGATTTTAAAAGAGTACAAGAAATGTTAAAGACTTGTCAAACTTTCTTAAAATACTTTTATGATTAGGATTTTGTAGTTTGGATTTAAATGAATTTACTATAGTGTACGAATTAATAAAATTTCAAAACAATTTATAGATTTATAAGATTTGAAAGAACTCTCTGAATTCTTAGAAAACATTCAAAATTACAAGAGTAAATAAAACACGAGGTTTGGGTAAAGAAAAGTATAAATCAATATCATTTTTTCAATCTTCTTTTGTACTAACACTCCATGAATTAGCATATTCTCATTTCTTCTCTTAAATTTAAATAATAAATTTAAAATTATGGTCTTATTATCTAATCTAATAATATTGAAAATAAAGATTCATATATTGGTTCAATTGGAAATCATCATAATGACATTTTTTGCAAAGTTATCAAGTACTGCACATGAACACCGTTATTGCCTTCAATAAAGAGAGAATAATAGATTATATTAGATAAAGAAAGAAAATTATCTCCAAAAAAAAAAGTCTCAAGGGTTTATGTGTGATTGTTTGATAGATATACTTCCTACAAAAAGTCACATGAAATCCCTCAAAATTATTTTACAAAATAATTCATTGAAATATATATATATATATATATATATATATATATATATATATACTTTTTATAGAACAGACTTTTTATAAGTTATTAATTAATACCACTAGAATTTGTTGACCTGCTTAAAAACTCTTTATTATCCTAATTGAATATGACAACACTTGTTTATATTATTTAAAAGTCTTGATTGAATTCATAGGACTTTACAATAAATTAAAAAATTAAAAATCCTTCAAAGCTTTGGGCCAATGCACCCCATAACTGAGTTAGTTACAGATTACACCTGTCAGACTAACAGAATCCTATAAGAACACTAGAGTGTGTTTAGAGTAAAACCCTACTCTATTTAGTTACAAACTAATGGGGTTATCTATCTATTTATTTCTACTTATCTATATATATTCAAGCATGCTGGCAAAGCCAGCTCCAACAGCAAAATAGCTTCAACCCTTTTGGGTCAAAACACATACACCAATGCTATGTTTTGGTCGTCTAATAGTGTTAGCACATATGTAATTCTACTCACTGTTTTAAATACCAGACAATTGAACCAATGAAAACATAGATTCACAATTTATCAGTTCAACTGTGGTTGTTGAACCATTAGTAATTAAATTTATATTTTTTATATAATATATAATGAGAAATCACGATTTAAAAAAATGAAAATTAATATAATGACTAAATTTGATGTTTATCAGATAAAATTTAATAGTAATTGCCAAAATATTCTATATTTATGTGAAATACAGGTTCAAAGTGGTTTGGAATTGGGTTTCACCAATTTGACAAATTCTTTACTAGTTCTCACTCAAACCAATCACCAAGCCAGTCCAAATCAAATCGTTCGCCAGGTCCAGTTTTCAAAACAATGATTCTACAGAACTCTTGAACAAATCCATTTATTTGGACAAAGTTCCATTACCAAACAAGGGTAGGATCCTGCAATGCCTCTTTTAGTTCCACTCTCCTATCCTACTTGAGCCCCTTCAGCAAGAGTTCCAGAGGTAATCCTGCCGTGTGACAATAAGTGGTCCTAAAAAAGTCTTGAATTTCTCCCTGCAGATTATTGCATCGAATCAATCCTCTTGCTTCAGACCCAAGAAGATTTCATAAGGTTTCTAGATCATGAATGACTAAAATCCCCAATGACTGCATTCTTGAACATTGTCTAAGTCATGTTCAGAATGCAAGACTGCAACCATTGAAAGCAGCCTTTCCATTTTCATCACAACACTCATCATTCACTCTTCTTGAAAACTTCTCAATCAGACAAACCTATCAATCAAATTACCCAGCATCCTGCAGAAAACAGGTTACTCCATCATTCTCCATTGATCATCACCTCTGTTCAAAGTAAGGCATTTATTCTTTGACTTTGTGCCCATAATCAGCCCCACGTGCTATTCTTGCTGCAACTCATAAATCTTGCTCAATTTCTCACACACTTCCTAGGTGCTCCGGATGTGAGCATCCATCAGTAATAGGCTTTCTTCTTCTATTTGCTGTAATAATTCTAGACGGATTCTTTCCACCACTACCATGTAACATGTGGATGACTAAAAATTTTTCGCTAAACATGAGTCAGTCAGTGAATGACAGAGATATGATGTCAGTACATAGATAACTGGAATTTTAATTGAAAGAAAAGGGACTATCTCCCCTTTATACACCAGTAAAACTTGTCCTCACAAAAAATTATCCTTGAAAATTGTACTACTATCTCAAGCATCACAAAAAGATTAAGATTGTTCTATCCATATGAGGTAGCAACAAAAATGTCCTTGCAATTTTTAACTTTCCTGTCCAAACCATAGATCAAATCCTCGAAATTGGCATATGAGGAACGCTCCAGAATAATACCAACCCCCTTCTACGGAAATTGACCCAATCATCTAGTAAACGTTACCAGAACTTGATAGTTTTCCTGAGATATATTCCATGCACAAACTCCACCACTCACCCCCAAAATCTAAGGAAAACAAATAACCAAGGATCTAAGAGAGGCAGTCAGCAGCATTCTCTACAGAATATTATTGCATCACAGGAAATCATTCAATAAAATATACACTACTATTTAACTTCCAATGAATAATGTTGTGGTCATCCCTAGGCCGGATAGAACTAAGATGATGGGACTAATCACAAAGGCTAAGTTAAGTATAATAAAGTGCAGTTACTTTAGGCAGGTAATATACACATTGACTAGAGTTATGACCTAAATAGTGTTTACATGGCTTGGGCAATGCACACCTTAAAAGCCAATTTTTGTGTGTTGGGTTAGACCCATCACGGATAGTACGAACCATTGTTGCATAGTTCCAAAAATGTACTTGCTTATTAAGAGGATAGCGTTCATACTTCCTTTTAAATCCACTTTCTAGAACTCAATCTTACACCATATCAACAAACATCCTATACAAGAAAGGATTAGTGACCCAAGACACTAACTGACAAACACACTCTTCCAGTTCCCATTGCACTGAGCTCTAATCATCTTCCAACCTATGAAATTCCGTGTTTCAACCCTTACTAGAAAAACACAAACACTCGGCCACGCTTCAATTCAATCATCCAAAAATGGTTAGGACTTACACTTCTCCGAGAATGAAGTGGAACAACTTCTTTAGAGCCTGAGAACTTAGCCGGAGTAATCTTGCAGGAATCAGCCTGGTCAATATTTTTAGCCTGAACACAGCCCAAAGATAAATAAAATTACTAAGATAACTCTCCCAACGCACTTACTCGCAATCAATACAGAGAAAACATTTCACCTTGCTATAGTGAGCGAAGCATTTGAAATCAACGGACCATCCAGTGAAGAGCCAGACGAGGATGTGAAGAGCGAGGAGTGCGCCTACAACGATCGCCGCATCCACAAACTCGAGGCTGGGAAGAATCACCGAAACCCACGCGCCATATAGAACGGCAAAAGGCCAAACATCGAGACGCCACGGCAATTGCTTTTTCCTGAGCAAATCGACGCGGTCCACCACCTTGCCGCCGACGTGGAAACTCGACATCGAATCGGCGCTGGCTTTGGCCACCCGTGGAGTTAGGGTTTGGGTATGCGAAGCGTAGTGAATCTCAGATCTGACGAAAAGGTTAGGTTCCTTTACGGTTGGTGACGGCGGCTAGGTTCAACCCCTCGCCACTCGGGACGATTTGGTCACAGTTTGCGAGCGAGCGACTCTTCTCACTAATTGATTACTTCTTCCTTCAACATCACTGCCAAAGCCTAATTATTTAACTCTTCCTCTCCCTTATTTTCTTAATCTTGTTTTGTTAGAACAATTTTGAAAAATTACTTTTATTATAATTTTTATAAATAAAAAATAATAATTGATGTTTTTATTTTTATTTAAAATGGTTTTTAAATTAGTATTACTATATAGTTTTTAATTTATTTAAAAAAAATGAAATTATTATCAAAACTATTTTAAAAACTGAAAAGTAAAAATAAATTCAACATCTGATATAATTTAACGTATTGTCCACTATAAATCAGTTACAAATCAGTTTTAGTTAAATGTTAGAAATCAGTTATAGTTTTTAAAGTAATTATTACAGCTATTAATCATATTATTTACATGGAAATCTATAATTTAATGGGTTTAATACATTTTTGGTAAAAGTTTATTTAATAAAAAAATATATTATATGAGTTAGAAAAACACCTATTTCCTATATGCACCATGTGAAAAAAAAAATATATATATATATATATATATATATTAGTATTTTGAAAAATAGATTGGAATAACGGTTGAATTAAATATCAATTTAAAAAACGTTTTATTATTGTCAAATAATTAAATTAAAAAAAATCGACAAAATTTTTGAATTCAAATTTTGTAAATATAAAATTAAAGATAATTTTTTAATATAATTTTTTTATAAAAAATTATAATATAATTTTATTTTTTTATTTTATTTTATTTTATATTAATTATATTACTTTTTAAATAACAACTATTTTATTTTATTTTAATTATTATTCATTTTATACTTTTTATTATATATGAATATAATGATATTGAATTATATTATTTAAATTAGTCAATCAAATTTATTATAATATCATTATATCATAAAAACATTAATAAATAATATAAGTAAAGGAAAAGCAAGTGACTAATTTATTGATTTGAATTATACAGAATATATTAGTTGGATAACTCAGGGTGCATGGAGTTATATATTTCAATCAATAATCTTAAAAAAATTATAATAAAAATAAAATTAAAATAATATTTTATAAAAAAAAGTGAATTCAAACATCAATTCTTTGATATTCATAAATTTGCAGTGAATCACTTTTGGTGTGTAATTTATAATATTTTTTTCAATTTAATATGTAATGATTTTTTTACCATAAAACAATTTTAATTATTTTTCAAATATAATATGTTAATTAAGAAAATGATACTGAGATTTCATTTCATAACTTCTTATATCATTAAAACTATAAATGTAAATTGTAATTCAAAAAATTTAATCTCCTTCATGAATTATTATTTATATATTGAATTATATTATTTTTTACATTCTTCAATTTTTCTAAGGATTTGGTGAATAAATTATTATTAATTGAGACTTAAGTTTATATTTACTTTGTATGTTTAAACAATGATTATTTTGTTTGTTTCTATAAATTATTCTTAATCAACAGAGTTTTTTTTAAATACACATCCATTTCCTTCATTATTTTTTTTATAATAAAATAACTAGGAAATTACGTCAAAATAATAATGTTAATCGATTAACTACATACATACAATAGCATTCAAAATGTTCCTTATTTTTTATTAAAAATATTTGTTTAAAATATTTTATTCAGTTATATTGTTTCTAAATTTTTATATAATTAATATATCTTATTTAAGCTAATTTTATTTTATTATATATGAGAGTTATATACTTTTAACTTAAAAATATAAAAAAATTATTTATCATTAATTTGATGACAAAATTTTATAAATGTATCTTTTATTTGTTTAATAAAATCATGTCATGAAATATTTGGTATAAAATTAAAAGGAACTTATAATGAATTAAAATTCATAAAAAAATATCAATAATGTAAAATATATTTTCAGGACGTAAAAGATATTAGCACTGTAAATATATTTCATAAACATATCTTTTAGTAAGATCACAATACATATATAAAAAAATAAATATTAAATAAAAAATAGTAAAATTTCTTATATTTAAATAAGTATGAAATATATTCTAAAAATAAAAATATTTAAATCATATAAATAATAATAATAATAAAGACTATTCATAATAAAATTTAATTTTTAAATATTTTTTAATATTATTTTCAATTTTATAAAATAATCATTTAATAAATAATTATCTTAATTATCAAATCATTTATTTAATTTATGGATAAGATATATAATTGTGAATACGAATTCAAAATATGAAAAACGAAATATATGATATAGTTCGGGTAGTTATTATTAAATAATTTTGTGTAATAGTAACATTTAAAAGATATAAATTTATATACATGTTCTATTTAAATTAAAAATTAAAAAAATTGAAAACTGATCATTTTAGTGCATCTCTATTAATCATTATATTATTTCAGTTTTTCATTTTGATAAAATTATTAGAATTATTTTGTAATTCATGTTTTCGTCTTCAATTTTGTTCTTTTTCAACTAAAATATTTGTAAAATTAAAATTATTAAAAAATATTATTTTATTAAAATAATATATTTATTATTTTTTCGTATATAATATTATATTAATAAAATAATATTCAATATTAAATATAGAAGTAATTATTTAAAATATTTTAGTAAAATTTTTATAAATAAGATTAGTTTATAAATACTCAATAGGGTTCAACCTAGATTTTAAGGTGTAAATTGTTTAAAATAACTTGTTCAAATTTCTTAACAACTATTTATTATTGTAAGTTTTTGTAAGTTGATTCAAGAAACATCAACATGGATATTGATATTATCATCAAGAACTTGAAATCTTACATGAAAGAAATACAATAGAAAAATGAAGCAAACATTTGTGTAGAACTCAAGAGGAGTGAAAGAAAACGTAAGGAAGAGATGGAAGCCTTTTAGGCATTACAATGAGAAAATAGAAAAGTAATTATGTGCTTTGATAGGATTTGCTCCTATGAAAATATCAATCATCGTCATGGTACCAATCAGGTGAAGAAGAAACTCAAATTGAAGGCGGATCTCATCAAAGACTCACTCAATCAAAACTTGACAAGTATAAGAAAGTTCAATTCTCACAATCTTTAAGGACAATTGAAACTAAAACTTAAAAGCCCCTTTACCCTGCAATTTTGACAAAATCATTACCCCCAAGATGGAAACCATTTACAATGGAGAAATTTGAAAGAAGAACAAATCTAAATGAGAATGTTAGATCTTATTTAACAAGATTAGTATATTTGATAAAAGTGATGCTTTCTTATGTAAATTTTTTCTTTGGCATTGAAAAGAGCAATACTCAAGTAGTTTTAAGGCCTACTTAGTGACTGACGAGCAAAGTTTACAACAATTGGACAAAATCGGTGAATCTCTCTCACCCTTAAAGTATTGAAACAAAAAGAAAATGACTTTTTTTAGAAAAATCATAAAACGTTGTTAGCACCCAATTTCGTCCGGGTAAATAAAAATAAATAACATTTGTTTTGAAAATATGAAGAAAGAATGATTAAAAAAAAGGGAGAAGAAAAAAAAATAGTTCCATTTTTATTAATATTTAATTTTATTTTTAAATTAAAAAAAGAGGGGATGAAAAATGTATGATTAAAAAATATACACTTTTCTCTTGTTAGCATGTTATACTTTCAAGAAAAAAAGAAAAATAATAATAATAAATTTTCTTTTTTTAACATATTCCATTTCCTAAATAAAACAAAAATATATATATACAAAAATGATGATGTCCTTTAAGCACTTTAAAATAATAGAAGAAAAGAAAAATGTAATAATAAAAAAAAGAGGAGAAATGGGTCATTTTTTTGTTTTGGCCCAATTTGTTTTTACATTAGGTTTGTTCTTTAACCTAAGAGAGGTCTTTAAAAAGGGAAAAGAATAAGGGAGAGGGACACAATTTTCGGAGCCACATTTTGGGAGTAAAAAAAATTTTTTAAGACAGAGATTAGGTCACTGTCCTAAGGTAATTCTCTCCTTGGTATTTTTTATTTGTTTATTATTTTTCTCGCATCTTCATTTTTTTTATCCCTGCGGCTTGAACCTCCACCTCCTGGAGCCCCACTCTCCCTCACTCATACCTTTCTTCCCTCTTGCGGCCTCGCATCCCAACCTTCCACTCACCACCCTTAACCTTCATCCTGCAGGCCACCACCATAAGTCCAGTCCCACCTCTTTGCATCTTCACTCTCACCACACGACACCTTGAACCCTAGCCCCCATCACCTTGCCGCACTTGCCCTAACCCCTCTGCCACTCCCTTTCACCCACTCACACTCGCTAGTCTTCCCCATCTCACCTAGCCACCATGGGCTTTGCCCACGCCGCCAACTCCTCACCGTAGCCCTGTGCCCGCGACCCCCCCTTGTTGCCAACCCCGACCGCGTGCGCGTCCGCGACCCCTCTGCTTCCTTCACCTGCATCCTCATCAGAGCCCTGGTCGTGACTTGCCCCAAGCAGGTCGCCGCAGGTCCTCTCAACCTTGCTTTATCGTACCACTGGCAACTGAAAAGGGCAGGTGCCTGAATGCCCCTCCCTGTGAATCGCTGGCTAACATGAAGCCCGTGGAGGAGATCAAATCTCTCTCAAGGATCTGGGGTGGAAATCGAAACCAGGACATTGTTTGGTACTGAGTTCATCTTCTTGGCACTCTGTTGTTTGTGGGTTTGCTAGTATTGTTATGTTTGATTGCTAGCATTTGTGGGGAAACTTGTTGTTGAGTTTATTGTTCTTTGATTGCTCCTGTCTAGGATATGGACTGAATAATGTTCACCTTGTGGTTGCCAAGTTGGGGGTATTTTTTTTTCTTTTGGACTATTATTAAGGACTGTGGGTCCTATTTTGATTATGTTGTTGCGATGTCGTTATGCTATTGGATTTTTGTTCAAACTTGATGTGCAGATTTTAGTCTCATAAGTTGCAGTAGGGTGCACTTATTCATAGTTGAGTATGGTTGTTCATTCCTTATTGTGTTATTTTGTCCTGTAAATGTTTGTGGATTCTTATTTTAAACGTGGTATAGTTATTGGGGAATTACAAGTTCTGGGTGATTCTGAGGAGTGTTTGATTTGAATTGATTTCTTTTGTGTTGTGTGATCATGAGCTGAAGTTGTCGGTTAATTGTGGTCTAATTTAGATAGGGTTACAGGTTTTGATGAGTCCCTAGTTGCCCCGGAGGCGGGAGAGGTCATCCCTAGGAGGATTACTAGAAGCATGACTAGAAGGGAGGCCTCCTCTTTACCTTCCATTTTGAATTTACTTAGTATCTTTACTTAGTATTTTCTTTTTCTAAGTTTTTCACTTATTTTCGCTTTCTTTTTATAGGCTCACTTTTTGCACCTTCTTTTTGAAGAATACCACCTTTTTTGGTGGAAAAAAAGCCTTGGATCCATAGGATACATGCATGGGCAGCCCAAAGGTGTAGGACACTCCTTTTTCATGTCCTACACCCCTTTTTGGAGAGGAAGAAGCTTAGGATGCGGGATTGGTTGGCTTGGGACAACCAAAAGGAAACACACCTCTTTTTTCATGTTCTCCACACCCTTAGAGGTATTTTTGGTGGGCTAGAATGAATTTAACATATTTGGACCATGGGGACTCTAGCCTTTAGGTTTAGATTAAGTTTATGTCTCCTTTTATAATTCCATATAGGTCCCTCCCCCAAAAGCCTATAAATAGAAGACTTCCCCTCATGTAATTAGGTTGGACATTTATGAAAAGTTTGTCAGATTTCTTAGAGTGTTTCATCTCTTTGAGTGTCTTATCTTGAACCTTGGTTCAAGTGGCGACAACCACCACTTATCTAGGGTGGCTCATCCCCTAGTGGCGTGCCAACACTCCACCACCACCATAATTCTCTTCTCTTCCTCTTTTCTTCTTTGTTTCTTCCCTTCATTTATTTATCAAGGGGTTAGTCCAATTTTCCAGCCCTTGTCTTTATTCTTTCTAGTTTCATTCCATCTCTTCCTCCCTCCATAATCCTTGGAAATGAACCTTCACATCTAGATAGGCAATTATCTTAATGTCCAGTGAGAATTTTCCTTGGGTTTGCTTACTTTATTGCTAAAATTTTTGCACCTTATCTTCTTACAATTCTGCATCTTACTTTATTTTACATCAGGTTTGATCTAGGATTTTGGATCCTAGTTGTGGACTTTACTGATTTATATATTGATTGTATTATTTAGATTGGAATGGATTATTGGACTGGGTTGTGCTATTATTATGTTGTTTGGATCTTGTGGGGGCTTAATCAGGTTTTGGTATTTGTGCAAGATTAAATGGACTATTTCTAATCTTAGACTGGATTATGCTATTTGGATTGTGCAAGGTTGAATGATGTTACATATTTTAAACTACGGTAGGTGCTTACATGTTGACTTTAGGGTTGTCGGCCCACGTCCCTAGGCTGTCGGCCCCTGCGTTCTATTTAGGGTTGTCGGCCTCGCGTTTGGTCTAGGGCGGTTGGCCTCGCGTTCGATCTAGGGTTGTTGGCCCCATGTTCGATCTAGGGTTGTCAGCCCCACGCGCGATTTAGTAGTTTCTGACATCCGATCTCTATTTTTAAATAAACTTTGAGGTACGGGTACGACCACTCGCATTGTTATGTCCTCTATTTTTAAATAAACTTTGAGGTACAAGTACAACCACTCACGTTGTTATGTCCTTTATTTTTAAATAAACTTTGAGGTACGGGTACGATCACTCGCGTTGTTATGTCCTCTATTTTTAAATAAGCTTTGAGGTACGGACACGACCACTCGTGTCATCATGTTCTTTCCTTCTAAATAAATTTTGAGGTACGGGTACGACCACTTGCGTCGTCATGTCCTCTCCTTTTAAATAAATGTTGAAACATGGGTATGGCCGCACACGTCCTTATGTGTCTTCAAATCATCAAAAACAATATTCAAAACCCAAAATAAAATATAAAACCTTTTCAAAAAACAAAATTTTCAAAAATTAATCAAATACACAAATTTTTCTACAAAGAACTACATAACCCTGATTTCTCATTTTCAATGAGAATACATAAGAGCAAGGTCAATCCTTGTCGGGCCCCGAAAAACAAAAAATATTTTAGTCCTTTTCTTTTCCTTTTTCCTTTTTCTTTCTCTATTTTCTGATTTTGGAGGAAAATAAACATTTTTAAAATGACATTTAATTTTGCACACTCAACTAAGGGTAATTGTCTTAGGACGGACGTTGTAAGGTGTTAATACCTTTCCTACTCGTAATCGACTTCCGAACCTGAATTTGGTTTTCATAGACCTTAGTTTATCTTTATGGTTTTTCCATAGTTTCCCTAAATAAACTATGGTGGTGACTCCAAAACTCTGATACTGATTTTTTTAAAATTTTGGTTCGTTGTCCCGCCGCCATTTCGGTTACGACAGATGGCAACTCCACTGGGGATAGTCAAGTTAGAGAGTCAAGCCTAATTAGATGAGTGTGCGAGATATATGTCAGTTTTAAATGTTTGTTTCCTTCTCTTTTTTCTACCTCATTTGTTCTTGATGTTTTGTTAGTGTTACTAATAAAATTATTGAACTATTGAATCTTAGGGTAGACGACATGTGTTATATCTGCCTGAGATTTTTCTGTTTGTTTTGCAGGTGAGGGTTGAGTATGCATTTTCCTCCCTTCACACACACACCTAAGCATTTCATATTGATTGCGGCCCTATACCTGGTGAAAGCAATGAGGGGGAGATTGATGGAAATGTCCCTACATTCCCAAGAGATGATTTTGATGATGATTCAAGTCAACACCATTCAAGATAAAATTAAGGACAAGATGAATTTAAGACATTGGTGAAAATGTGAAACATTTCCCTACATGCCCAAGATATGTTTTTGATAAAGATGATGATTCAAGCAAGCCCAAGATGATTCCTGAAGACTAGATGAAGTCTTATAATACTGGATATGGAGGTACAAGTTGATGAAGTAATATTATGCACAAACCTCCAAAGCACAAGTGTGATAAAATTCATAACATGATATTTTTCTCTGTCATAATCAATTATGATGCATCAGAAATGGAAAAATGATTTTCTCTGTCATAATTGATTATACTAGTAACATAATCAATTATGACAATTCAAATTTGAAAAATATATCTGTTTTAAAGAATAAATGTTTTTTAATACATCCTGATTTTCTTTATGATATTATTAATATCCAACGGTCATTTTTTGATGCTATTTTTCTATTTAATTAAGTTTTGATGAAAAATAAAAAATACACAATTATAGAATTGAAAATACAATTTACATTCAATCAGTTTTGAGAAAAGAATTCTGAGCAAAGCAACAGAGATATTTTACACCTTCTGAGAAAACCCTCTTCTCTACTGTCTTCTATGCTCTCATTATTAATCACACTTATTCTTGGAGAATGGCATTCTACAAGCTTCTACAATTTATTGTCTCCATTATCCAGGTGTGACTATTCTTATTTTTATTACCTTCATCCTTTTTGTATTGGTGGAAAATGAGGTGTTTTTCATCCCTAGTGTGATTTTAGGGAGGTGTTCATCCTTAGTGAGATTCTAAGGAGGCATTTTCATCCTTTGATTTGTTCAAAGGAGATTTTCATCCCTAGTGTGATTCTAGGGAGGTGTTCATCCTTAGTGGGATTCTAAGGAGGTATTTTTTTCATCCTTTGATTTGTTCAGAAGAGGTGTTCATCCCTAGTGTGATTCTAGGGAGGTGTTCATCCTTAGTGGGATTCTAAGGAGGTGTTTTTTTCATCCTTTGATTTGTTCAAAGGAGGTGTTCATCCCTAGTGGGATTCTAGGGAGGTGTTCATCCTTAGTGGATTTCTAAGAAGGTGATTGTCTTTTTAATTAGTTTACTTTTTACTGGTTCTTCTGTTGAGTTGATTGTAATTTGTAAACTGAATTTGAAAGATAGTGAATTGCGAGTCACTCTTGTGTTAAGAGTTGACTGGGAATTGGATGTAGGGTAGGCTATACCCGAACCAGTATAAATCCTTGTGTGCTCTTCTCTTTCCCTTATCTCTTTCTCTTTTCCTGATTATATTATCGCTTCCGCTTTATCTGTGTTTAAACAAATTATTGACTCACAAATAAATTTTTAATTTGATATCTATTTTAATTTGTGCATCTATTCACCCTCCTCTAGATGTCATTTGTCTAACAAGTGGTATCAGAGCTTGGTTAGATAAGATATTTCTAAACGATCTCTCAAGATGTCTATGCAAAATCAGGTTTACAGGGAAGGAGCCTCAATAAACAGACCACCATTATTTGAAGGAGAAGACTATCAATTTTGGAAAGCAAGAATGGAAATATTTTTACAAATACTAGATTACGGTGTTTGGGATGCTGTACTCAATGGTCCTTACATTCCGATGAGAACAACGGAGTCTGGAGCTGTTCCAAAGACTTTTGATCAATGGACGCCGGATGAAAACAAGCGTGCCCAATATGATGTAAGAGCCCGAAACGCTATTGTTTTTGCCTTAACTCATAATAAATTTTTCAGGGTCACACAATGCAAGACACCAAAAGAAATATGGAACACTCTTGAAGTAACACATGAAGGAACAAATAAAGTAAAGCGAGCATGTAAGAACACACTCACCCAGGAGTATGAATTATTTCTAATGCAGCAAAATGAAAGCATCACAGATTTCCAGACACGCTTCACACATATAGTAAATAACTTGAAAGCATTAGGAAATAGTTTTGACAATGAGGAGTTGAACACAAAGATCTTGAAATCCTTAGACAAGAATTGGCAACCAAAGGTCACTGCTATTACAGAATCAAAGGATCTCACAAAAATGAATATTTCTACTCTATTTAGAAAACTGCGAAAACATGAGATGGAGTTACAAAGGTTAAAGAACGGTGAACAGAATCAAACCATGACGATAACTCTAAAAGCAGAAAAATCTTCACAAGATGAAAGCGAAAATGAAGGTAAGTTTTCGGATTCTGATATGTCTCTTTTTGTTAAACAATTTTCTCGCTTTATGAAGAATAGGAAAATGAGACAGTAAAGAAAGGAGAAAACAAATAAATTTCATTGCTATGAATATGGAAAACCTGGTCATATCAAACCAGACTGCCCAGAACTTAAGAAAGAGAAGAAAGATGTGAAAGAGAAGAAGAAAGAGAAGAACGATACCTATAAGAGCAAACACAAAGCTTATATTGCTTAGGAGGATAATGATTCTTCCACAACACAAGAGAGTTCTTCTAAAAGCAGTGATGGAGAAGAAGAAGTAAATATTTGCTTGATGACAAAAAGTGATGATGAAGCCTCATCACAGGTAAGCAGTACAAATTTCTTAAATGAATATGATAAGTTATTTAAAGAATATCAAGATATGTATGAAGGTTTTACCAAGTTATCTAAGAAATACAATGCACTTAGACAAAAGTTTAATGCATTAGAAAATACTGTTGGTATTCTTGAAAAAGAAAATGAGTGCTTAAAGAAAGATGTTGAGAAATTTAAAACTTTATCTAAAAATAAAGAAGTTGTTAAACCTTGTGAAAATTGTAATCTTTTAGAAAATGAGATTTTCAAATTAGAGAAAATAATAAGCAAGTTTTCAAAATCTTCTGAAAATCTTGATTCTATATTAGGTTATCAAAGAGGGAATTCTAGCAAAACTGGACTTGGTTACAAACCCAAAGAAAGTCTAGAACCTCATAAAACTATTTTTGTGAAAGAGTCAAGGAAAACAGATGTGAAACCAGTTTCAAAAACTTTAAGAAACTCATTTAGGCCTTTTCAAAAAAAATCAACATGTTTTTATTGAATGAAATTAGGTCATACATCAAATAGATGTTACATAAAACATTTTGGAATATCTAATGGCAAATATGAATGGGTGCCTAAAGGAACAAAGTATTTATACATGTCTAGATGATAGTTTGAGCATCTAATTGATTATCGGAATCGAAATTTTTTTTCTTGTTATCATAATCAATTATGTTGAAAGTTTGAATTTATGAAAATTTGAAATTATTAAAGTTTGAAATTTTACGAGTTTGAGATTTTTTTAAAAAAATTGTAGTATTAAATTTTTGAAATTTGAAATTTTGCAATTTGATATTTTTGAAATTTGAAATTTTGTAGTTTGAGATTTTGAAATTTGAAATTTTTGCAATTTGAGATTTTTGAAATTGAATTTGAATTGGAATTTGAAATTTGGGATTAGAAATTTGAATTTGAAATTTGTTGGAATTTGAATTTAAAATTTGAAATTTGTTGCAATTTGAATTTGAAATTTGAAATCTGGAATATGAGTGAATTTGAATTTGAAAGTTGCCTAAACAAGAAGATTGCAATTGGGGGAAACTGCTGCATTTCATTCCATTATCTCTATAATCATTTTATTCCCCTATATTTCTCTCTCTTTATTTGTCTTGGGTATCCTAGATATTGTCTCTTTATTATGATGTTCTTCTCTATGACACTTTGTAATGCATTATCTTCTCTACCTTGATTTATGTACTAATATGTGCAAATCTATTCCTAATTTCTATTGCAATATTTTTCATAATTATCAATGAAACAAAGAGATATTTTGATGATATTAATTTGTGTGAAACAGGGGGAGATTTTTTTTTTCTCTTATAATATTTTTTATGATTATCAATGAAATAGGGGGAGATTGTTTGATGAATTAAAATCTGTGTGAAATTCATTCCTATCTCTAAATTAAAAAATGGGAGTTAAGAGAAGTCTTTGCTCATATGAGTTAGGGGGAGTCTTGTTATTAATATATCCAGGGGCAGATTAAGAGACTCTGACACTTGATACAAATATGTGTTAATCTGTGCTAATCTTGAGCTGACTATATAGAGTCAAACATTTTAATTCATTTCAGGTGTTTCCTTGATCATCATAAAAAAGGGGGAAATTGAAAGCAATGAGGGGGAGATTGATGGAAATGTCCTTACATTCCCAAGAGATGATTTTGATGATGATTCAAGTCAACTACATTCAAGTCAACACCATTCAAGATGAATTAAGGACAAGCTGAATTTAAGACGTTGGTGAAAATGTGAAACATTTCCCTACATGCCCAAAATATGTTTTTGATAAAGATGATGATTCAAGAAAGCCCAAGATGATTCTTGAAGACTAGATAGAGTCTTAGAATACTAGATATGGAGGTACAAGTTGATGAAGTAATATTATACATAAGCCTCCAAAGCACAAGTGTGATAAAATTCATAACATGATATTTTTCTCTGTCATAATCAATTATGATGCATCAGAAATGGAAAAATGATTTTCTATGTCATAATTGATTATACTGGTAACATAATCAATTATGACAATTCAAATTTGAAAAATATATCTGTTTTAAAGAATAAATGTTTTTGAATACATCTTGATTTTCTCTATGATATTATTAATGTCCAACAATCATTTTCTGATGCTATTTTTCTATTTAATTAAGTTTTGATGAAAAATAAAAAATACACAATTACAGAATTCGAAAATATAATTTACATTCAATCAGTTTTGAGAAAAGAATTCTGAGCAAGACAACAGAGATATTTTACACCTTCTAAGAAAACCCTCTTCTCTACTGCCTTCTGTGCTCTCATGTTAATCACACTTGTTCTTGGAGATTGACATTCTACAAGCTTCTACAATTTGTTGTCTCCATTACCCAGGTGTGACTGTTCTTATTTTTATTACCTTCATCCTTTTTGTATTGGTGGAAAAGGAGGTGTTTTTCATCCCTAGTGTGATTCTAGGGAGGTGTTCATCCTTAGTGAGATTCTAAGGAGGTGTTTTCATCCTTTGATTTGTTCAAAGGAGGTTTTCATCCCTAGTGTGATTCTAGGGAGGTGTTCATCCTTAGTGGGATTCTAAGGAGGTGTTTTTTCATACTTTGATTTGTTCAGAGGAGGTGTTCATCCCTAGTGGGATTCTAGGGAGGTGTTCATCCTTAGTGGGTTTCTAAGGAGGTGATTGTCTTTTTAATTAGTTTACTTTTTACTGGTTCTTCTACTGAATTGATTGTAATTTGTAAACTGAATTTGAAAGATAGTGAATTACGAGTCACTCTTGTGTTAAGAGTTGACTGGGAACTGGATGTAGGGTAGGTTATACCCAAACCAGTATAAATCTCTATGTGCTCTTCTCTTTCCCTTATCTCTTTCTCTTTTCCTGATTATATTATCGTTTCCGCTTTATCTGTGTTCAAACAAATTATTGACTCACAAATAAATTTTTAATATTTGACATCTATTTTAATTTGTGCATTATTCACCCCCCTCTAGATGCCATTTGTCTAACACCCGGGTCTGAGCAAGCTTAGAATTAGAGCGGTTGTGTAGCAATGCCGCTTAGAATGTACTTTCCGGTTGGTCATTGTAAGAACCCTAACTAGAGTCTGTTTGCTTCATTGGTACTCTCACCTCTGGTCGTTCATCGACTGTTGTGGGAAATGCTGTGAAGTGAGCCATAACTCTAGTGACTTTCTACCATTAAGATCAGGGAGCCCACCTGGTGAGTATACATAAGTTGCCCTAGGTCCTTAGATGTTACTCTGAACCGTGATAAGGCACCAAGGGAGAATCTTGCATTCCTACCTCCCACCTTATTTAAATGCATTCACATCTTTAAGTCTGTTTGCATTCGCATTCATCTCATTTTTTTTCTGACTCTTTTGGGCTTATGCAGGAAAGAAATCATAGAGTAGTTTGAATATTTCGACAAAAGGTGAAAATTAATATGGGGTCTTGAGAAGAGAAAGAATTTAATCCAAGTACTACTCTGAGGAAGAAATTGCGGATAAGGGTCAAGGAAGAGAATATGTCTAGTCTAGTGGAATTGGGGCGAAAGTTGAAGACAATACGGAGGGATGCCTTTAGAAAGAAATATGGGAATTTGTTGAATCTAATGGAGGTGGAGGTACAGAGAGCAGCAATCACTGCCTTGGTCCAATATTATGACCCCCCATTGAGATGCTTCACTTTTCCAGATTTTTAGTTGGCTCCGACGATAGAGGAATTTGAACAAATTTTAGACCTACCTCTAGAGAATCGAGTTCCATACCAATACGCGGAACACTCCACTTCCATCCCGATGATGGAAAATATCATGAATTTACTACCCAGGGAACTGGAAAGTCGCTTAGAAGTTAGAAATAAAGTAAAGAGCTTCTCCCGAAGATACCTGGAGCAATATTTGCACCACTTGAGCGACATTGAGGATTGGGAGACATTTGGCGATGTATTGGCCCTCACTCTTTATGGCATCATGGTGTTTCCTAATTTTGAGGGCTTCATGGACTTTGCGGCGATTGATGTGTTTGTGGCAAGCAAGACCCGATCAAAGAATCCGGTCACAATAGTACTAGCAGACGTATATGGAATGATGAACTTTGCATACCAGAGGAAAGGGAAAAAGATCTTATGCTGCCTCCCTGCACTTTATGTATGGCTCACATCTCGAGTATCCAACAGGTCTATCCGAGCCAGCTGTCCGATAGAAGAATCATTGAGGGGCAAATTAGATGTGATAAGCGGGGATGGATGGGCGCAGTTTTTTGCTGGCTTAAATGAAGAAAAAATCAAGTGGCATCCGACGTGGCAGCAAAGAACAAGTTTCACCTACAATTGCGGGAATTATCCCAATGTACCCCTTATAGGTACTAGGGGTTGCATCAACTACAATCTTGTGCTAGCCCAAAGGCAGTTTGGTTACCCTCTAAGGGGAGTGCCTACACCAGATTTCGTTACTCTGACAATTTATTATGAGGATGGCCATTTCATGGAGGTACTCCGACGCATCAGAAGTGCATGGGGAAAGATATACATTGACAAAAGGCCCAAAGCTAGAAGTATGGATGAAAGAGCCAGTTATAGGCAGTGGATCACGGAAAGGGTGGAAGTAATTAAATTGCCATCCAGGCTGATTACTCCTAGCTCTAAAGTAGCGAAATAGTCCCAAGATATTAATACCGAGGGAATAAAGCGGTTAAAAGTTGAGATGGAGAAGATAAGGCTGGAGAATATAAAGATGTTGGATGATCTTCAAGCTTTGCGTCACGACTATACAAAAATCCAAGGAGAGAGGGAAGAAAAAGTGCAAGCATATGAGAGAGTCTTGAGAGAGCAAAAATCAGAAAGAGAGTACACTTTCAGGATCAAGCAAGATCTTGTTGCAGCAAACACTGAACTAGCGATGAGAGTGCGGGAAAGAGACAAGGCATTGACGGCTGAGCATCAGTGGAAACATCTTCATAACTAGGCAAAGAGGGATAAGAAAGAAGCACTAAGAAAGTGGTGAGATGTGCAAATCTAGATCAACCTCTTGGAACAACAAATGAGGGAGATGGTCGCAACATGCGAAGATAAGATGAACAAAGAGCATTGGGAGGCAATGGAGATGGAATAAAGGTACCAAACAGTGGTAGCGCGAATGGAGAATCTCATCACTGAGCAAGGAGAAATAGCGCGACATTGGAAAAATAGTTTCTCGCAACTTGTTGCCCTGGCCAACGGGGCGATCCATGACATTCCCTAGATGTTGTGTGATGTTGAATATGTAATGTCATTTTTTAATAGCCCAAGGAGATCAAGAACTTTATTAATCATTGTAAGGAGTTAGTGGGTAGGATGAACGAGTTGATCCTTAATGCCAAGGATTGATTGTATTTCTGGGACGAATGTACTAGACCCTATCTCTTTAGAGGATGAGTAGACATTTCAGAGGATATGGTCGAATCCCATGTTAATTTCCACCATTAATGCCAATATATTCATATGACTTTATGGTTTCTAACTGATTTTTGTCATCTTCATTTTTCTTATCGCATTTTTCTAATTTATGTTAATAAAATAAATAATAGGGAGGAAGTGACTGGGCAAACAAATAACGACTAAGCCACCGCGACACCCCTATAGGACCCGAGCCAATCAGAGGAGGATGGAAGAATGGGAAACTGCACAAGAGGTGATGAGGGCTGACATTAATCAGCTGAAAGACTAGATGGGCCAGATCCTCGAGGCACTGAAGGCCCTCAAGAACTCGGATGAAGCTCTTCCCCCTCCAGGTTTCCTCCCCGGTCATTCAATGGCACCATTCGGTAGCGTTCAAGTTCAACCGTTTCCTCAATATGGCGTACCCCCTGGTTATACCCCGCCTACTGCGGGGTACCAAGAGGAAGGCACTGCCGCCTTCGCCAGGGCCTCTGCGGACATGGTTGAACCTTTTCCAAATACACAAGAGCCGCTTCGGGCCTCTTTTTAGGCACAGGAATCTGCAACTTATATGCCTCTGACCCACACTTTGGGAGAAAGTATGGAAGCCGCCCCAGATGACTATACCGCAGAAAGATGTGCGTGTAACGGTCGGGGAGGGACTGCAAATGAAGCCTCTGTACCAGACTAACAGGCATGAGGTAACTGCTCAGGTTATTGAAGTCATGGACAAATTTGACATTCTGGGAGAAAGGTTAAGAGCCATTGAGGGTGGAGGGTTTGGTTTTGGCGACGCCGCTGGGTTATGTCTTGTGCCCGACATCATGGTGCCTCCAAAATTCAAAGTGCCAGATTTCGAAAAATACCGAGGGAACACTTGTCCTAAGAACCATTTGACCATGTACTGTAGAAAAATGGCAGCCTACACTCACGATGATAAGATGTTGATCCACTTTTTTCAGGATAGCTTAGCTAGTGTGGCCCTTAACTAGTACATCCACCTCGAACCCTCCCGTATTCGGATCTGATGAACGCATTCTTAAAGCAGTATTAGTATAACATTGACATGACACCCAACAGGTTGCAATTGCAGAGTATGGGGAAACGTGAGAAGGAAACTCTGAAGGAATATGCCCAGAGATGGAGAGAGGTGGCAGCGCAAGTGGAGCCTCCGTTACACGGTAATAAATGGTGGCTATGTTTATTGACACATTGCAGTCTCCGTTTTACGAGCACATGATAGGCAATGTCTTGTCAAACTTTGCGGACATTGTCATTATTGGCGAAAGGGTTGAGGTCGGCCTCAGAAATGGGAGAATCGTACACACCTCATCTACATCTCCAGCTGCAAGAAAGACTGGACACAATTTGGGGAAGAAGAAAGAAGGTGAAGAGCACGCAACGTCTTCTAGATCTGCTTGGGTCAGGCGAGCCCCCGTCCACTACGGGCAGGACTACCAACAATCTACATCCCAATTTCCCTCTATCATCAACTCCATGCCTGTTTACTGCCCGCAATCCCAACAAGTTGCGCATCAGGTACAGGCCACCCAGGGTTCGTCCTCCCAATCCTAGCCTGTGAGGATTAATTTGAATCTCCAAAATGGGTCGAGCCGTAATTCAACCCCGAAGAGGAACTCTGGGCAAGAAAATAACTTTGTGCATTTCACTCCCATTCTGGTCACTTACATAAAGTTGTTGCCCAATCTCCTGCGCAATGGTTTAGTTGTCGTTTTCCCTTTAAAGCCTGCACAACCCCCGTTCCTGCCAAATTACGATGTTAATGCGCGATGTGAATATCATGGCGAAGCTGCCGGACACTCCACCGAGAGATGCCTTGGCCTTAAGCATAAGGTACAAGCATTGATTGATTGCGGGTGATTGAGCTTCCAAGAGGACAAGCCCAATATTGAGAATAATCCACTAACAGGACATGGAGGTGCTTCCGCCAATGCTGTGGGGGGTGAAGACGAATACTCATTCGTGAAAAGGGCAAGTAAGATTAAAACCCCGAAAGGTTTCATCTTTGAGAAGCTACAGGAGTACAAGATGTTGCACCAGAGGTATGTCAAAGGAGAGGTGTGCGACCTTCATCTAGGAGCGAAACATTCTTTAGAGCATTGTTCAGAAGCCGAGAGGATATTACAATGTCTCATAGACACCCATAAAATCCAAATCAATAGTGTGCAAAAAGAAGGGGAGGTGTTCATGCAAACGGGCGGGGAGCAAGAGCTGACGTTGCCAAAACCGTTAGTGGTGCTTTTCACTAAAACTTCACATCCACCTCTATCTCAGGGAAGGCAACCCATTCTAATTCAAGTACCCTCCCCTTTCCCGTACGAGCGCGAAAAGGTGTTCCCTTGGAAGTATGGCGTAAATGTGTTAAAAGAGGGGAGGACGGACAACACCCTTTATGCCGACACCTTAAGGGTCAATAATATCTCTATCATAGGGGGTGTGACGAGGAGTGGTCGTTTTTTCTCACTACCTAATATGAGGACGACAAGAAACCAGGAAGGAAAGGTCCAGGCTGGAAAGGTAGAGACCGAGGGCGAAAAAGAATCCCTAAAAGGAAAGGCTATACAGGGGGATGTGAAGCCAGAAGGAAAAGACATTAAGATGAGAAAAGATGTATCCGATGAAGAAGCTTGCGTGTTCCTTAAATTTATCCAATAGAGCGAGTACAAGGTGGTCGATCAATTGAATCGAATGCTCGCCAGAATCTCTCTACTCGAGCTATTGATGCATTCCAACACTCATAGGAAGTTGTTAATGGAGGTCTTGAGTAGTGCTCATGTGGATCAGGGAATATCACTGGATAAATTTGAAGGGATTGTTAGTAATATCACCGCCAACAATTACCTCACTTTTACTGAGGAGGAGATTCCAATCGAGGGAAGAGGACATAATAAGGCTCTACATGTCTCTGTCAAGTGCCTAGACCATGTCATTGCACAGGTACTCATCAACAATGGCTCATCTCTGAATGTATTGCCAAAAGCCACACTCGATAAGCTGCCATGTAGGTAAATGCATATGAAACCCAGCGCTATGGTGGTAAGAGCGTTTGATGGAAGCAAGAGAGAAGTGATGGGAGAGATGGAACTACCGATTCAGGTAAGTTCGTGCACCTTCCAGGTTACCTTCCAAGTAATGGATATTTTGCCCGCATATAGTTGTTTATTGGGACGACCATGGATCCATGCAGTCGGGGTTGTGCCCTCCATGTTGCACCAAAAGTTGAAGTTTGTAATGGGGGACAAATTGATCATAGTCTCCGGGGAAGAAGACTTACTGGTGAAAGGGCCATTGTCTACCAAATATATTGAGGCGACCGAGGAAGCTTTGGAAACATCATTTCAGTCCCTAGAAATTGTGAACAATGCATATGTAGAACCGTTCCAAGTCAAGCTCCATTTGTCATGTGCAGCCCTGATGATGGCCAAAGTCTTCTTAAAAAATGGGTTCAAGTACGGGAACAGGCTCAAAAAGAATAATCAAGGTTTGATGTTCCCCTTGGAGATTCTAGAAAACAAAGGCAGATATGGCTTAGGGTACAAGCGTACCAGGGAAGATAGAAAGAGGGTGATGGAAGAGAGGAAGGAGAGGAATTTGGCCCGCTTGGAAGGACGTGAGCCCATTATTGGAAGGATCCCCATCTGTGATATTAAGCAGAGCTTACGCAGCATTGGGTGGGTAAATGCTGAACAAGTGGCAACTGCCGAGGAGAGGGTCGGCAAAATGCAATCCAGAATTTTGTTTGCCCATGTCCTCTGAGTATGGAACTCGACAATTGGATGGTTGTAGAGTTACCCATGGTGTTTAGTACTGACGAAATGTAATCTTTTGTTTTCAAACCCATTAGCTCTGCCCAAGGCTTTGGATTTATTTTCTTTTTGTATGGGCTCACCTTCAACTTTTAGTGTCAACAATAAAAAACACATTTCATTTTTAAAATCGTGTTTACTACTATTTGGTTCATGTCTTTCTTTTTCTAATTATGAATAATCAAACTTGACAGCGAATCTTGTGAAAATAACGATGTCGATACCCTGTGCCCCGACTTGTTGATTCCTACGGATAAGCGGAAGGGGATCTTGAAGAAGATTTGGAACCACCTCCGGAACTTGTGAGAATAGTAGAACAAGAATCTAGGGAGATAAAACCACATCAGGAGGATCTAGAGGTAGTTAACTTGGGTAGTGAAAAGGAGAAGAAAAAAGTAAAGATTGACACCAATGTCGGAATCGAAACACGCAAAAGGCTTAGTGGTCTGCTAAAGGAGTTCAAGGATGTGTTTGCGTGGTCTTACCAAGACATGCCTGGATTAGATCCCAGTATAGTCCAACACAAATTTCCATTGAAGCCCAAGTGCTTACCTGTCAAACAAAGTTTGAGAAGAATGAAACCTGAGATGTCCTTGAAAATAAAAGAAGTGATAAGACAATTTGAAGCTAGATTCTTGGCTGTAGCAAAGTACCCCCAATGGGTTGCAAATGTCATTCCAGTACCGAAGAAGGATGGGAAAGTTTGAATGTGCATCGATTATCGGGATTTGAATCGAGCAAGCCCCAAAGATAATTTCCTGTTGCCCCACATCGACACGTTGGTTGACAATACTGCACAATTCTCAATTTTCTCGTTTATGGATGGGTTCTCAGGATATAATCAAATCGCTATGGCCCCCGAGGACATGAAAAAAACCACCTTTATCACTTTATGGGGCACATTGTGCTACATGGTGATGTCATTTGGGTTGAAAAATGTTGCTGCGACTTATCAAAGGGCAATGGTGACGTTATTCCATGATATGATGCATAAAGAAATTGAAATGTACATAGACAACATGATTGCTAAATCTAGATCCGAAAATGAACATATCACCAACTTAAGGAAGTTGTTTGAAAGATTGAGAAAGTTCAAGCTCAAACTAAACCCGACAAAATGTACATTCGGCATAAGATCGGGAAAGTTGTTGGGGTTTATTGTTAGTGAAAAAGGGATAGAGGTAGACCCTGACAAAGTATGAGCAATTTTGGAAATGCTCATTCCACGTACGGAAACTAAAGTTCGAGGGTTCTTGGGTAGATTAAACTACATGGCTAGATTTATCTCCCAATTAACCGTAACGTGCGAGCCCATATTCAAGTTGTTACATAAAAGCCAACCGGTCCAATGGAATGAGGATTGTCAAGAGGCATTCGATAAAATTAAACAATACTTGAGGGAGCTCCAGTACTCCGCCCGCCAGTGTCAAGGAGACCACTCATCTGTATTTGACAGTGTTGGAAGAATCAATGGGTTGCGTCCTCGGGCAACATGACAAAACCGGGAAGAAGGAGCATGCCATCTACTACTTAAGCAAGAAATTCACTGGTTGCGAACAAAGATATTCTTTCTTGGAACGAACCTGTTGTGCACTAACGTGGGTTGCTCATCGACTAAGGCAATATATGCTTTGTCATAATACCTGGCTGATATCTAAAACAGATCCAATCAAATATATCTTCGAGAAACCGACTCTCACAGGTAGAATAGCTCGATGGAAGATACTACTATCAGAATATGACATCGTATATGTTACACAAAAGGCTATCAAAGGAAGGACCATAGCTGAATATTTAGCTCATCAACCCCAAGATGACTACCAACCTATGCAACCTGAATTCCCCGACGAGGGTATCCTGACCTTGTTCGATGAAAATAGAGATGTGAGTGAGGGAAACAAGTGGAAATTATTTTTTGACGAGCCTTCTAATGCATTAGGGCACGGGGTTGGCGCAATGATCATATCCCTAAAAAACAAATACATACTGATGACGACAAGACTATGCTTCAACTGTACTAGTAATATTGCGAAATATGAAGCGTGTGCCTTGGGTATTAGAGCAGCCATAGAATCCAAGGTAAAGGTACTGGACGTATACGGTGACTCAGCTTTGGTTATTCATCAGTTGAAGGGAGAATGGGAAACTAGGGATCCTAAATTGATCCCCCACTAGGCATACATCAAAGGACTGGTGGAGTATTTTTATACTATCGTACTCCATCACATCCCGAGAGAGGACAATCAACTGGCAGATGCCTTGGCTACCCTATCTGTGATGTTTGAGTTAACCTGAGAGGAAGAATTACCACTGATCAGGTTAAGGAGCCATGAACAACCTGCATATTGTCACCTCGTCGAGAGAGAATCAGATGGCAAACCGTGGTATATTGATACCAAGCGTTACCTACAAGATCGAAAATACCCCCGAGTCAGTGTCAGAAAATGATAAGAGGACATTGAGGAGGTTGGCCTCGCGTTTCATATTAAACGGAGATGTGTTATACAAAAGAAATCAGGATATGATGCTTCTCAGATGTATTGAGGCAAGGGAAGCAGATCAGATGATGAGAGAAATCCATGAGGGCTGCTTCGGTACTCATATGAACGGGCATGCCATGGCTAGAAAACTCTTGAGGGCGAGTTACTTCTGTTTGACCATGGAAAGAGACTGTTGTTTACACGTAACAAGATGACATAAGTGCCAAGAATATGCCGACAACATCAATGCGCCACCAAAACCCTTGAATGTTTTGACAACACCGTGGCCTTTCTCTATGTGGAGAATAGATGTGATCAGAGCCATAGAACTGAAAGCCTCCAATGGGCACCACTTCATTCTGGTAGCGATTGATTATTTCACCAAATGGGTGGAGGTTGCGTCGTATGCCAATGTAACAAGGAACATTGTGTTAAGGTTTATCAAGAGGGAGATAATTTGTAGATATGGGTTACCCAACAAGATCATCACAGACAACGCTACCAAATTGAATAACAAGATGATGACAGAGTTATGTGATGATTTTAAAATTGAACACCATAACTCTTCTCCTTATCGCCCTAAAATGAATGGGGCAGTGGAGGATGCAAACAAGAACATCAAGAAAATCATACAGAAGATGGTGGTGACATATAAGGACTGACACGAAATGTTTCCCTTTGCTTTGCATGGGTACCATACTTTAGTTCGAACATCGACGGGAGCGACCCCTTTTTCGCTTGTATATGGGATGGAGGCAATACTGCCTTTTGAAGTGGAGATTCCTTCTTTAAGGGTATTGATGGAAGCCCAATTAGAAGAGGCCGAATGGACTCAAGCCCGTTTTGACCAGCTCGATTTCATTGAAGAAAGGAGACTGACAGCTATCTGCCATGGCCAACTCTACCAAAGGAGGATGAAAAAGGCCTTCGATAAAAAATTCATTCCGTGATAATTCAAAGAGGGCGACTTAGTATTGAAGAAAATCCTACCAATTCAAAAGGATCATAGGGGGAAGTGGATCCCAAGCTATGAAGGACCGTATGTAGTAAAGAGAGTTTTTTTCGGAGGAGCCCTGATCCTCACCAGAATGGATGGGGAAGAGTTGCCTCTGCCGGTCAACTCCGACACAGTGAAGTTCTACGCCCATAAATAACATCAGTCTTACCCCAAAGTTTGTCTTTATCCCATTTTTTCTTGTCACTATGTCTTTAAAATTTACATTTGTCTATGATCACCATGGGTTTAATTCACAAGGCATGCAATAATTCAACCTTCAGCAAAGTGAGTCCTAAAGGGGTGTTGCATATAAAAAATAAAAATAATAAAAAATGATGACAAATGAAAAAAAAAACAAATTGAATCTTGAGTTAATTATTTCTTTTCAACAATCATCAAATTCATCACATTTTTAAATAATTTTTTCAAAATAATTTAAAAAAAATGGAAAGTTTAAAATTTTTGAAAAAAAAGAGAGAATAGTGGTGGGAAATGTCATGTGCTTTCTTCAGTCTAATGCCTTGATAAAAGACGACAAGCTGACATTTTCCTTTGAAGTATTCATAGGTGTGATGCTTGAAACCCTTCAACCCATCCATCCCTCCTTAAAATAAACGGATTTGCTCTAGTAAAGTTCACCATTGTCCAGGGTAAAGTAACTTCATGCTGAAGCAACTCTATTGGGTTTATCTTGTTTATAAAAAAAATATAAAGAATATTCCACTAGACTAAAAACCCACAAGGGCGGTTTAGGAAAAAAGAAGGACAAAGAAAATAAATAATAAAAAGGCAATTCATGTCGAAAGTAGTCAAATTTTGTTGTAAGATCAATCTTTGCGAAAATAAGGCAATCATAATCTAAAGTGATGTGTGGCCATGTTTCTTTATCCCAAAAAATATATAAACAATATCCCTTGCTATCCCTTTTGAGCCAAAAATATATATTTTTTTCTGTCAAATTACCCCTAAACAAGGATTTCTCATATGAAAAGTCAACTCATTGTTACATCAAGTGCATTTAACAGTTGACATTCAACAAAAAAGGAAGAAAAGAGAACGTAAGAGAAAAGCACAAAAGAAAAGAAAAGCAAATCATCCTTCAAGAAATAGGATGAATCCAGAGTCTGGAAGCATCTTGGAAAAAAAATAAAAAATCAAAAAAAGAAAAGGAAAATGCTGGACAAATCAAACATTGGTTATAAATGCCGAATAACTTGGGTTGACAATCCTTGTTTCAAATAACCTGCAAACACTATTTTAAGCCTTAATACCCTTTTTTTTCATAGTCATTAACCCATAGCCACATTACAAGCCGAATAAAAATCCACACTGATTAAGGATTGGTTGTCTGATTTTTGCAACGCTTGATCCTATGATAAGATTTCTTGATTAACGACATGATTGTTAAAAAAAACATAAAAAAAAGAAAAAAAAGCAAAGTTCTTGAACTATCTTAAACAGTCGATAAGCCAGGTGAAGGGGTAATCTTGTCTCTTTTGCCATGCCATCACCAAAATGAGAGGCAATCTTGTCGCTTTTGTCATGCCATCACCAAATGAGGGGCAATCCTACCTATCGCACCGTTCTTCTGGGGCAATCTTCTTCATTTTTATCACAACTATCGAATGGGGCAATCCTTCTACTATCCTACGATTACCTTGGGATCAATTCTTCCTATGTTTGTCACCTTCCACCATCAAAATAGGGGCAATCATGTCCATCTCTTTCCTACCACTGTTATAATGGGGCGTAACCCACATTTTTCCCTAACCTTTTGTCATTTAGCTTCACTACAGCTCGTAACTAGAGCAACATTGCCTATTTTTGTAACTCCACCTCATGCAGTTTTTTCTGGGGAAACTCCCTACATAACTTGACATCATCACCAACTTCCTTCAAGCTAATCAACTTAGCCAAACAAGCCATATCTCCAAACAACCAGTCAAGCAAACATCTGATTCTTCAATGTTTCAAAAGAAAATGTCAATGTGGTCATACTTCAGTCATTGCATTGGGCTTCAGGATTTGCAATGTTCCCCCCCCCCCGACTTGCATTCTCTAAAGTAAATAAAATGACAACTTTTCATGGATTTGATGATTACGAAGGGAATAATCAATTCAAAATGCTTGCATTCGTAAAAAGTAAAAAAAAATCAATCAAAAGAGAGAAAAGAGAAAAAGAAAGAAAGAAAGAAAGAAAGAAAGAAAACAAATAAACATAGTGTTTTTAGCTTTCCTATCATTAACATGCATTATACATCCCTGTTTCTCATACAAGCAACCATACATCCATATTGATATCTATATCAAAATCATGCATCTTTGCCTCTTATTTTGGAATCTACATCAGCAACATGCATCCATCAACACATACAGTCACATTGACATTAACATTAACCACATGCATCCATGCATCCTTATCTACATCAACAACATGCATCTACAATGGCATTTACAACATCCATACATTCATACAAACATTAAATCTTATCGACTCATCATCACGTTTTGCATTGGCACCCCCATGCATCCGTACATTCAAATTTGCGCATGCATTATCGCATCCCCACTTGCTTAATATGCGTGCATTCATGCATCCTCGTCTCTCACATCAACATCGTCATTTAAGCCCAGTATCTCCCTAACACCTGCATCTAGCCTGCGTAACTGGAATCTGCATTAAAAAAAAAGAGTCTAGTTTTCCCTAGCAACATCAAACATCTTTTTCAAATAGTTTCGATTGATGATTAGTCCCTTCCATAGGCGATCTATACATCCATTTCAAGCAGTTAGGATTGACGGTCAGTCCCTTCCATGGGCGACCTATACATCCATTTTCAAGCAGTTCAGATTGATGGTCATTCCCTTCCACCGGCGATCTATACATCCATTTTTAAATAGTTCGGATTGATGATCAGTCCCTTCCATGGGCGACCTATACATCCATTTTCAAGCAGTTCGGATTGACAGTCAGTCCCTTCCATGGGCAATCTATACATCCATTTTCAATTAGTTTGGATTGACGATCAGTCCCTTCCACGAGCGATCTATACATCCATTTTCAAATAGTTTGAATTGATGATCAGTCCCTTCCACGGGCGATCTATACATCCATTTCAAGCAGTTAGGATTGATGGTCAGTCCCTTCCATGGGCGACCTATACATCCATTTTGAAGCAGTTCAGATTGACGGTCAGTCCCATCCACGGGCGACCTATACATCCATTTTCAAGCATTTCGGATTGACGGTCAGTCTCTTCCACGAACGATCTATATCCTTTTAAATTTCTTGTCATATTTCGGATTGATAATTTGTCTCATTGACGAGCAACCTATACGTCCTCTTTTTGTCGTAGTTCTTGAAACCCCAACGAAATTATTGCTTCTATCTTTACTTATCTTTTACTATGATCATACGAAAATTAAATTTTCATATTATCTAGTAAAAGTTAAGTAAAGAGGGGCAACTGTCAACACCCAATTTTGTCTGGGTAAATAAAAATAAATAACATTTGTTTTGAAAATATGAAGAAAGAATGATTAAAAAAAAAGGGAGAAGAAAAAAAATAGTTCCATTTTTATTAATATTTTATTTTTTTAAAATAAAAAAAAAGGGGATGAAAAATGTATGATTAAAAAATATACAATTTTCTCTTATTAGCATGTTATACTTTCAAGAAAAAAAGAAAAATAATAATAATAAATTTTCTTTTTTTAACAGATTCCATTTCCTAAATAAAACAAAAAAATATATACAAAAATGATGATGTCCTTTAAGTATTTTAAAATAATAGAAGAAAAGAAAAATGTAATAATAAAAAAAAGAGGAGAAATGGGCCATTTTTTTGTTTTGGCACAATTTCTTTTTACATTAGGTTTGTTCTTTAACCTAGGAGAGGTCTTTAAAAAGGGAAAAGAATAAGGGAGAGAGACACAATTTTCGGAGCCGCATTTTGGGAGTAAAAAAAAATTCTGAGACAGAGATTAGGTCACTATCTTGAGGTAATTCTCTCATTGGTATTTTTTATTTGTTTATTATTTTTCTCGCATCTTCATTTTTTTTATCCCCGCGGCTTGAACCTCTGCCTCCTGGAGCCCCACACTACCTCACTCATACCTTTCTTCCCTCTTGCGGCCTCGCATCCCAACCTTCCACTCACCACCCTTAACCTTCATCCCGCAGCCCACCACCATAGGTCCAGTCCCACCTCTTTGCATCTTAACTCTCACCACACGACACCTTGAACCCTAGCCCCCATCACCTCGTCGCACTTGTCCTAACCCCTCTGCCACTCCCTTTCACCCACTCACACTTGCTGGTCTTCTTCTCACCTAGCCACCACGGGCTTTGGCCACGCTGCCAACTCCTCACCGTAGCCCTGTGCTTGTGACCCCCCCCGTTGCCAGCCCCGGTCGCGTGTGCGTTCGTGACCCCTCTGCTTCCTTCACCTGCATCCTCATCGGAACCCTGGTCGCGACTTGCCCCAAGCAGATCACTGCATGTCCTCTCAACCTTGCTTTATCGTACCACTGGCGACCGAAAAGAGCAGGTGCCTGAATGCCCCTCCCTGTGAATCACTGGCTAACATGAAGCCCGTGGAGGAGATCAAATCTCTCTCAAGGATCTGGGGTGGAAATCGAAACCAGGACATTGTTTGGTATTGAGTTCATCTTCTTGGAATTTTGTTGTGTGTGGGTTTGTTAGTATTGTTCTGTTTGATTGCTAGCATTTGTGGGGAAACTTGTTGTTGAGTTTATTGTTCTTTGATTGCTCCTGTCTAGGATATGGACTGAATAATGTTCACCTTGCAGTTGCCAAGTTTGGGGTTTTTTTTTTCTTTTGGACTGTTATTAAGGACTGTGGGTCCTATTTTGATTATGTTGTTGCGATGCCATTATGCTATTGGATTTTTGTTCAAACTTGATGTGCAGATTTTAGTCTCATAAATTGTAGTAGGGTGCACTTATTCATAGTTGAGTATGGTTGTTCATTCCTTATTGTGTTATTTTGTCCTGTAAATGTTTATGGATTCTTATTTTAAACGTGGTATAGTTATTGGGGAATTACAAGTTCTGGGTGATTCTAAGGAGTGTTTGATTTGAATTGATTTCTTTTGTGTTGTGTGATCATGGGCTGAAGTTGTCGATTAATTGTGGTCTAATTTAGATAGGGTTACAGGTTTGATCTAGGATTTTGGATCCTAGTTGTGGACTTTACTGATTTATATATTGATTTTATTATTTAGATCGGAATGGATTATTGGACTGGGTTGTGCTATTATTATGTTGTTTGGATCCTGTGGGGACTTAATCAGGTTTTGGTGTTTGTGCAAGATTAAATGGACTATTTCTAATCTTAGACTGGATTATGCTATTTGGATTGTGCAAGGTTGAATGATGTTACATATTTTAAACTGCGATAGGCACTTACACGTTGACTTTAGGGCTGTTGACCCACGTCCCTGGGTTATTGGCCCTTGTGTTCCATTTAGGGTTGTCGGCCTCGCGTTCGGTCTAGGGTTGTCGGCCTCGCGTTCGATCTAGGGATGTTGGCCCCGCGTTCAATCTAGGATTGTTGGCCCCACGCACGATTTAATAATTTTTGACATCTGATATCTATTTTTAAATAAACTTTGAGGTACGGGTATGACCACTCATGTTGTTATGTCCTCTATTTTTAAATAAACTTTGAGGTACGGGTACGACCACTCGCATCGTTATGTCCTCTATTTTTAAATAAACTTTGAGGTACGAGTATGACCACTCGCGTTGTTATGTCCTCTATTTTTAAATAAGCTTTTAGGTATGGGCACGACCACTCGCGTCGTCATGTCCTTTCCTTCTAAATAAATTTTGAGGTATGGCTACAGCCACTTGCATCGTCATGTCCTCTCCTTTTAAATACATGTTGAAACACGGGTATGGCCGCACGCGTCATTATGTGTCTTCAAATCATCAAAAACAATATTCAAAACCCAAAATAAAATATGAAACCTTTTCAAAAAACAAAATTTTCAAAAATTAATCAAACACACAAATTTTTCTACAAAGAACTACGTAACCCTGATTTCTCACTTTCAATGAGAATACGTAGGAGCAAGGTCAATCCTTGTCGGGCCCCGAAAAACTAAAAATATTTTAGTCATGTTCTTTTCCTTTTTTCTTTTTCTTTCTCTATTTTATGATTTTGGAGGAAAATAAACATTTTTAAAATGACATTTAATTTTGCACACTCAACTAAGAGTAATCTTCTTAGGACGAACGTTATAGGGTGCTAATACCTTCCCTACTCGTAATCGACTCCCGAACCTGAATTTGGTTTTCATAGACCTTGTCTTATCTTTATGGTTTTTCCATAGTTTCCCTAAATAAACTATGGTGGTGACTCCAAAACTCTGACATTGATTTTTTTAAAATTTTGGTTCGTCGTCCCGCCGTGATTTCGGTTGCGACAAACGTTCATCAATGTAAGTATCAGTATACATAATCTTTCTTTTAATATAATAATTTACTTTATGAAAGAAGATAAGAGGATTAAAATGATGACTATTTTGGATAACCTATACATAGACTATCCAAAATCTTTAAAAGAGCTCAAAACTCAAGTCTTTAGGTTCATACAATTGAAGAGAAATATTAAGATTAGTAAGAAAAGAGACCAAGAAAGAGAAGATTTATCCCAAAGATATGTCTTAAATAAGAGATTTAGGTGAGACGATAGACGTGAGGAAAGAAAGTTCACCCACTTTAATACCAATGTTGAAACAATCATCTGAGAAGCTTGCAATCTAGAATTTTCATGTTACTAGAGCCAAAAGTCACACCCCTTGATGTAGAGCAATCTAAACAATGTAGATGATAAACTATGGTCATACATCTAAAAATTGCATAAAATTCTCTTACAGAAGATATTATTCGAGCAAATTCTTTGAACCATTTTATCCAAGGATATAAGCAAAAACGAGGATACATACATGAACACTCTTAATGATACATACATGAACCTCATAATAAGGAAAATCAGCTTGAAGTTGATCCCTTTGTTTCTTCAAAGATAGTAAATCCCTTACCCTCTAACCTTTACCTCGATGCATATTAGAAATGCCATTCTTCCAAAAATTTAATTATAAACATGTATAGTCCTAACACCACCTCGGTTAAGAGGCATTGGACCTACCATCACGAACATTCCCCTTTCATGGGGGTATGAGAAGCCCTCACCATACCTCATCACCTTTGTGGTCATATTGATGTGCCACATCAAGTCAATCCCAAGATTATTGATTGAGACATGGTGAAATCGGGTGAAAGAATATACACCATTGGGTTTGGAGGGATTTTGTGTGGAATCTAAGGTTGAGGTGAGATTCACAAAGTAGGAGTAATAATAAATAATAAATAGATCATCATGTTGAGGTCCATTAAGAGATACCTACTTGACCTCTTGACCATATTTCAACTTGTAAAAATACATAAATTTATTCATGGTAAGGGTCATAAGAACAATGTTACACAAATTTTGAAAATCTTTCATAAAAACTCAATTATTAAAATAAAACTGACTACGAGTGATATACAAAATGGACAATAAATCACATTTAAAATCAGTAACAAGAACAAGAACATCTAATTCTTTAAAAAAAACTTATATACAAAAGTAAAGTCTTCAACATCTAAGTCATTTTCATATAAACATGATCAATAAGAGAACAAGTCTAAACAAGAATAAACTCAACATTAGAATAAGATCAAATACTATAAGTTTTACAAATATCATCCACTGAAGATAAGGTAGTAAAGCAAAATAATAAGATGGACTCGAGAGAGGAATCCTAGCCCTTCAATTTCCTATAGTGGAGTTCAACCTACCTTAATCATTATTTTTTAAGACATTTGGTCTCGATTCTTAAAAGGAGTCATCAAGACAATGACAACCATTGTGGTAGAGGGAATATAAACTCTTTTCTCATAAGAGGGAATATAAACTCTTAGCTAATAAGATGGACTTCATGCTCACCCATCAACAACTCAACATAAATAGAATAATAGTCACAAAACCAAAAACTAAAAACAAAAGACATGATATAAAAAAAAAAAGATTCAAATGTACATAGAAAAAGATGAAAGAAAACTTGAAGATGAAAACACTCAAATAAGAAAGATGCATATATATGATAAATAGAAACAAAATGCTTTGAGTTTAAGACATTCACCAAATCATAAGCATGACTTTTAAGAAAAATCCTATAATGACATAACAATTCATAATACATCATTAGATGCAATCATAGCGAAAGACAAAAAGGCCACTAATAAAAAATAAGTAAGAACATGGGTAATGAGTAATGGCCATACCCAAACACCAATTCAAAACCAACAACTTGATACTTAAAATAAGCTCATTCCTCTTCACCAAATTAAGACTTTGAGCATATTCAAATTGTATATATATATATATATATATATATATATATATATATATATATATATATATATATATTACATTTATTACAAATATTCTTTCAATTAATCATTTAAATACATAATATTACATTAATAAAGTAATTATAAACATTAAATAATTATAAATGACTATTTATGAGAAGATTATTATAAATAATATTGTTCTATTGTTGACAAGTTAATATTTATTCTCTACTTGTTATTTTACTACTTTTATTATGATATTAATTTAAATATTAGAGTGTTTTCCCATATAGATTTCTTACTCTTTTAATTATCAAAAGAGCTTGACTTAATAAATTTTAAAACATCTACTCTCAAAATTAACTTTTTTAAGTTCCTTGACTTATCTTTTCCAGATTATTTATTATGATAATATTTTAGTAAAACACAAAGTTATAATTTATTTTTACGATATTTACTCATATTAAGCAATATGATATTTGAAAAAAATAAAATATTAAAATACAAAATAGAAAAATATTAATAATATGAATTAAAACACTGTAAACTTTTTGAGTTATTTAGAAACGAGGAAATGTTATACATCATAAAAAGGTAGGGAAATCTAACTAAGTAAAACATGACAAGAGTTAAAACTTCTAAAGAAAAAAAGATGTTTAAATGTGTAAAAGTAACGTTTAACAAAATATATATATATATATATATATATATATATATATATATATATATTTAAAACAATTAGAAAGTAAACAATAATATAAGACGTTAGTGACATAGCTTATGGTTATTTTTACACATTCAAAATAAATAAAAAATGTCAGTTTAAAAAAAATGTTAAAAATCGATTGGAAAGAAAAACACCGTATTTAAAACAAAAAAAATGTTTTTAAAATACTTTTTGTAATATATATATATATATATATATATATATATATATATATATATATATATATATTGGTTAGGAAATTTTGATTATTGATATTATTTGAAAATTGTTTTTGGAATTATAATTTTTGTTTTTTAATTTAGTTTAAATGTTGTAGAAATTAATTTTGGATTTGGTCATAAGTTGGTGGTATTGTTATTTAGAATAAGATTAAACTAAACAATTGGGATATATGAAATTTTGAGTTTGATATTATTGATGAGTTATATAGTTGAAGTTGGAAAACATGTTTGTCGTGAGAGATATTGTGCGTGTATTGAATATTAGAATGTGTTAGAGAGATATACATATATTTTAATAATAATTTAATCACACAAATAAAAAAGTATCGTGTGAGAAAAAGTCGATAAAAAATTATTCCATTCAGATGAATCAAATGTGTTAAGTATGTTAAGTTTTAATCACAAATATTCTAATTTAATACCTAATTTAATATAATCTTTCAAAAGTAATCCATCGTGAATATTAAATTTGAAAGCTTTTAATAGGTTATTTAAAATTATAAATATTATGAATATATTTTAATCTACCTTAAAATTTAGTTAAAATGTTATTTTTTTTATAATTTAAGCAAATGAGTTTATAGATCTAATGATAATTTGAAGAAGATAACAAAATTATAAGTTATTTTATTATTACTAAAATTTAAGGCATGTTACATGATTGAAGTGACACATTGGACATTAAGATGAATCTATTCATCTTATTTATATTTTAAATTTCTATCTTACTTTTAAAAATGCATATCTAGGTAATATTTTATAGATTGCTTGGTGAAATATGTCATCATTCTTCCCAAAACACAAAATAAAATGATTGAAGATTGCTTCAAGAGAGAGACAATATAATGCCAACGTGCAATAGTAGTAATGAATATCACTGAGTGCACATTCCCTCATAATTACTTTATGCATTCAAACCCTCACACATTCACATAAATATAATTAGTGTTTTGGAGCTCTTCTAAATCAACACATTCCAATCATTCTTCCCTAACTAATCACTTCAATCAAAACAAAAGACAGCCCATCCATGTCAATGTATTTGGACTCATTATGCTAGAAATTTTCTAGGCTCTTCCTTTCCAATATCATACATCTATTTAAATTTACTTTTTAAATTTTTTTTAATGGAAGAAAACTAAAATAAATAATTTTTTTTATTTCGTCTCACATTAGTAGGAAAAGGATAACTTCCCTAGCAAAGTCCGAAAATTTAGGGGTTGAAAAAATATTTTTTTCCTTCGTAAGAAGAAAGAAAAAAAGAAGAAGGATAAAAATATAATGAATGGAGTTTTTTTTACATAATCTTAATTTTTTTAAAATATTATACTTTTGTTTTTAAATTATTCTAATAATAAATAATTAAATACAAATATTATAATAATAAACAATTTATTTCAAATTAATAAAATACAAATTTAATAAATCAAATTAATCTTTTCATTATTTTTTAACTTTTTATTATTTTCCTTTCATCTAAACAATTCTATTTTACTTCACTCTTTCAAATTCAATTTTTCAATTCAAATACAAATATACTCATCTTATAAAAATTAACACATAATTATCATGGAAAATATTAATTTAGATGAAATAAAAATTAATAATAAGACAAAAAACAAATATTAATATTATATGTTATATTTAGAAATAAGTAAATCTCATCAATTATAATAATATTGATAAAGTCAATTTTATATTTAAGATATTATTTATTTTAAAATTATAATTTGTCTTAATTTTATTTTTAAAAAGTATATTAATAAATTAAAAAAATAAAAAATATATAAATTATTGTGATATAAAACTAATAAACTTACCAAAACAAACATAAGTTTCAACCAGATTAAGAAGGTATGAGTAAATTCTAAAAAGAGAATCCGAATTTATATTGATTATTTTAATATTAATGTTTTTCCTCTTTTATATATATAGTTAAAAGAATGATACGAGTTTATTTAGGAACAAAATATACATTGTCCCCAGAAATGAACAGTTGGACAACGAGGAGGGGTGATTATAAAATTCATGGAAAAGTGTCGGGAAAACATGACAGCAAATTATGATGAACACTCACGCTCCATGGGAGCGACTGTGCCACACCGCACTTTTCAGTTCTGTTTCTTGTACTTCTTTTCTTAAAGTCAAGTGCGAGCGTGACTAATTACTTATGTTTTAAATTAAAAAAAAAAAGTTCATGTGGACTTTACTTTAATACGTTACTTATTCACATGTTAGCTGCTTCAGAAAATTCTGATTATGGAAAATTATAAACTAATTATAAGCAAAATGTTTTAACTTGATTCAAAATCATCAATATTAAAAGTGCTTAGTGGCTCTTGGATTCGCTTAAAATAAGGTTTACTTTTGATTCTCAATAAATAAAATTTTGTCATGACCTTGTTTGATTTAGAAAAGCGAAAAAACCATGATAAAAATATAAAATCTTGAGAAAAATAAAACAAAATTTAGTGCTTTAATTGTTGAGAGAAGATAAATAGAAAACAAGTTTACCCCAATTTCCATCTTCAGTCACAACAAATCAATTGTAACAAATACAAGTTAGGGGTGGTTTGATTTAATTTAATTTTTTAGTTAAAAAAAATAAAAAAATTGTTTGTTTTGAAAAATATTTTAAAAAAATTATATAAATAACGTCATGATGAAAATTTTAAAAAATATTTTAATAATTTTATATTAAGAAAAATTGTAATATTATTATTAAGTAAAACATTGATACTCATTAATAGAATAAAAAACTGTAATATAATTTTGTTTTATCAATTTTAAATTTTAAATTAAAAAAAATACCAAATAAGTTTTTTAATTTGTAAGATTTAAAAAAATTTAAAATTATTCTTAAAAATAATAAACAAACAAATCCTTAATATTCAATTTGAATTTAAAAATATCTTTTATGAAAAAAAGTTTTTATAATTTAAAAGATAATATATGAATGTAATAATTTATTTATTTTTATATTTTTTTTAACAAAATTTTTAATTTTATAGAAAAATATTTTTTTTCTTAATTTTCTCTTCAAAGTAAGAGTGTAACTGAGAAAAAAATTATTTTAAATTTATAAAACGACTATAATTTTGAAACAAAACTAAAGCAACTATAATTTATAAACTGATGGAGTAATTAATATACTAATTAAAAACACATGATATTTCAACTATATAACTTAAAAAATGTACTTTAAGAATATAATTTTATTTGTCAAAAATCATGATATTTGTAAATAATATTCAATAATTTTTAATGATAGTAATAAATGACTTAGACAATGTACTTTCATCTTGAAAAATCAGAACCTTAAATATTTAATGCAATCGTACTACTTGATTAAAAAATATATGAGAAATAAAAGTTATATAATTGGATGTGTGAAAACTAAAATATAATTAAGACTAACAAATAACGTACAACACAAGAGTTGGAATCTGACAAAACTGTTGTCCTATGCATTGTTTGTGGTACGTTTCAACGTAAAATTATAATGATATCAATTTAATTGTGATTAATGAAATTAATATTTTTTATGATAGCAATAAATAACAACAAAAACAATGTTTTTTTCCCTGTGAAGATGGAATAATATGAAAAAAAAAACTATTATAGACTAGTTAAAATTACTAATAATAGTTTCAATTTACTCAATTCAAATTTAGAGGAGTCTAACATATTTTTATTATTGATTAAAATTTATTAAAAACTACGTCATTAAAAAAGAAACTAATAAAATGAGAATATAACTCACCGAATTTTATTATTTTAAATGAACTTCAGTCAATAACAAAGAGTATTATTAGATCGTGTTAAAATGTATTTTGTTCGTTTTTTCCCCTCAAATTTAAGAGATAAAAATCATTACTTTCTCTGTTTCCTAGTTATTGAGTTCAAGGTTTTTTTCATACCAAATATATAACTTTTTGAAATATTTATACTATGCATTTTCAATAAATGCGTTACTCTGATAGAAATAAAATAATTAACTTGAAGATAAATAAAAAAAGAAAAAAAATAAAGTTTATGCTTAACTGGAGAACCAGAACATTCATTATTATTTTTTGTTAAATATTTGAAACAGAATCATTGTAGAAAGAAAAAACTACCATACGTAATAATAAACTCTTATATACGTCTAATTATACTTTTAATACATTATAAATAACTGTTAAAAGTTTGTTTCAATAATAAAATCTTAAATATAAAATATAAATGTTTGAAGAATTCTAATGTATAATTATTGATATTAATTTTTTTAAGACTCAAAATTTTTATAAGATTGGATTATTAAATTAAAAACTCTCACTATCTTATGCCAATGTATGTTTGAATGAGTGTTGTTTTAGAAGACTTTTGTCATAAAGTTAAAATCTTGGTTAAAAAGAGATATTCTTAGAATGTTTGAAGATAAAATTAAGAGTGAGTTAAGACAAGAGTGAAGAGACAAATGGTTTGTTAGAATGAAAGGAGTTTGGAAGCGACGCGCGTGGGGATTGGAAGGTGGATGAAGAAAATTGTGAAAATGTGAGACATCATTATCAATGGGACCAACTGCCAAGAAAGAGAGCTATGGCCTATGGGTCGAAGACAGGGTCATTGGGTTTTCCGCAGCTTTTTTATTTACAGCTTCCCATCCTGTCCCTCCTAATGCTGCTGCTGCTGCCTTCGTGTTTTTTTCACCTTTCTTCCTCTCCCCTCCTTTCTCTTCTTACTCCTGCAATGTCTGCTTCCATAACAGTGTCTCATGTTCCCAGCTTGTAACTATCTAACCACAACGCCCAAAAGAAAACTTTCCCTTTTTTCTTCTACCCTTCCCCACAAGAGAAGAGAAACAGCATCTGGGTGTCTTGTTTCATTCGCCTTTTTACAACAAGATGACACCTTGCGTGTTGTTTTCCCGCGTCACCAATAATGCCTTGTTGAGATCTACCACCACGTTGGTCGTTTTCACTTTCGGTGTCGTCCCATGTTATTGTTGCTGTTGTTGTTTACCTTATTGCTTCAATGTACCTGCCTGTCACTCTCCACAGTGACTGCCACTTGTGGGTTGGGCAATGTGGGCTTCCAGGTTTAAGGATATCTTGGAATCTTGTCCGTGAGAGTTTTCTGCTTTTGGGTCGCGATGCAATTAGGTGACTTTCACTTTCTTCTTAGTTTGTATGCCTTTTTATTTTGAATGTTCCGTGGGGTTTGTTTAGTGTGTATTCTCTTTCCCTTCTTTGTTGACGAGTTTAAGTAATCGTGTTTGTGATTTCGTTGTGTATTATTCTCTCAAGGTTGACGGGTCTTCCAAATGCAACTTGCATTGTAAAATTTTGTGATGGTTTTGATAATCCGCACTAGTTTGAAGCTGGAATGGAAGCATGCTCATGGTTTTTTTGTGTGACTTATCTGATATGTTTTGTTTCTCAACGCTTCACATGTCTTATGGTGTTCTTATGACAACTTCCTGGCTTTTCATTCTACAACGACAGTGTGGAAATTTTACCCTTTTGCTTGTTTTTATCGGATAACGTTGTTGAGTGATGAATATTTTGGAATGTATGTGAATTAGGAACTAATAAAAAAAGAAAGATTACAATTGACAATAATATAAAAAGGTAAATCCGGTGTCTTACTCTGTAAAAATGGCTCCTAATGAATGGAAAAGTACTCCTGCATGTATGTATTTGCCATATACATAAGGGAATAGAGATTGTGTGATGTGTACTTAAGCTACAGAATCTGTGGTTGGTCTTGTGAAAAATAATTTCAGTGAACTGAAGATGAACTTGATTTATCTTTTCATATACTAAACAATCTGATTGCAGCACTGTCATTAAGTCACCAGTTGCTGCTGGATGATATATTGTAGGTTTTACCACTGAGTATGTATTGTACCTAATACTAGTTGTGGAGATTGTAGAAAAATTAAGATTTTTCTTCAATTAAGGGTAGTAAACTGGTCGTATCAAGTAATAAAATAGTCAGTAGAGTATTGTTTCCACAAGAATTGAAACTAATACCATCAATACAAGAAATAGGATCAAAAGCAACAACACTAAAAACAATTTCATTTCTTTGTAACCAATGGGACCAAGTTTCTGCTAATCATGTGACTAATCAGAGCCTCATTTTGTTCTCTTTTATATACCTGGCATTTGAATAATGTGACATTTTCATTCCACTGGCAAAACAGTTCATAAATTTTAAAACTAAAAGAAATATTTATTGTTCTGAAATTGCTGGTGCAACCTTACTTTTCTCTTTTGTATCAAATTAATGAAAATAAATAAATTAGTTGAGAGAGGAGAGAAATGAAACCAGCAAGAGAAAAGGAAAAAGAAAATATAACTGCATTTATTTGAAGAGAAAATGTGTCTTGAGCCTTGAAGGCTTGTACATTTTGCTTCTTCTACACTACAGGCATAAAATTAATCATTCTAATGTTTTTACGTGTGTATGTGTGCTTTATTCCTTTTTAAGTAGTATCAGTGAAAATGATTCATCAATCTAATGCCTCAAGAATTGAAGCGCTAGTACTAATACTGAGTGTTCTCAAATGCAAGTTTTTATTTTTATTGTAATTGAGACACTGCAGAATGTTAATAGGGATTACACACTTGTTTACATCAATGGAAATGCTAAATGATTTTATTTAATTACGACATATATGTATATATAGATTTATCTAATGCTTAACTGTGTATTAATTATGTGAATCAGGATTTCTGCAAAATGGATCGGATTTATCTCCTGGGAAAAGTCTGGATGGAAGTTTCAGGAAGTCGAGCTCAGGTTTGTATTTCTCTTCCTTTGTTTCTTCCTTCTCTATAATCGGGGATATTTACTGACTTTCTCATGCTTTAACCTCTCACCTTTTTTAATGTTGCCTTAGAGACCTATTAATGTTTAAGAAATCATACGAGGGACAGCGATGCCTAATTAGATTGTAAAGTTCAATAGAATAATGAAGTGTCTGGTTGAACACTATTAACAAATGGGTATGGCAATAGTACATATCCTCAAATACGACTAGTGCTATTATCCTAGTGTTTTTACACCGTGTAATGCATCTAATGTTAGTAGTATCATTCTGGAGCCATGCGATGTATTTTCTGGTTTGGCTCTGTCTAGTCCTTTTAGCATTTATCATGTTTTCCCGTTTAGAAGAGCTAAGTAAAAAAGTGGGTAGTCAGTTCCCCCTATCTGTTAATAAAACACAGTTGTTACTATATTTTATGAGTATAACATGGTTTTTATATGGCAGTTATTTCTGCTAGTACTGTCTCTGGGACCTCAGGATTGAGCAATATTTCCAGAAGAGTGTTCAAAGGGCTCAAGGAATATGGAAGGAAACTGGTTGACCTGGAATTATTCACTCAATATCTTGAGGAGTGGGTCTTGGAGAATCTAAATGGTGATTCAGCAGATGGGATGCAAAGTTTTCGATCTCCTTTCACAACTGATGAATTGTGCAAACTTGATTTGGCATTAGAGGGGGTTCCATTTCAGCAACTCGTCCGAATGCCAATCTTCTCTAACATTTCTGATGAGCTTATAGAAGATCAGTATTTAGCTGCAGAAGATTTCCTTCATGCCATTATCATTGGACTTTGGCGTACATTTTGGCATAAAAGCGGACCACTGCCATTATGTGTCTCTTGCCCCTCTCATATTGGTTCAAAGTTAAGTAGTGTTGAAAAGGCCATATCAAGGGGCAGGCTGAGGGAAATGCGTGGTTTGGCTTTAATATCAAAAACTGTCACTGATTCAAGATTTAAATGGGATCATATGGTAGAGTTTGCCTTATTCAAGCCAGAAGTATTCTTGGACAATTCAAGACTACCAGTCAGCACTATTTGTGAAGCTCTCTTTTATGGGTTCCATATTCTTGTTTCTCGGAGTTTGAGCAAGATTAGTTCTATCAACAGTGACTCTGTTTTCCTTCTAGTTCTAGATTCCAAATGTGGAGCAGTGATGAAGTTTAGTAGTGACCTTGGCAAACTGGATTTATTGAATTCAAGCGATCCATATTTATCTGTAGCTGAATGGATCAAAACTTATGCTGAAATTGGCATCACCCCAGTGGAACCAATATGGAACCGATTAGGAAATCCAAACTGGGGGGATATAGGAACTCTTCAGGTACTTTTGGCAACTTTCTACTCCATTGCACAATGGAATGGACCACCCCGGAAATCAGTAGCCTCATTGATTTCAGATCATAGCCTCCGCCTTCAAAAACGGAGGACAGAATGCTGCATCATTGACACTGAAAATGCACTGGTTCCTTATCACGCGACTACTGACTATCAAGCTGGAGAGATTGTTGAGTTTGATCAAAATGAACCATTTTCCAATAGCCAAGCATCACGTTTGAAGCTCAGGTGTGGAGACATATTGGTCTTGGATGATCCACAGCAGGGACAGAAAAGCTTCCAAATTCATGAATCTCTTGTAGGAGGGAACTATTATCTCTACAGTGCAGTTTGTCTTGATCATCCCTCACAGTTATTGACTTTATATGTGGGTGCTCACCCATCTAGACTTGAACCTTCTTTGGAGGATATGAGCCTCTGGTACCAAGTGCAACGCCAAACAAAAGTTCTAAACATTTTGAGGAATCAGGGAATCTTGAGCAAATACTTACCTGAAATTGTTGCCTCTGGTAGGATTTTACATTCTGGACCTTGCAATAAAGAGAGCCCTGGGGGAAGGTGTGATCACCCTTGGTGCGGGACCCCAATACTGGTGACATCTCCGATAGGGGAGCCACTATCATCTGTAGCGGCTAATGAGGGGTCATTTTCTGCAGATGAAGCAACACGCTTGTGCCGGGACTGTCTAGCTGCTCTAAGAAGTGCAGCCATGGCTAATGTCCAGCATGGTGATATTTGTCCCGAGAACATTATACGCGTTGTTGAAAAACAAGGTGTTAGAAACCAAGCTAGCATGTATGTTCCCATATCTTGGGGGCGTGCCGTGTTGGAAGATAGGGACAGCCCTGCCATAAATTTGCAATTCTCATCATCTCATGCCCTTCAGCATGGGAAGCTGTGTCCCTCTTCTGATGCTGAAAGCATTGTCTATATCCTCTATTTTATTTGTGGAGGGACTATGTCTCTACAAGATTCTATTGAATCTGCTTTACAGTGGAGAGAGAGAAGCTGGGCAAAGCGTTTGATTCAGCAGCATATTGGTCAAGTTTCTGCTCTCTTGAAAGCATTTGCTGATTATGTGGATAGCCTTTGTGGAACTCCATACCCTGTTGACTATGATATATGGTTGAAAAGGTTGAACAAGGCTGTGGAAGGCTCAACAGATAAGGGTAAAGGGATTGAAGACGTACCAATAACATTAAGATTAGAGGATGCTGCTGGGTCTTCAGGAGCTTCTGGCCCTTGATTTGATGCTGGAGGGCTGGGTTTTGGTGCTTTATTTTTGTAAATTGCTTTTGAGGAATTCAAATGCATTATACTCTCAGGACTTGAGGTTCTTAGTGTTATTATTTGTTTGGCATCTTCGGCAACGTATATTTTAGAGTGTTTACTGCTTTTTTGTCTGCTTGAAATCTCATAACAACATTCATGCCTGAACTGCCTCGACACTTCTTGCTTTGGAACCCGGAAGCATCCATTGGATTTGAGAAACTAACGTTAAAGCTTGTGCGTGTGTACACTTGAAAGCTTTAGCTTTCTCCTTTTGGTCGATGTTGTGATGAAATGCTCAGGTTTCTTCTTTAAAGTTCATTATATTCGAAAAGGAATTGTGTAAGGACAGTTATCATGTACTATTTTGGTACATTCAAAAATACAAAGGAATTTGCACTTAAATGTAAAATATACAACATTCTCGTATTGTCATGTTAGGAGATCATGACTGAGGAAAATAAAATTGTATATGGTAATATACCATTTGTCTTTGATGGTCCTTTTTCTTTATAAAACTAGGTTTCGTGATTTATAATTATGAGCATGTCTTTGTCAAACATACACGTTTTATGAACAGACAAGCAGAGGGCTTTTCATTGAACGTGATTATTTTGGGGTGAAAAACAAGATTGAATGAGCTGAATTTGGGTTATAATGGGTCGGAAGAATGGTTCTTGAAACTAAATCAGAATATATCTCCATCAAATGTTGTCTTTACTCGTTTACCTTAATATGATAAAGTATTAAGTGGGGCATTTTTTGGGGTACAGCTTACTGACATACTTTATTCTGATTGCTTCCGTGACATGTTGCAGATTACTGTGTCCCAGAATCGTCATGATTTTATCATTAACTTGTTCTATACATAACATCATTACGGTGGTAGTTTTCTTAGAAAATGGCCATGAAATCAGTGTTAATCATAAGCTATCCTAAGAAGATTCGAGCATAGGTAAAAGTGTACCCTCTTTCTTGGATATAACAGAAACTAAATATAGTTGATATTCATTTTTGTTTCTATTAAAACATCTTACCATTCATCTAATCTTTAATTAATTTTCATGTATGTATTTATTATAATGTAGAAATAAAAAAGATAAAATACAAAATTATACAAATATTTTACTAAAATCAACAGAATTTATTGCATTTCTTGATTTCTCCATAAGAATATTAAATAAAGGACACTCAAAAGAAATGGAAGGAGAAATAAATTTAACAATTTATTCCTTCCACCTTTGTGATTTTAAGACCACAATATTTCATAAAAAGAAATAGAAAATTTGTTGCCATTAGCCCATGATCCTGGATTTGCCCCTGCTGTCAACACTTCATGACCCACGCAGGCTTTTTGACCCCAAATTCCTTTTCTTGCTGTTGACTTGGGTGGAGTGTTTTGACAGTTCCATGTGAAGGATGAATCCCTCTTTTTAGCAAATGGCAATAAAATTAGCATGTTTGTGGTACCCCTTTGGTCTGTTTTTACTATGATTATGTTTGTGGTTACGAGGAAGACGTAGCAGGATGTTATTGCACAGTGGATAGCAACTGAACCACAACCAATATTATAAGATTATCTTTCCTATAATGGTGGACTATTGGAATTGACATTAGTGTTGTGCTATTAATTTTGCATTTTGCATTGTGTCAGCGTTTACCAAAACAGGGGGTGTTTCATGTAAAATAAAATGCTCCGTCCAAACCCATTCACTTGTCAATTGGCTAAAACATATGTTGGATTGATATGAAATCGTTTTCGAATTAGATAAATTTTCCTAACAAATATGTTCAAAACAATGTGTTATTGGCAAATTTAAAAATACATCAAAAGAATGAGCAAAAAAATAAATAAATTGAAGTTAAAGAAAAAAATTGAAATTGAAATCATAAAGATTGAGAGGTATAAATTGAAATCGAAATGATAAAGATTAAGAAGGTGAAAATCGAGATTGAAGATAAAAATCGAGAAGGTTCAAAAAATCGAGAATGTAAGAAATCGATAAGTCAATCAAAATTGAGATCAAGAAAAATAAGTGATCGAAAATGTAAATCGAAAAATTAGATAATTAAAAGTTCATAATGATCGAAAGAGAAATCGAGACAAAAACGAGGTGGTAATGGAGAATCGAAGAATAAGATAATCGAGGATTCATAATGATCAAAAGGAAAATTGAGAAAATTCAAGATGATGAGGGAAAATCAAAGAATAAAAGAATTGAAAATTCATAATGATTGAAGGAGAAATTGAGAGAAAGACAAAAAACGTTAAATGGAAGACTTAGAAGAAATCGAAGAAAGACAAGGGAGATGTCAAAAAGGAGTTATAAAATCGAAAAGTATGTAAAAATGTTTATAACTTCATAATGTGGTAAAGACAGTTATAACTCCATGATGTGACATGGATGGTTAAAACTGCTACATGGAATGTTAGAACCACTCGAGAAAAGAGGAAGAAACTGTTGATAGGGAGGGACACTGTTTTTATTTTATATTTTATTTTATTTCCTAGCAGTTATGCAAAGTAAAGAATAAATAGGATTAATTAAGTGTAATTAAGGTGACAAATTGTAGTAAGACACTAGCATTCTAAAAAGAAGTAGCAGACAAGAAAAAAATTGTTTTAATGGAATTCTTGGCAATTTAGAACACCACTTTTATTGGGTTTTGTAATTTACATTTCTCGCACATTTATCTTATCCCACATTTACTATTATCACACATTTACTTTTCTTGCACTTTAATGTTTGAACTAATATTCAAAATCAAATTAATATGAGAAAGATCCTAATAGAAGTTGGCATCATATTAATTATTGAAATGATAAGTGTGATTATGGTCAAAATTTAATTGAAAAATTCTCTAAATTGATTTTTTTTTTACTTACTAGTCTAGACAAAATGAACCTACAAATGATGAAATGGTTTATCTTAGAAAATTATGGTTTATCTTAGAAAATTAAGTCATCCTGGTAAAAGTGGCACGTTTGAAAAATTGAACAACTAAGGGAAATTGTCGAACCAATTTACGTATGAAACAAATTAGCACGCCTAGTAAAGATGACAAAACGGACTATGACTGACAGGCCGACTCGCTTAAAAAATGGTAAGGTGGATTGATAATTTTAGCCTACCAATCCGTTTTGGCCCACCCCGCCTTGTCTACCAACTCGACGACTCAAGAACGCGGTAGGGCGGACTATCCTGTTGGCTTACTTTAAAAAAATTTATATATTAAAATAAAAAATTATAATTAAAAATATTATATTTTTTGTGTTACGATATTGAAATATGTAAATATGTAAATATTATAATTTAAATTATAAAAATTAATTAATTAAATTTAAATTATTGATTATAATTAGTTATTTTGATACATAAATATAAATTTTTTTTAATTTATCTAATAAAAATATTAATTTATAAATAAAAGCTTAAAAATTATTCATATAATTAAAGATATATTGTTTTAACAAATACATATAAAAATATTTATATATAAAAAAAATTATTAATGGGTCGACTAGTTAGTTTGCCCTTTAGCAAGGTGAGTTGGGGTCTGTAATCTGTCCTAACTATAGCCTGTCCCGCCCCATTTTTGGCAGGCCAGAGGTGGGACAAGCCAAAACGGAACGGACTAACCTATTTTGTCATCTCTAACACCTAGTGGGACAATCCAAATTTGATTAGTTGTAGAGAATTTGCATGAAGACAGTGTATGAGATTGATAAGTGGTAAGATTATCATGTTAAGTTAAAACACACAAAATTCTATACTTAGTTCTTCGTTGGTATCCAGTGCAACACATATTAGTATGAATCAAAGTAATGAAAGATAAGATGTTAGTATTAGGAATATGGTCAATAATCCAGTGAGTGATGATTAGGGAAATATGATTGAACAAAATGTTAAAGGTAGTAAAGGAATGTGAGAAATGTAAACAAAGAGTAATCCAATAACTACTTACGTTGGACCCCATACGACTATGAATAGACCTTTTACAAATTTAGGAGGAAATAATATGAATTAGACTAGTTCATCCGTGCAACAAAATAATCAAAAGGGGTACCAATAGCCAAGAGATATCCTTGGAGTATGCCTCAATAACAACCAACTCTGAATTCAAGTAGAATGAATGATTGTAGTCAAAATCAAATACGATTGGGAGTTGATAAGGAATTTGGAATAAATAATATTGATTTTTGAGAATATAAGTACGAAATTATCAAATAGTTCTTTGGAAGTGATAAGATAATAACTGGATGATAGTAACCACAAGATGGTGAATTTGTTGTCAGAACAGATGACGATAATCTTAAATCCTTTGGTGCAAACTACAACTGATATTTTTCATAGGTTAGCAGACCAAATGGTTAGAATAGGGGATGCGTTAACTATTCTTAGAAGAGAGAACTTAGAGAATAATGGTTTCCAAATGCAAAATAATTGAAATAAAATCGAGGACAAAATAACTTTCAAAATATTCAGAAAAATCTAAATCAAATGAGAAACATTTAGATGGTTAGGAGAGGTCAAAATGCTGACCAAGTGTTACGAATGCGAAATAATGTGAGGAGGAATAATGATTTTGAAGGAAATATGATGAATAACATGTATAATAAAAATAACACATATAATCATGTCATGGGACAATGGAACGATCAACAAGATGTGGGAATCAGGTTGTACAATCAACCTTATTTCATTTCACTCTTTCTTGATTTGGTGCCTCGATGAACTTCCTTAAGGACTGAAAGTACCAAAATTTACAAAGTTTTCTAGTGATATTGGAGAGTGCACAGTAGAACATGTTACTCAATATCAAATTGAATGTGGAAATGTTTTAGCAAATGAGAACTTGATAGTGAAATATTTTCTCAATTATTTAACAAAAAATATTTTTACATGGTTTACTGATGAAGAAGCTAATAAGAAGAATCTTGGAAGACTTGTTAGAAGATTTGATGAAGTCAAAGGAAGATGTTATGTTAGTTCATTATAGTGTGTTTGCATCTACATTATGTAGGTATAAGCATCTATCCTCTTCTCAAGTGTGAGTTTCCTTATTTTACAAAGTATAAAGGACCTCAAGTATTTTTAATATGTTAAAAATCATTTTAATCAATTAATATGTTCTTTAGTCGCTATTTTAATTGATACATTTTTATAATAATCGACTAAAATAACTTAAGAAACTTGAGAACACTTTCTGTTGCAATTTTAATTGCTATATTTTTTAAATAATCGATTAAAATCACTTAAACAACTTGAGAACACTTTCTGTCGCAGTTTTAATCGATACATTTTTGAAATAATCGATTAAATTCACTTAAGAAACTTTAGAATACTTTCTATCAGAGTTTTAATTGATATATCTTCGAAATAATTGATTAAAAACACTTAACAAATTTGTTTTACAATTTTATTCAATTAAACCTCGTTTTTATCGGTTAAAACACCTCGAAAAATATCCAGAATTATTTTAATCGATTAAACCTCATTTTCATCGGTTAAAATGTCTCTGGAAAATATCCATAATTTTTTTAATCGATTAAACCACATTTTCATCAGGTTGGAAAATTTGGTAGAACCTTTTTAATCAATTAAAAAACATTTTTATCAGTTAAATTCATTTAAGCTAAGTTGTTTTAATCTATTAAAGTGTGAATTGATTGATTAATCATGTCAGTCAATTAGAAAAATCTCTATATAAACAGATTTTCACCTACGTTTTAATACACATATTTGAGAAATCATTCAAGCAATCTTTAGAGATCTTTTCCAAGAGAGAAATGCATTTCAATCATTAGAATTCTTTTGAAATTTTTCTTGAGGTGTGTTCTTGTTTTTGAGGAAATTCATTCCGTGATTGGATCTTTGCATCTACATATTGATTTGATTATTGTAGTTTCTTCAATCATCTAAATTCTTCATTCGTCTCCTTGTATTTTCGGTGTCTAGAATTGTGGGCACTGGATTAAGCAATTGGAATTGTGGTTGTTGTCATAGTTTCAAGAACTAGGTTCTATTTCTTGGTGTAGATTGATTTTCTATAATCTGTTCTTGTAATCAATTAGTATTTGATTAATGGAACTCAACTGAAATTTGGTTAAGAACTGGATGTAGCCCAGTTGATTGGGTGAACCAGTATAAACTTGGTGTTCTTATTCTTCTTTCATCTCTTTCTTTCTTTCTTTCTTTCTTTCTTTCAAGATTACTGTTATTTTTGTTCAAATAATGATTGAGTTCTTAAATCTTTGAAATTTATAATTTGTAATCAAAAGTTGCGAAAAGTTTTTTATTAGATCAATTCACCCCCTCTTGATCTCAACCTGTATTTCTAACAATTGGCACTAGAGCTGGGTCTTGAAAATTATTCAAGTTTTTGATCCTAATATTTTTTTCTTAATGGCTGAAAGTAAACTACCTTTTTTTGAAGGAGCATCTATCAATAGACCTCCATTGTTCTGTGTTACAAATTATCAATTTTGGAAGATTAGAATGAAAATCTTTATTGAATCAATATGTAGGAATATATGGAATGTTATTGAATTAGGTCCTTTAGTTATTAATAAAGAATGGTCTACATTAAATGATGATGAAAAGAAGAAAATTTAGCATGACTGTACTACAAAAAATATCATAGCATTTGCTCTTAATATGGATGAATTTTTCAGGGTCTCAATGCAAGTCCACCAAAGAAATATGAGAAGTTCTTGAAGTAACTCATGAAGGCACAACTGATATCAAAAGGGCCAAAAACACACCCTAATAAGAGAATATGAGTTGCTCAAAATGCAGCAAGGAGAAAACATTGTTCAAGTCCAGAAAAGATTTACACACATCACCAATCATTTGATAGGTCTTGGTAAGGTGTTTGATAAAGAAAAATTGAATATTAGAGTACTAGAATGTCTTGACAGGTCTTAGCAATCCAAGGTCACGACAATCTCCGAATTCAAAGACTTATCCACCATGACCACGACTTCTCAGTTTGGAAAACTCAGGGAACATGAAATGGAAATCAACAGGTTCAATGAGTAGGAAATTTCAGAGAAGAAAGGGAAAAACATAACTCTTAAAGCAAGTGATAAAGATGAAGGATCTGAAGAAGAAAATGAAAACAAAAATCTTGGTATGCTTGTCAAGAAGTTCAATAGATTCCTCAAGAAGAGAAATAAAGATAAACCTATGCAGAAGAGATATGCAAAGAAACTAAAATCAAATTATTATAGTTATAAGTGTTATGGTTGTGGTAAACAGGGCATGTAAGAATGGAATGTCTAGAAAAGACTAGGAACCAAGACAAGAAAAGTGACAAGAGTAAAAAGAGAGCCTACATTGCTTGGGATGATAATGATACATCATTAACTAAAAACTTAGAAGAAGAAGCAAATGTGCTTGATGGGTGGTCAAGGATCCTCCACTAGTAGTGTAAGTTGCACTTCTTCCAACAATTCTATGAATTATAGTTCTCTGCTAGAAGCTTTTATTGAAATGCATGAAGAAGCAAAGAGACTTACTAAGGAAAATAATAGATTGAAAGGAATGAATAATTGATTAGAAGATAGGGTAAACACTTTTGAAAATGAACTTCTTAATGTTAAAACCAATTCTGAAAATCTTAAGATGATTTACAATAATTTTGACTGTATGTGTAAGAAAACTGATTTAGGAAAACCTTGTGAAAACTATCCTGAACTGCAAAAGAAAATTATATATTTGATTAAATCTGTTTCAAAGTTTGCACAAGGTAAAACTAATCATGATGTCTTGTTTGGGTCGCAAAAATTAGTCATTGATCGTGTTGGCATTTGTTTCACACCTATTGTTGGTGAGAAAACAAAAACATTCAAAAATTATTTTTCATATAGAAAACCGATCTCTACACCTTTCATCACATGTTTTTACTGCATGAAAAAAGGACAGTCAGTTAAATTATGTAATATTAAGAGATATGCAGTTCCTAGAGGTAGAATAAAATGAGTTCCCAAACGATTCTTGCAAATAACTTAGATAAGACCCTATCATTTTCAAAGGGTACCAAAACAGTTTTTGAATTACTTTTCAAGAACAACAAACTAAGAATCTATGGTACCTGGACAACTGCTGTTTAAGACATATGACTGGAGATATTTCCATATCTCACAATTTGAAAATAAAAAATTGGTGGAAGTGTTGTATATGGTTGTTAAAAATACAGGTTGAGATCAAGAGGGGGGGGGGGTGAATTGATGTAATAAAAAACTTTTTGCAACTTCTGAGTACAAAATTATAAATTTCAAAGATTTAATAACTCAATCAATTCTTGAACCAAATAATAGCAATCTTGGATGAAAGAAAGAGATGAAAGAAAAACAAGAACACCAAGTTTATATTGGTTCACCCAATCCACTGGGTTACATCTAGTTCTCAACCAAATTTCAGTTGAGTTTCACTAATAAAGTACGAATTGATTACAAGAATAGATTAGAACTTTAACCCAATTCTTAACCCTATGACAACAACCATAATTCCAACTACTAAACCAATGCCCACAATCTAAGGCACCGAAAATACAATGAACCGAATGAGAGATTAACAAAATAGAAGAAACTACAACAATCAAATCAATATGCAAATGCAAAGATCCAACCACAGAATGAGTTTTCTAAAAAATAAGAACAAAGAGCCTCAAGAATATTGTTAAAGAATTCTAATGAGAAAGGTGCATTTCTCTTAGAAAAGATCTCTAAAGATTGCTTGATTAAATTTTCAAAGATGTATTTTGAAATGTTGGAGAAATTATGTTTATATAGAGATTTTTCTAACTAACTAATGTGATTTATTGATTAATTTGTACTTTAGTAAATTAAAACAACTCATCTTAAATGAATTTAACAGATGAAAATTCCTTTTAATTAATTAAAAGGTTCTACCAAAATTTCCCAAGACATTTTAATTAATAAAAAACATGATTTAATCGATTAAAATAATTATGGAAAATTTTCAAAGACGTTTTAACTGATAAAAACGAGATTTAATTGGTTAAAACTATGATGCAAAAATTGTTTAAGTGTTTTTAATTGATTATTTCAAAGTTATATCGATTAAAATTTTAACGAGTAAGTTTTCTAAAACTTCTTAAGTGATTTTAATCGATTATTTCGAAGATATATCGGTTAAAATTCGACGAGAAAATTTTCTAAAACTTTTGTGAAATTAATCGATTATTTCAAAGATATATTAGTTAAAATTATGACAAAAGTGTTCTCAAACTTATTAAGTGAAATTAATCAATTATTTCAAAGATATATCGGTTAAAATTCGACGGAAGATTTTCTCAAACTTTTTAAGTGAAATTAATAAATTATTTTGAAGATATATCGATTGAAAACTACAACATAAAATGTTTTCACTTTGTTTGAGTGGTTTTAATTGATTATTTTGAAAATGTATCAACTAAAATTACGACAGAAAGTGTGTTCAAGTTTCTTAAGTGATTTTAATCGATTATTTTGAAAAATTATCGATTAAAACTGCGATTGAGGAACATATTAATTAAAACAATTTTTAACAAATTAAAAATACTTTAGGCACTTTATAATATTGTAAAAGATAGAAACCCATGCTATAGGAAAGGATAAATGCTAATACCTACTCAAAGTAGATGCAGACTCACTAATGGACTAACACAACATTTTCTATTTAATAACTTCTTTTAACTTCATCAAATATTCTAGTCAAGACTTCTAAGATTCTTCTTTTTAGCTTCTTCATCAATGGTGACAACAAAAAAGGCAGAATTCTTGGAATAGGTGATTTAAATGTGCAGAATCTAAAATTATTCATAATGTTCTGTATGTTGATAGGCTAAAACATAATTTGGTTAACATCAATCAACTTTGTGACAAAGGTGACAAGGTCATCTTTGAACATGAACACTGTTTAATACTTAGATCTGGTTCAAAACAGGTATTGATCACTAGTAAGAGAATAAGCAACATAAATATGTTAGATACAAATTCTGCAGAAAATTGTTGTCTAATTGCCAATGAGAATGACACTTGGTTGTGGCATAGAAGACTTGCTCACATTCACATGCATCATCTTAATATATTAATTTATAAAGAACTTGTAACATGATTACCTCATATACCTTAGTACACTTGTCCCTTCCTTGTGGATGGTTACAAATGTGCTCGGGGCCTCTTTCGCCTTTGTCTTAGGGATATATAATGCCCCATAGGATGAATATGTTTATGCATGTACTAGTGCAAAAAGGCGACAAATGTTCAAAGTAGGATAACTTTTGACTGAGACATCGGATTTGGACGCACAACATATCAAAACGAAGAGGAAAAAGTGAAAAACAGGTGAGAAACACCCAAAGGGAATTTGTCCCATCAATTTTCCCAAAGAAAAGCTCCTAAGACTCATTAAAACCCATTTTGCACTAGTGATGAGGGATTTATTAAGATGATGCGTATGCGTATTTTCCTTATGTATTTATTTTCTCTCCTTGTTTTACCACTCATGAGATGATGCGATATGAATGATGCGACTTTGTCAAAATTATTTTTATTGATGTTTTGATTTTGTTATTATTATTTTTTTAATTTTAACCTTTTATCTCTTCTGTCAGAGTGAAGTTTGTGAAGGACAAAGTGTGTGATGCATGTCAAAAGGACAAGCAAACAAAAAGCTCTTTTCAACAGAAAAATATTGTCTCCACTTCTAAACCGCTTGAACTTTTGCACATGGATCTTTTTGGACCTTCAAGAACTGTAAATTTGGGTGGGAATCTATATGCATTGGTTGTTGTAGATGATTTTTCAAGATTTACCTAGACAATATTTTTAAAAGTAAAATTTGATACTTTTCAAGATTTCAAGGAACTTGCTAAGCAAATTCGAAATGAAAAAAGAGTATTTCATTTCTTATATTCAAAGTGATCATGGGGGAGAATTTTCAAATGAAAATTTTGACATATTTTGTGAAAAACATGACATTAAGCATAACTTCTCTACACCTAGAACTCCTCGACAGAATGGTGTTGTGGAAAGGGAAAATCGATATCTTTAGGAGCTTGTTAGGACCATGCTAAATGAGAAAGCTTTGCCAAAATATTTCTGGGCTAATGCTATAAGCACAACATGTCATGTATTAAATAAGGTTTTGATAATACCTTTTCTTAAAAAGACTCCCTATGATTGTACAAAGGTAAAAATGTTAAGTGATAAAAATTTGATATAATTATGCCTTGAATTGTTATGAAACCACTTAAATTATGTTAATTCTAATCTATTTTCCTTCCAATATAGGATGAATTCGAGAATACCTTAATACAAGAGTAAGGAGCATAATTGTCAGTATAATTGGAGTAAAACTGGAAGAAGGAAGAAGATTTTCAGCATGGAAGTCGCTCGAGCGGGATAGATTCTCGCTTGAGCGAATATCAGTTATTTTTCTCTGGAAGCCAGTCGCTCAAGCGACACAAGATTCGCTTGAACGAATATCATTTATTCTTCTCTGGAAGTCAGTTGCTCAAGCGCAGGAAAATTCGTTTGAGCGAATGTTAGTTATTCTTCTCTGGAGTTTACTCGCTCAAGCGAGTGTTTTGTCGCTTGAGCAAAAAGTTCTCGCTCGAGCGAAAGACGCGAAGCCCAAAAACCCAAATTTTTCCTATAAAAAGAGAAGATGTGTTTTGAGAAAAAAAAAGCGATTTTGGAGGAGAAGAGGCGTGACTACTGCTAGGGTTTTGTCTAATCTTCATCAATTCTTCACTTCTTTCACATTTGGAGCATTGTAATGGCCAACATGAATGACTAAATTCATTCTCTTAGGATTTGGTGCACTTCCTTTGAACTCTTTTGTATCATGGTGATATTTTGAGATATTAATCTATGTTTTGATGTTGTTATTCTTATCCTTTGTGCTTTGGAATGATTTATTCTTGATGTTTGGGGTATGATTGGAAAATATATCTTGAACCCTAGATCACGGTAAGAATATTTGTTATGTTAATTGCCAGGAATGGAATGAATGTATCAATTGCTTAACACCCTAAACCTAATGCTGGAAAATCTCTTAATTGTGTGAGGAATCAACATTTATTAGGTTTTCTTATGAATTTCATGTGTGAGGAATCAACATGGATGATTTGAGTAGGTGGCATCAACATTGTTAGGTTAATTGATGTTCTTAATTGACATAACCATTACAAAAAGAGGGATAAGGAAGGAAACCAATCCTAAGTACCTTTAATTGATATTTTCTCAACAATTTATAGTTTTTTGTCATTTAATTTCAATTTAACTCACTACAAGAATTTTACATATTAGCTATGACACATTCTGTAGCTATGTTATAGCTAATCTCTCGCTGGTATATTTTGCTACAGATTAGCTACGGAATAGCTATGGAATAGTCCATAGCTAAATCCAAGTAGCTAATTAAATACAGATGTATTCTTTCTCAAATTTATAGCAAATTTTGTCACTAAACTGTTGCTAAATCCCTCGCTAATTTAGATGATGAAATTTTGTTTATCTCTAGCTTATTTGATCTCCCAAAACTTGTAGCTAATTTGTAGTTAATCCTTCACAATTTTTCTCTCACTAATCCGTAGTTAATCCCTCGCAATTTCGCTCTCACTAATCCATAGCTAATCCCTCGCAATTTCACTCTCACTAATTCGTAGCTAATCCCTCGCAATTTTTCTCTCACTAATCCGTAGCTAATCCCTCGTAATTTCACTATCGCTAATTCGTAGCTAATCCCTCACAATTTTTCTCTCGCTAATCTGCAGCTAATCCCTGATAATTTATCTCTAGCTAATATATGGTTAATTCCTCGCAATTATTTCCTCGCTAATCCGTAGCTAATCCTTCGCAATGTTTCTCTCGCTATTTCATAGCTAATCCCTCACAATTTTTATCAAAATTCTTTTCTCGCTAGTCCGTAGCTAATCTCTAGCTAATCAGTAGTTAATCTCTCGCTAATCCATAACTAATCTCTCACAATTTTATCGGCGTGATAAATATTTCTGCTAATGTATCATCATAACATTGTAATATCATATGTTTAACATTTAAATTATTACTCATATTCTTAAAAAAGAAGACAAACTTATCAACTTTCAATATAAAAGTATTGTTTAAACATAGTTAAAATGATGTTTCAAACAATTAAAACATAACAAAAATAATATATCAACTAAAAAGTTCTATATAACACAATTAAAAATAGAAACAAAGTTTAAAGTACGTTTTCATCATTGTTTCTTTAAGGCAGATAATAAATCTTTTTTGAAAGACTGTATTTCTTCTTACATTTGTTGTTGCATGAGTGTTTGCATTTCTGTTTGTGTCTTCATTTGTGCTTGCATCAATGCTTCCATATCAGTTTGTGCCTGCAACTGAGTTTTCATTTGCTCTTGCAAACTAGATATCTGTGAAGCTAAGGTAGTGATTTCTTTAGTGAGAGGTGTGGTAAGATTTTGGGAAGAGGGACCTTCAACTGATGAAGATGAAACATGTGAAATACCAAGATCCAAACTTTGACCTATACCATAAATTCTACCTTTTTTATTTTCACCAGCAGTCTTTATCCAAATATCAGAATCAACTCTAGGATGATTTGATGTATCTTCCCCATATTTTTCAGTCATAGCATTTTCATATGATTTGTACATTAAATCAATATTTTAGCAATATTATAAATAAACAAAATTTAATATTTATAAAATATACACACTTACAATGAAATTTTTTGCTTTGTTAGACACATATTCACCATATCTACCATTAAATAAATTTAAGATGATTCATTCATAACCACTCCTCGTCTGAACTGTCTAAATCATTACTTGAATTATCTAACTCATCATCTAAATCATCTAACTCCATCTCTTCATCCATGAACTTGTCATCGTCATTTATGAATTCAACATCGTGAACATTATTCATTTAATAATTAACATCATCCATGTTTATTTCTTCCATTGGGGCATTTGCATCAAACAATTGTATCTCCTCATCATTAGGAAGAATATTAGGCATTCTCATTGATCCATCATCTTGAAAATAATCAGTAACAATTTTCTCATTTGACAAATCATCTTCATTCTTCAATGTCTCAATCATAAGTAATTTTGCTCTAACCTTGCAAGCTTCCCACCAATCACCATTATTTCTACCCCTATTTTGTGGGTATCTTGTATAATACACTTGTTGAGCCTGTTGAGCTAATACAAATGGCTCATTTGATTGAAGCTTTGATTTATGCTTGATATCAACCAAGCCATATATGTCATCAACTTTAACACCATGAAAAGGATCAAACCAATGGCAACGTAAAATAATTACTTTGTTTTGATATCCAAGGTAAGACAATTCTAATATCTCTTCAACAATACCATAATAGTCCAAATCATTTTCACCATATATATTTCCTCTAACACATATCCCACTGTTCATGGTGGATTTATTAGCTTTGTACTCCTTTGTATGAAATCTATATCCATTAACTATTACACCATTATAAGAAGTCACAATCTTAATTGGACCATAACTTATCTCTCGAATTAACCGATCCTCAACTTGGCCTGTACTAACCTATATAGAATTACAAAGAGAAAACACATAAGTACATCACTTACTACAAAGAGAATTTCAAATTATACACTATAGATTGCTATGGAGAAAAACTCACTTGATGTTTTAACCACCTATTAAAAACTTGATCTCGAGATACAAATATTTCATCCTCAGAGATATTGGGATTTTCATTCTTCAGTGAATCTTCAAATTTCCTAATTGATACAACAATTAATATTGTAACAAATTGAATTGAATAAAAAATGTAATTATAAAGAAAACTTACTTTAGATATGATTCTACTTCTTTACAATTTATAATGACATATGTCTCGACAATATGAAGCTCTTCTTCGTTAATATTCTTTTATGACCTCTACCAATAGGACGACAAGGGTGTTTAAAAATAGACAACTTCTCATAAATTCTATCTTCACCACCATCATCATTACGAGAAACTTGAGTACGTCTTGTTTGAATATAGGGATCAAAATACATAGAAGCAAAATTAGAAATTTCTTCCAAAATATATGCTTCACATATAGATTCTTCAACCTTTTCCTTATTGCGAACCTTTCTTTTCAAATACAACATGCATCTTTCAAATGGATACATCCATCTGTATTGCACAGACCCTCCAACCTTCACTTCATATGGTAGATGTATAACCAAATGTTCCATTGAATCAAAGAATGTTGGTGAATTTTTTTTTTCAAGCTTACAAATTGTTTCAATGATAGAACTCCTAGCATTGTCCATGACAGAAGGATGTACTGCATTCGTGCAAATCTCTTTAAAAAATAAACTAAGTTCTGTTAATACACCCCATATAGGCTTTGGCAACATGTCACGAAATGCTAAAGGAATTAGTCTTTGCATAAAAACATGACAATCATGACTTTTCATCTCATATATTTTCCCTTCATCTACATTAATGTTACGTGATATGTTAGATGCATACCCATCTAGAAATTTTAGTTGTTTTATCCATTCACACACCATCTTTCTTTGTTCAGAATTCAAGACATATGTTGCCTTTGGTTTTTTATACTTATCATTTTCTAGCACCAGCTCTAATCTAGGACGTTTACATATCAATCTCAAATCTTGTCTTGCATTTGCAGTATCTTTCGTCTTGCCCTTTATGTCCATCATAGTGTTAAAGATGTTGTCAAACACATTTTTTTCAATATGCATAACATCCAAATTATGTTGAACTATATTAGTAGACCAATAAGGAAATTCCCAAAATATGCTCTTCTTAACCCAATTATGGGTTTTACCAAAGTCAGGTTGCTTTTGCTTGCCTGATTTTAAGCCAAAGATAATTTTATGAAGTTGAGTCACTATATTTAATGCATCTATGCCACTCAATTTTTGTTGTGGTAAAGAGTTCTCAACTACCAACTTCTTAAAAGAGCATCGATCATGATGAAATGGATGATTAATAGGCAAAAATCGACGATAACAATCAAACCAACAAGGTTTACCACCATTCTTCAATCTAAATGATTTAATATCCCCCATACAATGTGGACAAGCTAATCTCCCATGAGTACTCCATCCAGACAACATTCCATAAGCAGGAAAATCACTTATTGTCCACATTAGAGTTGCTTTCATAATGAAATTCTGCCTTTTCAATGCATCAAAAGTGTTAACCCCAATGTTCCATAAGATTTTCAACTCATCGATTAGAGGTTCCAAATAAATATCTAAACTTTTACCAGGTGACTTGGGTCCAGGAATCACAAGAGTAAGAAATATGAATTCCATTTTCATACACATACATGGAGGAAGATTGTACGGTGTGACAAAAACAGGCCAACATGAATATGGGTTACCTGAATTACTGAATGGATTAAAACCATATGTGCAAAGTCCAAGTCTAACCTTTCTTGGATCTTGGGCAAATGCAGGATGTGTTTCATGGAATATTTTCCAAGCTTTTTCATCAGCTGGATGTGTCATCATTGATTCATCTTGGCGCACTCCATCTGCATGTGAACGCATATATTTTGAAGTATGAATAGACATAAATAGGCGTTGAAGTCTTGGAACAATGGGAAAATATCTCAACACTGAGTAAGGCACATCTTTATTTTTTGAAGATGTCTTCGGTTTAAATAGTGGTTCTTTACACACCAAGCAAGAATTCTTGTCACTATTTTCTTTGTAATATAGCATGCAATGATTAGGACATACATCTATCTTTTCATATCCTAATCCCAACTCATTAACCATTCTCTTTGATCTATACAAATTTTCAGGCAACCTTTCTGAATCTGGAAGCATGCTTTTGATTATAACAATCATTCGATCATAACAATTAACACTCATGTTAAACTCTAACTTCAGGTTTAACAGTTGTGTTACGGCTGATAACTTTGTATGCTTCTTACAACCATCCCATAAAGGTTCATCAACATCCTTTAATAAGTTAAAAAACTTCTTAGCTGATGGATTTGGGTCCTCTTGCACCTCTTCTACTTTTGGATTTAATCTAACATAAGCAGCATCCATAACCATATCAACATATGTACTCCTATTATCCTCATTATGTTCTTGAAAGATAGAAGTTGATACATCATCGGTCCATCTTTCCTCACCATGAAGGATCCAATTTGTGTAACCATCCATAAAACTATGGTGATACAAATGCTTTTCCACATTAAATGATACGTCCCAATAACGATTCCTACATTTTCCACATGGGCAAGGAATACACCCTGTTACATCAGCAAATTTTGGGTCTCTTGTCGCTATTTGAATAAAACCATCAACACCATTTCTGAATTCTTTGGTTATAATACCGAATTGATTATTTCTTTGTAACATCCATCTTCGATCTGGTCTCATTACTCTTGCAGCTAGTTTAACAAAATTGAAAAAGTTATGTTTTCAAGAAAATAAATTATTATTAAGTTTAACATCAACACATATTATAAACTTAAATTTTAATGTTCTTTTGAATTGATTATCTTTCCATTAGTATCATTAACAAATCTTACTAAGTAAAAATCTCAATGAACAAATTGTTGTCTTATCATGCTAAAACAAAACTTTGAACAAAGCTACTAAATTTATAAATACAATAAATATAACATGTGTAGACCCCAAATCTTGTCCGGTCGCAAAATAAAGAATAGAAGACCTCCAAATTCGAAGATGGGCAAGTCCTAAAAGGTCTTTAGGATAGACTATTAGGCCCCATATTAGAGTAGGAAGACTTTTTGTACGAAAAAATAAGGATTTCCACCTGAAGGGTCGAGATTGTCATCTCGCCATTAGCAAGGGCGAGACCGCCGTCCCGAGTGGCGAGATGACCGTCTCGCCATTTGCCAAAGGCGAGACCGTCGTTCCGATTGGCGAGATGGCGGTCTCGACTGTGCCAGGCGAGACGACGGTCTCGACTGTGCCAGGCGAGACGACGGTCTCGACCTGATAAGCGCGAATCCCTATAAAAGGGGGGAACTCTTCCCTTCATTTCACACAGTTCTTCAACCTTTCCTTCTAGCATTTCTTAAAATTCTTCTCCTAGAGCCCCTTCGAAGCATTTCCAGAGTTTTCTGAGTGTTCTTAGAGAGCTTTTCATAGCGTTGTAGAGCGAAGGACTACCAAAAAACGTCAAATTTTAAGAGAATTAATCAAGAAAACTTGCTTCGGAGATTTCTTCGCTTTCTCCCTCTCTTTTACTGCCTTTTTATTTATATTTATCTGTACATTAGCTACTAGGGCCATGTAGTCATTATTTGAATTCCGCAAATAAAAGGGTAAAAGCGTCATTTTAAAGTTTATTTATAAAATAACTGGCCTATCATAGGGAACCCAAAAGGGGCGTTGTGGGGGTGCTAATACCTTCCCCACACGTAACTAACCCCCTTACCCAACTCTGGTTATAATGGCCAAAGTTGGTTTTCTTAAAAACCAATGCCTTTTTTTTTTGCTTTTCCGATGTTTTCGGTTAAAACATCGGTGACGACTCCATAAGAACCCCTCTTTAAAAAAATCTTGTTTTTAGGTCTAACCCGGTTATCGGACAACCTAAAATCTCCCTTTCGAAAACCTCACTCTTAGGTCTAGCCCGGTTATCGGACAACCTAAAAGCGTTGTAACATCACCCCTCTAAAACGTGAAAATGGAAGTCGGAACCATCGCGTCGCTCCGACTGCCTCTTTTGACGGCAGCGATAGATGGCGACTCCGCTGGGGAAGCCTAGAGAGTTGATCCCATTTAGTGATGAGCCGGTTTAATAAATAAACTTAGAAATTTAGCTTTTACCCTACCTTGTTTTATAACATGCTTTAATTGCTTGACTTTAATAACTGTTGTTTGTTTATTTTATGCAATTGTTTGAAATACAAACTGCACACAAACCTTTGCACACAACAGTTCCCTCTATACTCGGGGGCAAGTGAGAAATTTATAGGGAATGGGTGGCAGGTACGGTTTGCCGTAGTGAGGGCCATGAGCCCACCGGTATGATCGGAAACCACCACTCAAGGTGATAACCTTTCTCTTTTGGCACAAAGACTGACTATGACCTTAGTGCTAAACATGGTCGGAAGGCTGGAGAGTGGGGACCCTATAATGGGGGCACCTTGGGGGCCTAAGCCTTGGTGAGAACAGTTAGAACCTACCTTTGCCAATACACTTTTCTGCAGGAAAACCCTAATTAAACGTCATCTTACCTGATCGCGGATGAGTGAATTGTGTGTGTGCATTTGTTTGTTGCATTTGATTGCATAGCATAACCAAACAACAAATGAAAATAGAAAAACCACAAAAATATTTTTGCAATAAACACCCTTATCTTGGACAGTCTGCCTGTTAACTAGCCTGGTTTCAAGTTCTTTGTAAGCTAAGTAGCCACGCAGTCCGACAAAAGAGATAAGGGACGCTAATTATTCTTTCGCAATAAACCATTTTATCTCGGATAGTCTGCCTTTTAGCTAGCCTGGTTTCAGGTTCTTTGTAAGCTAAGTAGCCACGCAGTCCGACAGAAGAGATAAAAGACTATAAAATAAAACAAAAAATTAAATAAAAACCCAATCAAAATGGGACCTTGTTCACAAACATTAAATTCATAAAACATCCATATAGGTAGTTTATATTTGAAAAAAACTAGGAAAAAACAAATACTCGCATGCATACCTACAATAAGCATCATGTTCATAAGCATGCACTTTGGTTTTTAGAAAATGGAGGGGACTAGTAGACAATTGAAGAAAGTGGACATTCCCCGATACCATGCTGAGAAATTGGAACGACTTTGCGTATTAATGCCACCAGAGGTCTGCTCCGACTTAGAAAAATCCTACGGACGGATTCTCGACTTGCTGAAGACCTGTGTCGATCCTACTTTTATCAGGATTCTCGACTTGCTGAAGACCAGTGTCGATCCTACTTTTATTAGGATTCTAGTTCATTTTTGGAACTCTAGTCTGCACTGCTTCGAATTCCTGCAGTTCAATATGGTGCCTACTTTGGAGGAGTATGAGATTATGCTAAAATGACCCAAATCATCCGGGGTCCATATCCTCCATGGAGCATATACTTCTGCAGCACAAGTCGCTGCCATCATCCAATTTTCGTTTCAGTAGACTCCCCTGATAGCAAAAGGGAATGTCCAGGGTTAGAAGGTCGCAATGTTAGAAGACCATCTGTCCTCTTTGGCTGAAAGGGCAGAATGGGCTGATTTTAACAAAACCCTGACTTTAATCATATTTGGAACAATTTTGTTTCCCTTCCATATCGGCACACTAGACCAAGCTGTAATGGATGCTTTCTTTTCCTAGGACGTGAACTTGAAGAGTCCCTTGCCTGCACTTCTTGCCGACACCTTGCTTTCGGTGGAATTCTGTCACCAGAAGCAAGGAAAAACACTCAGATGTTGCTCTTCATTGCTATTTCTGTGGGGTATCATACATTTCTACGCCTCTAGTCACATGGGGATGTTCCCCGACCCTTTGAGAAGCTTCTCCAAAATCCCTCTCCATCGACGCCTAACCATGGAGTGGAAGGTCGAGTTGGAGCAATGAGACGTTATCCGATTATCCTGGGTATGCCCTTGGTTTCGACCCAGCCTAGTCCTTATCGGATGTGGGGATTATCCGAGCATACCGTTAATAGGACTCGGGGGTTGCATAGCCTATTTGCCAAGAGTAGCTATGAGACAACTCATGAGGACCCGGACTACAAAATCCCGGGAGGAGCTCAGAGGATTGTGTTTCTTCGGAGACCCATGCACTGTTGCTAATTCACTTGCTGTAAGAAGAGCATGGGAAAAACTAGTCTTCATGGGAGATAGAGATCTAGGAAAAGCTCGAGTAGCTGCCTCCAGTGACTACGAGGAGTGGAGAAGAAATAGAGGGATGTCACAACCATCCGCCTCACCTGTAGCGCTTTCAAACAGTGAAGAGCTGAAAACCCAAGTCGATGCCTTGACCCAGAGGATAGAAATCATGGGAGCCCATATGAGGGCCCTTGAAGAAAGAGAGCAAGAATCTAACCTCACCATAGACGGTCTACAGAGGCAATGCAAGAAGAAAGATCATGAGATAAAGCGCCTCAAGGATCAGTGTGCTTATTCTAACGAGCAAGTTATCCGAGCATCCAAAGCTGCCAGAACCAGCTCGGGTAACTAACTTCAGGAAATAACCGCCAAATCAGCAAGCCTTGAGGCTGAATGTGCAAAATAGGCTCAGACAATCAAGGAGTTGCTGCAAGGCCTCACAAGGACCCGGTCTGAAATATGCCAAGAGCGAGAGGCCAACCAAAGGCTCAACAGAAGCTTCACTGAGCTACGCTGCAAAGAAAGAGATGGTTTAGCTCAATATGGTCAAGTACTGTGAGAAAAGGACCGAGCCCTTGCAAAACTCGATGAGTTACAGGGCTTGGTCATCCATCAGGAGGCGAAGATCAAAGAGGCTCAGAAGTATAGCGAAGATATGAGCCAGGCGGTCCAAAATCAAATAGAAGCACTCGCTCGCCACGTCCGGGAAGCCAAAAGAGAATTACATAGAGATCAAGACCCGCCTGTGGGCTTCTTTAGGCTTTTCCTTTTTTGTCAAAAGTTGCTTCGTAGTGTGGAATAGGAGAATGTACACTTTCTACGAATAAATAAATTTCTTTATTCAATAGTTGTCTACTTGCATGCATTCCATTCATTTGCATATTTAATTTCCCCTCCTTCACTTTTAATAAATAAGATAATAAAAAGGAAAATTAACTAACACATCTTCCAATTAGAAGGATGGAGAGAAAACTGCTCTTAATCAAGCTCTCCCCAACGGTCGATTCACCACAAGAAGATAATAAGCCTCGACCGTTGGTTCTCAAAGTCAATAAGGAAGAGGGGGATATGACGCCTGTGCGACTATTTATACCTCGTCATTTCCCCTATGAATCGAATAAAGCTGTACCATGGAGATATGGGGAATCTCCACCAATAAAGGAGGATATCTCCAATATAGCCGGCATTGGGGGCATGACCAGAAGTGGAAGGATATACTCCCCCAAGGAGTTGCAAGAGGATGTCCCCAGGAATAAAGGGAAAAATAAACAGACCGAAGAAAATGAAAATAAAGAATCCAAGGAGGAAACTGACGAATTACTATAGCTCATGAGACAAAGCGAGTATTCCATTATTGACCAGCTTAATCATACACCTGCAAAGATAACATTGTTATCTCTAATGATGAGTTCGAAATTGTATAGAAATGCTCTGATGAAGGTTTTGAGCGAAGCGCATGTACCTCGTAATATATCCTAAGAAAAAGTTGAGAGGATCATCGGTTATATTACGACAAGCGATCACCTCACCTTCACAGATGAAGAACTCCCCCTAGAGGGGTCAAGCCACAACAAGCCCTTGCACATTTCTATCAAATGCAAGGAGTATCTCATCGCTAAAGTTCTTGTGGATAAGGGGTCATCCTTGAACGTGATGCCCAAGTGCACACTTGACAAGTTGACTATTCAAGGAACTCGCCTGCGCCCAAGCAGCACAATCGTTCGAGCCTTCGACGGATCCAAGCGAGAAGTAGTGGGGGAAATCAATCTACCAATTCAAGTCGGACCCACTATCTTCAACATTGACTTTCACGTAATGGATATTACTCCAACATATAGTTATCTCCTCGACAAACCTTGGATTCATGACGCTAAGGCAGTGCCTTCAATGCTCCACCAAAAAGTCAAATTTATAGTAGATGACAAACTGGTCACGGTTCAAGCAGAAGATGATATCCTGATCAGTGGAGCGTCTACCCAACCTTATGTCGATGCGGCTGAAGAGGCCCTTGAAGCATCTTTTTAAGCGCTTGAAATTGCCAGTGTAGAGAGACTTCCCAATAATAGAAAGGTAGCCCGCATGATGATGAAGCATGGTTACCATCCTAGCCAAGGACTGGGGGCAGACTCCCAAGGGATGAGGGAACCCCCAGAATTCAAAGATAATCCTTTAAAGCATGACCTAGGATATGACCATACAAAGGGCCAAGCAGAAAGAAGAAAAGGGAAGTCCCCCCTTCGCACACTCAAGCAGATGTTCCGAAGCGGAGGGATGCAAGCGTCACGAGCCATCCTAGTCATTAGGAGTTCTTTTTCTTTTCTTAAGGGATGTAAAGCCAGTGATTGTTAGAGATTATCCCCCGGGGTTGACCCGACCCCTGGGTATCTTTTGGGCACATATTCCCTTATTAATTAATAAAGAATAAATTTCTTACTATCTACTTCTCTTCTTGCTACTTCATGTCTAGACCTCATAATAACCATGTTTAAGCAAACAAAAAAGAGAAAGAAGAATAAAATGCGTCCAAATAATCAAAATTTACCATTGCCATAATAATCAAGCTGATTGATTAGAAGCACAAGATAAGGTTTTACCTCATCATAAATAAAGTTGTGTTTTGCCAATATTGTGTAAAAACAAAAAAAAGAAAAAGCCCATAGAAGCCAAAGGCCAAAATGAAAAAGGGCAAAATACCCGGTAGGAAACCCACTAAGGGGGCTACGCAAAAGTTAGGGTCAACCGGTTAGGACACCCGAACAAAAATAAAGGGTAGCCTAAAATTTAGGGTTACAAAATAAGGTCCGATAGGATTCCCAAAACAAGAAAAAAAAAGGAACCTAGACAAAAGATAGGACCAAAACACAATCCTAGTCCGAAAACCCGAAGGGCGGTCTGGGGAAATCAATTGGCCATGAAAGCAATGGAAATAGGCTAAGGCGCAAATTCACAAAAAAAAACCATTTGTTTAAACAACAACTCAAACACTCGAGCCAACCCTAGCCAACCATTCTTCCAAAATCTTTTCTAAATAAAAATCAACCACCTAAAACACAAGTCGTTGAATTTATCCCCTTTACTTCTTTTCTCTTGACCCTCACAACATTATTTTAACAATTAGTTTGGGAATATGGAGGCGTATAATCAACAAGAGGATTGAAATCCCTAAAGGGAGGAAAAAGGACACCAACGTGACAAAATGTGCTCTCCAAATCAAAAGTCATTCGTTGGTCACGTTAAGTCCGGAACGACACAAACAAGTACAGCTAAGAAGCAAACATCAGAGGGCCCCCGTCTCTATAAGACACACCAGTTAATCCTTTTGAAAAAACTAATGAAATAGAATTATAGGGCATTAAACATGAAAACATTGTATGCATAAAATGTTTTTGAACAAGGTCCTATTTCCTAAAAAAAAAAAAATCTCTCTAAAAAGCGAGACTGCCGTCTCGACTCTTGAGACCACCGTCTCGACCTGCGTAGAATCGAGACCGTTTTCCCGAATTTTGAGACCGCCATCTCGCTATTGGACAGAAACGAGACCGCCTTCTCATTGGCGTTAAGGCCGTCCCAAAATCCCAGACGGCGGTCTCAACCTGCAGCGAAAATTCTATAAATAGGAGGGCATGGGGGTGGTTTGGAGCATCCTTTCTTGCCTTCTCTGCACCTTCTTCTATTTTTTTGAGTTTTCTTACCAAAGATGCATAGAGGAGAGTCTTCCAGGAAGAGAGGTCGGGGTTCCGGCCCAAGCACATTTGCGGCCCCGGTTCCTCCAGACCCGACCCAGCTGACACCTCAACACCAGGCCAGGCTTGAGCACATCCGGGGTTATGCTTGGCACCCCATGCTGAGGTTGGACTTTCATCTCCTCGCCAACTTTGGATGGGAGGACGACATGCGAGGATACATTAAGAGTATCGGGTGGGGCTTCCTCCTCAATTATGTCGTTTGAGCTCCCCACGATGATCCCGGGCATCCCTCCAGTCAAGATGGTTTCGTACTTCATGAACAGGTCCTACCGAACGATGACGTTGGACAAATTCAACGTCTCAATCGGCTTCGTCTAGCCCGAAGATGTCCTGACCCCGGAGTACCATGGGGTAATCTGGGAGCGGCCCTCTACCCTCACAACCAGTGAGATGTGGGAAGATCTCATCGAAGCGCGAGTTCTGCCGACCCTACTGAAGGGGTCCGCGCTTATCCCCGCCCTCCACATTTGCCACAAGCTGCTGGCGGGAACCATCCATGGGCGGAAGGAGAGTCAAGGAAAGGTCACCCACCCTGACCTCTTCGCCCTGCACTGCATGCTCCATGGGCACTAGTGCAATCCCGACTACTTTTTTGTGAAGACCCTCAAAGATTTTGGGTGTCGTCCATTGGGAGCCATTCTCATGGGTCCCCTCATCACCCCACTAGTCGAGACGTGGGGATGCCGCGGCGGAGAGAACATCCCCTCCGATCTCCGACTCGAATACATCAGCGGGTCCATGCTTGTCAGCATGGGGATGCTCATCCGGCAGGGGACCCAGATGACCCTTCACCCTACACTCGCCACGACCCTAGACCTCCAAGATTTAGTGGCGATGCAGGACATTCCGACGCCCCCGGAATTCCAGCAGCAACAACAACAACAACAATAACGGCAACAACAACAGCAGTACGGGGACGACTTCGCTGGCATTAACCGCAACATCTACGACATGCATCAGCAGTTGGACCAGATGTCCCTAAGACAAGATGTCTTCGAGACACGGGTGGAGACCTTTGGCCAAATGCAAGAGGGGATGAGACAAGACCTGACACTGATCCGGCAAGACCAGCTCAACTCAATCCGGAGCCAAGAGGAATTTCAAAGGCATATGTATCGACAGTTTTCCCCTCCCGGATCGTCTCCCGGCTCGAGTCCACCGCCGTCTTAGGGACACTATCGAAATAATTATTGTACTAAATTTTGTCATAATATGAATACAATTTTTAGTAAATCTTTTTGTCTTTACTCTTTCTTTCCAAAAAAAAGTCAGCGTAACAAAAGAGACTAAAAAATAAAAAGACTTACGCTTAGTCCCGAAAAAGCCAAAATCCAAAGTCGCGAGAAAAGAGATAAACCGCGGAAAAAGACAGGATTAAATCTGAAACATTAGCCAAGATAGACTGACACGACGACCATAACCAAAGAATCCCCAACAATCAACGAGCTGGACGACCATCAGAAAAGTCGAAAAATTAAAAGATCTCCGGCACATCGGAATACTTTACCAGAAGAAAACGTTCAAAGCAAGAGAGCATTTCTCACATCAAATGGCGCATGATCGAAATCAGTAAGCCGCCACCATAGCCGAAGGGTCAGCTACTGATCGAAGGAGCATCCTGAGGCACCTAACCTGATGAGGGTTCGTACTCATCAACCAAGGGGTCAACTACCGCATCAAAGGAGCATCCTAAGGTTTCTCACTAGGCGCATGGGCTAGAACAGTAAGCCACCACCGCATCCAAGGATCAACCCTATTGCAAAAGGGTATCCGAAGGATACAACTCTCCATCAGCCGAAGGGTCAGCTACCGCATCAAAGGAGCATCTTGAAGCCTCACCAAAATATCAGCCGAAGGGTCAGCTATCGCATCAAAGGAGCATCCTGAAGCCTCACCAAAATATCATCCGACGGGTCAGCCTCCGCAACAAGGAAGCATCCTGAAGATAGTACCAGACTACATTCATCATCCCAAGGGTTAGCTACCGCATCAAGGGAGCATCCAGAGGATAGCTGGACAAGAGGGTTAACTCCTTTACCCGCCAATCGACCTTATGGTATGAAAGCCCATAGTCGATTGATCGAGAATAGGGGGGGCAACTGTAGACCCCAAATCTTGTCCAATCGCAAAATAAAGACAGAAGACCTCCAAATTCGAAGATGGGCAAGTCCTAAAAGGTCTTTAGGATAGACTATTAGGCCCCATATTAGAGTAGGAAGACTTTTTGTACGAAAAAAGTAAGGATTTCCACCTGAAGGGTCGAGATCGCCGTCTCGCCATTAGCAAGGGCGAGACGGCCATCTCGCCACTTGCCATGGCAAGACCGCCTTCCCGTTTGGCGAGACGACCTTCTCGCCATTTTTCAAATCGATACTGCCGTCCCGATTGGCTAGACGGTGGTCTCGACCTGACAGGCGCGAATCCCTATAAAAGGGGGGCGCTCTTCCCTTCATTTCACACAGTTCTTCAACCTTTCCTTCTAGCATTTCTTAAAATTCTTCTCCTAGAGCCCCTCCGAAGCATTTTCGGAGTTTTCTGAGTGTTCTTAGAGAGCTTTTCATAGTGTTGTAGAGCGAAAGACTGCCAAAAAGCGTCCAATTTTAAGAGAATTAATCAAGAAAGCTTGCTCCGGAGGTTTCTTCACTTTCTCCCTCTCTTTTACTGCCATTTTATTTATATTTATCTGTACATTAGCTACTAGGACCATGTAGTCATTATTTTAATTCCACAAATAAAAGGGTAAAAGCGTCATTTTAAAGTTTATTTATGAAATAACTAGCCTATCATAGGGAACCCGAAAGGGGCGTTGTGGGGGTGCTAATACCTTCCCCACACGTAACTAACTCCCTTACCCAACTCTGGTTATAATGACCAAAGTTGGTTTTCTTAAAAATCAACGCCTTCTTTTTTTTCCTTTTCCGATGTTTTCGGTAAAAACATCGATGACGATTCCATAAGAACCCCTCTTCAAAAAATCTTGCTTTTAGGTCCAGTCCGGTTATCGGACAACCTAAAAGCTCTCTTTCGAAAACCTCGCTCTTAGGTCCAGCCCGGTTATCGGACAATCTAAAGGCGTTATAACATCACCCCACTAAAACGTGAAAATGGAAGTCGAAACCATCGCGTCATTCCGACCATCACTTTTGACAGCGACGACAACATGTTTGTGGAACAATAGTAAATTTTGTGATAAAAGAAGAGTCATCCAATAACCATACCCACATAATCAATTAGTGAACTAGAGGGAATTAAATAAGATTCATTGATCTGACATGATTTTGCTCCTCCTAGATTGCCCATCCTCTACCAAGACCACACCTTCAATCATTTTAGTTTTTAAGCATTAATAAATAAAGAAGGGGAAGAGAACAATGCATCAATCACAACTAAATTGGAAATTTTGAGAGTTTGTGTGTGATTGAGTTCTCCTTGATATCACATTAAATGATATTTTGTCTTTTATCAGTTAGATCTATTTTATAATGATATAACACTATGCAACCTTGACTTTCTATTTTTATGTTTAACATAAATTTATGTATCTATATTAACGTCATACTTATGTATGATATTAAAAAAATAAAAATAATATAGGTAAAACTTTTTATCTACACTAGTGATTTATGATACAATTAATTATAAGTAAGTAAAATTATCAAGCACACTAATAAAAATATAAGATAAAAATTAAAATTATAGAATTACTACACTTTTTTATTTAAAACTCATTTTAGTATATCTCTAAATGAATTGAAAATGTTATTTTATTTTGTCATAAGTATTTTAAGATAATAAGTAACTTTATGAATGTTTTGACTCTAGACATGGTAAGCATACAGTTATGTTTAGCAGTGGGTTGCGCATATTACGTGTAGTATAAAGATCTAATCAATCTTTTCATATCAACGAGTCTTATCATATTGTAGAGTATTATATATTATGATGAATTACACCAAAGTACTTAGCTACTATATTTGGTTCTAACGTGTTTGGTACACTAACACATGATAATACAAATCACTTTTCATTAATATTCTCAGCCACCAACTACTACCATCCCTTGAAACTCAGTTCTATAATAGATTCTACACCTCCATATAATAGTAATGAAAATTATGTTTCTACTCATAGATCACTTTTTAAAATAAGTAAAAAATAAATATTATGAAGATTTTGAGATTTTTAACTGAAAAGTTGTTAACAATTTATTCTAAAAGAGATTTTTCTACTTCTAAGTTCTTTAGCGAGGAGAAGTTCTTTACTAAGAGAATGAACACTTTATTTATAGAAGTTATTTATAACTGAACATCTTCAATGTAACAATAAGTATTTATAGACAAATTGATAATAACTCAATAACTAGTGTAATAATATCAAGGAAAACGATTCTTTGACAACCGAAAACAAACAACTGTTAGACAACCGGGGCTAAAAAGAAATTAATTAAAAATAAGGGTTTGATTAGTAAAATTGTATGGGTTCAGATATGTAATATTGTAAAAATGGGGGATGTTATAGAAGAATTGAAGGGCTCGTTCTTCCTGGCTTCCAGGCTCCTGCCTTTCCATGAGTTTGTAGAGCAAAGACGGGGCCAGTGAGTGCCACCTAAAGATCCGAAAGTCAAATCGATACCCAGCTGTGTCACACCAAGGGCATAGACGAGAGCAGAGTAAGCGCCTAAGCAGCCAACAGAATAAAAAGTTTTCGCTCCTTTCGTTTGGTTTCCCAGTAGTAGTCCCCGCCAAGAGTGAATAAGAAAGCTCTTGGCGCCTTTGTACGAGCTCAAATGAGAAAAAGTAACTCAAGGGTACACTTTTCTCCTTCCAGGATTTGCAGAAAGGTTCAACTGTCGCTGTCGCTCAAGCGATTACATAGTCGCTCGAGCGCGAGGCGACCTTAGATAGCGGTTGGCAAAATAACCGCTATAATAAATGTAGTTCAGATAGCGGTTGGGCAAATAACCGCTATCTAAAGTCATATATGTCATAATGTATAGTTCAGATAGCGGTTGGCCAATTAACCGCTATCTAAAGTCATATATGTAAAACTGATCGATTATAATTGGGTAATAATCGATCATAATGCATAGTTCAGATAGCGGTTGACCAAATAACCGCTATCTAAAGTCATATATGTCAATCTGATGGATTATAATTGGATAATAATCGATCATAATGTATAGTTCAGATAGCGGTTGGCCAAATAACCGCTATCTTAATGAAGGGGGGGGGGTGAGTTGTTCTTTAAAAGTTTTTCGCAAATAACAGATTATCTAATATCACCGGTGTTTTATACTGGTTCACCCAATACCAGGGCTACATCCAGTCTCCAGCCAAATTCCAGCTGGGTTCCACTAGATCAAATGTTTTACAGATTTACAATCTTACACTTAATCTACCACAAGAATCAAATTCCAGTTCCTGCAAACAACCTCTCACCAAGAACCAAATTCCAGTTCTTGATAACCTCTACAACCAAATTCCAGGCACCAACACCTAACCTTTTACCAAGAACCAAATTCCAGTTCTTGACAACCTCTACAACCAGTTTATGCAATTCTGCTGTAAGTGTTTCTTCTTCAAAAGAAAACAAGTTGCCTCAAGAAAGATTTTCAAAGAACTTCTCAAAAACTGATGCGAATCTTTCTTGAAAAGAGTGCTGAAGTTTGCTTTATTGATTGCTCAAGGATGTGTAAAGATGATATTCAATGTGTGTTTAAAAAGTTCAAGCAACTCTGTTTTTATAGAAGATTTTCAAAACTGCTGGTTTAATTAATCTGTTAAAAGATTATTTTAATCTGTTAAAAGTGCAGTTTTAATCTGTTAAAACTTCTTTTAATCCATTAAAACGTTCTTGATTCTTTAACAGATTTGTTTTAACTGATACGACAAAGTTTGTATCAATTAAAACACTTTACAAAAAAATCTTTTAAGTTTATTTAATCGATTGTTTCGTGATTCAATCGATTGAAATACTGCACAACTTTCTTGTAACACTTTTCAAGTTATTTTAACTGATAAAAATAAGTTTTAATCGATTAAAACGCTGTGTAGAAATTTTCTAAGTTGTTTTAATCGATTGAAACGAGATTTAATTGATTAAAATAGTTATGATCGGTCATAACTAAATTCTGATCGAGCATAACTTATTCTGATCGGTCATAATTCAGTTCTGATCGATCATATCTGATTCTAACCGGTCATAATTGTATTCTGATCGATCATCCTGAACTCCAAGTGGTTTTAACCCATTAAACTCAAGTTGTATCGATTAAAATACTCGTAAAAACACTTCTCGAATATTGTAAGTAATTTTAATCGGTTCTATCAAAGCTGTATCGCTTAAAAACTTGTTTAAGAAAGCTAATAAATGTCCGGATAAACTTGTTGAAAAACTCAACTTGTTTTTTATCACATGTCTGATAAATGTCTACAACCGATGATTGTTACGTAAATGTATGGACCATCAACTGCTGATAAACGTCAAACGCAGTTACCCAAATAATTTAAGTTGGTTCACCACATATTAGAATCAATTTTCGCTCAAGCGTTCAAAAAGTCGCTTGAGCGAGATAGAACCCGAGAGTCTCCCTTGTTTGAAGGCTCCTTCGCTCGAGCGATAGCTTTATCGCTTGAGCGAGGATAAACCCAATGACGAAACGTCACACGCAGTTAGCCAAATAATTTAAGTTGGTTCACCACATATTAGAATCAATTTTCTGCTCAAGCGTTCAAAATTTCGCTTGAGCGAGATAGAACCCAAGAGTCTGCCTTGTTTGAAGGCTGCGTCGCTCGAGCGATAACTTTATCGCTTGAGCGAGGTTATACCCAATGACGAAACGTCACACGCAGTTAGCCAAATAATTTAAGTTGGTTCACCACATAATAGAATCAATTTTCGCTCAAGCGTGAAAAACATCGCTTGCGCGAGATAGAACCCGAGAGTCTCCCTTGTTTGAAGGATGCGTCGCTCAAGCCATAACTTTGTCGCTTGAGCGAGGTTATTTATACCCAATGACGAAACGTCACACGCAGTTAGCCAAATAATTTAAGTTGGTTCACCACATATTGGAATCACTTGTCGCTCAAGCGGCAAAAACATCGCTTGAGCGAGATAGAACCCGATGGTCCCTATTGGTTAAGGTTCCATCGCTCAAGGGATGTCATCCTCGCTT